>CM069864.1:56152000-56775750 GCA_036172795.1 Pelodytes ibericus | reverse complement strand
AGAGGGGATATTATAATGTTATAAAAATATGTTCAAGGAATTTAAAGAGCTCTCCCGTGACCTCTTCATTACCAGGAATGTACAAAGATGTCATCTTCTGAGACTGGAAGATCAGAGAGGACATAGACTTTGGTAAGGACCATACAGATATGGAATTCGCTGTCAAGATGGGTGGTGCTACAAAATACGAAAGATGCCTTCAAAAAAGGTCTGGATATTGTTTCTTTTTAGAAAAGCAGGACATACAGGGCTATTAATAATAGAATAAACAATAATATTTTAGAGCTTGTTACTATGTACTTGAGAAATTATTTTGTATCATTATTTTAAACAATGCATTAAGAACAAACCAAATTAAACAATGTAAACACATAACTTGATTATTCCCTAAATTAATTTATTTATTAAAAGCACTAATTAATGAGAAATAATAAACGATTCAGGGTGTGCTCTAACAATTCACCTCTATGTGCCCTTGGAGGTAAAATGTGGAGATTATAATTCAAAAGGATTTTGTTTAAAAAAAAAAAGCAGCTGGAATATAATTATTTTAGCTCATAACGCACTATCGATCATTGTGCAGTATTTTCTTAAAGTGGTTGACCCTGATAATAAGTATTGCAGAAAACCTTACCAAATTAAAATGTCACTTGGGCCTGGCTGACAAGATAAGTGTATTGCTTCCTTCGATTGTACCGGCTTCTGTTCTGCCGTTTAAACCTAATGCCTATTTTGAACAAATTCCAGTCTTCTCTTCCAAGACCGAATTTGCATAAATGACTAGACACTTTATGGCTCATCTTGGGTTGTTATTACTCCTTTCAAGATTAATATACATACTAATTTTATGAGACAAGTACAGAATCTATTGCACCTGTGGGAATGATTACCCTACTGATGTGTGTGATATTAATATAAAAGATATATGAAGGGCAAGAAAGAAATTTGCCATCTTTTTCACTCAATATGCTTTTTTTTTTATTTAGGGAGGGGGATGGGAAAATAGGAATCAACCGTGTTTCATCAACTACTTTAACCAACCTTTCCATTTAAACCTTTTATCAAGACAAAGTGTGAGGGCAGCTGGATTATCATATCGTGCTTTCAAATTGGCAGTGTTATTTATACTTAGGCTTACGATTAAGCACAAATGTGTGAAAAACAGCAAGCAGTCTGTCAGCATTTATCATTGTGAAATGATCACTTATGTATTAAAATCTTCAGCAGCAGCCTGACAGCATAAGTCTCTTAATTTGCATGTACACAGAGTACACAGAGTACACAAAGTGCATAGAGTGCATATAGCTCTTTCCCTGCATACTTAGGCTACACCAAGGTGCCAATCACAGGGGAGAAAGCAAGTCCCACAGTGCAATGGAGGTGAGAATGGTACGATGAGCAAGCTCTGTTAGGGCATACAAGGTGAGAGTTACAACCCAGCATCAAGTGGAGGCAGGGGGAGTGCAGATGCCAAATGTTACATATAGGTTTGGTAGGTGTTGTGGAGGTGAAAAAGTTATAGTGTTGTCCAACTTTATGAAGTAGAGGGGCGCGTACAATGCTAATTGTAATTGCAATGGTAATTTAGTAGAACTAATTGACTTATGAGCCCCGATAGAGGCCCCCCAAAATTAGGAACCATGACCCTAGTTGGATATCAATGCTGTAGAGCATGTATCAAAAGAGATGGATTACAGGCAAAAGACAGCAGAGCTAGCATTCAATTGGGTTTGCCCAACATTTCCATTTGCAAAAAGTAAGGACTTCTATCAAGCTCTCATTTTCACAAAGAAAATGTGATTCTCAAGTCCTAGTCTGCTCCACAGAAAAACCTGAGGCAAATATCCATGTCGAGGCAATAGCCAGCACTAAAATGTTGTCTCTGGGGCACCTACGATGGCCCCATGGAGTGATCGTGGGCGCCATATTGACGAAGCAGCATGCTCCGGCAATATGGCTATGCCCTCTTGTGGTCAGAGCTTCGGAAGTGGAAAAAAATTAACTTCCGTCGTTCTCTGAATATGTTGCTTGACTGCCCCTAGTTGCAGTCAGCCTCAGGTTAGGGTTAAATTTAGGGTTCGGTTTGGAGTCAAAAGGTGAATATGGGGAAAAAAAAAACCACTATTTTTGCCCCATTACATAAAAATATGGAAACATGCATATTTCTGAACTTAGGACAACATTTAGAAACTATTTAGATGGGGTCTTTTTTAATTATTGTATTTGTGTAAATTATATTTTAGGTCAAAGTTAGAAAAAGTGGTTTTTAAAAACAATTTATCATATTTTGTGATTATTTTTGTAGTAAATTATAAGATATGATGAACATAATGGTATCTAATGAAAGCAATTCTTATGACGATAAAAACAACATATAATTTGTGTGGGTACAGTATGTGAGAGAGAAGAAAATTACAGCTAAGCACAAACATCTCAGAAATGTAAAAACAGCCATTGTCACCAAGGGAAAGTCAAGGTCAAAAAGTCTTGTCACTAGGGGGTTAAAGCTAGTTTGATGCCTAGAGTGTCTCCTTAAAAAGAAAGAAACAATCTGCTTTTTGAGTGACTCATAAAGTTACCAAACCTCATGTAAAGCTTTAAAAGGCTCAGCTTTTCTAATCATAGTGTGTTCTATTCACTAAACAGTGATTAATGGTTAACTAATAAATAAACTACAAAAACCAGGCATTAACATCATTGTTGAAAATATTCTCCACCTGAGATATAAACAACAGGCTTTTGCTACTGCTAGGTCATCACTGTTTTCTGTTTTAGTAAATAGACCCTCTGTATTTTTCCAATACAGATTTAGACATTTTCTTTATTCCAAAAAATCTGCATTCCTTTTCTGTATCATCTTCAACCATTCATCCTGGAAGGCTATTATATATTGGCCTATCCTTAAAACAAAATATACTTACATACTTTCTGTATATTTTATTGTATTGAAGTGCATTCCGTGTATGTGGCTTAGAAATATATTGCATTATTTTAGAAGTGGTATCCTTGAAAGACTATACAAAATGCAATAAATTTATAAGGAAATTAAATTGTTTTGATAAAGTATATGTTATGAAACATAATCTACAATGAGTACTGAGAAAAATAACATCAATCAGATATAAACAACAAACTCAGTGTTTGCCCACTAAAACCAATAAAAGAGTGGTTTCCCATGAATTCAGTGAAGAGATTCACCCTGTCATTTTGTATTATATGTTAAATTGTACCAAGCAATGCAACTATAACGTTCATCTTATGATAAATGAGTTACAGTACTTACTATACTGAAAAATACATATTTTTTAATTTTATATACAGTGGGGCAAATAAAATATCTACAGCAAATGAAACAAACATAACCTAATATTTGTCAAATACTTGGCTGATAACAAAATAAATGTAAAGGACAAAATATGAAGTTATGTTTAATTGAAAAAGTGTACACATTTTAAATAGAAATTCTTTAATGAAAGGATAGAATTAAGGTACCTTATTAAGCACTTTTTGCTCCATGTAACCCTATCAGGAGATGAAAATGGTGTTTAGAATCTTGGGTCAGATCTTCTTTCATCTCATTCAAGATGTCAGCCCCCTGATAGAGCCATACAAGCAAAGAGGGCTTAATAAGTTATTTTATTTATATTCTGTCATTAAAGCATTTCTATTTAATACCTATACTCTATGCCAGAGGCGTCCAACGTGTGGCCCGCGGGCATCGAGGTATGGCCCGCCTGAGCTCTGCTCTGGTAGCCTCACCTCTAACTGCTCACCGCATGGAAGGCATAATTTAATTTTTTGTCGACAGTTGACTTTTATAAAAGTGTTTGTGCTGAGACTATTTGCTACCAAGATCCAAAAAAATCCAAAAAACATTGTTTACAAATAAACTAATTACGGTATACAACTGCAGAAAAGGTATTTACTCTATAATAGGATGTAAAGTAGCAGCATCTACTACAGAGGTAAATCATAAACAAACAACAATATTCCACAACTATCCACTTGGGTATTAGTCATATCTGAATCTGTGTAGCAGTATAATCAATACATAGTGTTCTTAATTGATCACATGACAAAAAGAGGCAACCATACGGCCATTACTACACATATGAAACATGACAATATTTTTTACTTTAGTTAATAATAATGCATCATTTAGTATAAAGCCATCTAATAGCAATCTGCAGTGACAATTTAAATGCATGATACAATTTTTAATTATCAGGTCCAAAAACTGACATAAATATTTAAAAACAGCTATTTTCACATAATGATACGTTATTACTAAACCTACATTAATGAAAAGCATTCGATAGCAATGCTATAAAGTATTATTGTTCTATAATCATTATTGTTCTATAAAAAAAAATCAGAAAAATATAATCGAGGTTGTCTTATAATCTGACCTCAAATTGAGGTCAGACTATAAGACATGGATCCAGGTCCCCCGCAGAGCTGCAGAGGACCTGGATCACCCTCTCTAACTGCCGGGGGATGTCTCCTCCTTCTGCCGCCCGGCACGGCCGCCGGGACTTCTATGATGAAGCCGGGTCCTTCCGCCATCCGACATCCTCCGCTGCCCCGCTAGCCACCAGGGAGAATCGGGCAGCCGGGAGATGTCTACGCGATGAGCGCAGACTCCTCCTTCTGCCGCCCGGCACGACCGCCGGGACTTCTATGATGAAGCCGGGTCCTTCCGGCATCCGACATCCTCCGCTGCCCCGCTAGCCACCAGGGAGAATCGTGCAGCCGGGGGATGTCTGCACGATAGTGCAGACATCCTCCATGCTGCCCGACACTGCCGTCTATTATGACGGATCTGCTGTCCGTCATAATAGACGGAGGTGTCAGGCAGCATGGAGGATGTCTGCACGTATCGTGCAGACATCCCTCGGCTGCCCCCACTTGCCACCAGGGAGCAAGAAACAGGTGAGGGGGGGGGGGGACAGAGAAACGAGGGGGAGGGAGGGAGGATAGAAAGACAAGGGGAGGGGTGGACAGAATAACAAGGGGGCAGAGAAACAAGGGGGGAGGGGGAAGAGACAGAGACAAGGGGAGGGAGGGGGAAGAGAGAGACAAGGGGAGGGGGGGGCACAGAGAGTAACAAGGGGAGGGGGAGTAGAGAGAAACAAGTGGATGGAGGGAGGGAAGAGACAGAGACAAGGGGAGCGTGGGGGGAGACAAAGGGAGGGGGAGAGAGACAAAGCTGGGGGCAAGGGAAAGAGAGAGGCAACATTGGCACATAAAAGGAAATAAAAACAAGAAATGCATTTTTTGATATCATCATTTTTTATTAAAAAAGCAATTTACATGTGAATATATACAAGTTGAACTTTTTTCCTATAGGGTAGTATATTCAGGCTTTTAGTTTTTTTCCTAAAGGAATATCCAAAGTTTGGGGGGTCGTCTTATAATCAGGGTCGTCTTATAATAGAGCAAATACGGTAGATTTATGTTCTTCCAAAGATAAAATCAAAGATTCCATCTAGTGCTATTTTATGGCTCAGCTGTATTTGTAATTTGTATGTATTTTATATTATTTTAAGTTATTTCCCTATCCACATTTGCTTGCAGGGCACTTGTCCTACTCTTACCCACATTTTAATTCCTTTTGCAGCCCTCTAGCCCTTTCCATGACTTTTTAGAGGCATTTTAGTGGCCAAAAGTCCATGTCCCCATTGACTTCAATGGGGTTCGGGTTCGGGGTCAAGTTCAGGGTCAAGTTCGAGCACGGACCCGGACATTTTTTCGAAGTTCGGTCGAACCTGCTGAACCCGAACATCCAGGTGTCCGCTCAACTCTATGCACTAGTTATGTACCGTTTCAAAGTATTCATCACTATTCTTTTCAAATGCAACCACTTTGGGGCTGACATCCAATGGAGTGACTTACGGAACCCAGGAAATAGCGGAAGAGGAGATAATAGTGATCACAGACACCACAAACCAATCAGGGTTGCCAGAAATCCACCACATAGCAAAGAGACTTTCCAAATAATTGGAAACTCTTACTAGGAATATCATTCTGAAGCCTTTTTAATCAGACTGAAGTGGTCTCTGTGTATATGCATAATATGTTTTTATATTATACATTTTATATAATGCAGATTAGGTCATGTCCTGTTTTTACTATACACACAATTAGTTAAATACTACCTGTCTATTGTAATGTTGTTGGCTACCAGTTACTTGAAACACTTAACATAATTAAAAATGGTACAGAGAAGGTCAACATAGATGTTAAAGGAAGCAGGTAAGTTTAATTATAAAATTGTACTAGTCATACTGGGTTTGTTTACTCTCTTACAGATGATACGCTTACCATTTATTCAAGGTCAATATATTGTACTGAGAAAATACCAGGATGTCATTGATTAAAATTACAGGAAAGTAAGTTGAATCACCGTCATTCTTTAGAGTGAAAATATTGAACGTAATAAAAGAAGTTGTTTAGTTAGAACACAAGAGGTATGTCAAGAGGGAAAAGAGGGAAGGCTATGGAACTTTGTCTGAATAAAACATCTTATTTAAATGTCCAAACTCTTTAAAAACCACTTCTGCCTTTTGAAATGAGATTATATTGTACATAAACAAAGCTGATGCAATTTGATGGAATAGCTCTCCATGGCAGCTGACAGAACATCCTAGAGGAATTTTAATCAGGCAGAAGAATATGGTTGGAATATTTGTCAACTATATCTGGAGAATGCATGAAGGTAAAGTGAGTTCACAAAAAATCAATGTCTAGGTCATATTCCATACTTAGCAAGAAGAAACCATAAGAAAATTCCATGTCAAAATAGTCCAGCAGATGTAGCGCAAATGAAAACTGTGAAGTTTAAAATATCTGAACAGTTGAACAAGATAAAATAGCAAATCAAGAAAATATAAGAATAATACACCTACCGGAAAGTATGAAAAGCAAACGTACTTGTTAATTAATTTGACTGGACTTCTGCAACCAGATGTGTAACATCTTTGGCTTTTTTACCATTCAATGTATATTATAGTATATGTGCTCCTTGGAGAGGGATGTATATAGTTTAATAGGAGTTTTCTCATAGACTGTGCAGTTAAAGAGATGCTATATATGTCCTTACACTGGGCATTTAGATCCTGCAGTCCATAGACTGCATTCAACATGGCTACCTTGTAGGTTAAGACTGGTGGTTGGTCATTTCTCAGCAGCTTTGCATTGCTTAAGGTGGTATCGTATGTAGCGATCAGGGCCGGCCTTAAGTGTTCCAGCGCCCTGTGCGGGTTTCCCCTGTGGCGCCCCCCGTCTCTTTCACCCCCCCCCCATGTATGTATCTCTCTCCCTTTCCTCTTCATTGCCATGTCTGTCTCACTCTTACTCCCCCATACATGTTCTCTTTCGCCCTTCTCTCTTTCTCCCTCTGTTCTCTCTCTCCTCCCCTTCCTCTGTTCTGTCTCTCACTCCCCCTCCCCCTGTTCTGTCTCTCTCTCCCCCCTTCCCCCTGTTCTGTCTCTCTCTCTCTCCCCTCCCCCCTGTTCTGTCTCTCTCTCCACCCTCCCCCTGTTCTGACTCTCTCTCTCCCCCCTCCCCCTGTTCTGTCTCTCCCCCCCTCTTCCTTTGCTACAAAAGGGGATACAGGGAGGGGGCGGAGCTAACCGACTGAGAGGTGTAGCTCCGCCCCTACCCTGTGAAGCAGAGCAGCGTCTGCTTCACTGGGAGCCACAGGCAGCAAGAGAAAATGCTGCTCGGCTCCCCACTTTCTCTTGCTGCCCGTGGCTCCCCGTGAAGCAGGCGCTTCTCTGCTTCACATGGTGGAGGCGGAACTACACCTCTCAGCCGGTTAGCTCCGCCCCCTCCCCGGACCTAGAAGAGCTTGCCGAGCAGAGGGCTGGTGAGGGGGATCTTTTGATCTCCCCAATCCAGTGCCTCTATCGGCTTTTTTTTTTTCTTCGGGTGGGAGGGCGCCCCCTGGGGTGTTGCGCCCTGTGCGCTCGCACAGGTTGCACACCCCTAAGACCGGCCCTGGTAGCGATTATGTGGTTACGCTTCTAATACATTATAATAGATTACTTCAATTAATCGTAAGTGTAACCACAACCTCATATTTGTGAAATGAAGTTTGCAAAATTCGGAGTCTCACAACCAAAGATTAGCCAAGACTACAATCAACCATGTTTGTCAAAGAAAAATAAGTCAGTGAAAGAGAAGTACAAATGACACAAATACAAAGTCCAGTTTGGGTATATATTAAATACATAAGACATGTAATAATGTCCTAGATTCTTGTGGTAGAATTAGTTATAAAGGCCTGATATGTCACATATGATGGTATCGTGATCGTATCTCTGTAGCATAAAAATAATCATTGGACAAAATGATAAATATGGAAGTAATATAGTAACTTTAATCCTCATAACATTTCAATATTAGTAAAAAGATTAAATTGCGAATCTAAAATCATCTTCTGCGATGTAAATCAGTGATAATGTGTGACTGCCTCCACATAATTGGCTCTGTATATAAAATAACTTATTCTATAGCAAAAAAAAAAATGATTTCTTTAAAATGGAAAGACTGTACAAACATACTTAATTGAAACATGACATTTTAAAAACGTGTTTATAAGATGTAGTTTGCATCTATAAAGAACATTGTTGCATATAATGAATATAATGATAGTTTAATAATCCAGCAGTTGGCAACCAATTAATTCATCTTCCGATTTCATCTTTAGAGACTGGCATCATCTTCAGTGGTGTAACACAAAGGAGCTAATTCCACAAGTAACACTATTTCATTATTGCAATTGATAAATAGCCCCTGGGGTCTGTTGAAGTGGAAGACCTCGAAAATGTCAGCTACACTAATTAAGTCTTTTTTTTTTTTTGACAGCAAGGTGAGCCCAATACAGGTTTTTTTTTAATACTTGCTAATGTATTAAAGACACAAGGCTCTACTCAATAAAGAGAGAATTCCAGGGAATTGAGACAGGAATTTCAAACTTAAGGCCAAAGTAACTGAATAGGAGTTGAAAAAATTCTACCATTCAGTTGCACTGGAGTTTTTTTTCCAACTCGGCTACTTTGGCCTAACGTTTGAAATCCCATCTGAATTACCTGCAATTCTAGTTTTATTGGGTAGACTCTTCATTAAATCCCTATTTTATGGATCCAAATACATCTTCAAAGCTTCGAAAGAAAGGGCTTAATAAATACAAGTTTTCTCTTTCTATGCCGTTCAAGTTTTCAGTGCCCAAAAGATGCATAGAATGTCCTGAACGTAACAACTCATTGCGGCTGTCACAAGTGATGTCATGAGGTATCGCGAGTTTTCTGCAGGGATCCCTGTTCGGCTCTCTGAAACTGTGTCACTGGCTACCGATCACCTTGTGATCAGGGCCAGGAAGACAAAAGACAGTGTTTTGGTACTTCTGGGACGCAAGTACCACGTGTCATGAAGGGGTTAACAATTTCTATACTTTCAATAATATTTTCACCAATGGAACATAGATTTTTGAAAACATTTTAAATAATGTATTTAATACTATCACTCTGAAATTTCATTATAGCACCAGCATAGATAGCCCAATTTCTACTTAAACTCACTATATTATTATTAAGCCCTCTTATTTATTTAATCTTGCTGGAAAGTATACAGACAGAATATTATTGTTTTTAAGTACTCATAACATCAGCCAGTAAGATAAACATATGTCAGTAAGTGTTGTATTAAATGACAGGTGAGAACATCGTACACCTCAACCGTCAAGGAGGACAGTGCTGATTTGGGAGCACCATCCCGTGGACCAGACTTCATCCTCTGGTGTCCCAGTTCTCAGGAACATTGTAGGAGAATTAATTTTGAGAGGCAGTGCTACTACACATGCACAGTAGAGCTGGCACCCCTCTTACCCACAAGCGGATTTTACAGTGTTCGATGTTTCTTGAGAAGTATGGTACATAGCAATATAAAATATATTATTAACAGTAACTATAGTAAACACTGAATTATATAAACTCTCATGGACCATAAACTCATGGAAACGTACAAAAAAAAAATGAAATATTACAATTATAACTAAAATTGATGAGTGGGTAACAGTGTAATTTATATCACCCCAGGACATACTTGAAGATTAGAAAATGTATTCTGGTGGCACAATAAATGATACACTGAAGCAACACTTGGTATGTCTAAGGTCCATTCTTATTGGCTGAAGTGTTTCCAGTGTTTTTTCAAGAGTGGATAAGATTTTGGCATGGCCGCCATCAGACATTTTGGGGCCCCTAAAAGAACAAATGGTCTTAGCTCCCCCTCCATTTGTCCTGCACTCCTTTTGTTATTGCCCCCACATACTTTGCCATGACCCCACTTGTAAAACCCAACAGCATTTGAAACATGACTCAGCTTGCACCACTTTCCAGAGCACCACAATTTCACCCACATGACTTGTCAGAATACCTATATTGCACCCAGAGATATTGCCAGAGCACCTAGGTTGCACACAGGGCCGGCCTTAAGTGTTCTGGCGCCCTGTGCGGGATTCCCCCGTGGCACCCCCCCCCCCATGTATGTATCTCTCTCCCTTCCCATGTTTGTCCCTTTCCTCTTCATTGCCCTGTCTGTCTCTCTCTAACTCCCCCATACCTGTTCTCTCTCTCCCTCTGTTCTGTCTCTCTCTCTCCCCCCCGTTCTGTCTCTCTCCCCCCCCGTTCTGTCTCTCTCCCCCCCCGTTCTGTCTCTCTCCCCCCCCTGTTCTGCCTCTCTCTCCCTCTGTCTCTCTCCCCCCCTGTTCTGTCTCTCTCTCCCCCCCGTTCTGTCTCCCCCCGTTATGTCTCTCTCCCCCCCCCATTCTGTCTCTCTCTCTCCCCATTCCCCCTGTTCTGTCTTTCTCTCCCTCCCTCCCCCTGTCTGTCTCTCTCTCCCCATTCCCCCTGTTCTGTCTCTCTCCCTCCCTCCCCCTGTTCTTTCTCTCTCCCCCTTCCAGCTGTTCTGTCTCTCCCCCTTCCAGCTGTTCTGTCTTTCCCCCCTGCCCCTGTCTCTCTCCCCCCCCCCCCTTTGCCTTCAAAGGTGGATACAGGGATGGGGCGGAGCTAACCGGCTGAGCTTTTTTTTTTTTTTTTAACGGGCGGGCAGGTGCCCCCTCGGGTGTTGCGCCCTGTGTGCTCGCACAGGTCGCACACCCCTAAGGCCTGCTCTGGTTGCACACACAGGACATGCCCCAGCACCCACATTGCACACCCATGAAATGCCTCAACACCCACATTGCATACCCAGGACATACCCCAACAGCCACATTTTGCACTCAGGACTTAACCCAGCAAGTATCCACATTACATCCACATGACTTGCCCCAGTACATGCATCCAAGGACATGCCCCAGCACCCACATTGCACACCAAGGGCATGCTCCAGCACCGACAGTGCACACAAAATACTAACCTGAGGCAGTACCCCAATTGCATTCACAGAACATTCCCCATCATCCACAGTTCACACAAAGTACATGATCCTGCATACTGCATTCCCAGGTCTTTCCCCAGTACCCACATTTCATACCCAGAACTTAGCCAACAGCCACATTGCATCTGCAGGAGTTCTACAGCAACCAGGTTGCATCCATTGGACTTCCCTGGTGTCTAGTGGGGGACAACTGGATGTCTGTGTGCGCTGCACACATGAACACACAACCTCGCAACCAACATCCAGCTGCCTGTTTGCCTGCAGAGAGGACTGGCAAGGGTGGATACTTTGATCTCCACATCCAGCACCTCTGCAGGTAAGCTTTTTTCTTCTCAGTAAGGATTTATAACAAGTTGGAAAGTCTGCATAAGCCCATTGACCTTTTGAATTCATAAGCATTACTGTGAAGATTAGAAAAACTTCAATATATTCTTTCCATTTAAACACTTTACAAACAAACAAATAAATGGTTCACTTTTGTAACTACGCACGAGGCTGCATCTACAGACTTTACCAACATTATGTGCATGTGACTGGAATAGCAATGAGAATCATGTAGAAATATTTCTCTTAAAAGGACAGTTCCATCTACAGTTTCTGAAAATACATTTTAAGATAATTGCTGCATCATGTAAAATAAAGATGACCCCCCCCCCAGATTTGTCTGTTATTACCCAACACTTTCTATCGCCATCCCACTGCTATATAGATCTATACTGTTGCTATAGTCCTCCCTGTTGGATGCCACTGAATTTAAAGGCCAAGGTGAAATTATTTTCAATGTAAAACCTGCAGGGGGAATTGTAAATTGTTAAAACAAGAGCATTTCAGTAATAATAGACATATGCACTGTATACTGAAACTAAGCTAGGTAGAACTATCCCTGTAATATTGCCTTAAAGTTTCAAGAAGCCACTTGAGCTAGTCATCTGGTCACTCAGTATCAATTTTAGAGAAATAACAAAACGTGTTTTAAACTGGCATTAACAAAAAAAAAACACCATCAAACTTTAAAATGTGTCCTTCTTATATAACCCTTGTGACTTTTTGGGGATGATTTGTCTTACAATACAAAGGTTGGCATGTTTTTAAAATGACTTAAAAATGCCCTTTACAATGAGTCACTCGCTTGCCCTGAAAAAGTAGCTGATCAGCGGGACATATGAGAACAGAGTTATTGGGTGAGCGCTCGAGCACACTTAATACTTTTTATAATTGAGGGAAATGAACAAAATCATAGCACAGGACACCATTATTTCTGAGGCTAAAATGAATCCTACTGAAATAATGGACAATTGTTATTGTGGCAAATTTTATGGTGGAAACAACCAATTATTCATGGGGATAAGTACACTATGCAGAGAGCTAAATAAACTCTCAATTTCTAGAATGCATCAAAGATAACATACTATGTACCTGATCGTGTTTATTTTGACAGTCTGCACACAATTTGTTGGTTTACTTTCTTGTTTGTTATCAATCTTTATCAGGCTCCAGGGCTCACTTGCACACCACCTCGAGGCCCCCTCAGGCAGCATCCCCCAACTCCTTAAACCCCTGTCAGTGACCCCAGCCTGTTTAACCACGTGTGACCCATCACTGTGCTCCTTGACCTTCTGGACTGCCCTTTATACCCTGCCTTGTTATCGCCTCCTATTATGACTTTTTGGTTGAGCATCACTGTAGAATGAATGAAATACTTATTGTCGGTTAATTAAGAGTAATGATTATACTGTGACCATAACATATTTTCTGCCTACTGTATATAAATAACAAGCTTGTACATCAGTGATAATGAATGCCACAGGGAAGCTACAACACACTGTGGTGCTTAATAATGGCCTCTGTATAGAATGTAACACCGTGATCCTGTAGAGTTTAGTTGTGGTCTCTAGTACATTTTATAGCACATCATTATATCAAGTAGATACAAGTAATATACTTTGATATGTAAGTTAATACCCTTTACCATTAGTATGGTTATTATGAAAATTCATATATGTCCCAAACCCAAATTAGTTATAAGTCAGAATAAAAAGAGAAGATTCTTGTAATTAGTTTTTTCTGGATTGCCCCCTTCTTTTTCTGGCAATAAAGGCAATTGAGAATTAACAGGTATTATAGCAGTATACATTAATGACAGTGACAGTGGACTCCTTTGGCTTCTCTATGTTTTGTGTTTGTCAGGGAAGGCAAACCCTCCGATAGGATCTCCAATGATTCATGATTTAATGATCCATATGTTTTTGTTATGTAAACATGTATTTGCATTTTCAAGTATTTGAGGGACAAATTGTCATTGTCAATAAACATAGTTCTGAGTGTACTCGAACTTTTGCTGTATATATTGTGGTTTTTAAAAAAAATTAATTATATGTATTATATTATTTCATTTTATTATAACTTTTAAAAGAGTATCTTAGCATTATATGATGGAGATTTTATAGTTGAGCAGAGCTGTGAAGCTTGTCAGGTACCAAAGATGAGAGCTGATTATGACATCTGGCAGAATACCTGTTAGAATAAACTAATCCTCTGAAACTGGGGACTGCCCACGTCAGCAAGCTAATGACTTTAAACACAAAGCCACACTTAGGTGGTTGATGTAGAAGGTCATTATTGTTCATGGATTGCCCTAACTAGAGCCCAAATTAAAATATATGGTGAGACAAGAAAATTGTAGAATCTGCACTATATAGACGAATCCCAATAAACCTAACTGTATCTGTTTATGAAGAATGCACAAATATTTTACATTTTATAGGGAACTATTAGCAAATGCCCGAAACTAATAAGTTCAAAAGTTACTGTAAAAAAATAAAATCAAATCTACTGATTACAATTTACTGGTTGTATACCTATTTTTAATTCTGTGTTTTCTAGGCATGCTTAGTAGTTTCATTTAAGGCTAAAAAAACATAAAAAAAATATTTTTAAAACAAACTTCAGTGAAATGATGGACGTGTAACATTGGTACCTATATATTAACCATTTGTAACACTGGTTCCTATGAATTAACCAGTTGTAACATTGGTTCCTATGTATTAACCATTTGTAACATTGCTTCCTATATATTAACCAGTTGTAACATTGGTTCCTATGTATTAAACGGTTGTAACATTGGTTCCTATGTATTAACCAGTTGTAACATTGGTTCCTATGTATTAACCAGTTGTAACTTTGGTTCCTATGTATTAACCAGTTGTAACATTGGTTCCTATGTATTAACCATTTGTAACATTGGTTCCTATGTATTAACCAGTTGTAACATTGGTTCCTATGTATTAACCAGTTGTAACATTGGTTCCTATGTATTAACCATTTGTAACATTGGTTCCTATGTATTAACCATTTGTAACATTGGTTCCTATGTATTAACCAGTTGTAACATTGGTTCCTATAAATTAACCATTTGTAACACTGATTCCTATGAATTAACCCTTTGTAACATTGGTTCCTATGTATTAACCAGTTGTAACATTGGTTCCTATGTATTAACCAGTTGTAACATTGGTTCATATGTATTAACCAGTTGTAACTTTGGTTCCTATGTTTTAACCAGTTGTAACATTGGTTCCTATATATTAACCAGTTGTAACATTGGTTCCTATGTATTAACCATTTGTAACATTGGCTCCTATGTATTAACCAGCTGTAACATTGGTTCCTATGTATTAACCAGTTGTAACATTGGTTCCTATGTATTAACCAGTTGTAACATGGTAAGCTTAATTTTAAACATTTATTTTATTTGAGCCTGTGACTAGCTTAGCTCACCAACAATTTTCTTTTTCTACTTGCACATAGTTGAGGTTGTGGGCTCCTCATTGTCTGGTAGCAGCTTGCTGTCAAGGGATTAATTGGGAGGGGGTTTAATTGCACCTCTCCAACACATTAAAAAGGTGAGAGTAGGTTCTCACCCTACTGAGAGTGTGCCTTGACGTGGTGGGTGAGATTAATGATGCTTTGGCCAATTCATATAACCCAAACCTCTCATTTATATTACGGTATGTCTATATATTTGTTGACAACTTTATTAGGGTGAGAAAAACAGACAGTTTTTGTTTTTTTGTATAAAAATGCTACAGTATATACTGAAGTAGCTCTCAAACAATAATGGTTTATGTTCAATAAATATACGATCAAAAAGTTCTGGAACAGGTAACCGCCTTTCTTCTAGAGGTTGCACATTCAGGTGCTAGAAGCTACCTTGTGAAACCAATCCATATCAAAAAGCAAAGTCAGGAAATAGACCAAAGCACTTGCAACAAACAAGAATGATCAAACAGTATAGCCAGTTTAGTATAGCCAGTTTAATAAAACAGTGACTTAAGCAAGTAACGCATCCTAAGACCAGTATGAAGCTCAATAATAGAATATAACAAAGAATGAAAGAACAGAGGCGTCTATATAGAGCAGAATAAACTAAGTATGCCCCAAACTGGTGAGACCTCACTTGGAGTATTGTACGCAGTACTGGAGACCGTATCTCCAGAAGGATATTGATACTTTGGAGAGAGTTCAGAGAAGGG
Source organism: Pelodytes ibericus (assembly GCA_036172795.1). Taxonomy (NCBI): domain Eukaryota; kingdom Metazoa; phylum Chordata; class Amphibia; order Anura; family Pelodytidae; genus Pelodytes; species Pelodytes ibericus. The sequence continues at coordinate 56,759,776 of CM069864.1, read as the reverse complement.
CTACTAAACTGGTTCATGGGTTGAAGGATAAAACTTACCAGGAAAGGTTAAAGCATCTTAACATGTATAGCTTGGAGGAAAGACGTAACAGGGGGGATATGATATAAACATTTAAATACATAAAGGGAATCAACACAGTAAAGGAAGAGAGTATATTTAAAAGAAGAAAAACTACTACAACTAGAGGACATAGTCTTAAATTAGAGGGGCAACGATTTAAAAGTAATAGCAGGAAGTATTACTTTACTGAGAGGGTAGTGGATGTATGGAATAGCCTTCCAGCAGAAGTGGTAGAGGTAAACACAGTCAAGGATTTTAAGCAGCGTGGGATAGACACAAGGCTATCCTAGCTATAGGACCGGGAACGGGGGACTAATAAAAGTACTCAAAAAAAAAAACTAGATGGACCGAATGGTTCTTATATGCCGTCTATGTTTCAAACGATGAACAAGAAATTAGTTATTACCTTATATTGGTTGGTCTGTCCAAACTTTAGAAGACTTTAAGTCATCTAAGGATTGTTTGCCAGTTTGTATCATGTGATCTATATGATAGTTAAAAGAAAAATGGTACTAAGTAGTATTAATAATATGCATAATTGTAGATCAATTGTTGCCAGACAGATTATTCTTTGATTAAGGTTACTCAATGTTATGTTAGTGGTGTTATTGATAAACCATTTACTATAATTACAGTTGATTTGTTGCACTGTTTCAAATGATGTAAGCCGATAAGGTCAAACGAGAAGTAGCTTTTCTTTCCCCTGTAAAATGTTATGCCACAGTGACATGAATATGAGTTAGTTTTATAGATAGGCAAACCGCTTAATGTAACTTTATAATTGGAACAAACATGGCTGTTGATGGAAATTGAGCTTGTGATGAAGACAGTTTGTTTCATGGTGTGTTCATGTGTGTCAATAAATAAGAGAGTCTCAATAGATTCTCTTTAGAAAACAAATATTCCAGATATTCATAATAATCAGGCTAGACTTTAGTATTGCATGAGTTGGAGGTGCCCAGCCTCTGGCGCATCTGACAGCAAGGCGTGGCACAACTGACTTAACTATCTATATTCTCAGTAGCACTTATAAATGTGTCATTTGTTTCAATAAAGTTGCATTTTTAGAGCTGCTTTTGAATTACTGCCTAATAATCAAACATTTTTCTATGAGCGGCAAGCTATTCTTCACTAGCACTGTAAGTAAGTAAAAGTTATGCAACCCATTATATACTTTGGATCATGCAGCCCACTTCAGAAAAAAAAAATAGGCACTTGGGCAGAACCTGACTCAATGTATATGTGCTTTTTACGGGGGTGGGGGGGGGGGGGGGGGTTAATCGCACTTAAGCAGCCTCTGACATATATTTATTTAATTTAACTGGGAAAACTAGGGGCATTTGGCCAATCCCTGGCCCCATTTATTTATTAACAACATAATAGTCAGTGAGTTGGTCCTGGCCATGTATATATGAAGGAATAAACAGCAAGCTAGAGTCCTATTTCCACAGGGAGAACATACCTGGAACAATGGAAATAAAAATCCAAGAACTCCAGGAGTACTTTGGAACTTTCAATGGTAAAGGCTTTATTAAAAAAAAAAATGCATGGAGAAAACAGCGCTTAATTATTAGCACGGAGATGCAAAACTACTAAGTGTTTGTGCATATTCACAATTTCATGTTTGCTGTTTGCTCCATGTGTTGTTTTGGAATAAAGCTTCACCATTGAAAATTACAAAGTACTCCTGTAGTCCTTGGTTTTTTATTTCTGTTTCTTGTACTGTCATTTATTTATAGGGGAGGCCTGGGGCATTTGGGCAGCCTCTAGTCATGTTCATTCATAGCAGTGGGACAGGGGCATTAGGGCATACCCTGGCCCCATTTATTAAAAGGGGAGCCAGGTGCATTTGAGCAGCCCTTACTCCATGTATTAATGGTTGGGGCAGGCCGACTTGAGGCAACCACTGGTTTCATGAATTAAAAGGGGCCTGGGGGCAACATGCCCAGCCCCTGGCCCATGTTACATTTATGGTACTGGGGCCACAAGGCCATTTTTCAAGCTACTGGCCCTAGTATTTTTTGGGAGGTGCCTGGGAGTCATTTTTGTGGCAACCCTGGGCTACACAATTTACAGGGAAGGGGGCATAGGCGAAACTCCCATGCCTCCCCCAGCTTTTTTTAAAAACTAGGTTTAGCCCTTTCAGTGATTTAGGGAGTACTGCTCAGTGTATCACTGCTTGTGTGGTAAAACAGTGTTTGTATAGGGGTCATGATTTTACTGCACCAGTTAACTGCATTGATCAAGAATGCCCTTCATTTCCTGCATAACGCATTGAATCTACCCTATTCTATGTACAGTATATATTTATATATATATTGAATGTATATATTTCAATAAAGATAAATTTGATATATTGTACTAGTGCAACAAATTCAGCTTATAATAGAAAAACACTCTTACAGCCTAGTGTGCCTTTGTTAAGGCTGCTAAAGGCTAACATAATAACTTGTAGCTCTTACTATTATCTATCCTCTGTACAGTAATTCTCTTCCATTAGATGCACTCTTATAAATATGCATCTGTCATGCTTCAACTGCATGTTTTAAATTCCTGATCAAAAATGTCAGGATTTTACCCTTGTACCATTTGTTATTCTGCATTAGAAATGACAATGTGGTATTCAGTTATAGAAGTCCTTGATTGATTAGCATTATTAAGAGCACAAGACATTTTTCCATCCGTGATACAGTCTATCTTGGAATTTTTATTTATTTGTGTTGCTGCGCTATTGATTTTTGGTGTTAGTGTCTTTCTCTCTCTCTCTCTCTCTTATTCCTTTCTTCCAGAAACCTGATTGTGTGGCAGTGGTTTGATAGATAACAGTCAATGCACAGCTGTGAGTAGGTGGTTTAGAACTGAAACACAAGTCTAAAGACTTGCAAAGCCTCCAGAGGGTAATTAAACTGAAACGCGGGCCAAATCCCCTTAAGAATCAGAGAACACTAGGATGACCTTCTTATGGCAACTTATAATTGTATTTTCTTTTCTTTTATTGAAAACGTAGAAACATGGATGCTATATAACAGTGATGGCTAACTTTGGAATAGGGCTGACTGAGCATTATGGGATATGTAAGTCTCAAACATCTGCAGTGCTAGGGTTAGCCATCACTGCTATAGAATGAGATAGGTAGGCAGGTAGACAGAAAAATTATAGATGGATAGATAATAGGCAGATATGTCCAGGGCCGGTGCAAGGATTTTTGCCGCCCTAAGCAAAATAACATTTGCCGCCCCCCCCCCCCCATTATCATATTATTTTCCCATATCATGACATCACATGTTCCACCCCTTTCTCAGCATTTAAATTAAAAGAGAGTTAACAGAGTTACATGTTGCAATAAAGCCCCCTATTAAGAATGGTGGAGAATAAGTACCATAATTTAAGCCTCAATATGCCAGGATTATTCACCTCAATACCCCAGGATTATGCCCCGCAATATGCCAGGATTTAGCCACCCAATATCCCAGGATTATGCCCCGCAATATCCCAGGATTATGCCCCGCAATATCCCAGGATTATGCCCCTCAATATGCCAGGATTATTCCCCTCAATGTCCCAGGATTATGCCCCTCAATATGCCAGGATTATGCCCCTCAATATCCCAGGATTATGCCCCTCAATATGCCAGGACTTTGCCCCCACCATATGCCAGGACTTTGCCCCCACAATATGCCAGGACTTTGCCCCCACAATATGCCTGGACTTTGCCCCCCAATATGCCAGGACTTTGCCCCCACCATATGCCAGGACTTTGCCCCCACCATATGCCAGGACTTTGCCCCCCCCATATGCCAGGACTTTGCCCCCACAATATGCCAGGACTTTGCCCCCACAATATGCCAGGACTTTGCCCCCACAATATGCCAGGACTTTGCCCCCCCAATATGCCAGGACTTTGCCCCCACCATATGCCAGGACTTTGCCCCCACCATATGCCAGGACTTTGCCCCCACCATATGCCAGGACGTTGCCCCCACAATATGCCAGGACTTTGCCCCCACCATCTGCCAGGACTTTGCCCCCACCATATGCCAGGACTTTGCCCCACGATATGCCAGGACTTTGCCCCCCAATATGCCAGGACTTTGCCCCCACGATATGCCAGGACTTTGCCCCCCAATATGCCAGGACTTTGCCCCCACGATATGCCAGGACTTTGCCCCCACAAAATGCCAGGACTTTGCCCCCCAATATGCCTGGACTTTGCCCCCCAATATGCCTGGACTTTGCCCCCCAATATGCCAGGACTTTGCCCCCACGAGATGCCAGGACTTTGCCCCGCAATATGCCTGGACTTTGCCCCCCAATATGCTTGGACTTTGCCCCCCAATATGCCAGGACTTTGCCCCCACGATATGCCAGGACTTTGCCCCCACAATATGCCTGGACTTTCCCCCTTCCTTCCCTTACTTACCTCGTCGCTGCTGCTGCTCTGTCTCCGGTGCTGGGGCGCCTGTGGCTGAGAGGGAAGCGTTGTGCGCTCCCCTCCAGCCAATGCGCTTTCAATAAAGTTTGTTTAAAAAAAAAAAACTTTACTGAAAGTGCATTGGCTGGAGGGGAGCGCACATCGCTTCCCTCTCAGCCACAGGCGGCCCAGCACCGGAGACGCAGAAACGACGACGAGGTAAGTAAGGAGGAGGATTTTTTTTTTTTTTTTTGACACAGGGTTCAGGTGCCCCCAGCCAAAATGCGCCCTAGGCAGCTGCCTAGGTCGCCTTACTGGTGGCGCCGGCCCTGGATATGTCACAATACTGAACAGGGCCACCAGCAGACATTTCAGGGCCCCCTTCTGAAAAACAATTCTGGGACCCCCCTATATCTCCCTCTTACCCCCTAACTTCCCAAAGTCATTTTATGCAGATTAAATAAAAGCCAGGACATGCCCCATCACCTCTATTGCACATCCAGGATTTGCTGTTGACCCCTACTACATGTCCCATTACCCGCATTGCACATTCAAGACTTAATATGCCATGGCCAGTTTGTCCATTAAAATGCCACTGTTTTCCCATTGATATGCCACTCTTTGCCTATTAATATGCCACAGCCGGTTTGCCCATTAACATTCCAATGCCAGTATGCCCACTAATATACCACAGACAGTATGCCCATTAATATGCCACAACCAGTATACTCATTAATATGCCATAGATAGTATGTCCATCAATATGCCACAGCCAGTATGCTCCTTAATATGCCACAGCCAGTATGCTTGATAATTTGCCACAGATACTATATCCATTTACATTCCACAGCCAGTATGCACATTAATATACTACAGACAATATGCCCATTAATATTCCACAGATAGTAAGCCCATTAAAATGCCACACACATTACCCCCCCCCCCTTTCCCCCTTCCCCGGTACTTAGTTCTTGTGCGAGAGATCCTACAGGGAGCAGTCCTGGTCTAACTCTTTACAACAATGATACCCATACCTATATTCACAACAGGGAAGTATTTAGTCAGTGGTTGCCAAATATATTTGTCCAGGAAAAGCAAAACCAATGTGAAATGCTCAAGTCTAGATTGAATAAATACTATAAATACTAATCACCCATATGTACACTTGACATTTTGCATCATGAACTGGCTGCCAATGACTACTGGAGAATTTATTGCATGGTAGTGGAGAGGCTAAAATAATTGCAAAGGGCAAATTTCCAGTCAGGGATCGTGCTGGGGATCAAGTGTCTACAAAAGACCACCTTCACTGAGCTTCCTGGTTTGAATCTTTTGAGCAATCTGTTGGACTCTACAGCACATTTCAACATATCTCACTAGTTATCCATATTCTAGGTCGAGAAGGTATTGAATTATGTCTTCACTTATAATAACTTCATGGGGAGAATTTCTCTGGTCTCAATCTGATGGTGGTTCTAACGCCTATAATTAATAATGTACAACTGGCTATATTTTTGGATTTCCAGATCACCCACTGTAAGTATGTACTATTTATATACTTTTTGGAAGGAAGTAAATTAATTACTGCAGGGAATACCATAGGAGTCCTTAATGACTAATACAATAATTTCATCAAGCCAGTATATGAATGCTCCCTACCTCCCAGCATAAAGTTGCATGTGCCATAAGACAACACATGCATTGCATGTGTGTCCAAGTGTGTACTCTGTGGCTCTGTACCCTACAACTGTCCCGCTTTAAGTAATTCAGTCCCATTACGAAACCGCTATCCGGTTGCACTGACATTGCGCCTTCCATTCCATTGCCCCCAGCATCCTGCATTGTTAAGGGGAAATGTTCAAAGATACCGCACATCCTACCAGACTGTAAGCTTTTGCAATCAATGAACCTCACTTTTGTATCCACTGTATTATTGTATTTGTGTATTTACTGTATTCCCCTTTAGGAGGACTGTAAAATATGTTAACAGCAACAATGTTGCTTAATCAATAGTTGTAAACACAGGATTGTAGCCAACTTTTCAGCTGCTATCAAACCTATTAGTTTATCATTTTTTTTATTCCTTTTGTTTAGAACAGTTTGTTTATCAATCTGATCAATGATCTGCCATTTTATATGCAAGATGCCACTGAACATTTGAAGTGGATATTACAAAATGGAAGTTTAAAATGATGTCAACTGAGCTATTTGTAACTGTTGGTTAAGATCTGAAGATACATGTCTATTTTCTCTACTCTATATTCTAAGGTTTAGCGAGATGACTTGGTAGCAATCCATTTACCGTGTCAGTTTCTAATTGAGATTGTAAGTATTCAATACTGCAATTAATCTCTTGAAGAGTTTATTGACCCGTTACATAACACACCTAATCCATATGATTGTCAATGTAATATCCAGGTGTGTGGGAAAAAAACTATTATTACTCACTGGTGGCAGTACCAAATAAGCAAATTAAGTGCTTAGAGGGACTATGGCAGGAGACAGTTATGGAGAGGAGGCAAAAAGCTGACACAGTGGGCCCTATTTGATTTTTAGCCACAGACCCTCAAAAACACTGGAACTACCCATGATATTACTCATTCATTTTTATGACACTGGAGTTGGAATAACATGTGGTATACTCTGCGCGAGTGCTAATACCACAGGTAGTTGCTAATTCAAACTAATCAGGACAATAAACATATATATATACATAAACATAAATATAGCATGATGACCCATCGTTTTTTTATTATTATATTGCATATTGCTGAAGAAAATAGGATTGACTGGGGGGCAGAGTTGGCTGTATATAGAAGACTTTCTACACCATATTAGGCATTGTGAAGACTTCACTTGGTCGAGGTTACCTTGCATTATTGAAACAGCCAGTGGGAAGATTTGATACTCTGAAAGCAGCACCTTGTAAACATATAAGGACTATTTGTTTTATGTGCAATAAATCTTATAAGCCTCTTAAAAAACCCTAATTTTCTACCTCCTTCTATGTTCCTAGGTTGTTACCTACAAACTGTAAATACTAGTGTGTTGAATAACAGAGGATCTTCAATTCAATCAATCCAAAGGATGCCTATTTAAATGAGCAATGATTGCTCTAATACATCTAAGAGTCTCTTCTATTCTTATTTTGAACGTTATCTGAATCTGCATATACTACACTATATGTGCATGTGCCTCTACTGATTTTTCTCCATGTGCTGAGACAACACCTTCTGTTCAAGAAACACAGTGTTGGTAAGTATAGTCCACTTTATCGCACATCGATGTGCACAAAATTATCTGTTTATTTTTAAATTATTGTGGAATAATATCCATTATGCGTGCATTATTGTAAAGTGGCATTTATTGCAATTGTGAAACCAATGTTTACTTTTTGCGCTTGTTTGCACCTCTTTTTTGTTTCTCCATGTGTCTGAATAGGATACATAGAAAAAAATGTGTATACTTCCTGGAAACAATGTAATTAGTTGAGAAGATCCCAATACACCACATTAGAGCTGTAAATCATCAAGACCTCAGGAGTCATTAATATGCCAGAGTGTAGGCGAACACTTAATGAACATGTAATTAACATTTTGTTAGTTACTAAGTAATATGTTAATTAATAAACTAAAAATTCAGCATTAAAAGAAAATGACAAATGTTTCTGCTGGTAATGGTTAGATTGGGGTAACATATATGTATTTAACAATACATAGGGAATTATGATTAGATTCTTGAACTGCCACTCAATTACAATTCATATATTTATTGAGGCCACTTTTATATAAATTTTTTCTTTCAGAGTGGTATTAAAATTCTATAACTGCCAATGAAATAATCCAATAATAAAATAATATCCCTATGTAAATTTGGAAACATAGTTGGAGAGAATAGTAATTTTACTATTGGGAAATCCCACTTGGCACCTACGTCAGTTAGTATATACAGGAGCTAATTAGATTTTAAATTAAAAATATATGCAGAATTGGACTAGTCCATTGATATAAATAATAGAAGAGAATGCCAAACAAAAAAACTGTTCATAGAATTATATATCCACATATATCCACACTCAAAATGTTTCTCAAAGTGAATATACTGTAAAGGTAGAAGACACCGAAAGGCAAACAATAGTGCAATATTATGAATGAATACTCTTTGCATGTAGAATTCAATATATGTAAAATATCCTCTATCTATTGTTTTAAATAAGACTACAAATAGACACATCTTCATATTTTCTGCATACATTTTCTGGACCTTACACCACATCTTAACAATCTTGTTAGGTGATTTAGTGCTTGCTGAGAATTGGCTTAAAAACTTTGATAGAGGGGGATCACAAAGGAAGTTGCCTGTCTTGTGCTGATCTATGTGTTTTCCTACATGTTTCCCACAGGTTAGAAGTCAGGAACTGGAAGGTCTTAAAGGTTTAGGGAGTCAACATCTGGTTTGCCCTGCGCTATTTAATGTCTGGTGCATTGTAAGCAGACATAGTTGAGCCTCTCAATGCCAAATCCAAGATAGTTTTCAAAAGATTTATGAAGAGTGAAACACCAAATAGAACATTCACATCATCGGGTCTGACAAGGGGCAACATCCCAGCTCCAATAAACATAAACCAGGCATCACAGCAAAAGGGATAGGTAAAACTGCTGTCATAAAGGGAGTCCAAATGGTAAGGGCGGCAGATAAAGTTCATGAGTGAAGCGTAGTTAAGCCCAGGTAAGGTTATAAGAAGGTAATCAAGTCAAAAATGGGAGTCCAGTGAGTCAAAGCCAGGTAATCAGTAGTATTGGTAAACACAGGTAAGAATAAGCACAACTAAAGTACTAGCAAAGTACAAAGTACTGGCTTGGGAATAAACAAGCATGGAATGACAAGTGAGCAGACTTTAAATAGGGAGTCAGGACCATAACCCCTCCCACCAAGCAAGTACCTCCCCTACTGGGATGATGAATAGGAAGTGTGCCTAGAAAGCACTGCCTATCTCCCTAAAGACACCCCCCCCCCCCCCCCCCGCCGTTCTTAGGATGCAAGCGCTCGCTGTGTGTGAGGTGCATGCTACTCGAGGATAGTGATGCGGCCTAGTCTGCGATCATGGTGCCACTTCGCGCGAAGACAGAGCTCCAGGGGTAAGCACCACAGGTGCTGACTGGCAGTGGAAGGGCCTGGAGTCTGACACGCATAGATATGGAAGAACCATCTGCTTGGCCTGTTTGCAGACATCTCCTTTGATAAGGACTCTGGTAGACATTGAATCCTACTTTTTATTGTGTACGTGATACTTAGCATGACATTTTTCTACAATTTCAGTGCGAAATAACTAACGTTTAGATGCTGGTTAATTGGCACATATTTATAACATAGGGGTTCAAGGATGGAAGAATAACTCACTGAACTCATTCATGCATAAGAGTATATAAAGAAACTGCTTATTTCTTTTATCAGTATAACCAGCAATGTAATGCATTAGTTATTGTCCTACACAAATAGATATTGCAAGACATATATAGGACAGTATGAGGCATGCAGGTGCTATTCTAAAAAAAATCCAAATATAGCCACAAAACACAATATAAAGAAACACCTCCTATTGGTTTTACATAAAACTGAATGATTCTTAAAAAGGTGCCGGCAAATAATGAGTCAGAGTACTGAACTGCCAAAACAATAACAGTAGTTTATTTGGATCTTTAGTCCCACACATGGTCACACCGTATAAAGTCTTAAAATCACCAAGCAGTCAGAGAAAATCCAAAGTGCCGAGCAATCAAAGAGGACACTCAATGCGTTTCACACTTACTAGTGCTTTTTTAAAAGCTGTTAAACTCTCCCAATACACCAGCATATATACATCAATAAATAAAAACTAAGTTCTACCTGCGATGTTGTAGCGGAGCTGCAATATTAAATCCCAATATCTCCGCTGGTAAAATAAGGTAATCCAAGTAAAGCGCTGGAAAGTAAGGCAATATCCCAAATCCCCCAGTAACCGGACGAAACACAGTTCTGGGAGTCAACTGAGAAGTTTATTCACAGCTCCAGCATTTATGCAATTCCCCATGCAAGGGGTTTCCTTAATTCCTTACAGGGGCTATACAGTAGTGGACTACATGGGAAACTGAAAATACAGGACATTTCTCCCACCATGCACTGCTGTACGGGAGGGGCACTCCCACTAGATAATCCTGTTAAGTGGATTATCCCTCCGTACAGCAGAACCGGGTTTTAACATAAGAATATATAACTTTGACATTAACACAAATACATTTTTACACCAGGTTAACACAGCTATTTCAGACAACGTTTAAATGTTCTGCAATATGACCTAAAGGGGCTAGGTTTGCCACAATGCTCCCCCAGAACCAAGCCGGCATACACAGTCTAATCCCAACGGATCGGCTTGGGGATCTCCAGAGGAGTACTCACAGATCACTTCTCAAGGTCAGTCTGTCTAGATAACCCTCCGTCGTTACCGTTTTGCTTTCCTGGGCGGTAATGAATAGTAAAGTCAAAAGGCTGCAGCGCCAAACTCCAGCGCAGCAGCCTGGCATTGTCCCCTGCCACACGGTTCAGCCACACCAATGGGTTGTGATCTGTGAGTAGGGAAAAAGGTTGTCCATATAAATAAGGCTGCAACTTTTGAGGGCCCACACCACGGCCAGGCATTCTTTCTCAATGGCGGCGTAGCTCACTTCACGGGGTAATAACTTTCGGCTTAAGTAAGCGACGGGATGTTCTCCTCCATCTGCTCCAACTTGGCTCAGCACTGCTCCCAATCCAAACATTGAAGCATCTGTGTGGACAAGGAATCGTTTAGTTGGATCAGGAGCAGCAAGTACAGGTGCATTGGTTAACACAGTCTTGAGTTGTTGGGCCCAGATGACCTGTCGAGGAAGGTTTTTGCGGGTCAAGTCAGTCAGTGGTTTGGTCAGGGCACTATAATTGGGTACGAATTTTCGGTAGTATCCTGCAGTACCCAGGAAGGCTAGCACTTGGGTTTTTGTCTGGGGGGTAGGCCACTTAGCTACTGCTTCAATGTTTGCTGGTTCGGGCTTTTGCTGTCCACTCCCTACCCGGTGCCCCAGGCACTGCACCTCTGCCATCCCTATGTGACACTTGCTGGGTTTTAGCGTCAACCCTGCCTCTCCGATACGGTCAATGACTGCTCCAATATGTCGCAGGTAGTCTGACCAGGTCTGGCTATAGATGGCGATATCATCCAGGTATGCACATGCATACTCCTGGAACCCATCCAGTAGCCGATCCACCATCCGTTGAAAGGTAGCCAGAGCGTTTTTCATCCCGAATGGCATGACACGAAACTGATACAAGCCAAACGGGGTGACAAAAACCGACTTGGGGATGGCATCCTCAGCTAGTGGAATTTGCCAGTACCCTTTGCATAAATCTACTGTAGTTAGGTACTGGCCTCGTGCCATTTTGTTTAGCAGCTCGTCTATCCGGGGCATCGGGTAGGCATCAGACACTGTTTTGTCATTTAGCCTCCGGTAGTCTACACAAAAGCGTGTTGTGCCGTCCTTCTTGGGTACCAGCACTACCGGCGATGCCCATGGGCTATTGGAATGTTCAATAACCCCTAGCTGCAACTTTTCCTCAATTTCCTTCCTCATATGTTCCCTGACCGCTTCTGGGATACGGTATGAGGTCTGCCGCATGTGTAGCTGTCCGGGGGTCTCAACTCGGTGAGTAGCTAGCGGGGTGTACCCTGGTAAATTGGAGAAAGTGGCTCCCTTAGCCGCGATTAACTCCTGTACCTGGGCACGCTCCTGAGGACTTAGCCGCTCCCCCAGCTGAACACCTGTGGAGGCCTCTGCCCTTATCTTCCTGCTCTAATAAGTCAGGGAGAGGAAGATTCTCCTGATCCTCAGAGGCTGAAGCGCATATCGCCGCCACGTCCTCTATCCTCTCGTGGTAGGGTTTGAGCATATTCACGTGGAGCATGCGTCTCTTCCCTGTCCCTGAGCAGGGGCCAATCACATAGGTGGTGTCACATCTCTGTTCCACCACCTGGTATGGGCCTTGCCAGATGGCCTGCAGCTTGTCCTTGCGAACAGGTTTTAAAATCAAAACTTTCTGTCCCACGTGAAAGCTGCAGTCTCTGGCTCCCCTTTTATACCATTGGCGCTGGCGTTGTTGGGCCGCCTGGAGTTTGGTCCGTACGGTCTGGGTTAGTGCCTCCAAGCGGTCCCTGAACTCCAGCAGATAGGGTACAATGGGTGTCCCATCTGTACTACTTTCCCCCTCCCAGTGCTCCCTAATTAAATCTAAAGGTCCTCGCACCCTTCTCCCAAACAGTAGTTCAAAGGGAGAAAAGCCTGTGGACTCTTGGGGTACCTCTCTGTAGGCGAATAGCAGATGGGGTAGGAATCGCTCCCAGTCCTTATGGGCCTCTCCAAAGGTACGGAGCATCTGCTTTAACATCCCATTAAACCTTTCACATAACCCATTAGACTGCGGGTGGTACGCAGAGTTCACGATAAGCTTAATGCCACATATTCTCCATAGTTGGTGGGTCACCTCGGCCGTGAACTGTGTACCCCTATCCGATATGATCTCCTGGGGTAACCCCACTCGGGAGAATACTTTCATTAAGGCCTCGGCCACTGTCTCGGCGTGGATATTAGATTACCGGGTGGCGTAATCGACTATGGTCAAGATATATCTCTTGCCGGAGGGACTGGGTTTTGGTAAGGGCCCTACTATATCTACGACCACTCTACTAAATGGTTCTTCTATGATGGGCAGTGGGCATAATTTGGCCTTGTGGCGGTCACCCCTCTTGCCTACTCGCTGACAGATGTCACATGTCTTTGGAGTACTGCCGCTCATCCTTCGATATACCCGGCCAGAAAAAGGCGTGGGTCAAGCGGTCTCTGGTGCAAGTCATCCCCAGATGCCCAGACAAGGGGATGTCGTGAGCGATCCGAAGAAGTTCCTGTCGATATTTCTGGGGGACCACTAGCTGTCTAGTAGTCACATTCACAGATCCCCCCAATACCCTTTCAGAAATGCGGTACAGTACCAGGGCCCACTCTGCGTGGGAATCTTTCTCTGGTTTTGCGCAACCCTCAAAACTTGCGCCGGTATGCCTCTGGGGTAATGGCGTATCTTTCCAGTATAGCCTGTTTCACCCGGGCATAATCTTTGCTGTCCTCCCTGGGTACAGCGCGATAGGCTTCTGCTGCCCGACCTGACAGTTTGCCTGCCAGTAAAGGTACCCACACTGCCTGCTCCAAATCATGCAAGTCACATAGCCTCTCAAAGTCTTGTAGATACCCATCAATCTCGTCTTCCTCTTCACTGAACATTTTAAACGCATGGTATGGGATCTTAGGCTTTACCTGGCTGACGACTGAAGCAGTAATAGACTCTGCTCTGGGAGGAGAATTCTGCGGTCCGTGTGCCATCACATACTCCTGCACATCCGCCATCAGTACTGTCAGTATTTCCAGGGGTACTGGCTGGGGAAAAAATTCCATCCTGGTCCTCATTTCCTTTTGGAAGGGGGTTTCCTCCATGGCTGGTGGGGGTGTAACACTGCGAGCTCTGTCTCCCTCCATCAATTCAGCAATCAGCACAGCTTTTGGCTTATTGCTGACTATCTTACCCCGGCTTCCAGTAGTTCATTTAACGTCTGCCATTTCAATGCAGTGTAGTCAGTCTCCATTCACCTCTGTGTTCGGTTCTTTGTTGCATCCGAATTGCCATTCACTTTCCTGTTCGGTAGTTTCAATTACCCGAACACCGCTTTTCGGCTGTAAGGTTGGATCCCGCTGCTGCCACCAAATGCAGCGGAGCTGCAATATTAAATCCCAGTATCTCCACTGGTAAAATAAGGTAATCCAAGTAAAGCGCTGGAAAGTAATGCAATATCCCAAATTCCCCAGTAACCGGACGAAACACAGTTCTGGGAGTCAACTGAGAAGTTTATTCACAACTCCAGCATTTATGCAATTCCCCATGCAAGGGGTTTCCTTAATCCCCTTACAGGGGCTGTACAGTAGTGGACTACATGGGAAACTGAAAATACAGGACATTTCTCCCACCATGCACTGCTGTACGGGAGGGGCACTCCCACTAGATAATCCTGTTAAGTGGATTATCCCTCCGTACAGCAGAACCGGGTTTTAACATAAGAATATATAACTTTGACATTAACACGAATACATTTTTACACCAGGTTAACACAGCTATTTCAGACAACCTTTAAATGTTCTGCAATATGACCTAAAGTGGCTAGGTTTGCCACAGATGTCTACCCCCATCCCAGAGGAAACAGCTTAATGGAGGGCAAATCAAATTAGTGCTAGTCTCCATAATCACTGAAAACTAAGATAACGTTTATAAGAGCAAATAGAGTAAAGTGATATAAAGTTCAAAGGACACGTAATGATATTACCATTGTGCATGTAAATACTAATCCTACAATATGGTAAAAAACACATGATATAGTGATACAGAGTTTAGAATTATATGCAGGTCAAACCCATGAGGATATCATAGAAACAATGCTGCATGTTGACACAAAGTAAATCAGTATGACATCATTTGTTAGTAAAGTTCAAATACCAATAACCACAATTAGTAGCCAAATAAATATTCATTGTTACCCTCCTAAATTGATGCAGCATATCACAATTAAATAAAGTACAGTAAAAGAGAAAGCACTATATACCCAAGCCCAGCAAGAATGACATAAGAAGCACCCGGTATAGAAACGCATAAGTCAACATAATACTTACGTTGAAATGTACATATGAATGCAAAATACTAACTCACAATTGATGATCCAAAAAAGCAGGAAACTTCATATTGCAAGTTTGAAGCAGTGTGCATCCAACACTTTGTCTCATTATTTTCCAGTGTCCAATGCGAATGAAGATCTCACTTGCCAATCTGCTCCCCACTTGCCAATATGCCACCACACTTGCCATTCTGCGCAAACACTTGCCAATCTGCCTAGTCACACATGCCAATCTGCTGTCTCTCTGCCCCCACATATGCCAATTTGCCCCCCACTTGCGAATCTGCCCCTCATACTTGCCATTCTACTGCCATCATTCCCCAGACTTGCCAATGCACCTCCACCTGTGTGATGGTTGTTGACATCCTCTGACATTTCCCCCGCTTTCTGTCATAGAAGCCCCGATAGAAGTGCCGGACAGCATTGGAGGAAGCCTGCGCAATTGGCATAGGCATTCACCTGCTGCCTGAAATGAGAAACCAGTTCCCCTTCAGCTCTGCGGCATCCTGGATCCCAGTCTTTTAGTCAGACCTCTGTTTGAGGTATGATTATAAGACGACCTCAAACATAAGATGAGGGGTCTTTTTTAGGGAATTTTCTGTGAAAACAACGTTGTCTGATTTATGAGCAAATATGGTAACATGTCCTCCCCAATAAGTAGCTTCATGGAGCAAATAATGCTTATTAAGTTGCTTTATTTGTATTATTTCATTAAAGCATTTCTATTTAAAATGTCTAAACTTTGCAAAATCTTTCAGTTAAACATAACTTCATTTTTTGCTATAAATATTTTGTTAACTTTTCAGGAAAAAAAAAAAGATAAAATTAAACCAGCTAGACCAGTTTTAATTCCATTAAAAAGTTGATCTATAAAATGTAAACGACCTCCTTGTTTATGGATTGGAACCTATTTTTTCGCATGCTTTTACAAAACAGGGTCAATATTTTTTGTTAATAAATCAGCTCGTCAACGTTATTAAGCACGGCATGCTTTTTCTTTTCTTTTGCTCTCCATTATTTTCAGGAAATATGGTTAATGCATCCTGCATGAGCACATAAATATGCTGGGACAGTGAAATGAGGAGGACACTGAGAAGGTCACTCGGAGCTATTGAACGTGATAAAATGGGATGTCATGCTCCATTTCTTGGAGCAAAATTGCAATGAAGGATCATTATATAATAAATTCAATCACAGTTACTTACTGAGCTATGAATGAAATACTAAAACTTATATCTTCCAAGAATAGTCTGCAATTGCTTAAAGGGCCATTAATGATCAAAAGAGTATATTATGGTTGCAGGACAGTATATAGTTATAGGTGTTTAAATATTTATTGTGAATGTAGCACAACTTTTTACACTTCCCCTGATCACTTGTTTATGTTTTGTTTTATGCAGGTCATTGCCTCTCAATGTTGGGTGTTATTATCCCATGCTATGTTATTGGGTGCTTAAATCAAAATACCCACTTTCTTCAGAGGCCAAACTATTCACATAGGGACAGAGCACCCATTGGGTAGACTAGGCACTTCCCTAGGAGGCCATTGGAGGTAAGATGGGCAGTACCTAGCAGTAGTCCCATCTACTTCTGAGCACGTTCAATCCAACTGAGCCTCTTAGAAAGTTTTTAGGGCTAATACAGCATCTGTGGAATCTGCCCAAACCTCAGGGTTGCAAGTTTAATTCTCAGTGGGGTTGACTCAGCCTTTCATCCTTCCAAGGTAGAGAAATTTGGTAAAAGTCACATTCATCATAGTAGACATTTACTGGACTTTGTGCCATTCAGCAATGTTCTTTGGACCTCCACGGACGGACACTAGTGTCCATGGATGAACAATTTGCCTATACCTGCCTGGATACTGGGCAAAAGTAACATCCCCAGGATATACTTGAAAGCTATCGAAAATCTGGAAATTTCCTGGTTAATTGCTTTTATAAATTATTTAAATAATAAAAGAAATGTATTTGATATTATTATAATAATTATAATCTAATATATTATATTATTAGCCTCTTAATATTATTGTACAAAGGACAAAGATTAATACTTTTTATAGCTTGTACTTCACATGTCAGTTCAATTTTAGTGAATAGACACCGCACTGTAAAAGATGAGGAAGAGAGAAATTTAGAGAGACTATCAGTAATGAGAAAAGGAATAGAATATGTATGGGGGGGGGGGGGGGGTTCCTACGTCTTTTTAAATCGGTTTTAAGGGTTATGTGGGGTAGCTGTATACTTTAATAAGTGTGGAATCTGACTAGATTACTATTGATCAAAGTCTGCCTGCTCCATTCATACATCTCTAATTTTAAATCTGTTTGAGGACCAGTACCCATAATCATAAGTTTGCTGTCCGATACACTACCTTTCATGTGCCCAATAGAGAATATATTTATGTTTGTTGATTGCCACCCGGATACCTATCAACTGCCTGTGGGACCCTCTCTTTCTCACCTTGGTTAAAAAAATATATACCACTCAGCATCCGCTGTTAACAAGGCTTTGAACAAGTTTAATAATATAAAATTAGTCCTCATTGTTATACATACTGTGCACTCGTTGTGTTGCAAAACAAAAAGAAAGAATAGGTATAGGGAGTGTAACTGAGTGTCAGTTAAAAATAATGCCTATTAGAATAAAATCGAGAAGGGCTAAATGTAGCATTTCTAAATAAACTTTGTGAATTCCTGTACCGGGTTGAACCAACCAGATTGTTAAAATGATTATAAAGGCTTTTAGTTAACTGATTGTGCAAAGGTAATAGTGATGGAGCATAAATGATAAAGACAGCTACTTTGAAAGTTGTCATCGCAGCATAATTTCATTTACTTGGTGTCATTTAGTTGTTTAAAATGATTTTCTGAGTCATTTCTATGCCAAAGCTATTAACATTGGCTCTTCGGTCAAGGGCCATTAGCCTGTGAGTTAGACGATTTCACAAACTAACACATTATCATGCAAGCCACTTGGTGTATTTATAATCTCTGTTAAAAAAACATTCCAAAAATTAGAGTTAACCTGAATTACTTTGGGACCAGAGATGGACAGGCCCTTTAAAGTATAGTGTGATAAAAGCATGGACAGTGACTAAATGGAGGGCCAGTAGTTGACAACCTTCTAGTAGTGAGTCCGCTGTAAAATGCTTTGGATCTACATTCCATAACAACCATTGTAAGAAATATTAGCAGCACATGTATATCTATTAATAGAATGCACAGTACAAGTAGCAGATCTACCATAAACTGTTTAAGATAACACACCATTTGCCTTACTTTTTTGTGTGTTCTATCCTCCACTAGATCAGTCATGTAAAGAAAATTGCAAAAATAGTGTAGCACATATGAGAATAGTAATAATGATACTTATCTCCTAAACTACATATGGTACAAACCACTGGAAGCACACCCGAGGAGCAGGAAGCTGGAAGGACTTGAGTCTACAGGGGTATTGCACAACTCAACTAGCCTCAAACAGAGATCAGAGACTTCCACTCCTCGGGTGTGCTTCTAGTTGCGGAATCATTTGTACGATTTCCTCTTGTTTGATATGCACTTTACTTGTACATCCTATGATTTGGTGGACCTGTGCAGCAGGTGGTTGTAGTACTGCTTCAGAAGCCATGGACCTGAGACTTCCACATGACTTCAGTAAGCCAGAGCCGAGCACTTTTAGGCTCTGGTGAATGTGAGTCCCCTTTTTGCGGGGGGCTATCCAGTAATAGTAATCTGAGTCACATATGCGTTTTTCTGTTTTTTATTACGTCATGAGCACTAGCAGATAAGTATCATTATTACTATTCTAATATGCGCAACACTATTTTTACTCTGTTGGCAATTATCTGTGCTGTTTAGAGGAGGAACACAAATGTGTGCAGCACAATCTGGTCTATCCACTTAGTAGTGCCTAGATAACTTTCTTTCTTAGATGTGAAGAAAACGGATGGAACTTCTCAAGGATGTTACTAGGATACTTTTTAAGATAAATTAATTCATCTTTATAATGTGAGTAGGCATACTTGATATTTATTTTTTCTCATACACAGCATATACTGTTTTGTGATGATATCAAAAAACAAAAATGTATCTTCAGTGTCCCTAGCCCTGTAGCTGGGCATAGTGTTTAAGTACGAGGCTTCAACAGAGAACTCCTAGCCTGCGGTAGTCATAAGATCAGAAACGGAAGGTCACATCTTGACTAGTCTTGTTCTAGATTATAGTAGAATAATGTATTATTACTTCCTTCTACCTCATGCACATCATTTTCCTGTGGTCTATATTTTATACTTGCCCTTGAGAAGGGCATCCATTTATTTCTATATTATATCCAGTCATTTGGAAACCTTTCAAGCTTTATGAATCTTCCCTTGATGTTAATCTAAAAAAAAACTTTTCTAGCTTTATAAACTTAAATGAATAATACTAAAGCTAAATGTTCAATAAAAACTATGAAATACTATTCATCCAGTGGTGGCTGGTGGTCTCAGTTGTAAAGATTTCGAACAAAAAATGTACTCACCAAATCTATCGTAATATATTTACAGATGTCTGCATTTTCCCTATACTACACCACTATACTATTTCCCTATACTACATGGAGCAGGACATCCTGCTGATGCCCAGGCAAATGGCCGTGTAGCAAGGTAAGAATAAACAGGATGTGGGTTAATAACTTTTTTGAGTGGGCTGTGGAGCAGTAATTGCAGCTCTAGGCACTGCAGAGGACTGAGGGTCAGACTGTGTGGTCTAGGGACCTTGAATGAGGCTTTATTAGGGGGGATCATTTTTCAATTCTTGGCTTGTGCACAATAATGGCTAATTACAACTTAACTTTAACCTATTAATATTCGGCACTGTTTATTTTAGAAACCTTTGTAATCTTTCCTTTAATTGTTTACTTTTTGCATTAAAGAAAAAACGGTAAGCCATTTACCAACATATATTGCAAATGTTTCCCTCTGGATGAAGCCTATAAGTAATCAAATCATCAATATTTTTTAAAATTACACACATTATTATAAACATTTTATGTACAGTGACCCTTCTGATTCAAGGACTTATTGTTTTGCTGTGAATACATTTACCTATAGGCGCCTGCCCAAAAGAAAACTACTGCCTGTGGGAGATGCAAACGATAAAAGATACAAATCAAACTGTCATCTCCCCAGGGTCATACACAACAGGGTCAGGGCTCACTCTCACACTTCCCTCTTACATGACATAACATTTTAAACATTTATTGCAACAATTGCAGACATTCTACTCTTGTTTGCTTGGTTTAGAGGCTTAATGAGGGAGGTGGAATATTTTTCATGTTACCCTCCATTCCTGTTGGCTACATTCTTCCCTTATAGGCCCTTCCTGAGGACTCAATCCCTTCTCTGTAATGTGTGTGAACTGGAGATCTGCTCCCTCATTGTTCCAGATCTCTCTCTTCCTCTCTCTCTCTTTCACAGTTCGACCAATCACCAGTATCATCAGTAAGAGTTTACTTGTTATTTTTTATGTTCTCCATGATAGTGTAACATTGCTACTGATAAATGTACGTTACCACTATTAAAAAAGTCCCCCAAAACTCACCTGCTTCTCATCCAACCAGAAAACCCATTTGTTCATTTCAGAGGCTTAATGAGGGAGGTGGATTATTTTCCATTTTACCTGTTGGCTATATTCTTCCCTTATAGGCCCTTCCTGAGGACTCAATCCCTTCTCTGTAATGTGCGTGAGCAGGCGATCTGCTCCCTCATTGTTCCAGATCTCTCTCTTCCTGCTCTGTTTAGCAGTTATTCTAGAGACAGACCACTTCAGGCTATCCTATATCAAACCTCTGGTCAAACCCACCTAGCTCCCATTGGCCATGAAAACTGTTACTTCCACCACATTTCCCTTTGACCTTTTCACTCACCTTATTTGTCTCCTGTCCCTCATGTTAATGTAATGTAAATCAGGTTATCAGTGGTAAATAATTATCTCCTAAAATGAACATTAGTCTTTTAGTAGAATGATAAATACATATCTTGCTAATAGGCTCGTTAAAGCAAATCCATTACAAAAGTATGTTGAAACATGCAATATAAAATAACACGTTAGAACTGGTTGAATGAAGATGTTAAGTTGCACAAAATTCGATGAACAGAATATTCTGAAAGTGCAGTTTTCTGTGTACCACGAGTTTGCAAAATTAAAAAATCATCCTGTCGTTTACCCTACTTTGGTATCTATTCTAGAGGAACACAGCTGAAAATGCCCAAGTCTATCTTCTTTTTGGCTGTGTGAAGATAACAAATATGTACTTCCATAGGCAGCACTCCTTAGTGCTCTGATCAATGCCATGTAGTCCTACACTCTATATGATAGGGTTACAATGTTTTTTCTCTAGTTGGCCTTATGATCAGATATTAATGTGTGGTGGGGATGTATTACATTTATTTTATTTACAGCAACAATTAAGCCCCCACAGTGTCACTTTCCCCCATAGTACATGTTATTTTGCCATTAATTTGCCACTGAAAATTTGCCCATTAGTATGCCAGTATTATTTTGGCATTAATATGCCAGTATTATTTTGCCATTTAATATGCCCCAGCCAATTTGCCCAATAATATGCCAGTATTATGTTGCTATTAATAATTAATTAGCATGATTCGCTGCGGGGATGCCGGCACAACGGGTGTCACCCCTGATGGGTGACACCAGTGGCCAGCAGGGAGCCCCCTTAACCAGCAAGTGCCCAGTTTGCCCATTGGTTAAAGCGGCCCTGCATTAAAGGGAACCAAACAACTCCCAGTAGTGCTCCCACCATCACAAACACTGATTTATAGGTTTAATTAAATATATGTAGTTAAGTAATTTGGGCCACACCTTGCTGTCAGATAGGCCACACAATGGATGCCCCACTATATATAATATTATAGAACTTTACTTTTACCTTAATACAAATGACAGTTCTCCTGTAATTTCACATCAAAAGTTTTTTTGCAGTGGCCTATAAGTTTGGTTAAATCACTGAGAGGAAGTACACACTGCCTTTGAAGCAGTTTTAATACTTTTCCTAAGAAAGTACCTTCATTAGCTATTAATGTGGAATCAGCCCTTTCCTATTAAACTCAGCTAAGTGCTTGTAATACAGAGAGGCATGGTTTTAGCCAGCTCTGTGTGATGTAACACAACAAATTGGGCTTGAGAAGATACAGAGGGCAAACAATCACTGCCCTGAGAAAGAGAGATACAAGGGTAATTCCGATTTAGAGAGATCAGCTATATTTGGCAATAGAAGAACAACCCTGAAACAAACATAGCATTGATACCAAATCATACAAGCTAATTGCACAAAGTGTGTCACCAGATTAATTTAGAGCTTAACTGTACAACTGACGTTACTTACTTGTTTCAGGATACTATTACATCATTACATAAGGGCCTACTCAATAAAGATAGAACTGTAGAGAATTGAGACAGCAAGTCATATCCGGTGGCTGTTTTACCGAAATACTTTGGAGGAGAAGGCTGGGGATGAGCAGCATCCAAGTAAGTACTGGGGAAGGGGGAGGAGTAGGAGGATTGGCTATGCCATATTAATGGACAAATTAACAGTGGCACATTAACGGACAAATTAACAGTGGCAAATTAATCGACAAATTATCAGTGGCATATTAGTGAGAAAATTATCAGTGGCATATTAATGGTCAAATTATCAGTGGCATATTAATGAGCAAATTATCAGTGGCTATTAGTGAGCAAATTATCAGTGGCTATTAATGGTCAAATTATCAGTGTCAAATGAATGGACAAATTATCTGTGGCAAATTAATGGACAAATTATCATGGGCATATTAATGAGTAAATTATCAGTGGCATATTAATGAGCAAATTATCAGTGGCATATTAATGGACAAATTATCAGTGGCATATTAATGGACAAGCTATCAGTGACATATTAATGGACAAATTATAAGTAGAATATTAATGAGCAAATTATCAGTGGCTATTAATGGTCAAATTATCAGTGGCATATTAATGGACACATTATCAGTGGCATATTATAAACTAACACTGGCTGTGGCATATTAAGTCTTGGATGCGCAATGCAGGTAACGGGGCAGCAGCAAATCCTGAATGTGCAATAGAGGTGATGGGGCATGTCCTAGGGTGTATTTAAATCATTGGCATGATATACAAAGACCTGGATAAAATTACTTTGGGAGGGTAGGGGGGTGAGAGGGAGATATGGGGGGGGGGGGGCAAGTTATCCAGTAGGCGACCTGAAATTTCTGATGGCAGCCCTGGTTGCACAGCATCGGAAATATGATGCCCTGTGTCATCACTATACGCAAGGAGGAGAGAGCTATGTACATGGAGCTTATGCTGTGCACTGCTCCGAGTCAAGTAAGAAGGGGGGGAGAGATAACTTATGGGGGGGAGGGGGAGAAAGAACTGATGGGGGAGGGGGAGAAAGAACTGATGGGGGAGGGGCAGAAAGAAATGATAGGGGAGAAAAGAGAGAAAGAATTGTTGGGGGAAAAGGCGTGAGAAAGAGCTGATGGGGGGAGGAGGGGAGAGACATACATTGGATCGGAGAGGAGAGAGAGACATGGAAGGGGGAGGAAAGAGACATGCATGAGAAGGGAGAGAGACAGACATGGCAAGGGAAAGGAAATACATACATGGGAAGGGAGAGAGACATACATGTCAAGGCAGACGAAAGAGACAGACATGGGAAGAGAGAGGAGAGGGACAGACATGAGGCTTGGGTGGCACACACAGGGCACCTGAACATTTAAGGTCCTGATGCTGTATGGATATTTATGAAGCCACTGGTCTGTTTCATTATTAGCATCAACATATTTGACCATATGAAATATAACAGTCGTGTTTTTAATTCAGCACACTATTTGCTAATTTAAATTGCTTTCTAAGAACTATTAAAATGTGTTTAGTACAGTATGATGGATTTTTTATTTGCAAACTGCATTTTAATGTACTCTGCTGATGTACTTGCTAAATAAATCTACTGCACAAAAAGTGTGTTGATTACTGTCAGGCAAACAATTATAGTTCAAGGGCCTCTTGTATGCTTGAGTCATTAAAAAAAACCTTGAACTAAGCTATGTTTAAACATTTTGATGAATCAACCTACAGAGAAAGGATTAGGGTACATGACACCAAAGCTGTACATTGTTTTAAAACAATGCAATTAAAGCATTCATCTCACCATGCCGTTTTGGGATAGCAGTAGCTGTGGACTCAAAGAGAGTGTTATGACCTAATGCACTAATGTGCTGTGTGCTGGTTAATAGCTGTGCACATGTTTTGGCCTCCAGTGGCACAAATAAGAGGGTGAATGCATAATCCTGGGGCTAGGGATCCGAGTTGGCAATGTTTTTTGGCAGCCATGAATTAAAAGGGACTTTCCAATCATTATCTGCATGTACTGATTTGTTTTAAACACGTAGATTATACAATTTTTTGGTTTTATTTTTTTGCCCACTTCCAAGCATCTGAGAATGCTTTGCCCCCCCCCCCCCGCACGCATACGATCACCGCGAATGTGATCGTATGCGCGTTAGACATATAGGGAGTGAAAGCTGATCACTGTCTATGTGTGTGAAGTGTTGCAATGATGCCTCAATCAAGGCATCATGCAACACCTTTTGTGCCTTCCCCCCCCCGAGCACCATGATCATCCGGTGATCGCGGGTGGGTGATGTATTGGAGGAGCATGCTTCTCCAATACAGTGTGCCCAGAGGAGAGCAATGGAAGAGAGAAAAAAAAAATCTATTCCGGCGCTCTGAAACTGTTGCTTGAATGCCCCTAATGGCAGTTTGGAATATTACAGTTTAAAGGAAAAATAAATAAAATAAATAAATGGAAAAAGCTAACCCTTGATCTATTAAACCTTGTTCTAGGGTTAGGGTCATAATTAGGGTTATAATTGAGGTTACAGGGTGGTTCGGGTGAGTAAAAGAGTTAGATTAAGCGGTGGGGGTAGATTTAGGGTTAGGGTAAATTTAAGGTTGGGGTAAATTTAGGGTTGGGGTAAAAAGAGCACTGTAGAAGAAAATGGTTAGAAAACAATAATATTGTTTATTGCCCTATTAGTTGAAATAAAACATAGACAAACATGGAAACATTGGTATTTCTAAACTCAGGACAAATATTAGAAATATATAGACGGGGTCTTTTTTATCATTTGTAATTGTTTTAAAAAAAATTAGGTCAAAGTTAGAAAAAGTGTTTTTTATGGCATATTTTCATCATATTTTATATTTTTTTAATAGTAAATTATATCATATGATAAAAATAATAGTATCAAATTAAAGCCCTATCCGTCCTTTAAAAAAATGATTTATAATTTGTGTGGGTGGACTGAACACAAAGAAAGAAATTCACAGTTCAGTGACAAAAATAATGGAATTCTGATCTTTAAGGTACATCAAATGCAGCAGAGTACTCAGTCACTAAGGGGTTAAACTTATGCAGAGACCAAGTTATTCAAACTGTTAATTGTCTTCAGGTTTTTTAGGGGGGCTTGACCACAGTGATTGGTGGAGATGGGTCACCAGGGACTGGTGACATCACTGAAATCTGTCCCTCTGATAGGGTGCCAGGAAATCCTGAGCCCATTTTGGGCTGCTGATGTAACTCTGGGAAGGATTCATTCAAGAGAAAATCTGCAAAACGTATATTTTCAAGTTAAAGGGACTGTATCAACCAAACATTGGTTTTACTGTGCATGTAGAGCATAAAAAAATATTGAAATTTATCTATACAATGTGTTAGTAAAACTGCAAGCAAATGCCTAAATTAGGAGAAAATGTTTTTTAAATGTGTCTTTGGAGTCACCAGTTTGTGACATCACCTGAGGCATGGTATGCAAATTACACATTTCCCACTGAAAAACAGTTAATTTGTATACCGTTCCACATTTGATGTCATAAACAGGAGACTCCACAGACACATTTAAAACACATTTTCTCCTAATTTAGGCATTTGCTTGCAGTTTTGCTAATACAATGTATAGATAATTTTCAACCATTTTTTTTGCTCTACATTCAAAGTAAAAACAATGTTCAGGTGATACAGTCCCTTTACATACAGCAAAACCGAGAAAACAAAAACTGGAAAAAATAGATGCATGGATATCTTTAAAGATTCAGTTTTTTCAGACTGGCGTGATCCTTTAAACTATTTGTTGCGTAACATGGGTGGAAAATAGAGAAGGGGTTGGGTCAGAACTTTGTACAAATAGGTGATATTTGATCAAATAACATATAAGGACAATTCTGTGGTCCAAATCATGATTTGACACAGTAGCAGAATTGCAAGCATTCCCAATATGATTGCTTGGAATAAAAATTGACATTCCTAGAACTTATGGATAGTTGTGGTATGCATTTGATTTTCTTTTATTTTTGCAATAACATTACAAAGCTGAAAAATACATATTCATCAGGACATCATAGCCTAACGCAAACTCCTTTTTTTAAAAGAGACAGTCTGCTTTTTCAGAAAGCTAAGTATAAAAAGAAAAGGAAGTATTTTATTTGAAATTACCAGGAAGAGCATCCAACTCTCTTTGCCTGTAATAAGTGAACCATTCTTCCTATACGGAGTTATAGTTGTAAGAAAAAAAAATGTGCAGGATAAATAAGCATCACACCATAGTGAACCTGTTAACACCCTGCAGATTCTGATTTAAAATCAAAGGCTTTTGGCTCAGTGAACATATCTACAATGACTCATATCTAAGACGTATAAAGCAAGTTTTAAAAAAACTCATTGCCATCATGTTAACAACGCTTTATCCAATTTTGTTTTAGAATGGTGTGGTGTTGGAGCTTTGATCTCTGTAACAACTTAATTTGTGAGGATCAAAATTGGTCCTGTTAACTAAACAGTGAACTGTGATGAGCTCGTTTGATTTTTGCTGTTTCCTTGTCAGTTCACTATATAGACTGCTGTGTGTTTGTTTCCCCTGCCATTTCATTTTTTCATTCCAGTCTTTATTGGTTGCTATACTATGAGGTTATGTAGTAATAAGGCACACGTGGAAGTAATACTGGCTCTACCTCTGGGTTGCTCTGGCACTCTGTGCTCCTGCATAGCCCATGTTGAAAGATTCAGGTAATTTTTAGGGCCTAATTATTGTTGGAGAACCTCAACATATGGAGGTTCCATTAACACACTCATCAGAATCACCATAATTAATTCCAGACGCCATTGTATCTTTTTTCTACTTTTCTGCTGTTTTAATTTTTTTTATAGAAATAGCTCCCTATGTCTGGCATCTTGTCTATGTGGAACGGTTGTCATAATGAACAGCATTAGAATATGACAACAAAAGATTAACGACATCCAGACAGGCATCTGCACAAGCTAAGTACTCAATTTGACAAAATGTACTTCTTGTCTTGTTACATAAAACTTGTTCCGTTCAGGATCTTTCTGATTCAGTCGAAACACTCTGCTCTAGTCTGATTAAACTCATTACTAACAAAGCCTAGAAATGACATAATACGTGTGTTTTATTGTATTGACCTAGTGTATGAAATGATATTAGCACATACATGATTTGAAAAATAGTTTTATTTGTTGAAGGAATGAGCATTTTAAAAACGCTATAGAGGTTTTATAGCACTATATATATAAAAAAAAATGTATATACCTGGTTGAGCTGAGCAATGAAAATTATTTCTCCATGCTGGGGGCCGCTCCCCTAATTAAGACATTAAATGAGGGGGAAAATGTGAAGCCTATAAATGGGACAATACGGTAATATCATTACTGAAAATGTTGTATAGTGCCAAGATTTTATGCAGTGCTTAATATAATCCAAAGGGTACCATACAAAAAAAACGACAGCAATAAACTGATATATTATGGAGAGAATGTCTTGCCAACAATCTAAAGAGAATGGGGCAACAAATGAAACTCAGGGTAGAGTGGAGGAAGTAGAGGCAGCTGATGTTCTAGGTGAAGATGAGAATTCAGTAATAATAGAGGATGGGATGGTGTTTAACTGAGTAAGTTGTAGTCTTCTTTTTTTGAGTGGTGAGTATTGAGGAATTTCTTCTGTCAAAAAAGAAACAAGTTTTGCTTAATTGAAAGATTGCATCACATGAAGGCATTTTACATAGGAAAGCTTAAAAAAAAAAGAATCCAAATAAATTACTTTATTGATCCCTCTTTGCATTGTATAGCTCTATTAGAGGGTGGACATGTTTAGAAACTTGGGTCAGATTGGAAAGCTCTTCATTCATCTGACACAAGGTGTCAGTCCCCAATGGAGCTATCCAAGCAAAGAATACTCAATAAAGTACGCTATTTGTATTATTTAATTAAAACATTTCTATTTAAAATGTCAATACTAGTGTGTTCCAGAGAGAAGTCTTGTGTGAGTGAAAGGCAAAAGATAAGGGGGTGGAAAGTTGCAAGCCATGGAAGGTTCTGCAAATGAGTATCTGAGATGTGCAGTGCATCAACATTTATTTTTTATACTCCCTAATATTTATTTGCTTTTCATACTAAAGACTAAATAAACGTGACAGTTAAAACACTGATCTCTTTCAGTGCCTGCTTGTTTCAGCCCTGTCCATGGTGCTGAAAGGAATAATGAGACCTCCAACACAGATCATAACTTTCCACCTATTGGAAATCTTTTTACACATACATAAACCTATATTGTGGGAGCAGCCTCTGAAAGTATTATTTAATATGCAATACAGGGGACATTTTCATTAAAGGAATATGGGAAAGACCTTCATTATTCACAATACTTGACATTGAAACTACAGGAGAACTGTAAATTATTTTAAAGTAAAATAAGTGAATTTCACATATATTGACAATTGTAGAAAATAAGTGGAACAGTCTCTTTAAGTCTCCTTAAGTATATTATTCTAGTAGCGAGCTAAAACAGGCCCTCCCATTCAACCAATACGTGCATATGCCTCCTCTATAAATCACATTTTTCAGTAAACTGTAGCTTCTCCTAAAAAGCTTAAAAGTTTAAAGAGTTTCCAAATAATTCATATTCTGTCATCATTGTCAAAGATTGCAGGTTTTCATATTTAAGCAGAGCAGCAATTTCTTACAGTTTTACTGTTATCTACAGCCACCATGGGAAGTTACAGCACATATCATAGATAGACAAACAAACTTGACATAACTCAGATAAGAGTCCTCTGACAGATAAGGATTATTGGAATTTTACTTTATCATATTCTGGAACAGGAATACTTTTGATTTTTTTTTTCTTTTCTAAACTGAAATACATCAAACCTTGGTTGTGATCTGTAATAATAGTAAGAAAAACAATAGTGTTAAATATTAAAGTATTATTGGTAAATGCCAAAATATACAAGAATGCTAGCTGACTATTTTTTTTCTCACATTTTAAATATAGGTAGATTTTGATAAGTATAAAGACAAACTTGCTAAAGCAATTAAAAAAATAAAACTAAATGAGTTGAAGAGGATCTAACAGTTTTTTTTTGTTTGTTTGTTTTTTAATCAGAGTTATTGGGGAAATGATTTTTTTTGTGGTACCAATGCTTACACAAGTCCCAGTGACCTCAGCAACTTCATTCACCTTAGTCCCTCAACCTATATCCCAAATTCCCCTATGAAGAAGCCCACATTTTGACATGGCTGTCTTTATCACAAGATTTGCTCAAGGGTGATTCTAGAAGTTTGGGGGTCCTAATCTGCAAAAAAACAGGGGGGGGGGGGGGGCTGTGTTAGCCCTTTACATAATTGACCCCTTCTCTGTTAAACATTGCAGAAAGTGGGAGCTCTAAGCGGTAGCTTATTTCACTTATATGGTAGCACCACCACTGAATGTGGTACAAAGGACAATTTCTCTGGGCCTAACCAATGCACAGGGCCCAGTCACAGTTGTGGCCTAAGTTTTGAACTCCTCCATTAGCTGTCAGTACAGATTTCAATCATCATTTCCTTTATGTAAATGATAAAATGCATGTCATGAATAGTTAGTATTGCCGTAAAGGTCTCACTTAAAAAAAATCTATTGTTTAGTATCTAAATAAAATAGTTGTTAGAGGTGCAGTGCATACACAGGTGTAGCTGAATTTCGTCCAGGTCCCTCTAAGGTCCATTTATTTCCCACTGCTGTCCACAATGTATTCCCTGTGGCAACTCGGAGACTTATTTTTTTAATTCCGCTATTAATGCCTGATTTTTGCAGTTGCCATTTTTAGTAACTGGGCCCCACTATTGTTTTCTCTTTGGATATTCAGTGTAATCTTAGTTTAAGTATATAAACAGATTTCTAAAATGACGACCGCATCGTTCGTTAAAACATGTGAGACCATTTATTAAAGGAAATATAACGTTGAAAAAGGGAATGCTTTGCTATATTGAAGTTATTAGGTGACAAAACACCATTTTATGGATATTTGGGCCACCAATTACATCAGACACACAATCAAAAGGGGCAATTCTGCATGATGTTCAAAATTACTTGTCTCATTGTTTTCTTCTAGATGGTTATTCTGCAAAGGACAGAATAGACTTGATTGGTTTGTGTAGTAAATAATAATGCAATACAATGAATTATGATTAGTAATCCACCTTTTAGGACAAAATAATTACAGAACATTTATACATGACTAAACATAATTTCCTATGTTAACTAGAGCATTACTGTCTTCTCAATACCAGCTGGCTGAGCTATGTGAGTAACATTTTAGAACCTTCTTTCGAAATGCTTAGTAGTTTAACTTTGCAAGGCTAGATTCACTTCCAAGGTGACCATAGGCCCAGACACTCACATTTCTTGAAAATAAGCAGTAGTTCTTATGACATTTGGAGGACATAGGCAGAAGTTTGCTAGTTGTTGGTGTAACTACAGCTTGATTCGAAGAGACAGACCGGGCCCCTACCTTGAGTGCAACTCACTTAGGCAGAGGAGATTTGACTTATGTCTAGCTCCACCCATTTGTATTAAACTTCCCTCATTTGTTGAAATTCCGCTCACATTTATACATCGGCCTGGTGAGGTATATGTTTCAACACATTTAAGTACTTTACATTAGACACAATCCTCCTTTTAGCAAATTAGGATATACAAATTTATAACATCTAAAGGATGACTTCAGTTTGAAAAAAAAACCCTGTAGTAATTGGATATTAAACCTGACATGTAAACAACGCATTTATTCCTTTCTAATGGGCGAAATTCTTCTTCCTGCCTGTGTTTTAAGTGTCATGCGTCCCTCAACTTTTACTTGCTAATTAGAATGCCCCTATAGAGCTGCATGGGGACTTCCAGTCTAAAAACTACATGTATGTAATTTCACAGACATACACGTGCGGTTTGGATGTTGTCATACAATCTCTCCTGTTTCATAACAAAACCTTTTCTAAGACTTCATATAGAATTATTTCACAAAAACTGAAAATCATGCCTCATTTTGTAAAATAAGATATAGTAGAACCAAACAAAAGAAAAGAGTCCGGGTTCGCTGGTGTATGAATATAATCCAAAGTAGTTCCACAATCGAATTGTCACAGGTGCCTCTGCAGGTGCATGGCTCAGCACCAGAAAGCGATACTAGCAAAAGGAGTTTGCAGAAAATGGCACTCACCAGACGTCGATTGCAAAAAAGATTTAATGTGTAAAATGCAGTGAAGTAAAACGGTACACAGCAGCAAATGGGAAAGGTGCAATCCAATTGATGTTTATGCTTGACGCGTTTCGCACATATAGCGCTTAGTCATAAGCTTATGACTTTTTTGCAATCGACGTCTGGTGAGTGTCGTTTTCCGCAAACTCCTTTTGCTAATATAGTAGAACCAACCTAGACATTTTCTTTAATATATCCTGTATATATATATATATATATATATATAAAAATAAATATATAAATATATATGTAAAAATACATTGAAATGCACAAAATTGCACACTACTACAGCTCTAAAATAGTAAAAGATGTAAAAAAAAAAATACAGGTGTTAAGAGAATTTCAGGAATAAACGGAGTCAAAAAAGGTCAAACTGCAAAGATGGAGAATAGGACGTAGAGGAAAATGAAGATATACTATTATCCACAAAGGGTTGGAAGAAAATTTGAGCAGAGGTCAGACAGGCTAATAACTTATGGGAGTTTAATGATACTTGGTATACATAGAAAGCTACAAGGAAAATCAAGGATCAAACCCTGTTTGGGACTTTGAAGAACAAGGAGAAACAGGCAGGCGAGGTGCAAGGGAGATTGTTGACTCATGTCACTATATTTTTCTTTAGCTAGGAGCATCAGACTACTGTATCCACAATGAAACATGTATTCTTCTTAGTGATTTGTGTGGTGAGCACTGAAGGCAATTTCATTCTTAAACTATTTCTCTTGTGGCAGGAAGACTGAGTGTTTGGCAGTAGCTATGTACTAATTGTATATAATTCAGCGAACAAACCAGACTTGCGTCTGGCTACATAGAAATAAAAAGTGTCAGATATTACTTAATCTTAAACTGCCTTACTATAAAAACAAGATGAGATCTGTTACTCTTAGGGGGAATGTGTAAAAAAGTATGAATGATATATTTTCCATCGTTATGGCAAAAGCAGTTGAATGCGTAACAACAGA
Source organism: Pelodytes ibericus (assembly GCA_036172795.1). Taxonomy (NCBI): domain Eukaryota; kingdom Metazoa; phylum Chordata; class Amphibia; order Anura; family Pelodytidae; genus Pelodytes; species Pelodytes ibericus. The sequence continues at coordinate 56,726,921 of CM069864.1, read as the reverse complement.
GACACAGTCATCTTGTTAAATGTTGATAAAAAAATATATACATGCAAGTTAATAAACACTTTAAGTAATAATCACAATGTCGGCACCGATGCTGGTTCTAGGTTTTTTGTGAGCATTAAGTGACAAATCAGATTTAGGGTCCCTTACCTACCTGTACTTTACCCTTATCTCTCCTCTCTGCCCATCAATCCCTCCTTACCATTCCCAATTATTTTGTCCACTTCCTGTCATAGCATTTCCAGATACACATGGAGGGAACCCACATCAATTGGGGGCCCCAAGCAGACACTTAATTTACCAGTAAGGTAGCACCACACCTGGTCAGCCACCTAGTTGTTTTTATTTAAGGTTGTACGGCTTGGTAGTGATAATAATTTGGTTTAGGGCTAAATTAATCTGTCTCGAATGTGTCCAAAGGCATGGCGGGTCTCCATTGTTTGTGGTCTTTTTAAATGTTCCATGCAACATAGGATAACTTGGTGAGAAGAAGCAATAGATCACTGCACATATTTGCTATAAATGTTTCATGCATCAAAAGTAAAATGTATGTTTTGAACTTCTTATTTTTCTGAATGATATACTAAATCAAGTGATCCGGACTAAAAGCTTGCTTTTGGACAGTCCGATTTATATTCTCCTTGTAATAAATATGTGGGCTGTTTTTTGACATTTACATCTATCTATTGCCGACATATGGTGTCCAAAAGATGAAAGTGTAGAAAACTGTTTGTTCTTTTGCTCAGTGGACACATAGAAAATACCATTGACCTTTGAGCACTTTGAAAATGTTGTCATTAAAGGGCCATTTAGAACACTGTGTTCCCCTTCAGTTGTCTAATGTATATTTGCTATCTCTTACATCATCTTTAGCTAAATTCTGGGAACAGAAGCAGAGCTAAAGAAGTTCTAAAACTATTGTAGGCAGCAAAATTCAATTAGCAAATAAATTACGGCACATTGTGAAAACATTGAGTTGTTAAATGCACTTATACAATACATTATTAGCAATACAAATGTTCTGATTCCTCTGGCTTTGTTGACCTTTTCTGACCAAGGCAAACTATTGATACTTAGGTAGTTAAAACGTGGTGGATCATGGGTATGTTTTGTTTGAACCTGGACACCATATTGTGTCTGAGCAATAAAAAGTTACTATTTGTGAAACAGGGCAGAGATTTCCAGAGTTGAAAATTGTCTGAATTTAATAGGGACTGAGCTAAAGTAATCTGCAAGTTATGGAATGAGGAAAGTAACCAACGCATTTTTCAACAAGATCTAAGAATGTTTATCTGAGTAATTGACTAGGTTAATATTAGTTACAACATAAATTATAATTATTTTGTTTTTAACAGAGGCTTATATTATATCTCAAGTATAATTGGGCTGTATGTACCCCAAGTGGACACATATATACCAAGACTACCTTTGACATATAAGCAGCAGTAGATAAAAGTTAAAAAAAATTTTTAGAAAGTAAATAAATGTAAAAAAAAAAAACCCCATTGTTTATTACAATTTTCATTTAAGAGACTTACACTTTAAAGCAGTGATACAATATAGTGATAACAGCGCTAAATTCACAAAACCAAGCTGCACTAAAAGCAGTGTGTCCCTAATTAACACACAATAAAAACAAATGAGAAAGAAATGTACAAAAAGTGCGCTAAAGGTAAACTGTAGTAGGTGAGCAAATAATAAAACACCTTATAGGTGAGTATATGATGATGATATAATTGAAGAAATAGGAGCTGGGGGAGGCTGCAAAAGCTCCCCTCTATTTATGCACTCACAGAACTCCTTAGGGGAAATAGACTTCTCACAGAGACACACTGTGTACACAGGGGATAATCCTTGGTTTTTCCAGGTTCTCTGTCCTCCACTCGTATAGCTCAAAGTGTAGGGAAAGAAATGCCCACAGATGGAGTTAGGATAAGACAAGTACAGAATTTTAATAAAAAACAATATCTGCTTACACATAGGATCTCTAGGTTACGCAGAATCAGTGGGCGCCACACAGTCTGGGAAAGCAGAGTCCTTTCAGCAGCAGCAGGGATACAATCCAAGAAAAGTGTATAAAAAAGGATGCAGGTCTGTCCAGGAATGCTACGCCCAGTGTAGGGGCGAAACGCGTAGCATTCCTGGACAGACCTGTATCCTTTTTTATACGCCATCATCCACATTTTTCAACAATTCCATCCAAATACATGTATAAGCTACTGCTCTGATTGTATGGTAATTATATGTCTTCTATTAGCCCATAATGCTTATAGAAATGCATTATGCAGCAGGGATTTGTTTCTTTATGAGACCCTGAACTATTCTACGATTTACTGTATATTCCTAGGATCAAGTAAAATTGAGGAAAGCAGAATAGTCATGGAGAACTAACCCATGTTATGAAAAGTATCGTTGCAGCTTCAGCCAGGTATGGTCATTTTATTGACCATCAGTGACCCAGATCTATATCGGTGACATTTAGATGTGTCTTATGAATATGATGAGAACACTACTGCAATGTACTGAAATGTGCACATTGGGCCCCCATGATTAAACAGCAATTGTAAATTAAAATGATCACAGTGTGACTTAATGAGCAATTTATTTGTATTTATTTTAACAAATCTTAAATTTTTAATCATGTGTTTGTTTTGTGTGTATGCTGAAGAAATTTTGAAATGTTTTCTAAAAAAAAAAAAATTCTTATTTTGGGTTGCTTACAGCAAATGTAAAATGCAAATGCTTGTTCTTATTTGTATTTGGCACGGATGTATTAATTGATCATTAGAGGATTACTGGTGTATGTGGGTCTTCATTAAAAATAATGTCTTAGTAAAAGAACAAATTAATTCACATAAATAAACAAAAACATGCCTAATGGTATCCTGACTTTAAAAAAACTCCATATACTTGTATAGTAGAAAATTAGAGCAATTCCTAATAGAACTAGAAGCACGGAAGCCAAGTAGCTAACAGAGTATTCAGTTACATATAGCTTACTGTAAAGAGGGGCTAAACCCACCGGACAATCTTTTAATCAGACAGATGTAGGCTTCTGTTTGATCAAAAAAGTCTTCTGATCGATGGTCCTATGGAGCCCTCTTTCAGAAGTGATTTACATTTATTTTCGAAGTCAAGCACTGAACCAAGGCTGCCATGTTGTGGAGCTGGTTCTCTGTGACCTGGCAGCATGACTAGTGTGTGGAGTCTTTGAAACGATCAGCTCCTTCTCCGCTTTTGGCTGTGTTCTGGGTGACTGACACACGCACATACCAGTAATGAAAACAGATGGTTGTCAGACTAGCAGTAAATATTCCTTGACTGGTGCACCATTCAAATGACACTTTTAATGAGGTAGCATTGGCCTTATTGACAGAAAACTGAGTTTTCATGCCTTCTGTCTCATTAAAAGAAAAAAATAGGATTTACTCCTTTAATGCCATGTAATAAAGATCCAAAGCAACAAATGGCAAACATTTTAGCAAAATAGTTTAAAGCAGTGGCACACCTATCCAGCAACTGATAGCTGCTTTTATTACTCTGTGCATATCTTATCTTTATTTCTGTATCATATTTACATGTCTGGCTATTACTTTAAAAATTTGTGTACCGCCCTGCTTATAGAGTATGTACTATTGTGTGTAGACCACAATTACATTTTGATATGGATAATATCTTTATTTCATCCACTATTATGTTAGTTCATTAGTTTTAATAGCTGGCAAATATAATTCTGCGGCATGTACCATATAGCCCCCAGACAAGGTTGGGGAGGGGCGTTCATGACAGGGTGCTGACGGGACATGTCCAACCTATTAGAGGAATTAGTTGGAGGAGTTGGGAAGTATAAAAGTTAGGGAACAGGAAGTTAGACAGCCATTTTAAAGAATAGGTTCCCCTATCTGTCGTCCCACCCACCCTCCCTCTTTTTTCTTTTATGTGTCCTTCTTTATCTTCATGTCACAGAGTTGACGGAAGCTTGCTGTGTATCCAGGAGGGTTAATGGAGGAATGGAATGGGGTGAGTCAATCAAGACTCTGATGGGAGGTTCGAGGGGATAGTGGTACCTCGAACCTCAGGATATGAGGGGGTATTGCTATATGCCCAGAACGCGGAAGTCATTCGGCAGCCACCTGGATACTCGTGCATGCTTGGTTGGTTTTCTGAGTTATGTAAAATGTTATGTTAGACATTGTGTAATACTGGAATATGTTGGGGAATGTAATGCAATGACTATTTAAATAAAGGGCTGTGGCCGTTATTTTTACCCCACAGTCTGGTTTTAAGTTATCAGTTATTTCTAGGCGAATACATGCCCCGATGATCGAAGCTGCCATGTCATGTAAGTAGCTTCATAGAGGCTACATAGATCAGGTTGTCTTGGTAACCATTAGTTTGTTATATCTTTATTGTGCATTAGTATTTTATGGGAAACATAGCATGGTGACGTCATGTCACATTAAACTGTGTATCCAGTGGGAGCCGCCATTAGTATTTAGCCAATGTGGGGATTACCACCTCGGTCGGTAATGCTGGCAGTATATTATTATGTTTTCTTTAAAGGGACACTACCACTTACATAAGATGTAACTAGATAACCTGGTCATTTAAAACAAACACATATATAAATCATATACCACTGTTTTTTTTTTTTACATGATTAATGTCATTGCATATAAAAGTAAAAATAAAATTAGGTATTCATCCAGCATCCATTTTGTGAATAATTCCCATTATTCAACATCATCCAAAATCTTCCAGCCAGTCTCAATTTACAACTGTTGCCAAAGCCTGCATGATGATGTCATAAAATACTCTCTTACTGGTTCCTCTGTATTATAGTGGGCAGGACTAGGTGGCTTTGTACAACTTTTTTTTTACCTGCCTTCCAACACAAAGAGAGGAGATTAACTAAATCAAACAGGATCATAGCTCTGCCCCCTTGTGTCTATGATCAGAAATTCTGACTTATAGACTGCATTCTGTGTCCCAAGCCCCAAAGTGAGAAATTTGTGCTGTAAAGTCACTAGGGGGTGGCACTCAAAAACACTAAATTTCACAAAATGGCGGCGCACAGTCACACTTGTTTAGTTACATATTTTATTAACCGCTTAAGGTCAATGTTTTTTTTTATTTGATGTCCGTTCTGGACAATAGATTTTTCCTACTTTAGCTATGTGTGCCTTAAATTAAAGTGTAAGCTTGCTATTTTAATGAATATAATATATTGGTTTTATTTAAGGAAAGATAGGGCTTTCTTTTTCAACCATTTTTTTTTAAAGATTTAACACTTTGTGTAATGTATACAATTTAATAAAGAGTTTTAAAAAAATGGTAAAAAAACGCGGTTTTGCATTTTTTTAATTATATTTTGTTTCTGAGATACAGTATATTTCTCTCCTCACTCTCTCTCTGACATAAGATAAAAATGTATCACGGAGAGAGAGGGAAGATTTTGACAATCAGTGTTCTTATAGCACTGATTGTCATTTAATGTATTTTTTGCATTTATTATACATGATCAATGTGATTTGGGGAGAATGGCAAGGGATTGTGATTAGCCTTTTACAGCTATCACAATCTCCACCTCAATAGCTGAGACAAGCCTGTCTCAGCTATTGCAGGTAAGACAGCCCATTTTATGGGTGTTTCAGACTTGCCTTTCAGACTTGCCTCTATCAGGGTTGCATAGGGTGAGGGGAAGTGATTGACAGGTCAGTGACTATTGTCACTGTAAGACCACCCATGGGAGGTCCCGATTGCCGTTTTTTGCTTTGGTGGATGCCTTCATTCATGAAGCATTCAGCAAAGCCGGAAATCGCGCTAATTGCAGCAAAAACGCAGATATCGCGCTATTTTAATTATGTACAGGCATTGTCACCAATGCACTGTATTGGGAGCCCGTACATTTATGGCATTGTCATCAACAGGTTAAATACAGTCACATAAGAAAAACAAAAGACATGTCTGAAATCAACAATACAAAAAAAAAGGAAAACCTTTTCATTTTTTGGTGGGAGTGTCCCTTTAAAGATGGATCACCTTTGACAGATAAATTAAATCGAAACGTTCGGGGGGATTTATTTTCCTTGAGTCCACTCTCTTGTTGTTATTTCTTAGTATATTTTATTATTTACTATTCTGTAAACAGCACTGACCTTGGCATGGTTTGTTTGAGGACATCATTAAAATGCCTGGATTGCCTGCTGTGCCTCTATTTGTTTGTCTTTTGGGGTATTCTTTTAACTTTGCACTCTTGTGATTGCTCTGTTTTTATTTATCATTGTATTAAAATATATGTTATGGTTTTCTCTATGGATCTTTGACCTTTCTAGTGTTTTTTTATTTTTTATTGACAGCCCCATTCCAAATTGTGCTATCAGACTGACTTCTTGACACAAAACATTTTCTAGAAAGCATTAATGAAGCATGGCAGAGTGCCTTGTTATTAGTCCTGGACAGGTTTTTGAATTAGGTTTTTTACACCTTACTGTATAGTCCTGTATGGTGACTGCTAGTATCTTTTAAAGGGACTCTAGTATCTTTCAAAAGGATTATGAAGTTTGGCTGCTTAGTCCTCCCCACAGAATTCTCCTATGAAAGGATTCTGCTTATTTCAGGGCCATTACAGGAGGGCCTTGGCTATTACGAAAATAGCCAAAGTTCTCCGTCAGAAGTGCAACCTCGAGGAGATGCCGCCATTCGTCCATGATTTGTTTCAAGGAGAGTAGTTCCCTCTCTCTTACCTTGTAGTTTATTTTGGGGGCTGTAAGTATTTTGCAATAGAAGACAACTGGGGGTAACTGTTCTTGACCTTTGTAAAGAACTGTCCCAACAGCTGCCTCGGAGGTGTCAACCTCTAGTACAAATGATTGTTGAGGATCAGGAAATGGGTGCTATGGCAAAAAGGAGTTTGAGACGTTTGAATGTCCTCTGGGCATCAGGTGTCCAGAAAAAACACTCTTCCTTCTTAGTCAAGAACGTGAGAGGCTGAACCACCCTGGAGAAGTCACAGATGAACTTCCTGTAGAAGTTGGCGAAGCCCAGAAACCATTGTATCTCTTTCTTGTTGCTAGGATCAGGCCACTGAGTGAGGGTGAGATAGTATTATCGTCCATTTGCAACCCTTGTGGTGTTAGTATAAATCCCATAAATGCCACTGTAGTGGTCTTGAAGGTACACTTGTCAAGTTTGGCATACAGATTATGCTCACAAAGGCAGGTAAGTAATTTGTGCATGAGAACACAATGTTCGACCAGAGAAGAGGAGAATACCAAAATGCCATCATGGTAGATGACCATGAATATGTCCAGGTAGTCACAAAACACATCATTAAGAAAGTGTTAGAAGGTGGCCAGGGCATTACAAAGCCCAAAAGGCATCACTGTATTCGTAATGGCCATACCTGGACCAAAATGCTGTCTTCCACTCATATCCCTCCTTGATTCTCACTAAGTTGTCACCAAGTTATAATCACCTCTGAGATTGGTCTTGGAGTAGACATGGGCTGTGCTTTGATGATCCAGTAGTTCTGGTGTGAGAGGTAATGGATATCGATTCTTCCTCTAGCCCATACAGGGGCAACCTTTCTTTCTACAAAAAAGATGTAGAGGGTCATATGAAGCCTTTCTTTGGAGCATCCTCTATATATTCCTTGAATCTGGATGAATGTTCCATACAATTGCGGTACATATGTCCTGCCTTGTCACAGTACAGACACAAGTTTTGTGGTTTTCTCCTTGATCATTCTGCAGCTTAAACTAGACCCCGGAACATGACTGTTTCCATTGGTTACTCTGTAGTGTATACAGAAAAAGATGAATGATTACCAATATTTGGTGTGCTGGGAGCAGGGCATTGCCTACGTGGACTCACAGCACGTTCCAGGCACCATTCACGGAGTCATCTGTCTATCTGGATGGACAAATCCACGAGTGCTTCCAGTGTGGAAGGAACTCCTAAATGGGCAAGTTCGTCCATCAAGGCTCTTGAAAGTCCCAGGTGGAACTGGTCAAGGAGGGCAGCCTCGTTCCATTCTGATTGGCGAAACTCTGTAATGTACTCCTCCACTGGTCATCTGCCCTGACGGAGGCTATGTAATGTTGCTTGCGCAGTAGTGAGGGTCTTCAGTAGAGAGTGCCCCCAAGAATACAGTAGAGGGATGTTTATTCGCAGCAAATGGTGGGCCCAGTTTTAAGGTTCATCATTTAGTAGGGCACTGACAGTATGAACACATATGTAGTTTGTGGGATATGTACGTGGCTTCAAAGTAAATAATATCTGGCACGATGTTAGGCGGGATTGAAAGTGGGGCCGATCTCCCGAAAATGTATCTGGCAAGGGTACAGGGGGTTCTGGTGCCATGGCGCCTTCTGGAGTGGATGCTGCAGCAGCTGCGGCTTGTGGAAGACGTCCGGCTTGCAAGTATAGTACTGTTTGGGTAAGCACAGCCAATTTCTTGGTCACGGTGGTCATAACCTTGGTTACGCTTGTGAGCTCCATAAATGGCTCAGATATTATGTAAGGATCCGGCTAGCAGAGCAGAAGGAGAGGGGCCTAGGCTGAAGGCGTAGATGTACAAAAGAATAGTCCAGTATACAAGCAAAGGTCAATGGCAGGCAGCAGACAAAAAAATCTGTTATATAGTCCAAGGTCAAAAGGGAAGGTGGCAGGCAAAGAGTAATCCGGGTCACTAGCAGGATCAAAAGGCAGGCAGCAGGCAAAAAGGCAAAAGGGTAAATCTGGGTCACAAGCAGTGTCAGCAACAATGAATAGAATACTGGATAATAGCAGAGCTTAGGGACACTGTGCACAGGACAACAGTTAAACAATATCTGAGTACTATGTTTAGGGAGTCTGGAGGTTACATAGGCTGCTGGGTGGAACCTCCGCAGCAGCCTCACAGACCCTACCCCTCTGTTTATCCCATTGATTGCTCAAGTCAGGAGGCAGTGCTGCATACTCAGCTTCAAGCCCCTTCGCAAGCCCTGTAACCGCACCAGCGCATCACCAGCTGTAGGCACCTGACAGCTGGTGGGATAGGATGCCTTGTGAGGAACCTAAGTGACCTTGCTCTTGGACACACAGGATCTCTTAACAGTGCAAGACATTGTCTGAGGACATCACTAGAGACAGGATATTCCATTCATTTGAATGGCATTATTCTGACTGGTTCCTGCAGCAAAAAAAGAAAGAAGAGGAATTTTGACTTTTACTCAGCTAGCAAACTGATGTAATTTCACAAATTCATCTAAGTGTAAGTGTTTATAAGGGAGTTCATAAGCAATGCAAACTGTAAAACATGCATTGTAAGGTAATTTGAATGCACTTTCATATGCATTAAGATTTGGAAGATGCATTTTGGCCACCAGACAGACCCTGTAATATAAGTCATGGTGGTGTAAAGGTGATGGGAAAACCACTCCATTTAGAAATTCAGTGGCTAGCAGATACATTATTAAACACATTTCTACAAATACCAGACAAACCTAAATACACATAAATTACAAACTCACAGTGTTAAAAGTAGCCCAAAGGATTTTGGGTTGGCAAACAACGATCACCTTTTTTGCATCTACTTTATTCAAGGATCCCTTGGAGCATATGTATACTGTTCAAAACAGCCTTTCAAACACAGCACAGAACAAAAGTACAAAGACAACCACTCATGGACAGCTGATTCACATACCTGGGAAACACTGTCACTCAACTTGACTTGCACGGTATGACTTTCAGTGTCCTGCATTTCTTGCAGATCCTGGCATCTGAAGACAGGACCACTACTGTGCTGTGCATGAGCAGTAAGCATTTCTGGTGTCTGACACAGGGGAGAATGGGATCAGGACTGTGTAATTGTGGTCCTGAGTCCGGCTGTCCAACTGAGCTCTACCTCTGTCCCAAATTGTGACTGTCCAGTGCAAAACAGGACAGTTGGGAGGTATGGATTCATCTTTAATGGGAATTCATCAGAATGAGGTTGGTTACTGGCATTCTGCTTAGAACTTTGAGAGTACAAGAATTACATATAACATGTTATGGTGGCAGTGAAGGTGATGGGAAAATCCCTTCACTTAAAATTCAGTGGGTAGCAGAGGTATTATCTTAATTAGCTTTTTTTGAGGGTGTAGTAGATACTTTTTGAGGAGAGTTTTTGTGTTTTTGCATTATTTAACATATAATAATAGGAATGTTTACTGTGTATTTTAAATCATTTTTTGAACACATTTTTGTTTGTTTTTTCACTTACCCAATTTTATTATGATATTGACGTTTTTCTTCTTTTTTATATTTATCATTAATAAAGGTTAAGGTTTAAGAGGATATTGTGGTTATAGCTATTCAACAAATAATTTCCCCACAGAAATCCCAAATTCCCTGTGCTGATACTTTTTGATGATAATAATTCCGCTGGAAGTCTATTTGATGAAAAACGCTTCCAGCGGATGTAGTAGAGGTTAAGACAGTGAAGGAGTTTAAGCATGCAAGGGATATTCCAGATATAAGATAAGGCCAAGAACTAATGAAAGTATTCAGTAAATTGGGCAGACTAGATAAATGGTTCTGATCTGCCGACACATTCTATGTTTCTTTATCACAAACATCTTTATGGGTCTCAGAAAAGTGTAAGGTGCACATGACCCATACATAGCAGTTATTTGGCTCACACTTTATAGTTTGTTACTATTTATATTCTCCCTCAGAAAAAAAAAATCCAACTCTATACGTAATGAAAACTGTCTTCTGGGTATTGGCAAGCGTGACAGGTTTTTGAGTGTTAGTTTTGTATTGGTACTGGGGTAAGAAGATTAAACCATATATTCTATATATTATGTTGTTTGCCTGTTTCAGATTCTCAATAGAAATGTCTAGTTTGAACTCTTCAGTACTGCTGTTGTGGATATAGAATCTACCCTGCGCCCTCCTGAAGGCGTTTAACTCATTTCCCCTTTCATTTTAAAACAGTGTTAAGACAAAAATGCACGGTTAGCCTATCTGTCATGTCTGGGGTTACCATAGTAACCTAAAAAGATTTTGCCCGGCTCTAGATGGAGACAGATTTTAACGTCCAAGACTTAATATTAAAACTGTACAAACACAAGAATCTAAAATACAACTGTAAAAACATATATCATCCTCTGACAGGTAAGGGGACACAATACTTACTATATTGCATCAATAGAAAAATCAGCATCTAATCAAAACAGCACAATAACACTAATGGTATTGCAATATATCAAGGGAAGAAAATGTGTTTAAGTCACTGAGATTTAAAGGGAAGATTAGTGCAATTATTACGACATACAAATCCTATCAGGCATAGTCAACCAATAACTGACAAAGTATGGGGGGAGTTGTATAATACTTCTGCCAACTTTTTGCTTGGGTGAATTGGGATACTAGGGGGGAGCATGGCCCAAAATGGGGTGTACCAGTGAGTGATTGTGCATGGTTGTTTACACACAATGGTTGTGAATGGTCAAGTTCTTTGTTCCCTGTAAAGACCGGGGCCATCATATAGGGAAGGGGGGACAGATGTTCCTCTTTAAAGCCCTGGTAACACTCTCTTATAGGAGCTCAGAATATATAGAATATATGTGCATAGTAGGGATCTCCACAGCAATACAACTGCAAATGCGTTCATGAGTTAGTTTCTGTAAATAATATATCGCACTTAAAAATTATTGAAATTACCCAATCGTTTGTCCCCAAACCAACTCCCATGAACACAAAGTGTTCCTGTTTGGCCATTTGACATGGTAGAAAGGGTTGGTGCTATAAATAAAATAAAACAATGTTACCATATTGTCCCAATTATGGTAGCGCTTGGATAGGGACGAGTGTGATTAACTGACATAGTCAACCAATCAGGTGCCTTTTTTGTTTAAAATGGCTCTAGCAGCTATTCTAAATCCATCCTCCGCTGAGGATGGATGAATAGGATATGGTCAGTGCGCCAATCGGTGGATTATTTTTAACTTTAGATGGCCCTATACCTTTGGCCAGCTCCCAGACCCTGAATAACCCACGGAGAGAATAAACAAAGAAATGGCAGCCACATCTGAATGGAGAATAGACAGCGATAAAATAGCAAGGGAGGGGCATCGTTGTTGTTTTACTCAGTTGCACCATTAGACCTCTCCATTAGCACATCAGGGCGGTCTAGACCAGAAATGTATGGCAAATCTCTTCTGTACGAGGAACACAACAACCACAGACGTACATTTAAGCCTATCATAGGCCTCCTCAGTGTGGTATGACTAGTGTCATCATCTTTTCTTTAATGTAATAATGATTCCCTTTCTCCAGTCCTCTTTTTTTTAGCAATCATGCCATCCCTAGATTACTTTAGGTGACTTGTCATGAAATTAAAGGAATGTCACTAGGGCAGGATTTAGCCCTCACAGAGCCCTGCAGAGTTACTTGGTTTGCAATCACCACCATGCTACGACAATAGCAGAAGAATAGACTGTTAACGCTTTAGGCCTAGGCCACCTTTTATGGGACTTAATTGCTAAAATGGTGGAAAAAGAAAAAACTTATGTGTATAAAATAAATCATCTTTTTCATAGAAGATATATATTAACACAAAGTTCAGCTTTCTGAATGGGAGAGACAAAATTCCCTGTAATAGTTTTCCTCTTCAGAAATAAATTTGTTGAACTCTGCTATAAAAGCTGTTGGCATATGTGCAGTAACTGTCATAATTTGCTGTGCAGCTGCAAAGTGGTTTACAAGCTTTCTGTTGTTGCAATTTATATATATGTGTGTTTTCTTAGAGCAGTAACTATCACAGTGGTTCCAGAAACAATGCAACTCAAGTAATTCCCAGAACACAACTGTGCCTGCAGTCTCAGTAGCCTGAGTGATGCCGACTTTGATTTGCAGCAAGCTGATCACAAGACCTTATCTCATCATCCCACGACGATGTATGTAGTTGGCTGAGGGTTATGGGAGTGATCGTACTAGCTGAGGGCTCAGAAATTGCTTTCTTCCTGCCCAGCAATTTTAATTGAATTCTAGTTAGCTGGCTTTGATCATCAATTCATTTCATCATCCTTCCAGCATATTAGATGTTCTGCTCTTCCTGTCCTGACCATCTCACCATGAAGCACTGAATAAGACATGTATATTACTATTAATGTAATGGCCAGTGGCAGATTTATATGTTATGCAGCACTAGGCACAGGTTCTGGTTTGACCCTGATACACCTTACAGTCAGCACACTTCAAAGTAAAAAGCTATTGGTCACTGTAACAAATACCATTGTCTAATGTCAATTTGGTTCTGCATATTACACATAACTTTTCAGTGCTGTGGGAATATTAGAATCATCAGAAATGCACAATTTGTTTTCTGGTAGCTACAATTGCAGGCTTATAAGCAGTCCAGACGTATACTGTTTGTTTGAGGTTTGCCAAAAATGGTGTGGTGGGTAAGTTTCACATAAGACAAACAGGAAAGTATTTAGGAGAACATGCATTTTTTATATGAAATGAAGAACTGTATAGAGTAAAATGGAATTTATTTGTATTTTCATTAAAGCATTTCTATTTAAAGTGGCAGTTTCACAGACAGGGTCCAAAAACATTATTTTAGACAAGTAGTGCATCATGTAAAATAAACAGAAAGAAGCATTGTTTTGTTCCTCAAAACTTCCTATTTCAAACAAACTGTAAATAAAGTGTAATATGTTGTCTAAAATTCATACATGTTTAAGTAAGTAACTTAACTACCACCAGTCAGGTGGGGGGACTAGATAGACCGGTCTTTCAAGAAGACATTCAGTTGGCAATTAAAGATTAAATGTTTATTTATTTATTTCAAATATCAAAGTTTACAAATATATAATAATAAAATTCTCATAATTATACATTTATATATCCTTCAAAAATGTTATACATATCTGTAGCCACCACATTCCTATCTAATCTATAGCATAGATTTACAATACACATTTGTAGAAGGTAGATACTATATACTATTCTGTATAATTTTTCACGTGGTCCCCACAGTCTTCTTTTATTGGAGCCTGTGATCTATTTTACAAACTTTTTAACATTTTTCTTTTTTGATTTATTGTTGTTGATAGAACTTCTGCCTATCTCTTCCAGCCTTCCTGGTTGGATGCCAATGAATTAAGAGCCCTGTGTGAACTGTTAGATGTTCAAAATGTAAAATTTTTTAATTTGCACTACAATTGGTAATGGTGACTTGTTTGGAATGCTCCTCTCTCTCTTCAATTACCTCTTCAATTCTCATAAGTACACCCTAATATGTGCACTAAATGTGTCCTATCACAGTCAGTATTCTCTTTGCACAGCTCTGTTATAACTTCAACCAATGGGCTCTATTCAATGACCTTGAAGTTGAATTAATTTATCTCAGGTTGACTACAATTGTTTGACTACAATAAAAAATTGTGGGTGATAAATGACATCATAGAATAGACCCAAATGGCCTAAATTCTATGGCCCCCGGTATTCAGAAAACTGGCGCTAACAGTAAATTAAACAGTCATTGATGATTCAGTGCCCACTGCTAATGACATTGACAGGTGCGGTAATATCATTACCGCATTCGTTAAATACCTCTATGCTTTTAAAGGAGGCTTAGCGGAGCCAATAGAAAAACAGCATTGAAACATCGTTCTGTGCGGCACGATGCCTATGGCCCCATTAATGAAATAATTGCCCGTGGCTTCCGATGACCATAATTATTTTAAGGAGGACTGCAGGCATCCGCCGGCCTGCATCCCTGTGTGGTCAATTATTTCATTAATGGGGTTACAGTCATTGCTCCAGCCTGTTTAATTACAGTTGGTATGCCCATTGCTCATTGGCCTTTTGTTTATTAATATCTGTTCCACAAGCATAGCACTGCCCGTGGCCCCAGGGGAGCCAATTATTTTAATATTTAAAGTGCCTGTGGACATTTGGTAATTCTTTTTTATGGGGCAGGGGGAGATAGCTTCCACAAGGAGGGCACGAGTTTTTATTGTGGAGGAAACTTGGGGACTGGGGTGGCTATTACACCATCTCCAAGTTTACTTTTAACGACGAAATAGATAATATTGCAGATTCAGTTGTAACACTGTTATTCCATTACCGCAGTAGCTGTGTTCTAACGCACAGCACTTCTGTGGTCACCATTTACGGGTCTGCTAATTAGCAGGGGACGTAGAATCTACCCCAATATGTGCGAAGATTGATGGTATATGAATATCTCCATAAATTTTTTTTAAAAAAAACAGGTTTAATCATGTTGATGGCATTGCAAAGAAGACAAGTCTCCTAAATTGAAACACTTTCTGCTCTACAGATGTTTTCTAGATTGTCCAGACCTACTTTAGCATGTTTTCATTTAGAAACCCTGCAACAGAAGGTTAGTTCATTCATCTAAGCCGTGGTGAAATTCAATTACTCTCATCATTTTATCACCATCTCAAATTACATACACTTGCATAACAAAAGAGATGCCATCCATAGGCCATGTCTAACATATGTACCTGTGCATTATGTTGAAAAGTAATTCAGCTTAGAGTAGCTCAGCATTTTATTGTTAATATTGTTGATACCACAGAGAGAGAGTTCCATAATTACAATGCATTCATTCTCCTATGTCCAGGAGTGTATTAGACAAAATTCAATTCTGTTTCTTGTAGCAACTTGCAGCATATCAATTGCATGTCTCCAAACCATTCCCATTTTTGGGAGGAAACCTGTTGTCCTGCTGAGCTCTACCTCTGTAACGCTTTTTGGGACAACAATAATTCTCAGTGAATTTTAAGAACACTGCCAGTGTGAGCTATAGAGCATGCGTGATAGAGCCTAGCCTGGACCTCCTAAGCTCTGCCTCCCTGAATTCCATTTTGCAGGGGACAAAAACTAGGAGGTATGTAAATTGCCAATGTGCCACTGCAGAATAGAAAAAAAAATCATCTCCCAACTGTCAATTAATTGGTGAACTCGATAAAGATGTCTGATGTGTTTCCATCTGTGCCCATCAGCTTTCTCTCTTATCTCTAGCCATATCCTTTTTGGCCAAGATTTAGTAGGTTTTCTTCACTAGCCTTCCTTGATGGTGATTTAACAACTTCATGCAACAGGGAGTAGGGCCAGAATTCGTTCTGCATCTTTATCTGTTACGGAAAGTGCTTAACAAGAAGCTGTTTCTAGAATGTCATCATTACACTAAATAACATAGACATTTTTACACTGAATGTCGACAGTATTTATTACCGTGGAAACCCTCTCCAACACATTTACTGCAATATTCCAAATCTTTGCTCAATTTTTTTTTTCTGTGAGTGAGCTGGAAATTTTGTGTAAAATATAACCACATCTTTTCTGAAAATACTGTAAATGTAGAGAATAAAAAATAAAGAAAATGGCCTATATATTGTGGTAGCAAAATTGCAAATAAATGCCTAAATTAAGGCCAGCATGTGCTGTAAATGTGTCTATGGATTCTCCTGTTTATGACATCACCTTAGCTTAATATGTAAATTGCACATTTTCCCACTGACAAGTAGTTCATTAGCATATTAAGCCACATGTGATGTCATAAATAAGAGACTCCACAGACACATTTAAAACACATTTTCTCCTAATTTAGGCATTTGCTTTCAATTTTGCCAAAACCATGGATAGAACATAACTTCCACTGAAATAACTTTCCTAATATCATTTTAATTTTCTACACTTTTTTCATGTTGCATGTGACATTATTTTTATTGGACATTATTTTGTACGTTTTTGCAAAGACTGCTTGTATGCCCAGTTGCTTTTAAACGCCCCAGCATGTAACACTTTTTATCTTTGTGTACAATTGTCTTGTCTGACTATTAATTGTGGAACCTTAGCTGTAAACATATCTGTCATGTCTGTCTATTGCTGATGATACCAGGAAGGCTGATGAAGCTGCAACATGGGCATGCACCATATTGTCTTTGCTTCCTTGGATTGACGTTGCTAGTTCTCCTCTGCCAATGTGCCTATCTTAGTCTCAGACTGTTACAGTGCATTAATCATGGGTCTAATGGCCCTAAACCATGATATACAATTAATATATTCATTAATCTACTTCATATGAGAATTAATAGTAGGTCTAACAAATGAATGCATTTTTAACACATATATTAAATTGTACCATGCAGTGCAAACCTTTTCTCACACAAGACACAGACCATTCAGACAGGGGATACTCTACTAAAAAGTACCTTTGACTGACAAAAAAGCATTTGCCTGACAAAGTGTCACTCAGTTCTGTAGTTCTAGTTGACTTTTTTTTTGTTTTAATAAATCTTTTTATTAACCTTGGAAGGGAAGGTATTCTGCAAATATAGGAAGACAAGTAGCACACAATATGGCATGTAATTTACAAAGATGATACAGAAATGTTACAATTTAAATGCAATTCAATCCCACATTACCATTCAACATTATAAATCACAATGTAGACAATTTCCTTTGCATTTGTAAGTAAGGTTAACATATATACAATACAATAAGCAATATTTATCATCTATAATGTTATATTACCATATGGAATAGTGTCTTTAGTTAGGGGACTCTATATTGGTAAGAGGATGTCGGCCTTACAAAACCTGTGATGAAAATACTAGTTGATTGTTTACAATTTGGCCATTAATGAAAGTAAATTGAATTTAATTTTTATGGGAAGACTGAATGTCAAACCACAGAGGATTTGGTGGATGCTAACATTCTTCCCCATTTTTATTGCTGACCTACTTGATGGTTAAAAATCTGACTAATAGAGATTGATACCGTTCCAGATGATCATGTGCAGACCTATTTTCAACTGCTAACCCAGTAGGTTAATTCAGCTTTTGAATCCTACCTATTGACTTACACATAGCTGCTAAATGACTCATTCTTAGCGTGTACCCATGACCTCAATAAGAAATTGGGCAATTTGCCCTTGTCTTACAACTTCATTTTCATATTTAGCAGGTTGCAAATATAAAAGCTGTCAAAACAAGAATGACGCAGGCTGCCGAAATGAAAAGTCCGATTAAGCAAATCCATTAGTAAGTTTACATCAATGGGATTTGATTAAAAACAATAATACAGTGATGGAACATCAGCAAGAGTGTCTCATGCCAAGGACAGCTGAGAATCTGAAGGGTCCACGCAATATAAAGGGAATTGCAGGCAAGTGAAATGGCATTTTGAAACTTAAGGCCAAAGTAGCAGTAGTAGTAGTAGTTAGAAAGTCATTGGAGAATTTTTACAATTTGGCTACATTGGCCTAACGTTTTAAATTCCTGTCTAAATTCCCTGCAATTCTCTCTTTTTGAGTAGACCTTGAAGTGTCTGATGTACAATAAAACAGAATCTTAGAATTTCTTACCTGTCTAATAAAGTTTTACTGTTATAAATCTATGCCTGTCCAGAACCTTACTTGGCTTTTTTAAAACATATGTAATTTCCCTGTTAAAAAAGGACGAAATGTGGGCGAAAGCAGGAATTGAAATGAAGGGGTTGTGATATTAAAGAGCCATTAAACTTTATTTTTCACTTGCACTTCTAATGTAGCTCTAGTATGAGGATAAACAGTGTATGTCATTTTTAAGGTACATGCTCGCTTATCTTCTCACCAGCAGCCATAATGCTTCCTTATGAATCATTATGGCTGAGGCTGTCTCTTATAGTCTTTCACTGTCAATGGTGACAGACTCTCGATTTAACAAGCTAGGTCCCTGCTGCTGTTGGCATGGGAAACTGAAGGTCTGACAGCTGGACCGCCACACACAGTCAGACGTGAGTGGAAAGCAGGGCCGGCTCCACCTATAGGCTAGGTAGGCGTTGGCTTAGGGCGCCTTTTTAAAAGGGGGGGAGGACAACAGACATGGAAAGGGAGAGAGACATACAATGGGGGGGATAGGAGAGGAAGATAGGCATCGGAAGGGAGAGGGAGCCTTAAAAAGGGGGAGGTATTAATTAAAAGTGAAGTACAGATGAGGTTAAGGTAAGATGAACATTTCTTTTACTGACTTTACTATGCTTTTTTAAAGGGACAAACCTAGTGAGTTTTCTCCTTCAAGACCAGATCAATTAGCCCCACATAATGCATAGTAAAAACTTTACATAATGAGGAAAAGCTCATCTCACCCTAACTCACCTGCATCTCTCACTTTCAGAGACTAGCTCCCTCCGTTTCGGGCAGAGGTTCAAAAGATAATATTACATTATGCAATAATGGCATAGATGAAATGGTGCATGTCATTCACTTCACCCGGGACTTTCAAACTACCACAAGCTATTCCATTTGGAAAAGCACGTGATTCAACTGCAATGGGGACCACAAATATCCAGACTGAAAGTGTAATAGCCCCACACAGCCACCTAGCGTCCACCCACCCCAAATCACTGGCCCCTCTTGGGGCCAGTGACCTACTGCTGGCCCCATTAAATTAAAATATGCTCCAAGTACCAAATAAAATAAAATGAATATCCCACCATCCAGGTACTGGTTTAGGTGTAAAAAACTAGATTCAACAAACACTATTTTGACTCACAAAGATCCTAAGACCAGGATCTAAGTAAAGACGGTTTCCCTGTCCATGTCTTTTAATGTGTGCCAACAGCCTTCTGTAATTTTAATGTGGTCCAGAAATATCAGATGTTACATGTCAATAGGTATGTAATCATGTTGAGGCTAAAGAATGTAGGACAAAACACTATAATGGAAGAGTCCCCAGTTGATACATTTTAATCTGTATATTCGTTTAAAGGTTTTTTTTAAGGTTATTACCAAAGCAGATTAGGGCAGGGTGGTTGATGTTCACTCATATTGCCATCACATTATTATGTCCCTAGTACGTCAAGTCTGTTACACATAGCTTGGTGCAGTTGCATAGAAGCCTTGCACTCAGCCCTTTAGAGGAAGCCCAGGACCACAGGTTCTCCAGTACAGTGCAGTTTGCATGACACGCCTTATCAGCAGTAGATTAACTTACCTAAAGAGACTTGCACATAACAACAGACACCCATAGTATTAAGTTTATACTATTCCTAGCTGTGACTGCTCTTTGCAGCAGTGATGCTGTGTTAGTCATGCTCTATCAGCACCATGCACTCTAGCCATTTAAAGTGATCTGCCCATAAAAACAGGCACTGTCTAGACTTTAAAGGAATATTCCCCCAAAAATGCACCTGCTCTTATTTCTGTTTAATTCTATGGAACACTTTTCCCAAACACTCCAATATAAGAATAATATATGCCAGCAAATCCTAAACCCTCTGAAGAAATCCTGATGGTGGAACCCGTCAGGGTTCTAGTTTTTAGCATATATGGTTGTATTATAATTTTTTTTAACTGGCGTTCAATGATAATTTTTATTTGTGTATTATCTATATTATATGTTAATTCTTATCATTTTATTTATTAAAGCATTGTTATTTTTACACCAGCCTCTACTGTCGCTCCTTTCAGCGCATATACCAGCACATATCTATCTGGTTACGCACATTATACCTTAGTGAATAGGCAGTTTTCTGTAATACATATTGTATTGATTTTTTTTTTTTTAAAGCAAATATAATGCCAAATAAAGATTTTTGTTTTTTGCTAAAGTACTTTTCTTAACAAAAATATGTTTACATTCAATAAAGTATTTTGACAAAATTATTGTTGCCCTTATATTTGTGCTAAGGATAAAGTGGAGTAGCCATATTGAAATTCATAATGAGTTTTCATACACTACCGTTCAAAAGTTTAGGGTCACTTAACTATGTCCTTGTATTTGAAAGAAAATCTAATTTTGTCTATTGAAATAGCATGGCATGGATCAGAAATATAGTGTAGATATGGTAAATGTTGTAAGTTATTATTATAGCTGGAAATGGCTAATAGTTAATGTAATATCTTCATAGGCATTCAGAGGCCCATTATCAGCAACCATCAGTCCTGTGTTCTAATGGGACGCTGTGCTAGCTTATCCAAGTTTATCATTTCAGAAGTCAACATCTTGATTGTATTTTCTATTGATTTGATGTATGTTTTCTGGGAAACTAAGGACATTCCTAAGTGACCCCAAACTTTTGAATGGTAGTGTATATCATGGTGTCTTTTATATTGGTGGCTTCTCTTTAGGTCACCTACAAATCTGCATAAAGCCAGACAAACTCGTTTTTTTTACACTGCTGCTAAAAGATGCCTAACAGTTGCATAGAATAGGCTCTAGTGATGCACACTACACACAAATAAATGTGCTCTCTGTGTCAGTTCCCTATTGAATCCATTTATTACTCTATCACACACGTTGGAAAAAAATAAGTGAGAAAAATCGAATGGGGAATATAGTACGGTATTTGAAAAAAGATAGTACAAGATTCTGAGCAGAAATAAATGATAGAACATGACCTCTTATAGCCTATAGATTGTCATTTCTCTTTCAAGATTCCTGGATTTATTAGAGGAAGACGTATTATTCATATCACATTAGTAACTACATCAGTCAGCCAGTCAGTTGAAGTTCAGCATTTGTGTGTGAAACATTCAATGTACAATTGTAATGCAGCATGCACTGGGTGAATGTATGATATTGTTAGATTTTAGATGCATTTTTAGAACATCTCAAGGTTTGTATGCATCTAGTATTGATCTCCATAGTGTTTCACAGATCAGAGAGGAAGAAAATTGAACATAGCAAATTGTAGTATTTTTTTTTTTAGAATGTTTGGGTTATGATTATACAGTTGTATACATTATACAACTTCTGAATATCTGTGTTTCAGCAATATTTGGATGAAACTTTTTCAATCTCCTAAATCAGCTACTTGCACTTTCCTTTCTAATCAATTAAAGTGCACTAATTAAGGCACTCCTCGACAGGATTTAAAAATGTATATATGTATTAACCAAATAAATGCAGGGAAACAATTATTTCTTTCAAACTGATTTTTAAACCTTAAAAACTTTGTAGCATTACATATTAAACCATATATATTTTTGAGATGCTCATGTATAACTTAGTAGACACAGTCATTTTTATAGCTGCAAAAACCTAGAGAATAACTAGAACACCTTGTCTCAAGAGCTTACATTCAGTGGTAAAAGGAAAAAAAAAACATACAATATAACGCATAATTTTCTACATCAGTGTATTATCCACTACAAAACCTCTCAGCTCCCACACACAATCCATCTTTAACAAACACAAAATGCAGGTATGGTCTCCTCATATTAAACACAGCACAGTGTAACTTACTTATAAGCCTCTAAGCTGTTACCACATCTTTATTTCACGCTGCATGGATGTTTCAAGTGGAAAAGCTAGCTTAGAAAATAATTTGGGTACAATGACTCTTACCTGGTAATCCTAAACAGAGCAGCAAGCTGTAGTAGATAACTGGTACATATCCCAATCCACAACCATTCTTATGCGAAAGAAGGGAACTGTTGTATATGTGATTATGCTCCATTTACTTGTTTGTTTGTTTCTCTGCTGCTGGAATATCGGTCTTCAAAGCATGAAAGGTGGAAATGGAAAGAAAGCGTGTGGTTCCCCTCTTGAGAAAGATGTGTGTGCAGCAAGCTGCTATGTCCTTCAGAGCATCCCTGCATCCCAGGACCCCCTCCACCTGCTGCTCATTGTAATAATTAAGAGAAAGTGAGGCGCCTCTACTGCTTGCTGCTTGCTTTACTCATGGGAGAAAAGAGCTGAGCTGTCCTTAAAGAAAACCAATTTATAACCTTAAATGTGGATGAGTGAGCAGTTCCTTGCAATGGATGTGACTGTGAGCAGAGCACCGGTAAAAGGAAAGAGGGGCTTGAGATTGTGCTGTACGAACGAGTGAAGGCAGGGGGAAGATACTCCCTCTACATCACTTTGCAAAAAAAGAAAAGGGTTCAAATGATGACAGTGAATTACCCATTCAGTCCCCTCCCCCAACATTTCATAGCAACAAGGAAAGGAATATCTATATATATGATTATTACACTATCCATGCTGCTTGACAATATTATACACTATTTATTAAGTATGTATATACATACATGTGTGTGTGTGTGTGTGTGTATATAGATTAATACAGAAACAAACATGTAGATATGCATTATATGTATGTTTGTAAATATATATAGTTCTAGTATAAATATATACACACACACACATTCACATATATATGCATTCATGCACACATATACATGTGTGTGTATAGATTTATACATAAACACACATGTAGATATGCAGTATATTTATGTGTGTAAAAATATATAGTACTAGTGTATATACACACACAAATATGAATATTTATACATACATATATATACATACATACATGCATACAAGTGTGTATTTCTATAGGTATAAACATACATTTATATAGAAATGTATAACACAGACTGACACTTGCACACACATATGCACATATTGCTCTACTGCATGAATAATGCTGTAATAGCAATTGCTTATATGTATATATAATTAGAAACAAATGTGTGCCTGTCTATATAAGCTGTATCATTAAGACTTGAATGTCAGCCAAGTTATCACAAATGGAAGACTTACAAGAATATCTGTCACACTGCACAACATTCAACTAATTCAGCCAAATGACATCCCCACACTTGACTTCATTAGAATCTGCTAAATAATATCAAGCAAATTCCTCCATTATACATTATTATATCTGATCATGGAGAAAATGGAGCAACAGTCGCCTATAATAGTTGACTGAAACGCTCATTCATTTTACTGTGTAAGGTAAGGACTTTTCCTTGAAAAAAAAATGTACTTTATAAGGCTTAGTAATTAACAGGCAATAAGGTGAGTAGTTTATTTATAATATTTAGAAAAATTAGAGCCAGAGACGTTCTTCAAACGCTTCCCTCCTCTAGATCTAACCAGGGGTTGCCATATTTAAACTCTGCCCTGTAAGTGATGAAAGGGGAAAGTATTCAACTGATTTTAGAAGTGAGTAAATAATAGTGACTAATGTATGCTGATTCCAAAAATGCAATATATTTCTCTCTATTAATTCTTCTGTGTACACTCACACCCCCACACCCACACACAACAAATACCCACTGGTATAAGCCAGTGTTGGTCGGTGATGACAGGTTGAAAATAGTTTTTATTAAATACACTCTGTTTTCCTGCTCCCTGTCCTTTTTCACTCCAATTATATCATGTTGTCCTTTTTAATGAACCCTGTATCATTATCTCACTTCTGATCAGTGTTGGATTCTGTTAAAGTTATGCCCAGACTCTGTGAATGCCAGATTGCCTCCATTTACTACATATCATAGGAGCGGTATCTACATCATAGTTTGCTCTGAGTGTTTTACAGAGCAAATCCATGTGAACTTCCTTCTTATGTTTTTAATTTTTTTTTGAAATAATAAATAGCATTGCGTAATGCAAATGTTGTTTCTTTTATTTGGAACATACGCCATGGAGGAATTGTATCCAGTTTAAGGACCGGGTCGGAAATATATTACATATTGATTTGACATACTTTACCTTTGCTCTGAGTTCGAATAAGAGCACTTTCACATGAGTTGGAAAGTTGCATCCTTCAACATATTACCGGGCTGTTACACTATTACACTATATTCATTTTTTATTTTTCATATGTGCAGAAGATTCTGAATTTCTTCTATCAATTTTTGCTCCTTCATGGGAACTTGATTCAGTTTAATGTTTTATGATTTTATTGCGCAGATTTATTGTGCATATCTACATCTTCTATCTACATCTAAACTGGTAGAAATACATTTTCATCTCATCTCAACTCAGCTTTTATTGAATAGACCCCACACTCTCCCATTGGGGACTATTCTCTATAAGGCAAGTTACAGGTGAGTTGAGGAGAGATAATTATTTAATTACATCTGTTTATCTATACATTATGTAGGAACACACCAGTTTGCTTAGCAAGGGAAATGCACCAAGTTTGTCCCTGTACAATGCCCAATTTAATAAGTAAATATGTATTAGTTAAATATAGGGACAAATCTGCTGAGTCTCCCCCACTAAACAAATTCACCAGGTTTGCCTTCTCAACATATAGGCAAATAAGTGAGATGTAACCTACAACTCAGGATTTAGTGACTTGCCCCTACTGTCGCCTCCTATTTAAGATTTTCTCGGCCCTATATATTGCATCTCATAATCTCACCTAACATAGAAACATAGACCTAACCTCTGCCTAATGTCTTGGGCATACAGGGCCAAGTACATAGTGTTTTCCTATCTGTCTTTTTCTGAATGTTCGTCTGTCCGTTTATCTGTGTGTGTTATGCATTTGCACTGGCACATCTCACGGACAAATCCCCTTGTGTTACATAGTGGAATATGTAAGGAACATAACAATATGTAATTCTTCAGTACTACACCAATAAGTGAATATAGGAACAGTACACCCTAAATGTTAGTTTTGAAATTGCTGCATGAAGCAAAATATCCGCAATCCAACCTATAGAGATGGACAGGGGATCTAGGTCATTACTTGAACCTGGTATATATGTAAATGTGGGCAGGACGTGATCTAGCAGTGTTGCTTTGAAAGTCTGGGCAGTGAGGAACATTGTGACTTGTCTCACTGATACATACTTGAATCAAAATGGGCTTTACTTTATTAATGCAGTAGAGGGAATTTGAGGACACCTTGATTAATGCAGTAGAGGGAATTTGAGGACACCTTGAATAGGTACAAGGCATCTGTGAATATATAAGCAAATCAAAAATTGAGAGGTTTAAGGAAATTGAGTAAACAAATCAGTAGTTCCCAACCATTTTTAGATCACACTCCTTCTTCTCCCACATTTTGAGCCTTTTCGGCGCTTGGTTGTCATCTTTGTTAGGTGTTTATGTTCTTTTCTTTCCCTGCTCTACCTCTGTTTGGGAATCTCTCACTGGGACAATAAAGTAAACTGAATGTGCATGCCAATGTTCTACCTGAATTATTCACTCCTTTCTACCTACCAGACATCCCATGCTTCATGGGGGGAACTCCCAGTTTGGGAAGTGTATCAATATATTACAATTATTTACCATCAGATTATATATTTCTCTATATCTTACGGTGATTTAAAAAATCATTTATTTTTTTATGCACAGGAAGCAGGGCGCAAAATGATGAAATTGAGCTGGTCTGATAATGTAGTTGGAATGACTTTGTACCTAGAATACAGAGCCTGTGGAAGGAATTAAAATAATTCACCTGGTTGTTACTTCAAAATGACTCCCAGAAGAGGCTGTTAAATATGTATTTGCTATGCAGATTACCTAAGGATGGTCCTCTCTTTGTCTGTCACACAGATGCTTTGTCCCACTCCTAGGAATTTATTTCTGCTTATAGTGATCCTTTGTGGCATAGTCATCATGTAACTAGCAAAGGACAAAGGTGACAAGTCAAAAAATCCCTGATTGCATATTACTGGTTTATAAATCGTCATTAGTGTGGAAAAAAATAACTGGTGCCATAAGCTGCCAATATTTTCCTGTAAGAGTGTCATTAAATATACTATTTCTTATTGTTACAGCTGATGCATGATATTAGAGTCTATTCACTAAATGCCGGGCCTGCAGCCAAGTGATCATCTTCATTTGGCTTGCCGTTTTTGGACTCATGTTCAGCTGGGTACATTCACCACAGATTCAAGTGATTCATCTTCAGTCGAATCTGAAAATTAACCTACTGAATTAGGTATGGATCAAAATAGCAGCACCTGTGGCAATGTTTCAAACTACTAGACCTCCAAGGTTGGGTTCCATAGTAGGGGATTTAATCACAATAATTAAAAAATGTGAATACAAAAATAGTCTATTAAAAAATTATACATGTTTGCCTAAAATATGATGATCGTTATCTATTGCTATACAATTATAAATATCTAATACATATTGCACAAATTGTATTCAGTGCTAAGCTAACAATTATTTCTATGGATAAGATTAGGTGCTAGTGCTTATAAGGTGTTAAGGACATACTACTGTTTAAATACCGTAAGATACAGTCAATAAAATTAGCCGGTTTATAAAAAGAAGCTAGCTCGAGGGTGCTCCTGATGGAAGAACATTTGTAGTAGGTCCTTCTCACCTTCTAATCGCTAGCACCTAATCTTAACCATATCACTTTTTCTTCCGGAGTCCTAGGAATGGCTCTTTAGGTGCTATCAGCTTTTTTTCCCCCTTCTCTATTCTCCTTTTCTTTTCCTTAGCCCGATTTTCACTGGCGTAGGTGTATACTTTTTTTTAAAACAATTATTACTAATTATATCAAAGATGAAAAACACATAGGAGAGAAGACAAAAAGCAGTAACAACATTCATAAAAAAATATTTGTTTAAATAATTTTTTTTATCTATTTTTTTATTTTATTTATGTATTTATTTTGTTTTTTGATGTGTGTGGGTGTCTGAATGTACACTGGGTTGGTTGTAGGCAATATTCTCAACTATGTAGTTTATAATGTAAAATAAGTAACCTAATATAAAATATCTTGGCTCTAAGCATAAAAAAAAATCATAAAAAATTATTGTCTTTAATTCTAACCCTACCTGGGGAACTACTGATGTCCTTGCTCCCCTAAATACAATATGGGGGTTAAGTGGTAAGGTATTATGCAGTTCCTTATCATAAAATAATAAGTGCAAATTATTAGAAATGTATTTTGTTACATCTCTGAAACCTTTATTAAAAATTTAAACCAGTGAAACATCCTTTTCTATATCACTAGTGACTTTCTCCTAGAGCCTTATCTATCAAATATTTGGGATACCCTTTGTCAGAAAAAATCCCTCTGAGTTTAAATAATTGTTCATCGCTGCAATTTCTTTTAATTCTGCTTGGAATGCTTGTTAGTCATCGACTATAATATCCAAATATTAGTTTTTGCATGTTTATATAAAGCCTGACCAGCTTTGGGCATGCACCCCACTCACTCACTCACAGGTGCTCTGTATATAGTGTCCAGTGAAATTGTATAAATTCTAGTTCAAGGCAGATTGTCAGAGAGGTTAATTTCCAAGTAAGTAAGCTAGAGATAGGACTCACCAAGTTTGCAGTATTTTATAACATTGTGGTTGGCTAAGCAAAATATGGCCCTAAATTGTGACTAAATCTCCAATATTTTTTCATTGAAGCAAGATGCTTTTAAACTATCTAAAATGATTTAAAAATATAAAAAATATCATTAAGATAATATGTTATATGGATGCACACTGCATTTATGTATTGCATTGTATGAATCTTTAGAGAGTCAGCCAGTTAGCGAAGTGGGAAATGGGAACCAGATATCCCGTTCTCGTCAGTGGGAATTCTTTACCTCCTCAGCCCAGCTTCTGTACAAATGTCATCCCAGCAAGTTATTATCATCCTCTGCTTGGTATATGAAAGCAGTAGACACAGCTTCTAGTCCCAAATTCAAAAGGAGTAGCGTTTATTGGCAGAACAGGAGAGTATTTTATACAGTAAGATTTTGATGTAAAAAATGGGAATTAAGAGGATTATACTTAAACAATGGGTTGGGGATAAACAAGTAAGAGGATTCAAATGAACCCTCCGATCAGGGAACAGTTGCCATGGAGTGGCCAATGGGGGAGCTTGTGGGGAGGGAATAGGCTTTAAACTCTTTAACTTAAGGTATTACTCTGGGAAGCAATCAGGAGGACACCGATGTCCCTTTAAATTGTTACCCAATGTGGCCAATGTATTAGTCCCAACCTGATTTCGCCATAGATTTGACAACACTGGAGGAGAGGCTCGAACGGTGGGCTTTACCTTTATTCAAGCACCACTCTGGGCACTCCACAACCAGTCCTTAGGCCAGGACTGGGCAAACCAAGGACCCTGAAATAGACACCTATGCCCACAGAACCAGAGGCATCAGTAAAGATTTCCAATTCTGAGCTAGACTGTCCTTTTAGTTTTAGAGAGGCACTGCCATGTTGTTGGAAAAATTCACTGAGAAGCAACTCAAGCTGCTCTATTGAGCTTGCTGCCATTACAGCCCTTAATCACAATCGATTGCTAGCTCTTCAGCAGATCTAATCTCTGTTAAAACAGACATAAAAATGGACATTCCTTCCATTGCTTCTCCGGGGTAGGATGAGGGAGAAATAGGAATTCAGGCACATTTATCAGGTAAGAAAAATATTGTAATAGTTCTTAACATCAAATTAGCACATGGTTAACATTATTGCTAACATTTGAAACTTAATATAATTTATGGGCCAGCAGTCATGACCCCCTTACTAACAGTCCAGGAACCTGCTTTAGCTTGCAAGGAGTAATCAGTCAGTGGCTGTATCAGCATGACATGGGTTATTTATCACAAGTTGTCACCTTTTTTTAAAAAAAAAATCTACCATGCTATATGCTCCATAGATTTACTTGCAGTTTTGTTAACACAATGTATAGATAATTTTCAATCACTTTGTATTTTGTTCATTAACAGTAAAAATGATGTTTAGCTTATATAGTCCCTTTAACGTTGGCTTCAAGCCAATCAGCTGGGTGGCAATGTGAAGTTCAGGAATAGAAAGAGGAGTACAATATAGCTGTGGAAAGGTCAGGATTCATATATAACAGTTGGAGATACCAGATGGCAATTGCAGGAATGGAGATTGCGGGTGATAGAGTCTGTATTCACCAGTGCTTCTCCGGGGGTGGAGATCTTGATTTAATCTTTGAGATTTAATGGTCAAAGGAGACAATTTCAAAAACCACAGGGGCATAAAGATCTTTGCTACACCAATCAATGCAGTTGCTGAACTAGGAAAACAGTGGTGCCTGTCATACGAAAATAGATTTTTGTCAAATATGTCATTATCAGTACCAACAGCATTCTAGCAGCAATATGCTACTTTGGAAATGGCCAGAGGGAGGCATGTACTGACAACTTGGGAGGAGCTCTCTGACTGCACTTCAGGCAAAATCAGTCAGTTTTAAAGGGACACTTCCACCTAATTTAAGTTTTGTATGTTGTAAATGTGTTTCATATATGTGTAATGCACTTATTCACTTATTTTTATGGTAAAACAGTTTATAGTTCTCCAGTCGTTTTCATGAAGGCGTTATGACAGATGCGTAGACCAATCAGCTGCTGAGTGATGCTTACCCCTAGCTCCGCACAGATGCCTCCCCGTTGGAGGTGTGTTCGATGTCGCAGATGCCTGTCACATAAAACTAGCTCAGTAAGTAAAAACAACCAATGGTAGTGGTGATGTTACAGCAATAAGGCAAAAAAAAATTCTGAACAGTGTACAATCATGATTCAAAAGCTAAGTGATAATCATACAGAAATTATCTTCTGCATGAATAAACATTACCAAGCAGGGTTAAGTCTTGCTTTAAATTTTGATGACCTTTGGACAATTTTTTAGTATTTATCTTGATTCACTATAAATATCAATCATATTGCTCATGAGTGCATCTTTGAAGATTTAAATAACCATCATTCTAGCTAGTTTTAACTCATACTTAAAATCTATTGTATAGGTTTCATTTAGAAATGCTATTAATTTCCCTTCAACCATATATGTCACACACAATTTTTTTTATATTCTTTGCTTATTTGTTAATTGAGTTGTGGAATTGCATGGTGTTTTTTTTCTTCTTTTACTCAAATTGTGAACACAAAGTGATGATAATGGAAAAACAATGTGAAATTATATTTGATGGAGAAAGGCTGGACTTACTTTTCAGTTAGGCACATGGGCATGGTTTACTTTTCAGTTAGGCACATGGGCATGGTTTACTTTTCAGTTAGGCACATGGGCATGGTTTACTTTTTAATTAGGCATATGGGTATGGTTTACTTTTCAATTAGGTACATGAGCATGGTTTACTTTTCAATCAGCCACATGGTTTATTAACAGCAGATTTAGCCTAGTTTGGTGGTCTTATACACAGATATCCCTTATACGTATATTTATATGTGTATATATATATTGCTATGATCCTGAGTTTAGGTGACAGTTGTGACCACTGATCTAAGAAACAGTGTTTATGGTAAACATACTGGACATGAATACTGACATTTCCAACAGTGGCAAACCAGTTTTAGATGACAATTCTGATCTCTGCCCTAAACAACAGTGTTTCTGAGTAAACATACTAGCTACTGTTCAAGGCTGGACTGTAAACAAGAACATGGATAACCGTTAGAAGCCAGTTTTAGCAAGGATACCATGGTTTCTAGCACCCAACAGAACCAGCAGTGCCACTGACAAAAACTGTACCAGCAACAGTGTGTGTCCTCATTAGACTTCTTAGCCAATTAAGCCCCAATAGCTGTGCATATATGCCAATTTACACTGATTCACAGAGCAAGGGAATGAGAACTAACTGAAAGATATCCTCACCTAAAAAGAGTCTGCTAAGGCCAGACATTTCACATGTCCCGAGTTCTCCTGGCTCTCTGCACGCTGCTTTTATCTTATTATTTGGGACTAAGTATCAGCTCTCATTTATTTTTACTTTAGCTTCTTTTATTTAAATAGAGCTAATGATTATTATGTCTATTAGTAGTTAAGTATTTTAACACTGTCTATTTGAATAACGTTTATTGAGAAGATATTGTTGTAGAGTTATCATTGCACTTTGTTATGCTTTAACCTATTCAAGTGTGCCCAAACTGCATATTCCAATTGTTAATGCATACTTTAACATTACTTTAAAATGCATTTTTTACATTTTGCATTGCTTAAAATATAAAAAATGTACAGCAGTTTGCAAGAAACCAGGACTGCCCTCACTAGCTGAGTAAAAGTCAATTTCCTTTTTTCTTTGGTAGCAGGAACCAATGAGAATAATTTCATTCTATTGAATGGAATATCCTGTCTCCCTAGTGATGTCATCAGACAGCGTGTTGCACTGTTAAGAGATCATACTGTGTACAAGAGCAATGTTTCTTAGAGTCCACACAATGTTTTCTAGTCAAGCAGCACAGGAAGTGACTAAATTAAACAAAACTTTACATGTTCAGTGTCTATATAATCAGTGCTGCCGCACCTGTAGTATACATGGAGAGTAATCGCTGGCGCAGGGCTTGAGTAAAATATCAAAATGTGATTTTTGCAAAATGCCTGCATCAAATCACACTGGAAAAAAGCCTGTACACTATACAAGCAGTAATGTTCAACATGTACCAACAAGAGTTTGGGGACTAGCCTGTCCCTTTACTGGTTAAGTATATAAGTACAATATATTTTGAATGAAAGTTATACAAATAGATAAAATACTTAATATCTATTTGTATAACTTTTATTAAAAATATATTGTTATAGTGCAGTCATTGAACTTTATGTTTGAACCTATTCTAGTGTGTGGATATTGTTGTTTGATTATGATATATGCTGTTGTTAAATATATATTTGCCTTTAAGTTATAAGTACTTGCAATATTTCTAAGAAAAATCCTGGTCACCTGCATTTAGAGGAAAGATTTCCCCATTATTCAGTCATCAACACTCATTGTTGTAAAATACACCACATTCTCTAAATTTACAGACAGACAAACATGCAGATACGTGCAGGTAGAAGTTCGATTGGTCCATCTGCATTCATTATAGAGATTGCCTAATGTGCATTATTGTATTTTTTGGAAAAATTAAGGCTAGATCTCTGAATAGCACTTAATGTTTTCTGCTGCTGCTTTTTTATTTTTTTGGGAGTTTGAAAAATAAAATAACATAAGGACATGGAAGCGATCAGTTCTACATACATCCCAACTATCAATATGGGACATCTGAGGGCATGGCAACCAACCACACACGAGTTGCTCAGTGGTTAATCAGTCTACGCATGTGCAAAACGCTCTGACGTCCTAATAAATCAGACACTGAACTTGGGTAGACTTGAGTGGCATGGATCTACTAGCTGTTTCATTAAAAAAAAAAAATTATCAGAATTAAATGCTTGGAAACATCTGGGCCTCTGTGTCCATATCTAGCAATGTCAGCGGAAGTGCAGCTATCTGGTATCTGGGAACCATAAAAATAGGCCACAACATTCATAGGAAAGGATTTCATTTTATTGTAGATATGGCTCTCTTATGCACACACAATATTAAAAGAAAAAAATATATAAAGCATGATATCAATATTTTATGCCATATTTAAAGCAATATTACTTAAGGGCTATAAGAAACCAAAATAATAATAATGATATATTAGAAACCTAATAACATTTCATCTGATGATCATCAGTTCTACATTTGTTTGAGTGAAACATTACTGAACACGGCATAAAAGAATTAAACAGTGTATTGAGTTTCAAAGCATGCCATAATTATAGCAATATATCATTACCGCTGGATAAAAAAGCAACACACTGGTTTGCCATGAATATAGTTGAAAAAGGGAACGTGCAATATAGATCATTTGAAAAAAAAAATGCATTAAATATTAATAAACCAGGGCAAAAGACAAATAATAACGCAAATACAAATCTCACTGTATAAAGACGTCACATAATTTTTACATGGGGGTAATTCATGAAATAGAGAATTGCAGGACATTGAGACGGGAATTTGAAACTTAAAGCCCTTCAGTGAAAAGCATTAAAACTGCTATTCACCAAACAACAAAGGGAGTTCGAATTGGGAGGTAAGTTGGACTTTTCCCCCCGACCCCCCTCTTTAAAGATATCGAATTGTATTAACCCGTGTCTAAATGGCCTCTGACACCCCTAACACAAATGGATGGCCAAGACCGAACGGCAGGGGGCTGTTGATGCTGGGGGCTGTTGATGCTCCTGACATCAAATTATTAATATGGACGGCCAGGGCAAGTGGTCTCTGGAACCAGAATAAATAATAATCCCACACCCCAAGTACATAATAACCAACAACAATTTTTTAACCTCCGTCAAGGTTTTGAAAAAAATGTCAACAGCCCTACTGGGTTGGTATTTCAGAGTGCATTCAACCTTCTTAGAAGACGGATGCTTAGAGGAAGGAGCTGTAGAATCTTTTTTTTATTGACGGCGCATTTTTTTTATTTTTTAGAATAGCTGTTTTCCCTTGGGTGGGGGTTACTATTTATTTTTATTTACAACCACTGACTGGCAATGCAGGCTCACTTTATTGACAGTCATCTTACCAGACTTTGCTGATGCACTGGATCCTATTAAAAAGTCCATGTGCACTGGTAATTTTTGGGCATTGCCTGCAGGACAAGTGTGCAAGCCAATCTCCAAGCTGGAAAACTACTATTGAATTTTGGGGATGTGGGATGTATGTGTTCATATATGAAACATGTTTCACTTAATGTTCATTTATTTTGCTTATGTTTCAAATATCTTGGTTTCATTGTTAATCCTTTTTGTACAGTGTGAGTCAAGCCCTGCCAGCAGAAAATGCATTAAAGAATATTGATCTCCTTTAAGCTCAGGAGTACAGCTGCCTCTCCTAATGCCACCAATGGTCATTCACAGTAATAGCAGAGTGTAACCCCGGTATACTTCCAGTTTCTTGACATTTGGCATTCTGTAGTCTTACAGAAAGACATTTCAGGGCAAAATAAACTAGTCTTAAAGGCAAAGTATGATTTACTTTTACACATTTGTAAATGTATTTTTTTCCAGCTTACAAAATAGCAAGTTCAAATAGAGTCCCATGCTTTTTTAATAATCTATATTGTATTACAGTAAACAATAAGACATGTCTTGATCTAATGAGGCTGGGATGTGCCCAGTTCATCTAAAAATCGTTATTGCTCTGGAACCTGCAGAGGCTGGAACTCAACCAACCTACTTCATGTAGATCAGTTATTTGTCAAAGCTACTTAGCACACTTTTAAAAGGACAGTTCCACTCAGCGTATTTTCTTTTTATGCTTAAAAGGAAGCCAGGGTTAAAAAACTTGTTCCCTCCCCCCACCCCAAAGTATAGATACTTATGCGTTCATTCTGAATCTAAGCTTGTGCACAGCCAATCAGAACGGGGGCTCGCCCACTCATCTAATCATGGTCTGTCAGATCAAGGGGTCTCGCTCTGCTAGTTAAAGTCCGCTCTGGTGATCCCATGTAAAATATAAAATTAAGGTCTTTCTCTGCATTAGTCACCGACCTAACCAGGTTACCTGCTACCCATTTAACTATTAATCCTGTTGTAGGAGAAAATTGGCTCCAATCAAGTACTTTTCGCAGGGTATGACATTGCAAAGTACAGTGATAGAAACATAGATACATTGAATGCTTTGGCAGATAAGAACCTTTCAGCCCATCTAGTCTGCCCAATTTTCTAAATACTTTCATTATCTAGGATAGCCTTATGCTTATCCCAAGCATGCCTAATTTCCTACCACTTCTGTTTGAAGACTGGATCCACTACCTTCTCAGTAAACTAATACTTCCTGATGTTACTTTTAAACCTTTGCCCCTCTAATTTAAGACTATGTGCTCTTATTGTTGTAGTTTTTCTTCTTTTAAATATGCTCAGATTTACTGTCTTGATGCCCTTTGTGTATTTAAAGGTTTCTATCATATTACCCCCTGTCTCGTCTTTGCTCCAAGCTTAAGATCCTTTAACCTTTCCTAGTAAGTTCCTAGTAAGTTTCATCCATGTACCAATAGCCCTTCTCTGAACTCTCTCCAAAGCATCCTCTGGAGATACATTCTTAAGTACTACATCCAAGTGAGGTTTCACCAGTGCTCAGTACAATGGCATGAGCACTGCCCTCTTAGTACTGCTAATACCTCTCCCTATACAACCAAGTATTATGCTGCTGAATTACATTATCTACCTACCTTTAAGTCCTCTGAAATAATTTCTCCTAAATCCCTTTCAGTCGTTAAGGTCAAATATTCTAATCTCTGCCCTTTTTGGGAGTTTTTTGGGAGATCAGAGGCCGAGTTTCACTTATTTTCAATAATAGCTTCAAACTATTTGCAAAAACGAAACTAGCATTTTTTCTTACAAGTCAAATTCGGAGGTTGAGTTTTACTTAGAAAAACACAGAGAAGGTCAAGTTTGAAAAAAAAAAAACCCTGCAATTCATTTTTTTCCGCAATAGGAAATAATGCATTAGAGTAGGCGAGGTGAGAGAGTGATTTTTTTTTTGCAGTCAAACTCAACCTCCCAACTCAACCTTCTGAGATTTTTAATGAATACTAATATTTTATGCTTTCTTTGGAACTCGATGGCCAGATGAGAGGTCAACTCAAATGCCGAATTTTATTTTGCTAATACCTCAGGGAGGTTGAGTTGCGAGGGTCGAATTTTAGTGAAAATACCCCTAAATAGTTTATTTTTATAACAAAAAAGAAGAAAAAAAATAGGTAGAAAAGAGAGAAAACGGGCGCCAAAAATAACAATAATTCTTAACAAGTGAATCTAAAGAAATATAGCTGCAGTCACTAAGTGTGTTCCCCCACACCCAAAAACGCAAAGTGAAGTGATAAAGTGATGCGCTTAAAAATTCTAAATGTTTATACTTTGCATAGATGATCAGTAATACTCCAACGTATACATAAAAAGAAAAATAATAAACAAACAATTATAATGTTATTAACCCCTTAGTGACATGACTTTTTTGGCTTGTCCGACGCTTGGTGACATGGGCTGTTTTAACATTTCTGAGGTGTTTGTGTTTTGCTGTAATTTCTTTCTGTCTCATTTAGTGTACCGACACAAACTATATATCGTTGTTATCATTATAAGAAGGGCTTTCTTTTGATACCATTATTTTGATAATAGCATATAATTTGATGTAAAAAAAATAATAAAATATGTTAAAAAAAATTTTCTTTATGACTTTTACTTGAAAAATCGTATACTCATGTACAAGAGACAACAAAAAACACTGCTAAATAGTTTCTAATATATGTCCTGAGTTCAGAAATAGCCCATGTTTTATGTTTTTGTGCTTTTTTATTCATGTTACAGGGCCAGAACTATAAGTAGTGCAAAGCTATTTTAAAATCCTTTTTTTCAAAATTAGCGATAGTGACATTGTAACACTGATTTCTGTACTAAATCTATGAATGACCCCCAACATGTACATATTTTTGAAAACTACATTTCATGTAGCCATTTTACCACCAATCTTTGCCGAGGTTTGCAGCAAAAAATCTTTTTTTTAAAAATTTCATATAGATTGCAATTTAGGTAAACATTACCTTAAAATGTGAAGGGGTATTTCCAAATAACACCTCAATATGTGTTCAGCAACATCTCCTGAGTACAGGGATACCACCCATGCATAGGTTTGTTGGTTTGTTTTGGGGATAAAAGGACACATTTAGGGGGTGCACATTTTGGTTTTCCAACTTGGAATTCTGACATGCAGAAAACTTGCGCCCATGTCCCATTTGGGACATTTTTGAAGCCAGAAAGTGTATTCTACCCCACAAAGCCATATATTTTTTTAAAACTAGACACCCTACTGTATTTCAAATGGTAGTATCTTAACACTTTCCATGCACAAATTATACTACCAGCCTATGTCAATGTTTTAGATAGTAATTTTTTTCACATACATTGTACTTTGGGCTTGAATTTACAGATCCTGTTATATGTCAGTGCCAAACAACACCTCAATATGTGTTCAGCAACATCTCCTGAGTATAGGGATACCACCCATGTATAGGTTGGTTAGGTTATTTGGGGGTTAAAAGGCCACATTTGAGAGGTGCGCTTTTTGGTTTTCCAACTTGGAATTCTGACGTGCAGAAAACCTGCGCCCATGTCCCATTTGGGAAATTTTTTAAGCCAAAAAATGTATTCTACCCCACAAAGCCGTATATTTTTGAAAACTAGACACCCTAGGGTATTTCAAATGGTAGTATCTTAACACTTTCCATGCACTAATTATATTACCAGCCTATGTCAATGTTTTGGGTAGTAATTTTTTTCACATACATTGTACTTTGGGCTTAAATTCACAGATCCTGTTATATGTCAGTGCCAAACAACACCTCAATATGTGTTCAGCAACATCTCCTGAGTACAGGGATACCACCTATGTATAGGTTGGTTAGGTTATTTGGGGGTTAAAAGGCCACATTTGAAAGGTGCGCTTTTTGGTTTTCCAACTTGGAATTCTGACGTGCAGAAAACCTGCGCCCATGTCCCATTTGGGACATTTTTTAAGCCAAAAAGTGTATTCTACCCCACAAAGCCATATATTTTTGAAAACTAGACACCCTAGGGTATTTCAAATGGTAGTATTTTAACACTTTCCATGCACTAATTCTACCATCAGCCTATGTCAATGTTATGGATAGTAATTTTTTTTCACATACATTGTACTTCGAGCATGAATTCACAGATCCTGTTATGTGTCAGTGTAAAACAACACCCCAATATGTGTTCAGCAACATCTCCTGAGTACAGGGATACCACCCATGCATAGGTTTATTGGGTTGTTTGGGGGCTAAAAGGCCACGTTTAGGGGGGGGTGCATTTCCAACTTGGAATTTTGACATGTAGTCAGCCTGCGCCCATGTTCCATTTGGGACACTTTTGAAGCCATCCAATGAATTTTACCCCATCAAACCATATATTTTTGGAAAATAGACATCCTAAGGTATTTCAAATGGTGGTATTTTAATACTTTATATGTACTAATTCTACCACCAGCCTTTGTAAAAGTTTGTGGTAGTACTTTTTTGGGAGTTTTTTTTCCACATGCATTGTACTTCAGGCATGAATTCACAGATTCTGGTATATGTCACTGCCAAACAGCAACCCAATATGTGTTCAGTAACATCTTCCAAGTACAGGGATAGCACCCATGCATAGGTTTGTTGGGTTGTTTTTTGGCTAGAAGGCAACATTTGTGAGATGCGCATGTAGTCAACCTGCGTCCGTGTCCTATATGGGATATATCTTTGAAGCCAGCCAATGTAATTTACCCCCACCAAACCATATATTTTTTAACAGTAGACACCCATCACTTCTTGTGGCAAGGGCTCAGCAGCCACCGATACATCACTAGATGATGTATCAGAAAGCTGACCAGGGTCAAAATCGAATCGTGGCCTCAGAATCAGTGCGTAAGCAGTGATCAAGAGTAAAGAAGGGGTTAATAGCTCTTAGAAGAGCCTATCTAGTACTGTAATACATTACAGTACAAAGTAATTAATCCATAAAGCAGTGCAGACGGCAAAACATACTGTTGCTGTGCAAGATTACTGCTTATACAGTGATGAATGGCAGGGAAGGGGTTAATACACAGTGAAAGACTTTCATAAAACCTGACAATTTTATAAAATGTTTTATTTTATATCATTAATACTGATCTGTCTCTTTCCGTCACAAAAATGTAAGTGAGGAGAGGGAGGCAGATCAATATTTGTGAATATTGATCCGACCAATTTTGATCTGACCAGGGCGAATGGTGAGCTTAATTGAGAAATCACCAAGCCGCCTTTGCCACTAATTCGCTGTTACTGATCGCTATGCGCTCAGACAGCTTAAAAAAAAAAATCGCAAATATTTTTACTTTACATGTAATCCCTTAGCGGGTATGTGTAAAAAATAAATAAATATGCAGACATATAAAAATTGCTTTGGCGTCAATATCATTGCGTAAGCAGTGATCGACGGCAAAGAAGGGGTTAATAACTCTTAGAAGAGCCTTTGTAGTACTGTAATAAATTACAGTGCAAAAAAATTAACCCCTAAAAAATTCACAAACAGCAAAAATAAATGCGCTGATGTGCACGATCACTGCTTACGCAAGATCAGTTGGAGGGAAGGGGTTAAACGCAGGGAATTGCTTGAATACATTTTTTTTATTGTTTTATTATTCGTGTGTTGTGTATTTATTATTTTTTTGTACTTTTACTTACTTTTCTTACTTTGATCTGTCTCTCTCCCTCACTAAAAAAAATGTGAGGAGAGGGAGGCAGATCATAACTGGTCAGATCAATATAGGGTTAATATTGATCTGACCAGTCAGTGGGGATGCTCATCAGAGCATCCCCACTGCTTGTCAGTGTGCCTGGCCGTCACTGATTGCCTCTGTGAAGAGGCAATCGTGTGGAAGCCAGAGAGAACAGGAGGCAGGTACTTCCTGCCTCCTGTGCTCTTGCCCTTAGAAGGGCAGCACCATCTTGGTCACACAGGCAATCAGAAACACTTTCTGTGCATAGGAAGCGGAAAATTTGCTTCCTATGCTCGTCTTGAAAATCCCCCGTTTTAAAGGCGCTGTGCCTTTAAAACCGGCATTTCAATCGCTCTCCGGAGCGATCGAAATTCCGACAGGCATTTTTTTCAGTATTGAACGATGCTTCCATACGGAAGCATCATTTCAATACTGCTTGAGCACTGAAAGCGGAAAAACTCCGCTTTCAGTGCTCGTTTTGACACAGGACGGACTAGGTCCGTCTTGTGTCGCCAAGGGGTTAACAACAAAAAGTGAAAAACCAGGTACTACTCTCAGGGCATAAGATGCAAAAGATATAAGGTAAGTATAAGAATGTATCTCTGTGTTTCATTCAGCCACGTAGCAGGAGACCTTAATAGAGAATCACCGAAAGGGCTGCATAGTGTAGGCGTAAAAACAGGTACATTTATTGGTCCCCAACATCTGAGGCTTACTTTAAAAAGACGTTAAAAAGGCACAAAGATATTCTGAGACGAATCCTGCATATACGGGGTACCCGAGAGGACACTACTCCGCTTGGATTTCCGCACGTGGCAATTTATATATATATTTGTGCACTTTTAACGTCTTTTTAAAGTAAGCCTCAGATGCTGGGGTCCTCTTTGCTCAGTTGTGCACTGGAGCCTCCCAGTCCTCTCTCTAATTGAGTTACAGCCATTTTTTGCTGTTCTGTGAAGGGAGTAGTACACAGCATTGTAGGTGATATAAGTTTCTTGGCAATTTTTCAAACAAAATAATCTTCAGTTCTCTAAACAAAGTACAGACTGATGAGTTTCACAAGAAAATTCTTTGTTTCTGGCCTCTCTGAGCCTATAATGGAACCCACACATGCTGATACTCCAGAAAAGAAAGATTTGTTGGTTCTTTCATCGGCACAACAATTGTTAACAGTGCTAACAAAGGGTTTTCTAATGATCAATAAGCCCTGTAAAATGAAATGATAAACTTGTATTAGCTAACACAACAGGCCATTGGAACACAGGAGTGAAGCTTGTCGATAATGGGCCTCTGTCTTTGTAGATTTCCCATTAAAAATCCAGCTACAATTTACATTAACAATGTCAACACTATATTTCTAATGCATTTAATGTTACGAGATCAATTTAATGTTGTAGACAAAATTAGAATACTTAAAAATAAGACATTTCTAATTGATTCCAAACGTTTGAATAGTTGTGTATATCTTACAGATTTTTTATCTATATATGTATATTAAAGTATGTATTTATATAATTATTTTATTGTTATTATTTTGTAATGTATCTGATGATATATATATATATACCAATACAAATTACTTAATTTATTGTTGATTGTTTTTATATTATTTAAATTTTTTTTACTATTTATTCATTTTAATAGGGGATTTTTTTTATTTTTAATCAGGGACATTTCAGTGGAAATTCAGGAGGATTCCAGCTATTTTTGTAATCGCAAAGGTAGCCTTAAATGCCGCATAGGAAATATTGGATGTTCGAGGATACTTATTCAGTTAAACCAAATTCAGAATGAAAATTGTGTTCCCATTTAGTTAAATTATTCTGATTCAGGGTCATTTTGGTGATTCCTGAATTGCCCAATTTAAATTGCCATTCTAATAACCAAAATAATTTGAATCAACCACATAGAACAGACACAAATAAGCCTATTCACTAAAATTCGAGAATAGCTCAAGGAGGTCGACTTTGGAGGTTGACTTTGATTTTGAGACTAAGTCAAATTCAGCACTTGAGTTTGACTTACAAAAAAAACCCATGTTCAAATCTTCCCTACTGAAAGTAATAGAAGGCAAAATGATCGTAGCTATTTTTGAGACAAAATCAAGTTTGGCACCTTAGTTTGACTTATTATCAAAAATAGCTTTGCTCATTATGCCTCCAAAGTCGACCTCCTCAAGGTATTCTTGAATTTTAGTGAGTAGACCCAAGAGAATTTTGCCCCACCCCCTTAGTGATATGACATTCTAACCTTGTCTTTCCTTGGTGACATGGGCTGTTTTAACATTTCTGGAGTATTTGTATTTAGCTATAGTTTTCTTCTTTCTCATTTACTGTATTCACACAAATTATATATTGGGATTTCTTTAGATTCTTTTATTTTCATCATATCTTATAATTTACTCCAAACAAATCATAAAAAATTATGAATTTTAAAAAACAAAACCGTTTTTCTAAAATTGACTTGATTTTTTTTATACAATTACAAATAATAAAAAAGACCCCATTTAAGTTTTTAAATTTTGTCCTGAGTTTAGAAATATGCATGTTTGCATGTTTTTCTGCATTTTTTTCAAGTTATAGGGCAATAAACAAAAGTAGTGTTTTTGTATTTTCTAACCATTTTCTCCTAGAGTTACCTATTAAGCGCAAACCTTACCTTAATTCTAACACTCATGCTTACTCTTGCTTATGCTAACCTTGATTTAACTATAACCCAAATCCATATTTTTACCCTAATTTTAATTTTACCCTTATTCTAACCCTAGATGTAAGGCTAATTAAGCACTCTAAGGGCAGTCTAGCAACAGCATAAGAGGGACGGAAATGAAAATTCATCACTTCCAATTCTCTTCCCACAAAAGGGCATCTCCATGTTGGAGGAGCATGCTTCTCCATGGAGCGATTGCTGGTGCCTTAGTCACCGGATTTTAGTGATGCTTAATGCTTCGACATCAAAGCATTAAAGCATCACCTCCTGATCAGTGCTTGTGAGTGTTGACATTGGTATAGGTCGGCCCATCCAGTGTCACAAAGGGGTTAAAGGATGCCACTGAAACTGTGTTCTTCCAGCAAGAGGAACTCACCAGGTTTATTCCAGCACAATGCATAGTTAAGTTGGTGAGATGAAATGTTTATCTCACTACCATATGTTTCATGGATTTTAGTGGATATCAAACAGTGGGGGGAAAAGACAGAGATGTGAAGCAATAAATAAATAATAAAAAATGATCACATAAAAAAAATCCCCATACTCCCCTACTATAATAGGTGTGGTTCTCCTCCAAGGATTTCTCGGATTCCCAAAAAAGACGGACAGACTATAAATAGAAGCACCACTCAGAACAGATGAATCAATGTGTAATACAAAACTTGGTTGTCCTGGTGAAAGACTCAGGTGGACATATGAAAAAAGGAAGGGAAATGCAGAG
The DNA here is from genome assembly GCA_036172795.1 of Pelodytes ibericus. NCBI lineage: Eukaryota > Metazoa > Chordata > Amphibia > Anura > Pelodytidae > Pelodytes > Pelodytes ibericus. Next base: position 56,683,688 of record CM069864.1, on the reverse strand, counting down.
TGTAAAACTGTTAGACAAAATATAAACACACATTTATTTTTAAAAATGTACAAATGGTAGTTGCACTGAGACCAGTTCAAAATGCAGATAGCGCAAATCATGGAGACACACGGGGTAGAAACTAGAGCACTGGAGATACAGAAGATGGAAAATATTCTCAATTTATTTAATATATTCTCAATATATACCATCATCTGTATCTCTATGACCACCCAGACACAATGGAAGTGCAGAATATTACTGGGAAACATGAAGCATCAGACCCTCTAGTGGTAGAAGAGCAGATCACAGGACCATGACATATGAAGATTCCTGTCTCAAGTTCCACCCAGCTCATGACACTGAATGTATGGATACAGGTTTTTTCATTTTTTTTTTCACATGCAGAAAAAAAAGTCAAAAAAAATAATCAGTGGCTTATATTTCACGGATTATGTATGCACTGTACATATATTACAATATAGAAACATAGAATGTGTCGGCAGATAAGAACCATTCGGTTCATCTAGTCTGCCCAATTTTCTAAATACTTGTATTTGTCCCCAGTTCCCGACCGTATATCTAGGATAGCCATGTGCCTATCCCAAGCATGGTTAAAATCCTTGACTGTGTTGACCACTACCACTTCTGCTGGAAGGCTATTCCATATGTCTACTACCCTCTTAGTAAAGTAATACTTCCAGATATTACTGTTAAATCTTTTAAGACCATGTGCTCTAGTTGTGGTAGTTTTTCTTCTTTTAAATATACTCTATTCCTTTACTGTGTTGATTCCCTTTATGTATTTAATCTCACTTTTCCTTCAGAAAGCGTGCAATACTGCTTACATTGGTGAAATCTCATTGTTTTTTAGGATCCTGGTCTCAAGCTGGGGACTAAAACCAGGCACTGGTCACTACCTGACCTTTTTACTTAGGCCCAAAAGATTCCCCTGTGTGGATTAACTGGTTGGTCGGAGGAATGTAGGTTCAAACACAAGCTTTGAGTAACAGAGTTCCATAGTCCTTGCTTGTGTTCAAAATGCTTCTTTTTGTTTGTTAAATTGCAATACATGTATTATGATGTTTTAATATTAGCGGCAGAGAGTTTTAAATTGATATGACTAAATGATTACATACAATCGCTAGTTTAGGAGTTTAAAATTTTGCCTGCACACAGCTTTTAAACTCATTTTATCTATAATCCGTTGAAGCTTCAACAGGCTTAATATTATATTTTTGACTTCATTATGATTCTAGTCACGTTTGTTGACCAATTTTATCACCACAACCTCTGCAATACAGGGCATAAAAGCTTTCTTTTTTTTTTTCCACAAAGTTCAATATCCTGTTTGTGTCATGTCCCTTCACGAAAACATAAAAATCAAATACTTCTCATGATTTCCTGATTTAAAAAAAAAATTAGAATCAATTTGGCAAAGATGGATTCTCTTTATTGATTGTATTTTTATTGATTTTATTCTGCTAGAAAAATCCATCTGACTCTTATCTTATTAGATTCTGTAAACTATCTTTTAATCAGCAGCATCTCTTTGATAATACATCTAGTGAGTGAGTCTGACAAGCCACATCTCAGACTCACTGACTTTTGTTTAAAGCATAATTTATGATTTCGATTTTAGCAAAAGTGAAACCTATAAATCATACTCCAAGTGTTTGGTAACTCATTAATGATGTTCTTTATGATTGTATATTGTAAAGTACCTAATTTTTCTATCCTATGATCATGTAGAGATGTTGTCACATTTTGACTTGTCCTTTTGAATTTGAAGCCGGCAGGCATTAAAAAACCAAAAAGTCCTAAAAAAAAAAAGTGTAGTGTAGATAGTCAGAGTTGAATTGGATAAATCTATCCACTCTCTGAAATATGGCACTCACGTGGTGGGGAGCCACTCATCCAGGCTCTAGGCAAAGAGACAGATTGTCAGTGCAAAGGGTCTCGTAGGGTGGATTTTAACGAAACCAGGCCATCAGGAGAAACAGAAAGGAAGGAGATCCAAGTGTTAGAAAAGTATTACAAAATTTAATAAAAGAAAACAGTAACTGCTTACATTAAAATCGATACAATGTGCTGTCCATTGAGGATTTTCTCTGTGGTTTAGACGGAGAAACTTTGTCTTCCGAGTATGTTCCCTCAGAGGCTCTTCCCACTCTCGGTGACGACACAGGCTACGTGTTTCACTCTGTGTGTGAGCTTCTTCAAGGCGCATGTCTGTTAGTTCTCCTGCCATCCTTTTATCCCGTTATTAATTGATTAGATGCTCATTAAGTCACACTTGTATCATTAATTAGATTTGGGGCTTGGTTTTTACCATTAGCAGCGTGTACTAATCAGAACTTAAAATACATGTCATTGCAATTGTTACAATATTCTATGTATTATTATGTCATATTTTCACTTTTGACACATAGAGAGAAGGAAAAAAAACCAAATGAAAAAACTGAAATAAATATTAATATAAAAAAAAAAAACTTGTCAATGTCTAATTTTTTTGAGGGGGGACTTTCCAAATTTTTTTTATAACATTTTACTGCATCATATCCCTCTTGGGACACCTTTACAGGATCATAGAAATTACATTGGTGATTGTCCATAGGTTATAAAATATATTAAAATCCTCATATTTCTAATCAGTATAACCTTGTATTGTATTTTTAATGTAATTGTAATCTATTCATTTTACGACTTTATATATAGAAATACATCGATTTTCCCTATTATATATGCACAATAATATAGGGACTAGAATTTATACACAACAATAACAAAATCAGCTCAACTCAAAATCCGCATTTACACCGTAGGGATAAAGGCAATTTTGCGTAAAGATCCACATCATTTCTGTTCTTGCTAATTTATTAGCTAGGTTATCACCTCTCCAGTTTCTTGTGATGTGGGTGATACCTAGAAATGTAAGATCTTGTCTGTTGCGATTATGTTTCTCTAAAAAGTGCAACGGAACACTGTTTAATACAGCTTTTTTTAATATTACGATCAGTTCATGGATTTTGTGTTGTTCCTTCTTCCCACCTATGATTTGTTCCAAGTGCCTTTTCTTACAATTGGTTTCTTTGCAAGCCAGGCAGTACCCACAACTGAAAAAACCCTTTGATGTATTTAAAAAGTGTTTATCTGGTCGTGTTTTGTGACTTTTTCTACTATCCACTTTTGTACTCCTTAGACTGAGTGCCCCTCTAAATACAATGTTTGGGGTGGGGGAAATAATAGTTTTAATGCTTGAATCTTCTAAAAGTATGTGCCAATGTTTTCGTATGATTTTTTTAAAAATGTTATAGCTGTAGCCACTATAGTTTGTGATGATAGGGGTTGTAATCTGTTGTTTTTCATGTGTCTTATATTGTAGGACAGTATTCCTATCTATTAATTTGAGTTCTTCTAAGGCTTTGTTTAATTCTGCTTCCTGGTAATCCCGGGCCAAGAAGTCTTTCCTATTTTTTTCTGCTTGTTGGAAAAACACCTCTTCCTCAATGCAGTTTAGTTTCATTCTCATGAACTGGCCTTTTGGGGCATTTTTTTAGCCAAGGACTATAGTGACAACTACTGTAGTGGATATTACTATTCACGTCAACTTTTAAAAAAAATATAGAGTTTTTAGTCTGTTTAACATGTATATGTTTAAATCTAAATTGTCTATAGATGTCTTACTGTGTATCGATGTTAGGGTTATCCCCCATGCATTTGGTCTGGGGCCTGCGTTCATTAAAATCCACCCTGTGAGACCCTTATTTGCACTGAAAATCTGTCCCTATGCCCAGTGGCGTCCCGAGGGGGGGGCGGGGGGTGCGGACCGCACCAGGTGACACCTCCAGCGGGGGTGACACCCGCGCTGCCGGCACCCCCAGCACAGCGTTGCTTAACTTTTTTTTTTTTTTTCTGCCAGCCGCATCCTCTAGAGGAGGGAAGACTGCACGGAGGAGCAGCAGCCATTCGGTAAGTGATGGGGAAGAGGGTGGATGAGGTTGGTTGAAAACGAGCACTTTAATTGCACACTATTACTGGGTTCTGACTGGCACAATATTACTGGGCTCTGACTGGCACAATATTCCTGGGCTCTGACTGGCACAATATTACTGGGCTCTGACTGGCACAATATTACTGGGCTCTGACTGGCACACTATTATTAGGCTCTGAATGGCACAATATTACAGGCATCTGACTGGCACAATATTCCTTGTATCTGACTGGCACTATATTACTGGGATCTGACTGGCACAATATTCCTGGGCTCTGACTGGCACAATATTCCTGGGCTCTGACTGGCACACTATTACTGGGCTTTGAATGGCACAATATTACAGGCATCTGACTGGCACAATATTCCTGGTATCTGACTGGCACTATATTACTGGGCTCTGACTGGCACAATATTACTGGGCTCTGACTGGCACAATATTCCTGGTATCTAAATGGCACAATATTACTGGTATCTGACTGGCACAATATTACTGGTATCTGAATGGCACAATATTACTGGGCTCTGACTGGCACAATATTCCTGGTATCTGACTGGCACAATATTCCTGGTATCTGACTGGCACACTATTACTGGGCTCTGAATGGCACAATATTACAGGTTTCTGACTGGCACAATATTCCTTGTATCTGACTGGCACTATATTACTGGGCTCTGACTGGCACAATATTCCTGGGCTCTGACTGGCACACTATTACTGGGCTCTGAATGGCACAATATTACAGGCATCTGACTGGCACAATATTCCTTGTATCTGACTGGCACTATATTACTGGGCTCTGACTGGCACAATATTCCTGGGCTCTGACTGGCACACTATTACTTGGCTCTGAATGGCACAATATTACAGGCATCTGAATGGCACAATATTCCTGGTATCTGACTGGCACTATATTACTGGGCTCTGACTGGCACAATATTACTGGGCTCTGACTGGCACAATATTACTGGGCTCTGACTGGCACAATATTCCTGATATCTGAATGGCACAATATTACTGGTATCTGACTGGCACAATATTACTGGTATCTGAATGGCACAATATTACTGGGCTCTGACTGGCATAATATTCCTGGTATCTGACTGGCACAATATTCCTGGTATCTGACTGGCACAATATTACTGGGCTCTGACTGGCACAAAATTCCTGGTATCTGACTGGCACAATATTCCTGGGCTCTGAATCACACAATATTCCTGGTATCTGACAGGCACAATATTACTGGGCTCTGACTGGCACAATATTACTGGTATTTGACTGGCACAATATTCCTGGTATCTGACTGGCACAATATTACTGGGCTCTTAGTGGCACAATATTACTGGGCTCTGACTGGCACAATATTACTGGTATCTGACTGGCACAATATTACTGGGCTCTGAGTGGCACAATATTTTTGGGCTCTGACTGGCACAATATCACTGGTACCTGACTGGCACAATATTCCTGGTATCTGACTGGCGCAATATTACTGGGCTCTGACTGGCACAATATTGCTGGTATCCGACTTGCACAATATTCCTGGGCTCTGAGTGGCACAATATTACTGGTATCTGAATGGCACAATATTACTGGTATCTGACTGGCACAATATTCCTGGTATCTATAATTGTACAATTGTTACCTCGTGGGGCTCCAGTGTGTTGCATAATTAATGGCGGTCCCATGTGTGCTTAATTATGGGGCGCTTGTGTGTGGCATATTTATTGGGCCCCATGTGCGGCATAATTAAAGGACTCTTTTGTGTGGCGTAATTAAGGGACTCTTTTGTGTGGCATAATTATGGGGCACCTGTGTGTGTGTGTGTGGCATAATTATGGGGCACCTCTGTGTGTGACATAATTAATTGGGCAGAGGTGAGGCATAAATAGTGGGGCTCTGGTGTGGCATAATTTATGGGGCTCTGGTGTGGCATAATTTATGGGGCTCTGGTGAGGCATAATTTATGGGGCTCTGGTGTGGCATAATTTATGGGGCTCCTGTGTGTGGCATAGTTATGGGGCTCCTGTGTGTGACATAGTTAATAGGCCATCTAACTGGCATTACTAAGGAATCTGTTTGGCATTGTATTGGAGGAAATCCAGGGGGGTGACACCATGAGTTTCCGCACCGGGTGACACCAACACTAGTGACGCCCCTGCCTATGCCTAGAGCCAAGAAAAGTGTTGAAGTTGATATATTGTCAGAGGTATTGAACAATAATCTCAAGACTGGTACATATGAATGAATCAGAAGCCATGGATAACAAGATGGATGTCAGATGCCTCCATTTTGTGTCAGTTTTTGGGCATCCTTCTGTCTGTTCAAATCTTATTCTTATTTATTTGAGGACAAAAGAATGTCTCCCACATTCCTAACTCTGTTATCTGAAACCAAATCTGCTACTGATAAGAGTTCTAGAGCTGTTCAGAATTCAGGACGGAACAGATAAGGGGTTCATTGTTAGTGGAAGGTGTTTGACTAGCCTTATTTTTATTGTGGCAGCTGTGTCTGTATGCATACAGGAGGAGAATGGGGGCTGGAATATAGCTAGCCCACCCAAACTGACAGACTTAGACACAGACTGTGCAATTATTTGAATCTTATCTTTAATGAGGGTTATTATATACACACCTAGTTGATTCAAATCTCTCATTAAAATATTTAATTATATATCACACCTTCGCTCATAAATATGAAAAGTATAATTAATCCTACGTATTAATTAGGATATTGTTTTTATTGTTTTTAGATTTGAGGCTAAATCTAATGTTGTATTATACGAATATTTACTCTACAGGTGATACTCGAAAAATTAGAATACCGTGCAAAAGTTAATTTATTTCAGTAATGCAATGTAAAAGGGGAAACTAATATATGAGATAGACGCATTACATGGAAAGCAAGATAGTTCAAGCCGTGATTTGTCATAAGTGCAATGATTATGGCTTACAGCTCATGAAAACCCCAAATCCACAATCTCAGTAAATTAGAATATTGTGAAAAGGTGTATTCTAGGTTCGCAGTGTCCTACTCTAATCAGCTAAGTAATCCATAACACCTGCAAAGGGTTTCTGAGCCTTTAAATGGTCTCTCAGTCTGGTTCAGTAGGAATCACAGTCATGGGAAGACTGCTGCCCTCACAGTTGTGCAGAAAAGCATCATTGACACCCTCCATAAGGAGGGAAAGCCTCAAAATTGCGAAGGAAGTTGGATGTTCCCAAAGTGCTGTATCAAAACACATTAATAGAAAGTTGTGTGTAAGGGAAAATGCTGCATGTAGCTAAGGGCCGTGGAAATTACAGTCCAAAGTTGAATTGCATGTATGTGTATCATTATAACTACAAATTTGGCATCCCTTATCTGAAATGCTTGGGACAGGCAGCATTTTGGATAATGTATACTTTCGGTTAATGGATAAGTTTGCTCACATTGGATAAAGGTAATGTAGAACATTTGTAGGAGTTGAGCTGCTGAAATTACCTGCTGCCAAAATTATCCGATTATCCGATGGGAGTCCCTCCCATTGCTGAGCTGTCGGAACTACATTTCCTTTGAGCTCTTGCTTCAAATGTATGGTGCTGGGGAGGGTGAAGCAAAGGAGCTTCACAACCATTAAGTGACCCATATCCCAAAATAATTTGGATCTTCTGATAGGAGATACTCAATCTGTATAGAGATGTGTTAACACATGTACATAATTGTGTGTGTATATATGTGTATATAGATGCACTAAATGGACAAAAGTATTGGGACACCTGACAATTACCGTATTTGCTCGAATATAAGACGACCCTGATTATAAGACGACCCCCCAAACTTTGGATATTCCTTAAGGAAAAAAACTAAAAGCCTGAATATAAGACTACCCTATAGGAAAAAAAAGTTTAACTTGTATATATTCACATGTAAATTGCTTTTTAATATTTAATAAAAAAAATTATGATATTAAACAACTGCATTTCTTGTTTTTATTTCCTTTTATGTGCTAATGCTGCCTCTCCCCCCCCAGCGTCTCTCCCCTGTTATCTGTCTCTCCCTCCCCCAAAACTTGTCTCTCTCTCCACCTACCTCCCTCCATTTATATCTCTCTCTCTCCCCCCTCCCCTTGTCTCTGTCTCCCCCTCCCCTTGTCTCTCTCTCTGTCTCCCCCCTCCCCTTGTCTCTCGCTCTCTATCTCCCCCTCTCCCCTTGTCTCCTGCTCTCTCTCTCCCTCTTCCCTTGTCTCTCTCTCTATGTCTCCCCCTCTTCCCTTGTCTCTCTCTCCATGTCTCCCCCTCTTCCCTTGTCTCTCTCTCTCTCTATGTCTCCCCCCTCCCCTTGTCTCTCCTTCTCTGTCTCCCCCCCCCCCCTTTTCTCTCCTTCTCTGTCTCAACCCCACTGCCTCCCCCTCACTTTGTTTCTTTCCCTGGTGGCTAGTGGGGGCAGCCGGGGGATGTCTGCACGATACGTGCAGACATCCTCCATGCTGCCCGACACTTCCGTCTATTATGATGGCCCAGCTGTCCGTCATAATAGACGGAAGTGTCGGGCAGCATGGAGGATGTCTGCACTATTGTGCAGACATCCCCCGGCTGCCCAGATCTCCTGGTGGTTAGTGGAGGCCGCGGAGGATGTCTGCATGATACGCGCAGACATCCTCCGCTGCTGCCCAGCACTTCCGCCGGGACTTTTATGATGAAGCCGGAAGGACCCGGCTTCATCATAGAAGTCCCAGCGGTCGTGCCTGGCCGCAGCAGGGGATGTCTGCGCTCATCGCGCAGACATCCCCAGGCTGTTAGCGAGGGGGATCCAGGTCCCCTGCTGCTCTGCGTGGGACCTGGATCCATGTCTTATAATCTGACCTCGATTTGAGTTCAGATTATAAAACGACCTTGAATTTAAGAATGTAGCATTTGCTCTGAAAAAAACCTTGTCTTATATTCGAGCAAATACGGTATACCAACAGGGACTGTTATGACATTTCATTCCAAATACAAATGGGTCTATTCACTAATATTCGACTTTGGAGGTCGACTTTCATTTTGAGAGCACCCAAATTTTATATCAAATATATCAAAGCTATTTTTGAGACTAAGTTAAATTTGGCACCTGAGTTTGATTTAGTCTCAAAAATAGCTTCAATCATTTTTCCTCCCATTACTTTCAATGGGGAAGATTCAAATATCAAAGCAAAGAAAAACATTGTCCTGAAGGGGTTAAAGAGCCTCAGCCTCCAAAAAATTAAAAACAAAACTATGATGTATGTATAAATTAAAGCTGCCATTTCCAAATATATACAATTTATCGGGTATTAATGACTGATTTTTGCTACTCAGTTGTCAATTTACTACTGTTTAGTAGCGTGACCTCCTTGGGCCAGATTACAGAAAACATAATGTGTTTTAGTATCTAGACCTCACTGGGCCAGATTAAAGAAAAAGTTATGTGTTTAGCAGCTAGACCTCTCTGGGCCAGATTATAGAAAAAGTTATGTGTTTAGCAGCTAGACCTTGTTGGGCCAGATTATAGAAAAAGTTATGTGTTTAGCAGCTAGACCTCGTTGGGCCAGATTATAGAAAAAGTTATGTGTTTAGCAGCTAGACCTCGTTGGGCCAGATTATAGAATAAATTCTGTGTTTAGCAGCTAGACCTCGTTGGGCCAGATTATAGAAAAAAATATGTGTTTAGCAGCTAGACCTCGTTGGGCCAGATTATAGAATATGTTATGTGTTTAGTAGCTAGACCTCGTTGGGCCAGATTATAGAATAAATTATGTGTTTAGTAGCTAGACCTCGTTGGGCCAGATTATAGAATAAATTATGTGTTTAGCAGCAAGACCTCGTTGGGCCAGATTATAGAATACGTTATGTGTTTAGCAGCTAGACCTCGTTGGGCCAGATTATAGAATACGTTATGTGTTTAGCAGCTAGACCTCGTTGGGCCAGATTATAGAATACGTTATGTGTTTAGTTGCTAGTCCTCGTTGGGTCAGATTATAGAAGAAATTATGTGTTTAGCAGCTAGACCTAGTTGGGCAAGATTATAGAATAAATTATGTGTTTAGTTGCTAGACCTCGTTGGGCCAGATTATAGAATAAGTTATGTGTTTAGCAGCTATACCTCGTTGGGCCAGATTATAGAATACGTTATGGGTTTAGCAGCTAGACCTCGTTGGGCCAGATTATAGAAAAAGTTTTGTGTTTTGTAGCTAGACCTCGTTGGGCCAGATTATAGAAAACGTCATGTGTGTCTGTAATTTCAAATTATTTCTTGTGTCTTAAATGCAAGCTTTCAGGAAAAAAATTATAAAATAAAATTCAAAGCTGTGTCATGAAATTTGTTGTTTAAGTGATTCAAAGACATTTCCCTTAATTTTCCAGAGCTGCCATCTCTATGTTTATTAATCATAAAAAACTATCATAAATAATTTATTGATGCAAAATTAGAAAAAGATTGTCAATATTTAAAAACATGCCTTGCACAGTAATGTAAATGCAGAGATATATTTATATGTGAATAAGTATACTAGTGAGATAGATAATAAAGTTATTTTCATGTGAAAGCCACAGATAATCAAACAATAAACATTCATAGGATGTAACTTTTAAATAATCACTCAAATTTGAAAGAACAATGGACAAATACATGCATATTAATACTTCCACACAAAAAAATTGCATTCATTTATTCCAGCTTTAATTCTTTATCTTTTACAATGCTTTACTTAAAAATATATATTTTGGGTATTTATCCTTTGTAGTCAATATCTATAACTCAAACAGAAGCCAATCTAGGGACCATTCAGAGATGAAGGAGGATGTCCAAAGCACATGCACAGGATGTTTGTGATGTCATCAGTGAGCTCTCTATTGACTGCTGTAAAAAAACACACACAGAGTAACAGTGATTTTTTTTGAATGCCTCTTGGTGCACAAGTTCAATGCAATAGAACCCAGTGCATCTGAACTGATCCTCTTGCACTATAAATTAATTAAAAGGAAAGCAAAAGAGGGTTAGAGTAGTGAGAAAGGGGCCTTTGAAAGAGATTACCAAGTATTAACTACATGCATTTATAAGCAAACAAACTATACATTGTACAGTGTGGACACTACTAGCTGCATCAACGTTAGTAATGCCTGGAGTTTCCATTGAAATGACACAAATGCATTTCTCTTCCTCTTTTCTAGATCTGTGGAAATAAAATAAATATGTTTTACATTTTTTATTGATGCATACTTAGTAAAACAAAAAATGATCTTGTCAAAGTTGTACTTATACTAAAAGAAAAACTTGCATTGCAATTCAAAAGTACAGAGGCATTTATATGTGAGTAAGTGGTAATAATAATATTGGTTTCATGTTTTAGAAAAAGCAAAACATTATTAAATGTCATAAGTAAAGACGTGTTTTTAAATGTAATTTTGAAGGAATTCCAGGGTCAGGGCCAAAAGGGAAATTTTAATGGCATTAAAAAAGTCACTCTCCACCAGTGTCACGCATTTTGAAAGTAAACTCGACATGTATCTTAATAGATACACCTGGGTTAACTTTCTGCTGTGTCTCACATGCGAGACACAGCAGATCCCGATTGTCACGCACTGATGTCAGCACGCGCACAGCCAATCAGGACGGGGGCCGAATGCGAGGGTCGCTAGCTGCTAGTGCAGAGAGAGACCCTCGTTTTTGCATGGGATGAGCAGGGGGACCTAGTTAAGGTTCCCTCTGCTGATGCCTTGCAAAAACAAGGGTCTCTCTGCTCTAGCAGGAAGAGCTAGTCGCCAACCAGACAGCTGCCTGCTTCCTATGGAAGTACACGCCAGTTCATCTACACAATAGAAACAACTAAAATTTCACTTGTGCGTCTATATTAGAAGCACAAGTGAAAAGTAAGGTTTCGTGTCTCTTTAAAATTAGACCTGGGCACATAATTGTTTGCAAGAATTATACTTAAAACCTTTGCAGCTTTGTTACCATGCTGGTTCCACCTCTTCTACAACATTTATAGTGCACTTGGGCTAAACCAATATGCAAGGTCGCCATCGAGTTACACCGGTCATGGGTCCGGACACCCTGGGGGCCCACTTAGGGCCCCGTAAAAAAAAAAAGCCGTCAGAGGTGCAGGCTAGGAAGATCAAAATATATTCTATCGCCAGCTTTTTGGGGCTAACATATATCTTCTGGGTGTGTAATGTGAGTATTGGGGCATGTTCTGGTGTGCTGGGGTAAGTTATAGGTCTGCAATGTGGATGCTGGGGCATATCCTGGGTGTGCAATGTTGGTATTGGGGCAAGTCCTGGGTCTGCGGTGTGGATGCTGGGGCATATCCTGGGCGTGCAATGTTGGTGTTGGGGCAAGTCCAGGCTCTGCAATGTGGGTGCTGGGGCATGTCCAAGGTGTATAATGTACGTCATGGGGCATGCTTTGGCTTTGCAATGTGAGTGATTGGGCATGGCCTGAGTGTGCAATGTGGATCCTGGGGCATGTCTTTTGGATGTAAAGTGGGGGCTGACTGGGGTTGTCCTGGGTGTGCAATGTGGGTACTGCAGAACTTCTGGGTGTGCAAGGTGGTGCTACGGCAAAGAATGTGGGGGCAATAACAAAAGAAAAATAGAGAGGGGGCGGCGAGGACTCAGACTATATGTTCTTTAAAGGGCCCCACAATTTCTGATGGTGGCCCTGACAATATTCTGTATGTTTATTACACACATCAAGTAGAGACTTCAGATGAATACATCTAACGTGAAGTAAATAATTAAAGAATTAGCTTTGGAAGTAGGTGGTATCTCCAGCAAGGTAGAAATGAATGTTTTAAACAATTGCCTGTCAGTGATATATTTCGATATGGGTATGAACGCTTCATTAATTATACTAGTTGGAAGCTGTGGGCTTATGACATTTGACAGCCCATCAAGTGCAGTCTGGAAACCCCTTGGAAAGTATGGGGACTTGTAAATAATAGAAAAATATAGTTTCAGAGGGGCACACCATGAAATTCATTACTTTTATAGGCCTTAGGAGCATCACTCCATGGGTGTACCCCACAGTGGCGTAGCGTGGGTTGTCAGCACCCGGGGCAAGGCAAGTAATTTGCGCCCCCTAACCCGTGGATTTTAGCACTCGAGTCTCTTCTACTAGATTAGTTAAAGAAACCCTTACCCCCCAAGCACATGTATTGTTTGTTATGAAAATACTTATGTAATTAAAGTAAAATGCATCTAAATACAAGTTTATTTTCCAACACTTTATTGAGTGCGAACATGCATTACACACATTCTCCACATTTTCAGCAGGTCTATGAATACAAATATACACATGTAGTAACCTAGCATGGGCCATGCTATTATATGTCGTCTCACAACCATCGTAAACGACAAAAAATATCAAGAACAAAAACTAAACATCAAAATGGAACCATACCCTGGAGATGATCCAAGACTGGGCTAGATGGAGCCAACTTCCTCAATCCTGTACCTCTAATGTTACCCCCCCCCCCCCCCCCACACACACACACACATATGCCATAATTGTTGTGCCATTCAGATGCCAGTAATATTGTAACTTTCGGATGCCAGTAATATTGTGCCAGTCAGAGCCCAGTAATATTGTGCCAGTCAGAGCCTAGTAATATTGTGCCAGTCAGATGCCTGCAATATTGTGCCAGTCAGATGCCTGCAATATTGTGCCAGTCAGAGCCCAGTAATAATGTGCCAGTCAGATACCAGTAATATTGTGCCAGTCAGATACCAATAATATTGTGCCAATCAGATACCAGGAATATTGTGCCTGTCAGAGCCCAGGAATATTGTGCCTGTCAGAGCCCAGGAATATTGTGCCTGTCAGAGCCCAGGAATATGGTGCCTGTCAGATGCCTGTAATATTATGCCAGTCAGATGCCTGTAATAGTGTGCAGTCAGAGGCCAGGAATATTGTGCCAGTCAGATGCCTGTAATATTGTGCCAGTCAGATGCCTGTAATATTATGCCAGTCAGATGCTTGTAATAGTGTGCCAGTCAGAGGCCAGGAATATTGTGCCAGTCAGAGGCCTGTAATATTGTGCCAGTCAGATGCCTGTAATATTGTGCCAGTCAGATGCCTGTAATATTGTGCCAGTCAGAGCCCAGTAATATAGTGCCAGCCAGATGCCTGTAATATTATGCCAGCCAGATGCCCAGTATTATTGTGCCAGCCAGATGCCCAGTAATATAGTGCCTGTCAGATGCCCAGTATTATTGTGCCAGTCAGATGCCCAGTATTATTGTGCCAGCCAGATGCCCAGAAATATAGTGCCAGTCAGATGCCCAGTATTATTGTGCCAGTCAGATGCCCAGTATTATTGTGCCAGCCAGATGCCCAGTAATATAGTGCCAGTCAGATGCCCAGTAATATAGTGCCAATCAGATGCCAAGTAATATAGTGCCAATCAGATACCCAGTAATATAGTGCCAATCAGATGCCCAGTAATATAGTGCCAATCAGATGCCAAGTAATATAGTGCCAATCAGATACCCAGTAATATAGTGCCAATCAGATGCCCAGTAATATAGTGCCAGTCAGATGCCAAGTAATATAGTGCCAGTCAGATACCCAGTAATATAGTGCCAATCAGATGCCCAGTAATATAGTGCCAATCAGATGCCAAGTAATATAGTGCCAATCAGATACCCAGTAATATAGTGCCAATCAGATGCCCAGTAATATAGTGCCAATCAGATACCCAGTAATATAGTGCCAATCAGATACCCAGTAATATAGTGCCAAGCAGATGCCCAGTAATATAGTGCCAATCAGATACCCAGTAATATAGTGCCAATCAGATGCCCAGTAATATAGTGCCAATCAGATACCCAGTAATATAGTGCCAATCAGATACCCAGTAATATAGTGCCAGTCAGATACCCAGTAATATAGTGCCAATCAGATGCCCAGTAATATAGTGCCAATCAGATACCCAGTAATATAGTGCCAGTCAGATACCCAGTAATATAGTGCCAATCAGATGCCCAGTAATATAGTGCCAATCAGATGCCCAGTAATATAGTGCCAATCAGATACCCAGTAATATAGTGCCAGTCAGATACCCAGTAATATAGTGCCAGTCAGATACCCAGTAATATTGTGCCAATCAGATACCCAGTAATATAGTGCCAATCAGATACCCAGTAATATAGTGCCAGATACCCAGTAATATAGTGCCAATCAGATACCCAGTAATATAGTGCCAATCAGATACCCAGTAATATAGTGCCAATCAGATGCCCAGTAATATAGTGCCAATCAGATACCCAGTAATATAGTGCCAATCAGATACCCAGTAATATAGTGCCAGTCAGATACCCAGTAATATAGTGCCAATCAGATGCCCAGTAATATAGTGCCAATCAGATGCCCAGTAATATAGTGCCAATCAGATACCCAGTAATATAGTGCCAGTCAGATACCCAGTAATATAGTGCCAATCATATGCCCAGTAATATAGTGCCAATCAGATACCCAGTAATATAGTGCCAGTCAGATACCCAGTAATATAGTGCCAGTCAGATACCCAGTAATATTGTGCCAATCAGATACCCAGTAATATAGTGCCAATCAGATACCCAGTAATATAGTGCCAGATACCCAGTAATATAGTGCCAATCAGATACCCAGTAATATAGTGCCAATCAGATACCCAGTAATATAGTGCCAATCAGATACCAGGAATATTGTGCCAGCCAGCCCCCCCCCCCCCCCCCCGTACTTACATGAAGCTGCTCCGTGTCCCCCGCTGGATGTCTCCTCCGTGCAGTCTTCCCTCTTGCACGGAGGAGGGAAACAGAAACCGGATGTGACGCGACGTCACATCCGGCGGCAGTTTTTTTTTTTTTTTTTTTTTCGGCCGTCGCATCCATCGGATGCGGCTTGCCGGAAAAAAGCGTTCACAAGCGCAATGCGCTGTGAACGCGGCAGCAGGGGCTGGGGGCCCACGGGACAGCTGCCTTGGGGACCCTCAGGAGTAAATGGGCCCAGGGCAGCTGCCCCGTTTGCCCCGCGTTAAAGACGGCCCTGGCGGCCGCATAGGGCTAGTGCGCCCCCCCAGATATTGCGCCCGGTGCGGCCGGCCCCCCCTGCACCCCCCACGCTACGCCACTGGTACCCCAGGCACATCCCCTAAAATGCAATAGAAGGGGGTGGGGGGAAAGATAGAAATGCACACAGTAAATATGTAGAAAAAGTGGTTACAAAATACAAAAATAATGCAAAAATAGCATATTAGAAAATACAATGTATTCACAAAAATCAATATCAGAAAAATAGCAGTGATAGGGTGACAGCAAGTCACCCTTGGCAAAGGAATAGAGTCTTAGCCCACCAGTCACCGCTCTTTTTCTTATATTGATTTTTGCAAGCACCTTGTATTTTCTAATGTGCCATTTGTGCATGATTTTTGTATTTTTGTATTTCCTACTGTCATAATAAATAAACCTGCTCTCTTTTTGACGTACAAATAATTTGACACTGAAAAGTACAAGTATGAATGAGATTTTCCGCATGAGTATTAATCAAAAGGGGCCAAAAATCCTGCATTATATAGACCTCTAATTACTGAGAATAGCATGATCTATCACCAGGGGTAGGAACCAACATTGTTCATGTCTTGGGCTTTGTAATGGACATTTTAATGATGTTCTATGGTCTATCACAGATCTTGCAACTAACACTTACCTATACCTGTCTATCACTCATGCGCCATATTACAGTAGGTAAACAAAAAGTCCAATCCAGGTTCTTTACACTAAAACATCACAGCACTTACAAATGCATTCCTCTTTCCATCATGCTCACTGTAGTGACAGACCTGGTCAACTCTGACTTTTGTCCTGTGGAACTTAACTGGTGCAAAGCCACTGCATGGAATTCACTAGGAAAATGGCTATTGACGGTCCCAGGGGCAATATGGTAAACCTGGCCTACTCTTTCTATGGCTTGACTTTGTAGCTCTGAGATTTTGTAAAATATGTTCATAATTATTAGTAACAATTCTCATTGTATGCAAATCCAGATCTAGGTTGCATCAATCACCTTAATACAACTATCTGTCGCAGACAAACATTGTTTTAGTCATCTGAAACAAGTGGGTCACTTAGATGCAAGGGAAGGAATGGATGACATTTTGTAACTATGGTTACAAAGAAGGATTGCATGTCAATAAAATTGAAATGAGCTAGGTGCCAACAGATACTTGTACCCAAGGTGTCTGAACAGAAACCAAAATAAACAATAGTTCTGCAATTCAAAAAATAGGAAAGGTATTTCTTTCTGTTGAATTGTATGGTAAAAGACAGATTAAAGGACAACTCAACTTTATTTTTCAGTTGTGCTAATAAGAGAGAAGCACAAGTGAAAAGTTAGTTGCCCCTAGTGTGAGGATAAACTGGCATGTGCTTTTGACAGTACATGACAATTGATCCTCTGACCGACAGCTGCAATGTTTCCATGGGACCAGTCTGGTTGGTGACTGTCTTTTCTCTACTCTGGTTTTTACATGGGATCAGCCGAGAGTCAAGAGTAAACCCAAAGTGTATCTACAAGGATATACGTCGGGTTTATTTGGGAGGAAAGGGACATTGTAGATCCTGATCAGATGAGCCGGGCGAGCCCCCACTCTGATTGGCTGTGTGTGTGCCCAAGTAAACTGATATGCAAGCATCAGGGCAGCAATGATGGCACGAGAGCCCAGCAGATAAAAATAGTCAGGTCCAGTCCGAAAGTCAGAGGTTACGCGGCATTAAAGATACAAGGCAGAAAGTCAAAAAGACAGACAGCAGGCAGCAGAACGGAGATTCAAAGGGTCATAAGGTAGGCAGTAGGTAAAGTAAATCAATACAGGATCAAATACTGGTAGATCAGGAGCAAACACTGATAAACACAAATCAAAGATCTGGGAGATCTGGGAAAACAATCCCACAGAATGGATCAAAACAACTGAGCATCCGCCTGACAGACCAGGAGGAATTTTTACAAGGCTGCTGGATCCACAATGAGACAACTCTATGATGCCTTCTGTCTTATTAAAAAAGAGGTTGTTTGTATAGGACTTTAGTAGAAAACCAGATAGATGTGGGGTTTGTGCAAGAGACTCACTGGATAGAAAGGGAGGACACTCTCTGGAAATATCAGGATTATCCAGTAAATTATTGTGCTAACCTAAAAGGTAGAAAGAAAAAAAGAGGTGTAGCCATTATAATTTCCAAAAGAATAAAATTGGAGCACATTTATGATGAAACTGATGATAATGGTAGATATTTGATACTGATTGTAAAATTGAACGATATATTATATACACTCGCCAATGTTTATGCACCAAATCAAACCCCCTATCGATTTTTTAATGATATAATCTCCAAAATAGAATTGGTCTCATCTGGTACTCTCTTAATTGGAGGTGATTTTAACTGTGTTGTTGATCCCAAATTAGATGAATATAGAAATCGGAAAGGGCGTTATCTATATTCTAAATACTCTAAAATTTCCACTACTCATATGCAAGATTTCTTATTAAAAAACTCACTGTATGATTGTTGGAGAGTTCAACACTTAGATAATAGAGACTATACTTTTTATTCGTCGGTACATCAATCATATTCTAGAATCGATTATTTCTTTATTAAAGCTGGAACATTAGAATTAATTGAGGAGTCCTCTATCGGCTCAATAACCTGGTCTGATCATGCCCCTATTTTCCTGAAGCTGTATAATAATCAAGAATATAGGCCTAGAGATAGATGGCGTTTAAATGATGACTTTTTGATTTCTGAGGCCAATATGAAGGAAATGACTAATCGAATAGAGGATTATTTTGAAAATAATGATAATGGAGAAGTGTCAGATCTTACCCTCTGGTGCTCCTTTAAATGCGTACCGTATTTGCTCGATTATAAGACGACCCTGATTATAAGATGACCCCCCAAACTTTGTATATTCCTTTAGGAAAAAAACTAAAAGCCTGAATATAAGACTACCCTATAGGAAAAAAAAAGTTTAACTTGTATATATGTAAATTGCTTTTTAATATTTAATAAAAAATTGATATTATACAAATGTTTTTCTTGTTTTTATTTCTTTGCGGCCTCTCTCCCCCCCCCCCAGCGTTGTCTCTCTCTCTATCTCCCCCCTCCCTCCCAACTAATCTCTCTCTATCTCCCCCCTCCCTCCCAACTAATCTCTCTCTATCTCCCCCCTCCCTCCCAACTAATCTCTCTCTATCTCCCCCCTCCCTCCCAACTAATCTCTCTCTATCTCCACCCTCCCTCCCAACTAATCTCTCACTATCTCCCCCCTCCCTCCCAACTAGTCTCTCTCTATCTCCCCCTTCCCCTAGTCTCTCTCTATCTCCCCCCTCCCTCCCCTAGTCTCTCTCTATCTCCCCCCTCCCCTAGTCTCTCTCTATCTCCCCCCTCCCCTTGATTCTTTACCTGGTGGCTAGTGGGGGCAGTCGGGGGATGTCTGCACGATACGTGCAGACATCCTCCATGCTGCCTGACACGGCAGTCTATTATGACGGACAGCTGGTCCGTCATAATAGACTGCCGTGTCGGGCAGCATGGAGGATATCTGCACGTATCGTGCAGACATCCCCCAGCTGCCCGATTCTCCCTGGTGCCTAGTGGGGCAGCAGAGGATGTCTGCGCGACAAGCGCAGACTCCCCTGCTGCCGCCCGGCACGCTCGCCGGGACTTCTGTGACGAAAGCGGAAGTACCCGGCTTCTTCATAGAACCCCCGGCGGTCGTGCCGGGCGGAAGCAGGGGAGTCTGCGCTCATCGCGCAGACATCCCCTGCTGCTAGAGAGGGGGATCCAGGTCCCCTGCAGCTCTGCTGGGGACCTGGATCCATGTCTTATAGTCTGACCCAAATCCTATTGAAATCAAACTAAAGAAGAAATACAAAATAAATTGGGACCTAAAACATATAGACTATCTGGGTACTAAACTTACCTTTAATTTTACTAAATTGATAGAAATTAACTTTTTAACTCTTCTACGAGAGTTTAAAGATTTTCTAATGAAATGGAGAAATTCAGAAATGTCATGGTTAGGCCGGATTAATGTGGTAAATAGTTACTTAATTCCAAAATTATTGTACCTTTTTAGAAATATTCCTCTCAGAGTAGATACAAATATACTGAAGCAATTTCAGAAAATAATAAATAGTTATATAGGGCAAGGTAAAAAAACCCAGAATAACGCAACATATTCTTCAGAAACCAAAAGAACATGGAGGGGTATCCTATCCAGATATAATCAGATTACATCAGATATGTATGATTAGTCATTTCCTTCTTGCCAGGGATGATTCGACCTCCAAAAAGCCACAATGGCTCGAATTGGAGCGCTCTGATTTAAACAAAAATACACCGTTTCACTTAATTTGGTGCGACAAAAAACGACTAAAAGATTTAAATATAAAGAATCCTATCTTATCCGATATTTGTAAAACCATAGTTTCGATGAAAAAAATGATGGCGATGGACAATAGCATTCAGAAATCATCTCCTTTAGAGCCCATCACATTTGCTATTGGAAATATTGACCTGAATATCTGGAAGACAAATGGGATAAAAAATATTGAAATGATATTAGACCAAGATGGTATTGCTGCATTCACTAAGATTCAATCATCATTTGGTCTTCCAGATAAAGAGGTTTTTAACTATTTAAGGGTGAAAAATGTCATATCTCTTAGGCGGATATCATTGAATACTACAGTAGACTTCTTCACTAAAGTACGCTTTAAAGATAAAATAATATCTAGATTAAATAATCTAATGTTTTCCCTGATGAAACAAACTAAAGAACAGCCATGGGTTAACTGGGAGAAAGAGTTGAATA
Organism: Pelodytes ibericus; assembly: GCA_036172795.1. NCBI lineage: Eukaryota > Metazoa > Chordata > Amphibia > Anura > Pelodytidae > Pelodytes > Pelodytes ibericus. The sequence continues at coordinate 56,662,866 of CM069864.1, read as the reverse complement.
AAAAATTCACTAGAGATGAGTGGCTGCAAGGACTCGGACTGGCTAAAAAACATGTACATTGTATCAATTTACAGGAGATTCAATATAAACTTAACTTCCGATGGTATTTAGTTCCAATAAAAATGAATAGTTTCACAACAACAGCATCACCTCTCTGCTGGAGATGCAAAAAAGGTTTGGGCATTCAATTTCATATTTGGTGGGAATGCCCAGGTTTACAAGAAATGAAAAACAATCTCTCATACCTATTAAATTATATTTTACATAGACAATTCTCGTTAACTCCCAAACGTTTCTTTTCCACATTGATATACCGATGGTAGAAAGAGTACAAACTGCCCTACTGATTCATATTTTCCTGGCAATAAAATTATGCATTGCAAGAAGATGGAAAAATGTAGGACAGATTTCATGGTCTAATATTAGGGCACAGATAGACTTCCAATGCAAAATGGAATCCGCCTTCTATACTGACCAGGAGGCCAGAAATGAACATGATAAGATTTGGTACCCATGGCAATCGTATAATTGTATGACATTAAGCATTAATTTATTGTAACCGTAGCCTCCCCCTGGTCCCTATTGGTCCCCCTCCGCAGAGCCAACAGTATGTATATATGAGAGAATGGAAGTATGAATGGACGTTATATGTATATTTGTTATTAATATACTTATGCTATGCTTACAAATAATGTATGATTTGTGTATATTGTATTATTAAAAAGAAAATTAAAAATAAAGATAAAAGAAAAGAAAAAAAAATAGGATTTACTCCCTCTTATATGTTCTTAAACTTAAATTGTACTTTAAAAGGGTCCCACGTACATATGTGAAGGCATATTTGTTTATGAAACTATTTGCACAAGTGCAATGGGGAACAAGTCATTCTGGCTGTCTGTGCGAATATTTTTCAATATTTCCCTTTACATAAAATGGGTATATGTTCTGCAAAATAGGCAGTTTGTTAAATTTTCAAAGTTTATTCTCTCTGGAAAAGTTACTTTTGTTTGAACTTTTAACCTGCATGAAATGGTTCGCTTATCTCTGATTATTTGAAAATGGAAAACCCAGAGAAGATAAATTGCTTTTGTATTAATTAAATTTCATAGCGAGTTTCTAGTAAAGCAAATACAGTCAAATGTTTAAGCTACATGCTGCTCAGACGTGATTCCTCAACATTAATCTTCAAACGCATCTGTCACAAGATGTCACATAGCATGTAGCACAATTTAATGTACTTTTCAAAATTACCTTTGCCAGGGTCACCCAAGTTTTTTTTTGAGGTAGGCCTGACTACCAGAAATGTCACATTTTTTATTGTTTGCTGTATTGGTTAAGAAAAGTCGGTTAGCAACATAAAAAAGTTTGGTTATCTAGAAGTACTACAAAAGTTGGCCAAAACATGTTTTAAAACAATTTTATGCAAACAAAACTACACATGTATTGGGCTAATGTGAATAATGATACTTAAGTTGAGCTGTAATGGTTCTGCCATGTGCAGCATGTTGGACACCCTTTACCTATGCCTTGTACTTTTTATTGTTCAATCAGTATTACTCTTCTACGGACATTTTATCTAAAATTAAGTTCACTGCTATAACTCAACCAATTAGCTGCCTTAAAAAGAAGGAAGCAATGTAATGCATAGTAATTGTGATGCACATCCTGTAACAGTATGATGACTGCTTCCTCTAGCACAAATAGACTTTTTTTTTTTACCTATTTTGTTACATTACAGCCTTAAGTTCAATGTTTTATTAATCTGAATTTTATGGATCAGAACACAATAGTCTAAGTTGGTGAAGTGAAACATTTAATGAAGCCTTCATAAAGGGATCCTTCCCAGGCGAAATACTACAAGGAAATATCTAAAACCTGGGAAGAATCCAGAACTGGTACACCCTAATCAGGTCGGCTTTATAGCGGGCAGATCATGTATTCCAATGTACAAGAGAGGAGGATGTCCCCCAGCTGACCCTGTCACTTGACGCCGAAAAGGCCTTTGACATGGTGGGCTGGGAATTCATCAAAGAAACATTGAAGGCTTTTGGTTTGGGAGAAAACCTTCAGCAAGCTATAATGGCACTATATTCTGAGCCATCAGGTAGAGTGGTTGGCTCGGGAATAGAATCTCCTTGGTTCCCTCTATCTAACGGAACACGACAAGGAATGCCCCCTCTCACCGATCCTTTATATACTCTCTCTTGAACCTCTTGCTAGGGAAATTAGAGAGTATGGAAAGATGAGAGGACATGCAGGCCTAAAATCGCAAATAATTAAATTATATGCAGATGATGTTTTGATTACGTTGGAAGATCCCCAAAATTCGGTGGATGAATTGATGGAAATATAGGACAAATTCAGTGAAATTTCAAACTACAAACTAAATAAAAGTAAAACAACAGCAATGCCATATAAGATCCCCTCGGATCAGATCTCAAATATGCAAAAAAAATAAACTTTTTAATGGGTTAATCAAATAACATATCTTGGAATTAACATCTCAAATAACCCCAAGATGTGGCATGAAATAAACATTCTTCCGCTGATTAAAGAAACGAATACTTCATTTTCTAAATGGAAAAAAGCATATACAGTGGATATAAAAAGTCTACACAATGTCAGGTTTCTGTGCTGTAAAAAAATGAGACAGAGATAAATCATTTCAGAACTTTTTCCACCTTTAATGTGACCTATAAACTGTACAACTCAATTGAAAAACAAACTGAAATATTTTAGATAGAGGGAAATATAAAAATTAAAATAATGTGGAATAAGTTCTGAAATGATTTATCTTTGTCTCATTTTTTTACAGCACAGAAACCTGACATTTTAACAGGGGTGTGTAGACTTTTTATATCCACTGTATATCCTGGTGGGGAAGAGCAAATGCTATTAAATCATATGTTTTGCCAAAATTTACGTATATATTCCATATGTTCCCTCTGAAGGTTCCATCCCCATGGTTACAATTAATTCAAACATCCTTCTCTAGATTCATATGGGCTGGGAAAAAACCTAGGTTAAATCTCCAATTACTAACAAGACCCCCAGACCAAGGAGGTCTGGGCTTACCGAATATATTTGAACAGGCGGAAGCTTCTTTGCTAGCCCAAGCCATAATATCACAAAAACTCCAGGCCACAAACGAGGGATGGTTTGAACTGGAATGCCCCAATAAAAACCACACATGTATGATATCCCAATTTTGGTTTTTTAAAAAAACTAAGATTTATAAGACGAGGTTTTTTTCAGAAAAAAATATCTGAAAACTACCCCTCGTCTTATAATCGAGGTCATCTTATAATCTGACCTCAAATTGAGGTCAGATTATAAAACATGGATCCAGGTCCCCAGCAGAGCTGCAGGGGACCTGGATCCCCCTCTCTAGCAGCAGGGGATGTCTGTGCAACGAGCGCAGACTCCCCTGCTTCCGCCCGGCACGACCGCCAGGGCTTCTGTGAAGAAGCCGGGAACTTCCGCTTTCGTCACAGAAGTCCCGGCGAGCGTGCAGGGCGGCAGCAGGGGAGGTCTGCGCTCATCGCGCAGACTTCCTCTGCTGTCCCACTAGGCACCAGGGACAATCGGGCAGCTGGAGGATGTCTGCACTATACGTGGAGATATCCTCCATGTTGCCCGACACGGCAGACTATTATGACGGACAGCTGTCCGTCATAATAGACTGCCGTGTCGGGCAGCATGGAGGATGTCTGCAAGTATCATGCAGACATCCCCCGGCTGCCCTCACTAGCCACCAGGGATTGAAGTACAGGAAAGGGGGGGGGAGAGAGAGACAGGGGGAGGGAGGGGGACAACAGAGAGACAGGGGGAGGGAGGGAGGGGGGCAGAGAGACAGAGGGAGGGAGGGGGACAGAGAGACAGGGGGGACAGAGAGACAGGGGGGAGGGAGGGGGGCAGAGACAGAGTCAAGGGGAGGGAGGGGGTTAAGAGACAGAGACAAGGGGAGGGAAGGGGTTAAGAGACAGAGACAAGGGGAGTGAGGGGGTTAAGAGACAGAGACAAGGGGAGGGAAGGGGTTAAGAGACAGAGACAAGGGGAGTGGGGGGGTTAAGAGACAGAGACAAGGGGAGGGAAGGGGTTAAGAGACAGAGACAAGGGGAGTGAGGGGGTTAAGAGACAGAGACAAGGGGAGGGAAGGGGTTAAGAGACAGAGACAAGGGGAGTGAGGGGGTTAAGAGACAGACAAGGGGAGGGGGGAGAGAGAGAAAAATGGGGGCAAGGGAAAGAGAAAGGCAGCATTGGCACATAAAAAGAAATAAAAACTAAAAATATATTTTTTGATATTATAATTTTTTATTAAAAAAGCAATTTACATATGAATATATACAAGTTGAACTTTTTTCCTATAGGGTAGTCTTATATTCAGGCTTTTAGTTTTAATCGAGCAAATACGGTAATATAGAACCTCAAATCCCCAGACTAACCCTGACCTCTATAAAAGAAAACTGGGGAAAATTTAGAAAGCTTATAGGTTTAAAAGACAAACTAATTCAAAATCTGCCATTAAAAATACTAAATTTTCTGATAGAAAATATAAATATTACATCATGGACCCATAGGGGTATCCTTAAGATAGAGGATCTCATGGAAGACAAACAAATGAAGACATATACCACTCTGCAGGAACAATACAATTTAAATACTTCAGACATATTTAAATATTTAAGAATCAAAGGCCTACTTAGCCAGAACGTATGCTACACATCTTCGTCAAAACCGATGGAACTGCTGAAAAAACACGTATCAATGGGATGTACCCTGACACTGAAGACACCTGTTGGAGATGCAATAGACAAAGAGGAGACTTTCTCCATATATGATGGAAATGTCCTGAGATAAACAAAATATGGTTAGATATTTCAAACCGCATCTCTAATGAATTTGGCACAGAATGGAGCTAGGGCTCTCCTCCATCTAACTTTCCCAGAAATGGGGCATAAACATAAAATTATATACCATATATTAACAGCTATTAAAATGGAAAATGCCAGAAATTGGAAATCTTTAGTACCAATAATATGGACAAATATCTTCTCCCAAATATCATATCAATGCAAAATGGAGAAGGGAATTTATATGCAAAATAAATGGAATGATAAAAGAGCTAAATATTGGACCAAATGGGGGAAAATCTTTGATCACAATCAATTCTAAAACTAAACTGAAAAGAAAGGAGAGACGGAAGGAAGGAAAAGAGAAAAAAGGCAATGTAAAGATTTTTGGTAAAATATTAATAAATATAATAAGGGGAAAGAGAAGGGAAAGAGGGAGAAGAAAAAAAAAGAGGGAAAAAAGAAAAGAAAGACCAATCGCAAAGAGATAAAAAGGACAAAAAGAGAGAAAGATATAGAGATGTATACTGAAATCTAACTCATAGTCGAGCCCCAAACCAGCTACCCCCCCCCTGCTCTTCTGAACTCCTTTTGGGCAGACCAAGATTAATCGGGAATAGCAGAATGAAAAATGATATTTATAAAATCTTAACCCAGTTGGAGGATAAGTCTGCCCACTACTATTGTATTGGCTGTACTGTCATTGTTATATGTCTATGTTAATGCACTTTATCAATGTAACGAATTGTTCTTTTGATATTTTCACAATAAAATTAATAAAAAATAAAAAAAAAGAAATGAGAAAAATATATACATAAAGCTATTTTTTAGAAATAGAAAACAGAAAATTGGCATGTGTGTATGTATTCACCCCCTTTGTTATGAAGCCCATAAAAAGCTCTGGTGCAATCAATTACCTTCAGAAGTCACATAGTTAGTGAAATGATGTCCACCTGTGTGCAATCTAAGTGTTACATGATCTGTCATTACACATACACACCTTTTTTGAAAGGTCTCAGAGGCTGCAACACCTAAGCAAGAGGCACTACTAACCAAACACTGCCATGAAGACCAAGGAACTCTCCAAACAAGTAAGGGACAATGTTGTTGAGAAGTACAAGTCAGGGTTAGGTTATAAAAAAATATACAAAACTTTGATGATCCCCAGGAGCACCATCAAATCTATCATAACCAAATGGAAAGAACATGGCACAACAGCAAACCTGCCAAGAGACAGCCGCCCACCAAAACTCACGGACCGGGCAAGGAGGGCATTAATCAGAGAGGCAGCATAGAGACCTAAGGTAACCCTGGATGAGCTGCAGAGTTCCACAGCAGAGACTGGAGAGTCTGTACATAGGACGACAATAAGCCGTACGCTCCATAGAGTGGCCAGAAGAAAGCCATTACTATCAGCAAAAAACAAAATGGCACGTTTTGAGTTTGCAAAAAGGCATGTGGGAGACTACCAAAATGTATGGAGGGAGGTGCTCTGGTCTGATGAGACTAAAATTTTACTTTTCGGCCATCAATGAAAACGCTATGTCTGGCGCAAACCCAACACATCACATCACCCAAAGAACACCATCCTCCACAGTGAAACATGGGATGTTTTTCAGCAGCCGGGACTGGGAAACTGGTCAGAGTTGAGGGAAAGATGGATGGTGCTAAATACAGGGATATTCTTGAGCAAAACCTGTACCACTCTGTGCGTAATTTTAGGCTAGGACGGAGGTTCACTTTTCAGGAGGACAATGACCCCAAACACACTGCTAAAGCAACACTTGAGTGGTTTAACCCCTTAACGACAGGTGACGTGCCAGGCACGTCACGGCAAATCGAGGACTTGCCGACAGCTGACGTGCCTGGCACGTCATGCACTAAATGGAGTAAAGAAAGCGACCAGCGGTCGCTTTCTTTACTCTAACGGTGTTGCTACAATGCCTCTAGGTAGAGGCATTGTGCAACACCCCCCAAATGTGCAGGGGCGCGCTACGATCACTCCACGGAGTGATCGTAGCAGCCATTTAAAAATGGCTGCGCCCGCTGCACACATGTGCTTAGAAAGCGAACGATCATTCGCTTTCTAAGCATCTCCGGTGTTGTTAAAGTGCCTCGCCAGCGAGGCACTTTACAACACCGTGCTGCTCCCCAGAGCCGATGGTGGTCGCTCTCCTGAGCGACCCCATCGGCTCAGTAGAAGGGAACGCTGCCTGTACAGGCATCGTTTCCCTTCTAATGGCAAGAGCATCGGAAGTGAAAGTATTTCACTTCCGATGCTCTAGGGGGAGCCAATCGATGCCGGCACAGCAGATCTATGTGATCTGTGTGCAGGCATGTATGGTAAGTGCTCTGATGAGCACTTATCATACTGTCAAAGGCAATATTAGTAAATATTGCCTTTGACAAGTATTGATCTGCCTCCCTCACCTTACTACTTTTAGTAAGGGAGAGAGACAGATCAGATCAAGTAAAAAAATAAAATAAAATAATAAAAAATAAAATAATAAAATTTTAAACACCAAGGGCTTTTATAAAAGCCATTTAACCCCTTCCCTGCCATTGATCGCTGTGTACGCAGTGATCATACACAGCAGCACATTTTTTGCTGTCTGTGCATTTTTTAGGGGTTATTTTTTTTTACTGTAATTCGTTACAGTATAAAAAAAGGCTCTTTTAAGAGAGATTAACCCCTTTCTTGCCGTAGATCACTGCCTTGTATGTATGCAGAGGGGATAGATGCCCGATTCCTGAGACATACCATAACCCCAAAATCCCCCATAACCATACCAGCCCATGTTCCCCCCAATAATGGACACGAGACTTGTGATGGTACAACAAGGCCACAGCACTTCTTTATTAAACACATGTCAGGCTGTATAAACCACCACCATCCTTTAATACTTTTATGTAAAAAACAGAATACAGCCTGACAAATTGACTAAGCCCTTGCCAGTAAAACCATTTTCCACTTCCACCCATATATTTATATATGGCCACCTTTTTCCAACCAAATCCAGAATCCATAAGCTCGCCTCCCCTCCTCGTCCCTTGAGATGCCATAACTCCATCTGGCCCATCTCTCCCACAATGCTTACCACTAGCCGACTCACTTAGCTCAGTGGGCACGTCAACTACAAACAACTTCCATGTTGCTTTTAAGGTTAAGGGGAGGACCCGAGCACCATTTTCCTTGTAATAACTCCAACTCCATTTTCCAAAACATATCCCCTACTGGCAAGGACAGCCAACCCCCGCCTGCTGCGACAAAAGAAAGTTAATACATAGAAAACACATAAACATAGGGAGGGAGGGTGGGAAAATTGCTACCAGGTGCGTTTACAGATTAAAATGGCTGCTGGGGAGAGAGGCTCCAGGGCTTTTATCAACTCCCCCTTGAAGCCCCTCCCCCAGCCCCCGTCAGTCATCTCTTGCCTCCCCCTCGCCCATACATGTCCTGTACAATTAATTTGCATAATTTCCCAGGGTTCTTGTATGTATGCAGAGGGGATAGATGCCCGATTCCTGAGACATACCATAACCCCAAAATCCCCCATAACCATACCAGCCCATGTTCCCCCCAATAATGGACACGAGACTTGTGATGGTACAACAAGGCCACAGCACTTCTTTATTAAACACATGTCAGGCTGTATAAACCACCACCATCCTTTAATACTTTTATGTATAAAACAGAATACAGCCTGACAAATTGACTAAGCCCTTGCCAGTAAAACCATTTTCCACTTCCACCCATATATTTATATATGGCCACCTTTTTCCAACCAAATCCAGAATCCATAAGCTCGCCTCCCCTCCTCGTCCCTTGAGATGCCATAACTCCATCTGGCCCATCTCTCCCACAATGCTTACCACTAGCCGACTCACTTAGCTCAGTGGGCACGTCAACTACAAACAACTTCCATGTTGCTTTTAAGGTTAAGGGGAGGACCCGAGCACCATTTTCCTTGTAATAACTCCAACTCCATTTTCCAAAACATATCCCCTACTGGCAAGGACAGCCAACCCCCGCCACAGACCCGCTCGTTTAACACCTTAAATCAGCGGGGACCACCCACCACCACTGCCATGGCCTGTTCCAAACCATCCTGCAACGCCAAGTTAAACAGATCAAGGCCCACCTCAGTTAAGTGAACTCCATCACTCCTGAAATACCGAGCCGCATCGGACTCAAAAACCCTATGGCGTATAGTCACGCCCCCCACACTCAACACAAAACGAGACACTCGTTTATTCAATTTCACCCGGCTCCGTTCTAGCGCCCTCTGATTGAGCGCACACCTCCAATAATTACGTGGCACCACCTCTGACCACACCAGCGACACACCAGGAAAGAGCACCAGCAGCCTCGCCAGGTCCCTTTTTATGGTATCCCCCAGGGTCCACACAGGGACCGAACCCAGATCATTGCCCCCCAGATGAATAAGTAAAATATCAGGGGGCCCCAACCGCCGAGACAACTGAACCACCTCGGGTAACAAGCGTACCCACCGCATACCCCGGAACCCGAACCACCGAACGTCCGCCACGGCTCCCGAAAAGCCCAGGCACTCTCCCCCAGGTCGCACGGCAGCCCGACTCCGTGCCCAGAATATGTACGAGTGGCCTATAAGCCACACCCTCCTAGGCGCAACATCTGTGAATTTAAAGCAGAGGAAACTGAGATCAGACCAGCCGGACGGACATAAGATAGAAACCTGCGGGATTCCCACCGCCCAATCTGCCTGATAGCCCGCTCAGCATAACCCAGCCTCGCGGCCTCAGACGCAGCGCCAATCCTGAACGAGTGACCCCCGAACTCCCGGCCTGGAAGGCCCAGGGCCTCGACTGCCATCCGGAAGACCCTGATAAACTGGAATCTAGACAAAGGAGTCGCATCAGCGTGCACCAGCAATGAATTGGAACCGACCGGTCGGACCAAACCGTACCGGTCAAAACAAGCCACCGGGCATACCATAGAACCGGGGACTTCCCGCAGGGAGACCCACTTTCCAACCCCAAGTACATCCGTCTTGGAGCGCCTGATCAAAAACCTCACCAGACCAGGTTCCCGCACCATATCAGCCGCCAGTATACCCCCTGGCTTCGTTTTTGCCTGGCTAACCAATTCCCCAATACGCAAAGCTCCAAAAAATGCCATGGAAAAGGCTAACCGAAACAGATCCACCTCAAAAGGCGAGTGGCAAACCACCGGCAGTATGTGGCACAGGCCCAGCAACAAAGCCCCGGACACCGGTTTACGGTAATCCACGGAATGAACGCCCCTCCTCCAACCCTTCAACGCCTGACGCACTAGAAACTCCTTAGTCACGTCCCGTAGCCCAGAAGCTCTGAACCAGAAACTGAGGCCTGACATCCGTGCCGTTACTGCCGCGGGCGACAAGCCAGCCGCGTCCCAATGCCACAACAACCACAGTAAACCTTCCAAGCGAGCCCCATCATCCCTAAAACCCCCACGGGCCGACTCCAGATCCAACCATTCCCCCCAAACTTTACCGTAACGCTTCCATGTGGATCCAGCGACAGACTGGCTAACCCACTGTGCTATTCGCCCAACCCAAGGTCCCACAGCGTCGACGGGCACGGGATACCCTCCGGGTCCGCCCATGGTGCTGCCGCCCGGAACGTTGCCCACTGCGAACGAGAAAGTGCATCCGCAATTACGTTATGCACCCCAGGGATATGAACAGCACGAAAGGTCACATTAAAATCAAGGCAGTTAAGGACCAGAAGCCGCAACAGCCGAACTACCGGCGGGGAAGAAGCCGTCAGGTTATTCACCGCCAACACCACTCCCATGTTGTCACAGTGGAAGACCACCCTGCGATCCCGTAACGTAGTTCCCCAAAGGACCACTGACACCAGAATAGGAAATAGCTCCAAAAAAGCTAAATTCTTTGTCAGGCACCCCCGAACCCCAGAACGGGGGCCAAGTCTCGGCAGACCACTGGGACCCCAAAATTGCCCCGTAGCCCACGGATCCTGAGGCATCCGTGTACAGATGGAGATCTGCGTTGGACACCTCCGGAGCCTGCCACAACGACCGTCCATTGTACCTGCTCAAAAAATCATCCCACACCGCCAGATCATCCTTTAGGGGCCGAGTGAGCCTGACATAATGGTGCGGCCGGCACACCCCCGCCGTAGCCCCCGCCAGACGTCTGCTAAACACCCTGCCCATTGGCATAATTTTACAGGCAAAGTTGAGCTTCCCCAATAAAGATTGCAACGCCCTGAGCTGAATTTTTCTCAAGCCACAAGCCTTAGAAATGTCCGCCCTAAGGCCCAACAATTTATCCTGAGGAAGCCGGCATTCCCCGGCCAGGGAGTCAATCTCAATGCCCAGGAATGAAATACAGGTAGTCGGGCCCTCCGTTTTGTCTGCCGCCAATGGGACCCCAAACGAAGCCAGAACCACCTGGGCCGTCCTCAGCAAATGGCCACAGACTTGCAAACCCGAGGGACCCACCAGCAGGAAGTCATCCAGGTAGTGCATCACTGAGTTGCACCCGGACTCCTCCCTGATTACCCAATCCAAAAAGGTGCTAAAGCACTCAAAATAAAAACAGGAAATAGAACAACCCATGGGAAGGCACAAGTCAACGTAAAACTTCCCTTCAAAATGGCACCCGAGGAGGTGATGACAGTCTGGATGAACCGGAAGAAGCCGGAAGGCCGACTCCACATCGGTTTTGGCCATCAACGCACCAGCCCCTGCCGCCCTCACCATCCGAACCGCCGAATCAAAGGACGCATAAGACACCCGGCACAATTCTGCATCAATGTCATCGTTAACCGACTCCCCATAGGGGTAAGACAGATGCTGGATCAGCCGGAACTTTCCCGGTTCCTTTTTGGGAACCACCCCCAGGGGAGAAACCCGTAAAGCGGCCAACGGGGGCGAATCAAAAGGACCCGCCATACGGCCCAGAGCCACTTCCTTAGCCAACTTATCCCGCACCACCTCGGGGTGCTCAGCCACCGAACGTAAATTACGCAACCGCAAACAAACCTCCCGCTCCTGAAAGGGGATCCTGAAACCAAACTCAAACCCGTGCAACAAAATGTCCGCCGCCCTACGATTCCTATACCGGCTTAGCCATGGGCGCATTGCCCCGACGTCCACCGGCGTCATCCCCCTTTCCGCCCACGTCAGACTTGTCCCCACCTCTCTGACGCTTAAAGCACCGGGTGGCGGGGTGGCTACCCCCGCAACCGGAACACTCATGTTTGAAGCGACAACCGGCGCCAAACTTGCACTGACCCTCATTAAATTGCCAGCACCCTCCCGGTCGTCGTTGGGTCGTGGCCGAGGGAGAGGGCGAACCCAGTCCCCCGACCCCCCCGAGAAAGGACGTCAAACCCCCCTGATGCGAGGCTGGCCGGGTCATAATGGCCAGCCACAGCCCCACGTCCATTTGATCCCAACCCAAAGTAGGCCGTAAAGCAATCCGTTGCCGGAATTGCTCATCATAGCGCCACCAGCTGAGACCCCCATAAATCCTACACGCATTCCAGATTTGATCCTGGTAACAAAACAAGGAGCAACATTTTTCAGGGGATTTCTCCCCAATGACGCTGGCCAAGATGGAGAAAGCCCGAATCCAATTCCCATAATTCTTTGGGATTTTGCGATAACGGTACTTCTCCTTTTCTTTCTCGGCATCCTTCAACTCCTTCTCAGGAGGAGGAACGTCCTCCATGGGGAGGAGCGAATAAATTTCCACATACTCGCCCTTCCAAATACGCTCCCTTACCTCCGGTTTAAGGTGAAGGCCTAAGGGGCCCGACCAACATAAATACGCGGCCCCATGCGCCATCGGTGCAACAGGGTGTGTCAAATCAGCCGCCCCAACCATTGACGCCGACGTACTCGGTGCCGCCGATGTACTAGGCATTGACAAGGGAACCGCAGGGAGCGCCGCAGCAGTGGCCGCCGGCAGCAACAAAGGGGGCGGTAATAAGGGGGACTGTGGGACCCCCGCCGTGCCCGGTAAACCAGAAACCACCCCCGGTGAACCCCCCGTGGAACCCCACACGCTGCCCATCGTACTATCGATGCCCTGCAGGGCCGCACTACCAGAAGGCCCAGCCACCCGGCTCACTTGCTCTATCGCCCCCCGCAAGCATTGCAACAAATCCACCCAAGGCTGACTAGCAGGAGAAACGGTAGCCCCCCCCCACCCACCCCAGAAAACCCCGCCAAAGGTTGCCCCGTGGACTCACCAGTGTCTCCCTGAACCGCGCCCAGAGCCGGCGTGGAGGCCCGGGAGGCCGCTGAATCACCCGCAACCTGGGAAGCAGGATGGGGGACGTAGAGTGGCACAGCACTAGTAGCTGGAGCCTGTGAAGGAGAGACAGGTGAGTACAACGCCAGATCAGGAGGAGAGAGAAGCCCAGCCAAGGGAACCTGGTAAGTAGTCACAGGGGTAGGAGTAGGGGACGGGGTAGGGGGCAGTAAGAGACCCAGGGCCGGATCCTCATCCCCAGAAGACCCACTGCAGCTGCCCACAGCCTCCCCACTGCCCCCCGCCCGGGAGGGTAATCGCAGGGACCCCCGTTTTCGGCCCTGAGGCCTACTCACCACCCTGGCCTGCCGATCCGTGCTCCTCCTCCTGCTAAGCCCCGCATCCGGACGCGGGGGGGAAGGTAGCAGGGCTGTACCGGACCTGGTCACAGCCCTGGATGTCCTCCGTCCGTCGCGCTCCAAACCCCGAGGGGAGGGGCGCGGCCTGCGATCCCCGCTCCCACTAGCCACCGGGGACGGTCGCGTGGCTGCACTAGCAGGCCCGCCGCCGGACGCAGCGGGCCGCGCGGCCGACGGGCGAAGGCCGCTCCTTCGCCCAACTCCGCTCCTGCTCCGATGAGGCTGGATGGAGCCGGCATCCGGGCTCAGTCGAGCGGGCGGGCGGGACACCCGCCGCGCCCCGCCACGAGGACCCGCGGGAGGCGATGCCACCGCGGGCGTAGCAGCCTGCAGCGCTGCAAACTGCTGCCTCAAACGTCTGCCACCATCTGTAAGAGCCTCAGCCCTCAGGGCAGCGAGCATTGCCTCAATCTCCATGCCTGAGCCGTGAATGAAACACCAGAGCTGCAAAATTGCTACCAGGTGCGTTTACAGATTAAAATGGCTGCTGGGGAGAGAGGCTCCAGGGCTTTTATCAACTCCCCCTTGAAGCCCCTCCCCCAGCCCCCGTCAGTCATCTCTTGCCTCCCCCTCGCCCATACATGTCCTGTACAATTAATTTGCATAATTTCCCAGGGTTCTAATCAGCGATCTGACGCAAATGCAGCAATCTTGCTGCAGAAGCATTTTTAATTTTTTTAAAACTTTTTTATTACACCCGTCACGTGTTAATTATACCCGCTAGGGGACTACGTTTAACGTAAAAAAATTTTTTTAGCTGTCTGAGCGCATGTATAGCGATCAGTAACAGCTGATAAGTGACAATGGCGGGTTGGCGTTTGCTCAGATGAGCATCACCATTCGTCTGGTTAGATCAATATGTGTAAATATTTGATCTGACCCGTGTAGATCTGCCTCCCTCTCACTTGAGTTTTAGTGAGGGAGACAGAGCTGTATAATGTAAGTTTTTAATTATAATATATTTAATAGAATTGAGACCCAAAGGCTTTTATAAAAGCCGTTTCCAGTATTTAACCCCTTCCCTGCAATTGATCGCTGTGTACGCAGTGATCTTACACAGCAGCACATTTTTTGCTGTCTGTGCATTTTTTTAGGGGTTATTTTTTTTTACTTTGATTTATTACAGTATATCAAAGGCTCTTTTAAGAGCTATTAACCCCTTCCTTGCCGTATATCACTTCCTAAGCAGCACATATGGTCACTGCCTAAGCAGTGCATATGGAGCAATCTAGTCGCCGAAGGATTTTTTTGTGCTATCAGCATTTTTTTTGTCAGACTCACTAGGGGTTAATTATACCCACTAGGGGATTACGTGTATTCCTTTTGAAGCTGTCTGAACGCGTGTATAGCGATCAGTAACAGCCGATCAGTGGCAAAGGTGGTTTGGTGATTTCTCAGATGAGCATCACCATTCGTCTGGTTCGTAAATATTGTTCTGACCCATATGGATCTGCCTCCCTCTCCTCACTTGAGTTTTAGTGAGGGAAAGAGACAGATCTGTATAACATAATTTTTAAATTGTAATAAATTAAATAAAATGTTAATAAATTGTGAGTCCCAAGGGCTTTTATAAAAGCCATACCTTTTGTATAGTGTAGTGTATTAACTCCTTCCCTGCCACTGATCACTGCACAGCAGAAATTTTTTTCTTGTCTGTGCATTTTTAGGGGTTAATTTTTTTGTACAGTACTACAAAGGCTCTTATAAGAGCTATTAACCCCTTCCTTGCTCTACATGTTCAAATTCCAAGTTTGAAAATCAAAAAGCGCACCTCTCAAATGTAGCCTTTCAACCCCTAACAAAGCTGACAAAGCTATGCATGGGTGGTATCCCTGTGCTCGGGAGATGTTGCTGAACATATATTGTGGTATTGTTTGTCAGTGACACATACCGAAATATGTGAATTTGTGTCTAAAGTGCAATGTATGTGGGAAAAAATACACAATAAAATGACTACCACAAACTTTGACAAAGGCTGGTGGCAGAATTGGTGCATGGAAAGTGTTAAAATAACACCATTTAAAATAGCCTAGGGTGTCTACTTTTACAAAATATATACTTTTTGGGGTAAAATACACTGTCCTACTTAAAAAAAAGTCCCAAATGAAAGATGGGCTCAGGCTGACTACACGTCAATATTCCAAGTTGAAAATGCGCACCTTCACAATGTGGCCCTTTAGCCCCCAAACAACCCAACAAACCTATGCATGGGTGGTATCCCTGTACTCAGGATATGTTGTTGAACACATATTGGGTTATTGTTTGGCAGTGACACATACCAAAATCTGTGAATTTATGTATAAAATACAATATTTGTGAAAAAAAACCACACAAAAATTACTACCACAAACTTTGACAAAGGCTGGTGGTAGAATTAGTGCATGGAAAGTGTTAAAATACCACCATTTGAAATAGCGTAGGGTGTCTACTTTTAAAAAATATATGGGTTGATGGGGTAAAATACACTGGCTGGTTTCAAATATGTCCCAAATGTGACATGGGTGCAGGCGGTCTGCATGTCAAAATTTTAATTTGGAAAACCAAAAACTGCACCTACCAAATTTGGCCTTTTACTCCCCAAACAACCCAACAAACCTATGCATGGGTGGTATCCCTGTACTCAAGAGATGTTGCTGAACACTTATTGGGGTGTTATTTGGCAGTGACACATACCAAAATCTGTGAATTCATGTCTGAAGTACAAGGTTTGTGAAAAAAAACCACAAAAAAATTACTACCACAAAGTTTGACAAAGGCTAGTGGTAGAATTAGTGCATGGAAAGTGTAAAAATACCACCATTTGAGATAGCCTAAGGTGTCTTCTTTTAAAAAATATATGGGTTGATGGGGTAAAATACACTGGCTGGTTTCAAATATGTCCCAAATGGGACATGAGTGCAGGCGGTCTGCATGTCAAAATTTTAATTTGGAAAACCAAAAACTGCACCTACCAAATTTGGCCTTTTACCCCCCAAACAACCCAACAAACCTATGCATGGGTGGTATCCCTGTACTCAAGAGATGTTGCTGAACACTTATTAGGGTGTTATTTGGCAGTGACACATACCAAAATCTGTGAATTCATGTCTGAAGTACAAGGTTTGTGGAAAAAAACCACAAAAAAATTACTACCACAAAGTTTGACAAAGGCTGGTGGTAGAATTAGTGCATGGAAAGTGTAAAAATACCACCATTTGAGATAGTCTAAGGTGTCTTCTTTTAAAAAATATATGGGTTGATGGGGTAAAATACACTAGCTGGCTTCAAATATGTCCCAAATGGGACATGGGTGCAGGCTGTCTGCATGTAAAAATTTCAAGTTGGAAAACAAAAAACTGCACCTCACAAATTTGGCATTTTAGCCCCCAAACAACCCAACAAACCTATGCATGGGTGGTATCCCTGTACTCAGGAGAAATAGTAGAATCTATTTAGCATGTTTTTTCGTTCGCTATTGTCGATGAGGAGAAGTTGTTTCAAATAAAAACAAAGAAATTTGTGTATTTTTTTTTTTTTTACCATATTTTATTATTTTTTTTAATAATATGATAAGATATGAGCCCTTCTTGTCCCGATAAAAACAATATATAATATGTGTGGGTACAGCAAATGACAAAGAAGAAAATTACTGCTAAACACAAACAGCACAGAAATGTTAAAATAGGCATTGTCCAGAAAGGACAAAAATGTTTCAAAGGCTCTGTCCTTAAGGGGTTAAGGGGAAACATGTAAATGTGTTGGAATGGCCTAATCAAAGCCCAGACCTCAATCCAATAGAAAATCTGTGGTCAGACTTAAAGATTGCTGTTCACAAGCGTAAACCATCCAACTTAAAGATGCTGGAGCAGTTTTGCAAGGAGCAATGGACAAAAATCCCAGTGGTAAGATATGGCAAGTTCATAGAGACTTATCCAAAGTGACTTGGAACTGTGATTGCCGCAAAAGGTGGCTCTATTAAGTATTGACTTTAGGGGCGATTAATAGTCATGCACATTGACCTTTTCTATTATTTTGTCATATTTGTTGTTTGCTTCACAATAAAAAAAAAAAATCTTCAAAGTTGTGGGCATGTTCTGTAAATTAAATGATGCAAATCCTCAAACAATCCATGTTAATTCCAGGTTGTGAGGCAACAAGACACGAAAAATGCCAAGGGCTGTGAATACTTTTGCAAGGCACTGTAGGTAAGGCAGCTTTTTAATTTGCATTCTAGTTGATTATGATGATGACGTAGCGCGGACTACGTGGCGCATGGCGTGAGGGGGGAGTGTCCGGTCGATGAGGAGGTGGAAGAGAGCAGAGGCTCGAAGCTCGTTCCTACTCTGTGGTGATCGTTGGCAACTCTGCAGGGTCGCTTCTCCAGAAGACTTCACGTATACAGCAGCTTAGATCCGGGACCAACGCTACCGGAGATCACGGGGAAATCTCTGCATGAACCCCGGTAAATACAATCTTTTTATTAACCTGGCTCTATGGTCTGCCGCGATTAGAACTCTCCCCAAGACTCCGGCATCAACAAAGCATACTGGTGAAGTTCAGCTTCAAAAACGCTGACATGGCTAATTAGATAAATAAATCAACCAACGATAAACTGCTGCAAACCAACTGTCTATCTCTTTCCCTATTGAAAGTAGCCATAAATATCAACATATCTTATCCAGCTGTTATTACTGTTTGGAGAGTTTGCTATTGCATACTGAGAGAGATTGCTGTATTGTTAATGGATGTCTAAGCAGCAGTAAAAAATAAAATAAAAAAAAACAGCATCATAAATTAAGGAGCTTCATTGCAATTGATCAAAGGGTCCACTTTGTCGAAGGCAGCTACAGATATCAACTTACTCTATTCAGCTGTTACCACTGTGCACTCATACCAGGGTAAAGCCATCTTTACCTAGTTGGAGGGTCTGCTATTGCATACTGTGAGAGATTGCTGTGTTATTAATGCATGTCTAAGTAGCAGTAAAAGAAATAGCACCATAAACTCAGGTGCCCCACTATAATCGATTAAAGGGTCCACTCTGCTGAAGGCAGCTACAAATATCAACTCACCCTATTCAGCTGATACCACTGTGTACTCATACCAGGGCAAAGCCACTATTCCTAGTTGGAGAGTTTGCTATTGCATATTGTGAGAGATTGCTGAGTTATTAATGCATGTTCAAGCAGTGGTAAAAGAAACAGCACCATAAACACAGGTGCCTCATTGTAATCGATCAAAGGGTCCACTTTTGGCAGATTGAGGCTGAAGGTTTGACTATTTGTAAATTCGAACAAGTCCTGGAAATAAATATATCTAAAGTGAAGACTCTAATTGTATCATATGGAAACCTTTTAGTAGGGCCCAGACTGGTCACATTTTACCACTTGGTATAAAACCAAGCTCGGATTTATAGAGACCTTTATTAAAGACTCTATAGAAATAAAAGCAAACTCTACAGGTCTAATAACTTGAGATTGTCATCGTCTGAGAATATGCCTCCCAAAATGGATAAAAAGGACAGAACTGACAAACAGAAAAGCACAAATAAGTCCTCTAAATCAGCTCCAGTTGATGCTTATTATTCACCAAAGAGCCAATTAAATATATCAACAATCCCAGATAAAACTATACTGGATCACTCATTGGACCTCCCCTCTCACGAAACCATCGGATATATAACCCAGCCCAATTTGCTGGCAGCATTAGATTCCTTATATTTGAAGATCAAAGGTGACCTAGATAAAATGGTTCAGGACAACAGAGAGGAATTCGCCCAAATAAAAGCAGCAATAAAATCTCAATCTGCTGAAATTGAAGCTCTGCATCTAAAAGTCCAAGATCTGCAAAAACAAAATGAAACCGCAAACTTGCACATCAGCAGACTGGACCTTAAAGTGGCCGATCTTGAGGATCGCTCAAGAAGATCAAATTTGAAAATAAGAGGCATAACCGAGGATATTACAGATCTTGATACATACCTTTTGGAAATGCTATCTGTATATCTGGACGTTAAAACTTTGGGCCCGACCCCAGTGGAAAGACTGCATCGACTACCAAAACCGTCGAACTGGACACATGGCAACATCTCCCGTGATGTAATCGTATGCTTCCATAGCTGCAAGATAAAAGAAGACCTGGTTCGGGAACACAGGAAGAATCCAGCAAAAGCAGAAAAATTCTCACATTTATTACTATACGCAGATCTCTCATCTACAACGAGAATGACCAGAAGGAAATATGGGGACATAACAGCCTGTCTCAGAGAGCATAAGATTCCATACTCCTGGGGTTTTCCAACAAAACTACGTATAATATACAGAGAAAAAACCCACATATGCACGGATGTACAACAAACTTACCTTGTGGGGCCTCCTTAAACAGTAAGGGTCTTGCTGGAGGGTGGGGGGTAGAGAGGGAGCTGGGAGGGATGGGGACTTAAGTAGGAGAAAGGAGAAGGGATGAGGGGAAGAGAAAATATTCTTTCTCTCTTTTCCTTTTTTTTGTTGTTGTTGTTTTGTCTGTTGGTTGATCTATTGCTTCTGCTTCCGCTTCATCATGCAGAAACCATATAGTTAGATGCTAAATAACTTGCAGGATTAATGTCTGATATGGACTGCAAATAGCCATATTGGACTTGAGTTATATCTACATTACACAGCTTAACCTATTATAGGCTTAAAATAAAGGATAAAAGGTGGGCCTGAGCTATAATCACATTTTATAACAGCCTAATTATGGGCTAAAATAAAGGAAAGGAAGGGGAAAGAATGTATTCACTAGATAAAGGTCTCTACACTCATATATTGATAGTAGTAATATAGATCACACCTACCCATGATTAATGGATATCTCACTGGTAGGAAATAGTTTAACACAAGGTAGGTTTATTTCGATTTCACCATTGCACATATTAGACAAATTATTATGACATAGATAAAATAGATAAATCGAAAATATTAACGATTGCCAGGAAAATGGTCCCACTATATAAAATTGTAAGAATCATGATTTAACCCAAGCTTGTGCTGAGAGTAGAAAATGTAAAATTATGTTAATAGAAGTGTGTTTTTTTGTTTTTTTTCTTTCCCTTTTTTTTTTTTCTCTCTTTTCTCTTCGTAATGCACTATGAATTTGTTTAGATGAAGAACTTCAGCCAAGGATTTTTATGGCCTCTTGTACGCACCACAAATTGACTCAACTGGGTTTATGAACACATGATTTAAGGTGTTTTCTTTTCCTTTTTTTTTTTTCTGTGAATGGGTTTTGATGAAGGATTTCAGCCAAGGCTCTTTTATGCCCTTTTTGCATGTACCATGAATTGACTCAATTGGGTATATGAATACTCGATTTGAGGTGCGTGGTTTTTTTTTTTTTCCTCTTCTCTCCCCCCCCCCCCCCTTCCATTTGAGCATGGTCCCATGGTATCTGATACACTTGCAATGTTTCCCTACTAATGGGCTGGCCCTGCTCTAGTTACACTATTAAGATACTTAAATCATCCTTTTTAGCGGACCCTCCCCTCCCCCGATGCTTCCTGGTGGTGAAAGGGAGCTTATTTTTTGATTTCACACATATTGGAGAGGATATCTCTGATGGGTGTGAATAAATGTGTTGGGTTGGTGAGTGAATGTTGTTGTGGCTCTGCTTTGGTCTTCCTTGGTGGAGGGAGGGAACAGTTGGGGGGAAATAATGGGCGCTGCCCTACCTTGTAATGCCCATTAAATTAGTCTCGATTAACCCGCGGAGTTTGAACTCTCCCTTCAAGAGATCATATTTATATGATACTCTCTTGAGGGGTAACATCGACGTGGCATTTGTGCAGGAGACCCACTGGAGGCAGGATCAGGCCACTCATTGGAAGTACTCTAAGTATCCCCATGTTTATTCATCCTCAATGTTGGGGGAGAAGAAGCGAGGGGTGGCCATAATTGTATCGGCCAAAAACACATTTGAACTGGTTTATCAGGAAACAGATACAGAGGCTCGCAGAGTAATCTTGGTGTGCAGGATTAATAATATCCTGTACACCTTGGTTAATCTTTACGCCCCATCGGATGGAATAAACGGGTTTATGGATTCTGTTATGGAAAATGTCGAAAATATATCTAGGGGTTTCCTGATTATGGGTGGGGACTTAAATGCAGTTGCAAATTTTGATATAGATAGACAGTCAGCTACCGTTAGGAAACAAGTGCCACAAAATAGAACTTAAACGACATCTGGAGGGTACATCATCCGGAAGAGAGAGATTATTCTTTCTTTTCGAGTGTTCATTCAACATACTCCAGGATTGATTATTTCTTGGTAGGGGGACACATGCTCTGCAGGTGCACTAACTCCCATATTGGTAATATATCCTGGTTGGATCATGCCCCGGTCTACCTAGATATTAAAGACAACCCTGATTTCACAACCCGGGATAACTGGAGGTTGAATGTTCAACTTTTGGGTTCTGAGGAAAGCAGACTAGATCTGATTGAACAAACCAAAGAGTTTTTGGAAAACAACGATAGGGGGGACACAACAGAACAAACTCTTTGGTGTACCATGAAGTGCTTTCTGAGAGGATATTTAATCAAGAGGGGAACCTGGATTAAAAAAAACAGGGCCAAAGATTTGGCGGAACTCTATGCGACACTAGCGATAATGGAGGCCAGGAATAAAATATATACCACGGATCAGACAGGTAGGGAGATTCAGGAGTTACAAGAAAAAATTAGAGCTGGTCTTAGGGATAAAGCAGAAGCTGCAATTACCTGCCTTAGAAGTAAATGGTACCTTAGTAATAATAGGGTGGAGAAGGATCTAACAAAAAAATTGAAACTTCAAACTTCAAGGCTAAGAATAAAAAAAATAGTTAAAGACGACAAGACCCTCCTAGCCCCAGATCAAATCGCCGCAGCTTTTAAGGCATATTATGAAACTCTGTATAACCTACCGCAACCCGAAACCACCAGAGAGGAAGTAAAAAAATTCCTAGCCTCACTCA
The DNA here is from genome assembly GCA_036172795.1 of Pelodytes ibericus. Lineage (NCBI taxonomy): Eukaryota > Metazoa > Chordata > Amphibia > Anura > Pelodytidae > Pelodytes > Pelodytes ibericus. The sequence continues at coordinate 56,640,374 of CM069864.1, read as the reverse complement.
GTCTACCCTGTTTGTCCGCCGATAAACTGAACCCCATCAACCAGCCTATCACTCTAGAGGAAGTTTCCAGTACTATTAGAGAGACAAAGAGGGATAAGGCCCCGGGTCCCGACGGATTTCCAGCACTTTTCTATCAGACACTGCAGCCTGTGGTCTCGCCCATTCTGGCAAGGCTATATAATTCAATCATTAGAGGAAGGGCATTCCCGGAGGAGATGCTGGAAGCCTCTATTGCCCCTATTCCGAAGCCAGGAAAGGACCCAGAGCTGGTCAGCAACTACAGACCCATCTCTCTCATTAACTTGGATGTTAAAATATTCTCTAAGATCCTGGCTAACCGCCTGAAATTGGTTATCCATGATTTGATCCACCCGGATCAGGTTGGCTTCATGCCGGGGAGGGAGGGCCTGGAGAACACCAGGAGGGTTTTCGGCATTATAGAGACATTACATCAAGAAAAGGTTCCCTCTGTCATAGTCGCTCTGGACGCAGAGAAGGCTTTTGACAGGGTGGACTGGAGATTTATGTCGGAAACCCTCCTGGCGTTCGGTCTCTCAGGCCCATTCTATAATGCAACTATGGCTCTATACACAAACCCTTGAGCCAGGATTAGTGGTCCTTTCCTGGCTTCCGAGTTTTTTGCCATTCGCAATGGAACAAGACAGGGTTGTCCCTTAGCACCTCTTCTATACGCCTTGGCCATAGAACCCCTGGCCCAATATTTGAGAAGATCACAGGAAATCGAGGGAATTAGAGTTGGGGCGGAGGAGCACCTTGTTACTCTGTATGCGGATGACATCCTCCTGACTGTGGCCCACCCCCAAACCTCAATACCAGCATTGTTGAAAGCATTAGAGGTATTCGGCTCTCATTCCAATTATAAGGTCAACCTGTCGAAGACACAGACTATTCCGTTTGTCGGATTATTAATAACCATAAAAATATGAATATGAGTTATTAATTATGAATCATAAAAAATATGAAAATTGATGATTCATATATATGGGTCCGACTAAAAATAACCATGTCAAGAATTCGTTATGTATGTGAGAGTTTGGATGATGTTTTTACAAAAGTAAATACAATGCATCAATTATTAATAAAATAATAATTAATTTATTGAATATAGAATAAAGATCAAATGGTAAGCAAAATAGCAAAACTACAAAATACAATATCAATAGATGTTAATCATAATTCACATGTATGACTTATAACATAAGTAAGTAGGACAAAACATGAATTATGCAGCTCTGTACCCATATCAACATGCATGTAGAATAATTTACTATGCAGTACATTTCTGACCATAAGATGGCCATGCATTTTATTTCGATTCAACCTACATTGATAATGATAAGTATTTAAAATGGTTAATGATAGTACACCATAATTACCTACAAATTACCAACATATACTCTGCTTAGGTGAGGTAATATTACTAAATCATATAACCACTCAAGGTGGCTATTTCTTAATCTGCTCGGTAAATGATAATGTATGTATTCTATCTTAGACTTTAAGAAAGAGAATCTTAGATAATCTCTGGAGATTAGATATTACATATTTGGGTAAATAGCTAGACTATAAGAATTTATGGTTCTTGGTAATATCTATAGGATATTCCTCTGGCTTCCTTCTGCAGAAAGGATGACAGATAAACACCAGGCTAAAACATATAGATCCCAGAAATGGTGGGATTTAAGTTTAATTTACCCAAATATATATGCCAATGACATCCATAAAAAATGAGATTATGCTAGAAACAAATTACCACATTTATACATTACCGGCAGAGGTTGGTTTGCAGTTGGGACTCCTTCAATTGAAGAACTGAGTGATGGGAGTTACTCCTGGGACTTAGCTCAATACTATGGGTATGGAGATGTCTATTGTTATAGTGAACATGTGCTATTAAAAGCCTCATATTCCTGAGTTCTCCCCAGAAGGAGAGAGACTCAGCCCTTTTCTAAAACATTCCCATTTCTCACCCTACTCGTGGCAGCTCTCCCAAAATCAGTCTCCCCAGGTCTTTTCAGGTATCTCAGGTCTCTCTCTACACCCCCTGTATCAACTTATCAACCAAACCTTATCTCAGATTCACACCCTGTTTCTGTAACTTCTAGCCAATTGAATGGATGGGTGTATTTAATTTAAATGAGATGATGTCATGGTTTATAGCTACACCTGGATTGTGAGTATAATATAAGACAATATATGTTTAAATGTCTAAAAGTGTTAATACAATTTGAAATTAGAGTAAATATGTATCATATTCTTATTCTTATCATTGCACATTAAATAAAAATGTATAATAAAATATATACCACACTAATAAAACAATAAAAACAATATTCTAATTAGTATGTAGGATTAATAATACTTTACATTTTAATTAGTGAAGGTGTGATATAAGTATATATTTTATTGGGTGATTTGAATCAACTAGGTCTATTTATAATAACCCGTATTAGATTCTACAAATCAAAAATCCCAATAATTTCAGTGTGTCTGTGTCTGTCAGTTTCTGCCAGTTTGGGTGGGCTAGCAAGTTGCAGAGAAGCCCCCCTTCTCCTCTAGTATGTACACAGCTGTGTCTGCATCAGTACAATGAGATGTAATAAACCTTGCACAACAATGGCCACCTTAACTGTTCAGGTGATACTATGAACTTATCAGTAAAATATTTGGTTACAGATAACAGAGTTAGGAATGTGGAAGACTTTCCTTTTATCCTCAGGGACACAGAATAAGATTTTAACACACAGAAGGATGTCCAAAAACTGTCACAAAATGGAGGCTGCTTGCATCCATCTTGTTATACTTTGCTTCTGCTTTATTCATATGTACCAGTCTCGAGATTACTGATCAATACCTCTGACACGTTTAATATGTTACCCTCTATTCAGCAGACTATGCAAAATTTGGGTCAGGAAAATGATACTCACGATTCCATAGACTACTTAGGGATCAGGATAACGCGGCGATTAGATAGGATTGTCCCAGTAAATTACAATATCCTATTTAAAATTATTCAGGAAAAACTATCGCAATGGTCTAGGTTTGAATTCTTGTGGCTTGGCCGTATTAACATTCTGAAAGCATACATTCTCCCAAAACTTCTGTACTTGTTTAGAACTATTCCATTTACAGTCCCAATTGGGACTCTTAGGGAATTCGAATTAATGTTTGCAAAGTTTGTATGGTCGGCCAAGAAACCACGTATTCCATGTCAATTACTCAAACATAAATTACAACACGATGGCCTGGGGTATCCGGACCTTAAGAAAATATATCAAGCATCACAACTTGCACATGTGATAGCATGGAAAAACTCTACCCATGTAACAGGTTGGTATAGTATAGAAAAATCTGTAAACGGAAAAAAAGACATGGCACTTCTAATGTGGTTGCCCCACAAGTTTTATAAAAAATGCGTTTTTTATTTAAAGACAGTGACCTCACTATATAAATTAAATTAAAGAAATCAATAAAGGTTAAGGACACATTATCTATGTCTGCACCCCTGCAGATTATCTCAATCTGCATACCCGATATCTCCTTACATAAATGGTCCGAGGCAGGGATCAACATCCTGGGCTACCTATATATAAACAATCAATTAATTTCTTTTGAAGCTTTGATACATAATTTTAACCTCCCAGGTACGGAACTATTTAATCATATGAGACTTAAGTCCTTTCTTGGCGAATTTCCACCTACGAAACCGGCCGATTGGGACATCTTTTTATCCACAGTTGACAATAAGAGTGTTATATCAAGATCACGTAGATTTCTCGACAAGGGGGTGACGGTTGAGAAGTCTCTGGCGGTCACACACTGGGAGAAAGATCTGGGGAAAACATTCCCCATACAAGCTTGGTTCAGGGCATGGCAAGACATTAGGGAAGCAAATCACTGCATAAATATACACGAACAATATTATAAATTCTTACAAAGATGGTACTTAGTACCAACTCGACTGGCAAAATTTGACTCAAACGCAACTGATCTTTGCTGGCGATGCCAAAGAGCCACTGGCTCTCATTACCACATTTGGTGGGACTGCCACAGACTGAAAATTATAAAGCAGAAGGCGTTTGAAATTTTAAAGTGGGCAGCCCCCAATAGGCGGGAACTTTCCCCACAAACTTTTTTATTTCATTTAGATCTAGAAGAAGTGTATAAATGCCGCAAGGCATTCTGCATTAATATCTTATCTGCCTTTAAAATTGTGATGTCTCGATACTGGAGGAAACCAGAGATTCCAGTTTGGTCAGAGATTAAAGCACAAATAAAATTTCAGGCAGAGGCGGAAAGATACTTTCTCAGAAGATCTGACAACACACTAGCTAAAGAGGGGCTCGAAAAAATCTGGACTAGCTGGCTAACTATATTTGCTTGACTGCCTCCAGAGGACCCATGTCAATACGGGCCCGTGTTCACACTCTGCGCAACATTAGATTAAGACTGCAATTTTCCTCCCCCCCAATATCACAATACAATGATGTTTTTCCCTCCTCCTCCCCTCCAGCCTCTGGAACAATATCGGTTGGAGGATCCTGGCAGAGCTTAGCTGAATGATGTATGAATGTGGTTTGAATGTATAAAATATTATTCGTTTGGGAACCAGCAATCAGGTCTCTTTTTTTTACTTAAAAACTCGACATAACAAATGGTAAAAATGTTTTTTTTAACTTGATGTAACACTTGCTATTTTTCCATCTGTTCCAATTTGATATGCACCAATGATGTTTGGTATCCCTATGTTTAAAAACAAATGAAAAACAATAAAGATTAAAAAAAAAAAAAAAGTTATTGTGTCTAGTTAATACCACTGCAGGTTCATAAACTGCACTGAACTGAAAAAAAAAAAAACAGTTGGGCAGAGTAATCAGTTCTCTTTTATAATTTGCATTCATTGAACAGAAATTATTTTGGATTTTCCATTATCTTGGATAAACTCACTGGATGTCTTCTATTTTACTTTTTCTACAGGCACTGCAGCTCTATCCAGGGATGGTGCTAAAAGTGCATTCACATTGGTTTTAACCTAAATGTAAGGTTTTTAGATGTTCTTGTTTATGTATCAAAACTGCCTTTTAACTACATGCCTCTCTTGCCTTACTTCTCACAGGACTTACCCCAGCACACAGATTTCATTTACAGGACTTGCCCCAGCACCCAGGACAGCACTCACAGGACTTTCTCCAGCACCCAGGACTCACCCCAGCATGCAGATTGCACTCACATGACTTAACCCCAGCATGCAAATTGCACTGACAAGACTTACCCCCAGCACTGAGATTGTACTCACAGGACTTGCCTCAGCATGCAGCCCACTCCAGACATTGCAACACATGACTTGCCCCACCGGGGGGGATCCAGAGTATGTTGGCATTGCCCATGTCTGTCTATCTTTTCCTCTCCCCCCATGTCTGTCTACCTCCACTCCCCCCTCATGTGTGTAGTCTTCCCCCTCTCATTTCTATTTCTGTAGTCTCTCTCCCCTCTCATTTCTGTAGTCTCTATCATCTCTCAATTCTTTAGTCTCGCTCCCCCTGTAGTCTCTTTCCCCCTGTAGACTCTTTCCCCCTGTAGTCTCTTTCCCCCTGTAGACTATTTCCCTCTGTAGACTCTTTCCCTCTGTAGTCTCTTTCCCCCAGTAGTCTCTTTCCCCCAGTAGTCTCTTCTATTGCTATCCCCCTCTTTTCCGGTGCCTCTTCTCCTCACGCGTCTGATCTCCCCCTTCCCCTCCTCGACATCCGTGCTGACTTTCGCTTCAACTAATTCAGCTGCTGCTGGAAGTCAGCAGTCAGATGAATTTGTTAAAGTGGCGATAGCTGCCGAATTCAGGCAATTCGGCCGCCGTCACTGCTTTAACAAATTAGACGGCCGTCACCGCTTTAACGATTTTGTCTGACTGCGGATTTCCGGCGGCGGCCGAATTAGTTGAAGCGGAAGTCAACAGGGATGGAGAGTGGTCACATCTCAAAGCAGCCCCAGGGCAGACGGCCCACCGGGATTTTTCCCGGTATCCCGGTGGGCCAGTCTGGCCCTGCTCTAGTAAGACTAGGGTTCTGTTTATGCACAGGTTGTTGTGTGTTATTTTTTCTATATACTTGTATAGATACATAAATATTTGCCAACTGTCCTAGATTTGCTTGGACAGTCTATTTTTTGGGGTCTTTTCCCATCAAATGTGGGTCTGAAGCTTCAGGAAGGGTGGAGCTTAATCTTACAGTGTCATGCAAAGTCATGAGATGTTTTGCAGTGTCAGATATCCTCGAAATCCTACTTTTACTCTGAAGACTTACTTCCCAGTAACTTGCCAATCAAAGTTGACATGGATTATATATATGTACATATGATATATTTAATATATATATATATATATACAGCAAAGAACAGTATATGTTATATATGTTTACTCGTAAAAATTATAGTGAAAAGTTGAGTGTACCTGTTTCTAAGGTACTTCTGAAATTCTATGATGTTATATGTTTGAGTGTAAAACAAATGTGATATGTAATAATAAAGAAAAGAAAAGTGCAGGTTCTACTGAGATTGAATGAACAGCTTTCAGCAGCTCAGTTAACAGACTGGAGTATAAACCCAATTACCACACCTAAAATACGGAAAAAATGTCTGGAGCTCTCAAATAAAGAAAATATAATATAGTAAAAATGTGACTTGAAATCCATAAAAAATCCAATGACACAGAAATACTGAAAAAATCTCCTGGGATCTTCAAAGGCTATCTTGATGACGTGGATCACATGTAGAAAGAAAACATAAAGACAAATAGTGCTCTCTGTTTGAAATAAAAGCACATCTTAGCTGGTGTGCCAAATGCAAACTTACTCAAGGTAGAGTATTATAATGCTCATTATACAGTATACGCATGAATAGTGTAATAACACTTGCACAGAAAACGAAAGGTCATTCCATTCCAATCCAGGAATATAGAAAATAATTTAATAACCCATCAAAGCATATACTATAAACTAAAGTGCAGCGTTATACAGAATAAAGGCTTACAAATCAGATGATGAGAAGCAACTAGGAATCTCACAAATACGCTTTTAGCTGAACAGTGCAGCCACTGAACAGGTAAGATTTACTGAGCAAACACAGACAAGGTCCTGGGTCTGCCATGTAGCAGTAAAAAATATATAGTGTGGATGTTCACTCTCACTGCAGAGGCTCTGGTCACAGTCCCACCCGAACCGTTAATATGCAACAAAAATAACAACACAACCAGCACTTCTGTCAACGTGTGGATTTATTGAAACGTCGCTGCTGGGACAATAAATACACACTATCACAGAAGTGCTGGTTGTGTTATTATTTTTGTTGCACAACGTAGCAGTGTTATCTGACCAGTCACAGGATATTCACCTCAACCAGTGAAGTGGATCACTATGCTTTTCATCCGTTCAGCTGGGCTTCTTCAAGGTGTATACATTGGCCGAAACTTGATGTTGGTTAAATAGTCCCCGCCAATGAGCTCTCAAAACAGGCTCAACCAGAAAACTACCATAAAAAACTCAATGCTATAGAAATTTAACTTTTAAAGCAGTGAGTATAGAATACAAACTTTAGTTGAATACTCACAGATTTTTACAGCATATAGACAGAAAAATAATGCAGTTTGTGGAGACCTAAATCGATGAACACATAGTGAAAATTTAAATATTATTAAATTACACAAAAATGTATGAGACATAAAAATAAGAAGAAATCAGGATAATAATAAAGAAAATAAAGATAAAAATAAATAAAAATAAAAGTAAATATAAAAAAAACAAAACACATTTGTATTCTCTATATGCACAACAATAACAATAAAAACCATGTTTAGGTTATGCAGTCCCTGTTTATTTTTTTGGCTAAATTCAGAAAATCACATCTGTTTTCGTCAATATTTTTTTCATTTTATTTATTTATTTATTTAGAAAGTGTTTTACCAGGAAGAATACATTTATTTCTCTAATTTTCAAGTATGTCCTGGGGACCAAGTCCAGAATGGAATTACACAGAGTTACACATTTAACAGTAGATAAAAAATAAATACATACATACATATATTAAACAAGTTGGAAGGAGACCATACAGGCTAAATCATTACTGATAATAAAAAAAAAAAGTAACAACGTGTACAGTATTCAAAGGAGTTTATAAACTAATAACAGGTACAATCTGTTTTGAGGATTTGGGAGACACTTATTTTCAGGGATTTTAGACTAGAGGATGATCTGGCAGAAACAGGAAGGCTATGAGGAGCTTTGAAAGAGAACGTACCTCGACCTGCTTCCTTTTTTAAGTGAAGGATCGCTAGTGAAGGGTTGGTGCAGGATCTGAGATTGTAGGATGTGCAGGGAGTAAGAGCGAGCATGCAGCTCAGGTAGGGGGGGGGGGAGCATTCCAGAGAAGTGGTAATGCACTAAGCAAGCTAGGTGGAGAGTGAGCCTGGAGGCAAGCGTCAGCCAGTTTAACTCTTTTAACATTTTACTGCGATGTGTGTTATAATCGCACTGTTGTGCAAAACGACACAATACTATCGTATACATAGTGTCAAGTTTACCGAGATAGGTCTGCGGGGAAGAATCATACACAACATCTCCATAATCTAAGATCGGCATAAACATTTGCTGCACAATACTTTCCTTACCGTGGAATCTAGGTTAGATTTGTTTCTATATAGAAAACCAATCCTAGGATATAGCTTTGACACAAGCTTAACAATATGAAGACCAAAAGATAAGTTTGGGTCTAGCCACATGCCAAGATACTTATATGAATTTACCTGGGTCAGGTGATAACTGGATTTGGTCTTGATGTTTATTTGAGGATTATTTAAGTAGTTTAGGATGTGTCCCAATGGACACAGTTTTTTCAGCGTTGAGGAATAATTTGTTGTTAGCTATCCAATTTTCAACTTTAGATAGTTTATAGTTTGCGATAGTTTAGTACTGCACATATAAATGACCGTATCATCAGCATACATATGCACATGAGCCAGGTCACACACCGAGGGTAGATCATTTATAAATAGTGAGAAAAGCAGTGGCCCAAAAACGGATCCTTGAGGCACTCCACACTTGATTGCAACATACATGTGAAAATTAGCACAAAATAAACTGTATGTGTTAAAAAAAAAAAAAAACACACAAACATTAATTAATGCACATTTAATTATAAATAGCATGCATGACGCATGTACTACTGAGGTATAATTAAAAAAATATATATAAATCAGGAAACCAGAATTAATGTAATCATTAATATGTTTGGCATTGCTCCCATTAATATGTTTGGCATTATTGTAATGTCTACCAACTATACCAAATTAAAAGGAAATTTTAACACAATGACAGTTTTTGGAAGATTAATAGGGATTTGAAACACTCAGGTTGGTTTGCAATAAAAAGGTATTAATAACAATACCTTCATTAGGTTAGGAAAAATATTTATAAATGACATTATTCCCACTAACAACTATTGCTGCCTCTGCTCATGAGAAGATGAGAGCATAACCACAGTTTTCATAATTATTATTATTCTAATTATTGCATGTATTATTAATTGACACACAGATCTTGGAAAAACAGTCAGAGGATATAAGAAATTAATTTCACACCTGTTACCACATAATGCGGAGATAAAAATTCATATATTTTACACTTTGGGGAATTTCCTCCATCATCCCAACCAGTGTCACATATTTATGTTAGATTTTTGATTGAAGTAACACTACTGCTGCTGTGTTATTATGTGTTTATGCTGACATGCATTTATGGAGTCATCTACATGCAAATTAAATCCTTACAAGAATGTAATAATGATTAATACCCATAACACCATGAACATTCATTATATTATAATACTACAATTTCAGAGATGTCAACATGTATAATATGTTAATGTGTAAAGCTTGCAGGAAAGACGAGACAGGGAGATATGATAGAAGTATTTCAGAACATAAAGGGAATCAGCACAATCATGGTGGAGAGTATATTTAAAATAAGAAAAACTACCAAAACTAGAGGACATAAGCTTAAATTAGAGGGGCAAAGGTTTAAAAGTAATTTCAGGAAGTACTGTATTTGCTTGAATATAAGAGATAAAGATATATGGGTTTTTTCAGAGCAAATGCTCTGGTGACATCCTCCCTTGCTGCCATAAAAAAACAAGAAATGCATTTTTTCTATCATAATGTTTATTAAATATGAAGAAGCAATTTACATGTGCTAGTGGATGCATGTGATAGCCTTCCAGCACAAGTGGTAGAGGTAAATACAATGAAGGAGTTTAAGCATGCACTGCATAGGGATAAAACTGTCTTAGATAGATGATAAGGCGAGGGAAAGTATTCAGAAAATTGGGCAGATTACATGGGCCGAATGGTTTTTATCTGTCTAAACATTTTATATTTCTAAACTACGTCTATAAAAGTAACATTCTTGCAGATGTTTTATGGATTTATTTAGTTAACATGTAATTTAAGAGTCAATTGTTTATATGCCGCTCAACAATAATTTCAATTTGTATATTGTATACTGGAAAACATGGTGTGCAGTCCTGAGGACTTGAGTTTACAATCCAAGTAAAATAGTCAGGACTGATTCCCTTTTACAGCCAGGTCAGGTAGGAGTTTCAGTGCAGGGATAGAGGAGGTGTCTGGTTGCATGTTGTTATTCATTGTGCAGGGTGAGAACAGATATAGAAACAAAGAAATAATGATTGGCATAAGGACTGAAGCAGAGAAAGAGAGAATTAAACAAGGGGTGAGGCCTTAGGTAAGGGTGAGGTCGGGGAAGGGTAACTTTAGCAGGAACAACCTTGAGAGGATGACTATAGCAGGAACACTCTAGAGAGGGTGACTAAAGCAGGAACACTCTAGAGAGGGTGACTGAAGCAAGAGTGGGCCCTTTAAGGGAGCAACTTAGCTGAAGTAATATTGCTGTAGCCAAAGGGCCTCAGGAGAAAAACATCCGGCTGGTTGAGCCTTCCAGGTTCAGTTTCACAGATCCTGGACAGGGTAGAAATTCAAATGTGCTTTAACAGAGGTTCAGGAACAGCAGAAGAAGTTTTCATGAGTGAGGCATCCAACCTCAGTGCAAAATCCCTGTTTGCAATAAACAGCAGGTATTTAACAAGGGTGGGTTGCAAATGTCATTGATCCCACCTTACAGCAACAGAGGGGAAGAAATACAAGCAAACAAAGGTAGTGAGGCCTCCAGAGCAGGAAGGAGTGCATATGTCAAGAGGTCAGTTGGTTCCACTTAGTAGGTTCCACTTATTTTAAAGGTATCCTTCCACTGATTATGGATATTATAGCATCTGTAATTAGTTTCCCTGTGAGAACTTATGAAGTGGCACACATTGGCAATTGTTTCTAACTTTGGACATAGAACATAAAAGATTCCATATTTGGTGCCTGGGAATAAATATCATGCTGTAGGTGACCTTCCTGTGACTGGGGATATTACAGTGACTGTACATTTTGGTGACTTAATTGTTATGGAGTTACTCTTAATATGTGTGGGAATCATGCCAAAAATCACTGTGGGCAACGAGTGCCACATCAAATAAGAGGTACATGTTGTGCATTACCTATTGACATATCTCCAGATTCTCCTTCTTATAGACTGCACAGGCTACTGAGTTATTTTGTAGCTATCACTATCTGCTCACTGTACTATGTTTTGTGTCTGCTTTATACCAGATGCCGGGGCACATTGAATAATATTAAATGTGAACAGTGCCATCAGATGTCAATATTGGGATTCCTGAGCTAGACATTTAATTTACACAATACAGTGTGAATTTCCTTTAGCTATATGCAGTTTACAATTATATTAGGGGCTTAATATAATTCAGGCTCATTGATAATGTATGGAATACAATGCACTCAAGTTTATCATAATTTACTGTTTTGATATTTAAGTATATGTAATGTTTTATTAGGGTGATATGAAACAAGTACTATATGCATTAAATACAATATATGGTTAACTCAATATGTGCAGATAATTGGTCTTGAAATGGTGCCTCTCTATTGTGGAAAGATTTGGGGCACATTGGTGGCCCTGACGTGACTCAGAAAACGTTTGCAATTTGGTAATCATAGCAGATTCAGCGGATATCTCCTGACACCAAAATCGTCCTGAATTTAGCGAAATTAAGGGGTATCTTAGGTCCTCCTCATAGACTACTATGGGGAGAACTTCGGTTTATTTTGGGGGCCATTTCAGGAGGACCTCGGCTAATATGAATATAGCTGAACGCCTCCCATAGAAGTCAGTGGGAGGACTTCGGCCATAGCCGAAAGAGTCAAAGTCCTCACGAAATGGCCCAAAGTGTTATAAAATAAAAAGTAAATTAACATAGAATTATATAAAATATATTTTTAAAAATTCTTATATCAATATAAATATACTAGCTTAACTATAAAACAGAAAATGTCTATTAGTTAGTTTGTCTGAAGCCCTAAACACTCTAGAATGTGGAACTCTAGAATTATGAACTTTGCACAGCTTATTCATGCTGGAATTTCTAGGTCAGCTTTACTATTTTCATCTCTCTATGTTGCTCCTTTCCTGAGCTATGAGTTAATTATTATTTTTTTTCTTTTCCTTTCTCTCTTTTTTTATTTCTCATCTTTATTCGTTTTTTTGTATTAAAAAAGTATAAACAATAATTTAACAGTACAGGGCATCACATTGGTTTCATAAGTGCAATATACAACTTAATTATCATACATATATACCATGAGTACAAAATATAACATTCCATTCCACCTAGGCAAATTTATCCGATCATATTTTGGATGTAGATTATCATTTATCTATTTTTTGCCAGGTATACCTGTCCCCTACGCCGTGTAACCTTCTGTGCCCTTCCTTTCTATTCCTATCTTCCCCTCTTTCCTCTATATTTTCTCTGTTCTTTCATTTGGGATTCTATCTGAGGGGCTGATGAGTTCATTAATTTTTGAGGTGAACAGTATGGTCATTGCGCTTGGGAAACTGGATATTATGACATCACTGGTTATGTAGAACCATGACAGCATGTGCAAGACTTCATAGCACTTGCGAGATTTCGAAGATAATTGACTCGAAGTTCAGAAATATCGAGCTACATCGGGGTCATATTGCAAGCTGAATTATGACCTACACAATATTTGACCCGAATGATTTTGCAATTCAGCCATCATGGACAAAAAAACACTGAATGCTTTTAAAACCATAGTATGCATAGCACATCACTATCACAAACACTGACCAATCAGAAGAGGAAAGATCACAAGCACGTGAAGCGGACAAAACAAAATAAGCTGTTTGACAAAGCAATGAAAATGTTGAGCAAACAGAGGTGCAACTTGCTGAACAAATATTGCAAACTGCTACAAGAAGGAGCAACGAGACTGCTAAATAAATGAACGAGCTCTGCACGTCTGATTTTAATATAGGGGAATATGAAAAGCCGGGTGGTTAAGTTAGTTACAACATTAATATATTATAATTGTATAAGGATATTTTGGTGTTTAAAATATGTTTACTTTAATACTTAAGTACTTTTCTATTCAATTTTCCAACTAAAATCTGATGTATTGAAATGGGTGACTTTTGTCTAAGTTATACGAATTTGAAGCATGTGCAGGGGTGATTGGCGCATATTAGGTAGTAAAAAAGCTATGGTTTTCATTGCGAAAATGTTACAAATGGAATGCCTTCAATGCTTTGGTTTCTGAATGGATTGAAAACCGAATTCAGGGATTTTGAGTAGAAACATTTTGGTAATTTGTGAAATTTGGTTCGACCCTAATCTAATTTGAGACTAATCATGTTGAGTCGACCATTATTTCATCTATTGATTAAAGAGTTTTGCTTTTTGCTAAATTAATTTTATTTTGGTGAAATTATATTTAGCCCTCAAATATTATTTTAAACAATTTTCTGTTTTTCTATTTTCTAATTTTAAATTAAGCGTGCTCCTTCCCCACAGTCTTTATTTTGTTTGGTTGTCTGCAGTCTCGGTGCCTCAGGAGGCCTGAGATGTAAATCTGGCAGAAGCTAGTCTTTAGCACGCTGAGTCCATAGAGAGCCTGAAATTAACTATTGTAATGAAGAAATCAAAAGAAAATGTATTCTGAAGTCAGGGGAGTGCTGGCAAGGGGCAGAAGAGCAATTACCCAATGGGCTGCTCTTTAAGCATGCAATTTCCCTTTTAATCCCTTAGTGACAAGACATTTTGACCTTGACTTTCCCTTGGTGACAAGGGCTGTTTTTACATTTCTGGGGTGTTTGTGTTTAGCTGTAATTTTCTTCTCTCTCACATACTGTACCCACACTAATTATATGTTGTTTTTATCATCATAAGAAGGGATTTCATTAGATACCATTATTTTCATCATATCTTATAATTTACTACCACAAAATCATAAAATATGCTAAAAAAAAACCTTTTTCTAATTTAATTTACACAAATACAATCATTAAAAAAGATCCTATCTCAATAGTTTCTTAATGTTGTCCCAAGTTCAGAAATATGCAAGTTTCCATATTTTTCTGCATTTTTTTTGTGAGTTATGGGGCAAAAAAAAAAAATAGTGTTTTTGTTTTTTCCTATATTGACCTTTTGACCCCAACCCGAACCCTAAATTTAACCCTAACCCTAAATTTAACCCCAACTCTAACCCTTATGCTATCCCTTAATAAATTTTAATTTTAATTTAATTTTAACCCTCTCCCTTATGCTAAAAAGTATTTACTTTCAACCCTAACAGCTAATCTAGCCCTAATCCTTGTTTTAAGAAAATTAAAACTTTTTATTTTACATTGCAATGTTGCTGACTTCCTCTAGGGGCGGTCAAGCATATTCAGAGTGACGGAAGTGGATTTCTTTTTTACTTACGAAGCTCTGACCACAAGAGGGCATAGCCATATTGGCAGAGCATGCTGCTCCGTCAATATGGCGCTCACGATCGCTCTTTGCGGTGATCATGGGTGCTGCAGAGAGCAAATTTTGGTGCTGGCTATTGCCTCAACATTGAGGTGATAGACCAGAACGATTAGAGCGGTTTTTGCGATCGTTGATATCGAAAACTACTCGTTTCACCGCGGGACATGTCAGGCACCTCCATTGTCGGGAACGCAGATCCCGGCAGGATGTGCCTGACATGTCCATTGTCGCGAGACAGTAACACTTTCTATCCAATTGTCTATCTTTATCGGTCAGCAATTCTGTCTTTCATATCTATGTTTATCTTTTATGATATCACATGGGATAGTGAACTGGCACCAAGAGAAACTAAATTGTTTTTTCTCCGCTGGTCAATACACCCTGTTCCAAATTATTATGCAAATTCGATTTAAGTGTCACAAAGATTAAATATTCTGTTTTTCAGTTTAACTCATGGATGGCATTGTGTCTCAGGGCTCTTTTAATCACTGAAAACAATCTCGGACACTTGTAATAATTAGATTGCCAGGTGAGCCCAATTTAAGGAAAAACTAAGGTGTTCCACATTATTAAGCAGAGCACCATTTTCATGCAATATGGGGAAGAAAAAGGATCTCTCTGCTGCCGAAAAGAGTGAAATAGTTCAATGCCTTGGACGAGGTATGAAAACATTAGATATTTCACGAAAACTTAAGCGTAATCATTGCACTATTAAGAGATTTGTGGCTGATTCAGAGCACAGATGGGTTGGTGCAGATAAAGGCACATTGATGAAGATTTCTGCCAGATCCATGCATCGGATCAAGAGAGCAGCTGCTAAAATACCATTACATAGCAGCAAACAGATATTTGAAGCTGCTGGTGCCTCTGGAGTCCCACGGACATCAAGGTGTAGAGTCCTCCAGAGTCTTGCAACTGTGCATAAACCTTCTATTCGGCCACCACTAACCAATGCTCACAAGCAGAAACGACTGCATTGGGCAGGAAAATACATGAAGACTAATTTTCAAACAGTCCTGTTCACTGATGAGTGCCATGCAACCCTGGATGGTCCAGGTGGATGGAGTAGTGGATGGTTGGTAGACGGCCACCCTGTTCCAACAAGGCTACGACGTCAGCAAGGCAGTGGTGGAGTCAAGTTTTGGGCCGGAATCATGGGAAGAGAGCTGGTCGGCCCCTTTAGGGTCCCCGAAGGTGTAAAGATGACCTCTGCAAAGTATGTGAAGTTTATGACTTACCACTTTCTTCCCTGGTACAGAAGGAAGAACTATGCTTTCCATAATAAAATCTTCTTCATGCATGACAATACACCATCTCATGCTGCAAAGAATACCTCTGCATCAATGGCTGCTATGGGGATAAAAGGAGAGAAAGTCATGGTGTGGCCTCCATCCTCCCCTTACTTCAATCCTATTGAGAACCTTTGGAGCATCCTCAAGCAAAAGATCTATGAGGGTGGGAGGCAGTTTACATCCAAACAGCAGCTCTGGGAGGCTATTCTGACATCTTGCAAACAAATTCAAGCAGAAACTGTCCAAAAACCTCACAAGTTCAATGGATGCAAGACTTGTGAAACTGCTATCAAATAAAGGGTCCTATGTTAAAATGTAATGTGACCTGTTAAAATGTTTAAAAAGTTAAAATGTTGTTATAAGTTGGATTGAAATAGCTTTTGATTTCAGTAAATATGCTGCAAACACAACAAATGACAATTTTCAGTTCTTTACAACCTATAAAGTGTTTTGAAACTTACTGTGCGTAATAATTTGGAACAGTGCATTGTAAGATTTTTATGTTTAAAAAAAATACTGTTATCATTAGGAGATTTGTTCAATAAAATTTGAATTGTACTCTTAATAGTTGATAACATGAGAATTATGCTGACTGTTATTTACATCAGTTATTTAAGTAAATGAGAAAAATATAATTTGCATAATAATTCAGAACAGGGTGAAGTTGTGCCTTCCCCTGTCTGAAGTAATCAAGAAACAAATAAGGTTTAAATTTAAGATATGGTGAAAAGTTGTAGAATTTGCTCTTGTGTTGGAACTGAACTAATTTATTGCATGGTACCTCATTTTCAAACTGATACACAGGTGCTACAGAATAGGACTGGAGTTTTCTCCTAAACAAACTCACTCCAACATTCCACTTCTTTCCCTTCATTTTCAAATTATATTTTATGGTACTCTTTTACCAAGTAAAGGATTGTTGTTATTAGTTGTATTACTATTTTTAGATTGTACCATAACATTGTAGTGAATATAAGAGTGTTCTTCTCACATGCTTATTAACTTGTGCTTAAAAATATGATATTTAGCTGATTCAAGATACTACATAACTCTAAATGTTATGCAATCATTTTCCAATTATTATATTCTGAAAGATAATTTTATAACTTCTACTTGCTAATTTACACTTTCAGAAAATGGCCACCCTTTTTTATGACAGGTGCTAATGAATGTGTAGGAGATGCCCTCTCTCTCTCTTCCCTCTTCATTAGCACTTTGAAATAATCACTGTCATTTTCTCTCTGTTGGTTTGATTTACATAGGGGAGCACCTTTTTATGTTTGGTTTTCACACTTTAGTCCTTTATGGTTTTATAACACCATTTTGTTATATCATTTTAATAATACAGAAATGACATTTACTGTTACTTCACTATTATAATTACAGAAAATATTAACGTAGAAACCAGGAATCGACTATTCAAAATCCTAGGCTCTACTGTAGGTAATATGTAGCTTTATTAGATTTTATAACGATACACGAAAGAGGAGAAACTTAATAATCAACAACAAATTACTGATAGCTCTTAATCATAGAGACCTACACTTAAGAAAGAGAAATGTTTAAAGGGATTATGTCAACCTATGCACTACTTATACTGTGAATGTGTCAATTAAGATAAAAATAAGTTTTAAACATTTTGTTGTGTCTCCTGCTTATGACGGTATCTTGTGGCTTAATATGTAAATTACACATTTCCCATTGAACATTTGTTTATTTGCATATCAGGCCATAGGTGATGTCATAAACAGGAGACAAAACAGATGCATTTTTTTTATTCTCTACATTCATAGTATAAGCAATGTTGAGAACCTCTAAGGCATTTCGTGGAGCTTTATAATATTAAATCAAGTTATATACTGGCCTGTGTGTCTTGATAGTTTATCTGACATTGACATTTTTGTAGAGGCCTAGACACCAATAGTTTGTAAAAGACACACCTGGGACCTTTTGTTTTTAACTTTAACTGTTCAGTTACCTATGCAACCTATTATCAATTGTGCATTAATATAATTACTCTTGTTTTCTTGTGGGGGTTTTTTGTGTGGGGGCTACTAAATAAAACTGACAAGTTGACTACCGGTGAACTGTAAAAAAGCAGGCATTAGAAAACACTGTAACATGAAAAATCAAGATAAAATATTATCCAAAATGCAAAAAAAGAAAAACCACCAGAAAGATGAGAAACTGCTGTAAACACCAGAGCAGTTCCCCATGTTCTTTCAAGAAGTATCTGGAATAAAAGATATTAATAAAAGAAATATCTGGAATAAAAGATATATGAAGTAAAGATGCAAATATCAGGCTTTTGACTTTTACCTAAATTTGTCTTGAGCCTAAACTACTGTAACTTTGTCGGATTAAAAAATAAGTGGGTTCTTTAGACCCACCAAATGTCTCCATGGACCATTGGCCCTTTTCTATGTTACACCCTGTAGTTATGGCACAGTGCCCCAGTAACATTTTAAGAAATATAATTTTCTACATGCACAAAATCAAGCTTCACTTAATAAATCTAAAAACGAAAAGTAATAAACAAAAGTATATTCTGGTGTATAAATCTTATAAATGCAAACAATGACAAGTGTCATTAACAATTAAATGAAATTACATATTCATGGAAACTAGTGTTCTTTGTTTTTTTTCTTTTTCCTTTGCGGCCTAGTTATTCATCTTGTCATGGCAGTCTTTAATTATTTTAATTAATTTGAGCTTGTCTGATTATTTCTGTAAATGTTTTGTTTAGTGATTTTTTTTTAGCTCTCTATTTCCTCAGTTAATTATCTTTCTTTTGAATTTTTCAGCTCAGTAACTCTGAAGGCCTGTTTTTTTGGTGACACACTTTGGATAGAGTTTTATTTTTACCACAATATACAATGTGAATAATAGGAATTTTGCTGTCGTGATAGATTCGGATGTGAAGTATGATTTCGAGATATCAAATCACATCCATGGGTTGAGTCCAACGTTTTATACCATTGTCAGTGTACAAATTACAGTATTCGCTGTCACTAAACAGAGATGGCACTGCTTAATGCATGGCTGTCCAAATCTAGGATTTGCCAGGACAGTTTTTTTGTTTTTTTTGAGGTCATGTCAAATCTAAAAGATATTTATCTTTTTTGTTTTCCTCTGTTTTAACATTCCTTTAGTATTCTTATATTAGTAGTTAAAAAAAAATGTATGGTGCATGCCAGAAACCACACCCCTTATCCGTTTTTGGGATGTGGTCACCAGTTTTAGATCCTGTTAATTGATCTGAGTATTTAAGCAAGTGTTAGGGGTACAGGCTACATTCTAAGGCTAAGTCTACAGTGACTAAACCTTTTAGCTGTATGCAAATGTGCAATTAAAGACAAGCGTGCTGCTGTTACTCCTTTAAGCTCTGTCTGTTTTTGAAGGGAAGTAAATAAAGTTTGTAACTTTTATCGCAACTACTCTGGGCCCCGTTAATACATAAAGAATTGTCTCAAAGGTGGGAGGAAAGCTGAGATCTTCTAGCAGGTGATACTCACCAAGTCTGAATCTGCTAAAAAATGTATATAGTAAAAAAGCAAAAATGATGCTCAACTACCTAATACACAGTAATTTAGTCACAATATACTGGCTTTCTGTTAACTTTTGGAATCATTTAAGATATTATTTTTATCAGGAGTGTGGGTTTTGTTTTGTTGTTGTTGCATTTTTTCTTCAATTAATGCTGGGATCTATTGCTTTTCCAGTAAAGAAGATCTAAAGGGGATTGTTTACATGGATGGTTCCCTACAATCTGCTATTAGAGAATGGTATCCAAAACATAAAACAACTAAATGTTGCAATTGTGATGTAGCACAAAAAAAATACACTAAAAAAGATTCACAAATCCTTGTATGTAGTAGATGGGACTTAGTTCATCCTTATACCATAAAAACCCCGAACCCAATAAAGACACACCAGACGTAGATGGAGTTAAATAGGCCACAGCATTTATTTACAATCCAAATAAACTGTATGACCACATTCTCCTTTATTTTACTTTATTATTTATTTAAAATATATGACTTAATCGTCAATGTATATAAATTAATATATATATATATATACGAACATCTATGCATATATATATACGAACCTTAACCATAAAACAATAATGTAGTGCAAATACAGTTAACTAGTCCTTGCCAATCAAATAACATACATCCATAACTATACTAGCTCTAACTTGAGCCCCTCCTAGGGTTAAGCCCCTCCCCCCTCGGCCATATATTCTTTTACCACATGTTTCAAACCTGATGCCAACCACCAGCCGGCTGTTAGCTTGGTGGGCACGACCATTATCATCCTTCTCAATGCTAGAGGTTAGGGGAGGGGCTCCCCAATCGATCCGTCTGTCTTATTCCTTCCACTTTTAAACTGGATTGGCAAGGACAAACCCCGCCTGCTGCGACAAAGAAAAACATGTTAGTACATGACTTAAACAAAGGGACGGGTGGGTGGGAAATTATCTTTTGCTGTGTCCGGACCTAAAATGGCTGCCGGATGACAGAGGGGGAAGTCCTTTTATACCCCCTCTGCTGGCCATCACGCCCCCACCATACATACACCTGTCACTCACACATCTTCACAACCCCTCACACATACATGGCCCCCTCCCACCTAGCTGCGCTTGTTCCCGGGGGACTTGTATGTAGTAGATGGGACTTAGTTCATCCTTATACCATAAAAACCCCGAACCCAATAAAGACACACCAGACGTAGATGGAGTTAAATAGGCCACAGCATTTATTTACAATCCAAATAAACTGTATGACCACATTCTCCTTTATTTTACTTTATTATTTATTTAAAATATATGACTTAATCGTCAATGTATATAAATTAATATATATATATATATACGAACATCTATGCATATATATATACGAACCTTAACCATAAAACAATAATGTAGTGCAAATACAGTTAACTAGTCCTTGCCAATCAAATAACATACATCCATAACTATACTAGCTCTAACTTGAGCCCCTCCTAGGGTTAAGCCCCTCCCCCCTCGGCCATATATTCTTTTACCACATGTTTCAAACCTGATGCCAACCACCAGCCGGCTGTTAGCTTGGTGGGCACGACCATTATCATCCTTCTCAATGCTAGAGGTTAGGGGAGGGGCTCCCCAATCGATCCGTCTGTCTTATTCCTTCCACTTTTAAACTGGATTGGCAAGGACAAACCCCGCCATAGGCACTGCTGGTTAACCCCTTAAATCAGCAGTGACCCCCACCCAACGCCATGGCCTGCTCCAACGCCTCCTGTAACGCCAAATTAAACAAATCTAACCCCACCTCTGTCAGGTGAACCCCATCACTCCTGAAAAAGACGGCAGCCTCTCTTTCAAAAACCCTGTGGCGTACCGTAATACCCCCGATGCCCAAAACAAACCTCGATACCCTCTTGTTAAGCTTGATTCTGGACCTCTCCAGTGCCCTCTGATTTTGTGCATACCTCCAGAAATTCCTGGGAACCACCTCAGACCAGATCAAGCAAACCTCAGGAAAAAGCACCTTCAACCTGGCTAAGTCTTGTTTAATTGTGTCCCCCAAATTTAACACTGGCACTGTGCCCAAATCGTTGCCTCCTAAGTGAATTATCAGCAAATCCGGAGGGCCCAACAGCCGTGACAGCTGAATGACCTCCGGAAGAAATCTCACCCACCTCATACCTCTATAGCCGAACCATCTCACCTCAGCTTGAAGAGGAGAGAACCCCAAATGCTCACCACCCCGGCGCACTGCTGCACGCCGCTGCGCCCAGTATATGTAAGAGTGGCCGATCAGCCACACCTTAACCGGGGAATGACCTAGAAGGATACAGACAGGTGTGAGAAATTAGGCCTGCAGGCCGCACATAGGAACGAAAGCAACGAGACTCCCAACGCCCAATACGCTGCACTGCCCTATCTGACAATCCCACCCTGGCGGCTTCCGTAGCTGCCCCTATCCGAAAGGAATGACCCCCAAAATCCACACTTGGAATGCCCATCGCCTCAACCGCCTTCTTGAAAATTCTGATAAATTGAAAGCGAGACAGCGGGGACCCATCTTGATGGATAAGGAGGGATCCTGAGGCAGCAGGACGCACCCTTAAGTAGTTATCCATGCATGTCACCGGGCAAACCACCGAACCAACCACCTCGTGCAACGTAACCCAAGCACCCTTACCTAGCATATCAGTTTTGGACCGTTGTATTTTAAAACGTAGAAACCCTGGTTCCCGCAAAACGTCCCGCAACTGTATCCCCCCTTGCCGAACCTTGGATGGGCTGACCAGTTCGCCAATCCGTAGTGCCCCAAAAAATGCCAATGCAAAAGCCAGACGAAACAGTGATACCTCAGCTGCAGATTCACAAATGGAGGGCAGTGTGTGAAACATACCCAACAGCAAAGCTCCAGATACCGGCTTCCTGGAATCCCTGCAGACCCTAGTTCTACGCCAGCCCTTTAGGGCCTGGCGGACCACAAAATCCTTCGTAACGTCGGGGACCCTGCGGAGCTTGAAGCCAAATGCTAAACCTGCCAACTTACCGGACACCGCCCCCGGGGAGAGACCGGAAGCCTCCCAATGCCACAACAGCCACAATAAGCCCTGAAGCCGCTCCTCTGAGTCTCTAAAACCCCCCCGGGCATGTTCAAAGTTTTCCCACTCCGTCCAAGCCTTACCATACCGATCCCAAGTGGCCTGGCACACGGACCCCCGAACCCATTCAGCTATTCGGCCAGACCAAGGTCCCACAGATCCGGGGGGCAGGGCAAACCCCTCTCTTCTGCCCCTGGGGCCGCTGCCCTGAATTCCGGCCACTGTGAACGAGAGAGGGCATCTGCCGTCACATTTTGCACCCCTGGGATGTGTACTGCCCTGCAAGTAATATTGAGGCACAGGCACCGCAACACCAGACGCCGCAAGAGCCGAATAACCGGGGGGGAAGATGCCGTTAGGTTGTTAATAGCCTGGACTACCCCCAAATTGTCACAATGAAAAACCACCCTGCGGTCCCGCAGCGTGGCTCCCCATAGTTCCAAGGACACCAGAATAGGGAACAATTCTAAGAATGCCAGGTTCCTGGTCAACCCTGATACACGCCACTCAGATGGCCAGACCCCCGAGCTCCATTGCGACCCTAGGATAGCACCAAAGCCCACCGATCCCGAAGCATCGGTGAAGAGATGGAGATCCTGATTGGACACTTCTGGGGCTTGCCACAATGACCTGCCGTTGAATTGGTCAAGGAAATGGTCCCACACCCCCAAATCCTCTCTCAATTGCCTGGTAAGCCGTACGAAGTGGTTCGCACGCATTACGCCCGCCGTGGCACCTGCCAAACGCCTGTTAAAAACTCGGCCCATCGGAATGATGCGGCACGCAAAATTCAATTTCCCCAATAAAGATTGAAGGGGGCGGAGCTGAATCTTCCGCATCCCCCGTGCCTTATTCACCGCCAATCGGAGCCCGTCCAACTTATCCCTGGGAAGCCTACACTCTCCCGCCACTGAATCAATTTCAATGCCGAGAAAGCTAAGGCACGTCCCAGGGCCCTCCGTTTTGTCAGGAGCTAACGGTACCCCAAATTGCCTAGATACCTGTTGCACCGACTGCAGCAAGTGAGCGCAGACGTGTGACCGCGCCGGGCCTACGCACAAGAAATCATCTAGGTAGTGCAGTACTGAGTCACACCCAGACTCTTCCCGCACTACCCATTCCAGGAAGGTGCTAAAGCACTCGAAGTAAAAACAGGAGATCGAACAACCCATTGGGAGGTTCAGATCCACATAGTATTTTCCTTCGAAAAAACACCCCAGGAGATGATGGCATTCCGGGTGTACCGGAAGCAAACGGAATGCCGCCTCCACGTCCGTTTTCGCCATTAGTGCCCCCGGGCCCGCGGCCCTAACCATCCGCACAGCCGCGTCAAAAGAAACGTAAGACACGCGGCACAGTTCCGCATCAATGTCATCATTAACCGACCCCCCGTGTGGGAATGATAAATGATGAATGAGGCGAAACTTGCCCGGTTCTTTTTTGGGAACCACCCCCAACGGGGAAACCCTTAAGTTGAGGAGGGGTGGATCCTGAAAAGGCCCCGCCATTCTCCCCAGTGCTACTTCTTTTTCTAACTTCTCTCGCACCACCCCCGGGTGATCTGCAACCGAACGTAAATTCCTATGGGATACAACTGCTGGCCGGTCCAGAAAAGGGATCCAAAACCCTTCACCAAAACCTTCCAAAAGTATATCCGCCGCCCTCCTGTTCCTATATCTATTTAGCCATGGGCGCATCGCGGCGACGTCCACTGGCGTCCTCCCCCTTTGAGCCCATGTCTGACTTATCTCCCCCTTTTCCTTTTTTGAAACACCGGGAAGCGGGGTGGTTACCCCCACACCCCGAGCACTCATGCTTGAAGCGGCAGTTTGACCCCCATTTACACTGGTTGTCATTGTATTGCCAGCATGACCCGGAGCGTCGTGGTGCGGCCGACGGGGTGGGGGATCCCATCCCGCCGGCCCCCCCGAGAAAGGAGGACATGCCCCCTTGCGCTGATGCGGGGCGAGTCATAATCGCCAACCAGAGCCCGATATCCATCTGATCCCACGTCAGCGTTGGGCGGACGGCTAAACGCTGGCGGAACTGCTCATCGTAGCGCCACCAGTTTAACCCTCCATACACTCGACAGGCAGTCCAGACCTGGTCCTGGTAGCAGAATAGGGATGAGCACCGCTCCGGGTACTTTTCCCCTATCACGCTAGCCATGATAGAAAAGGCACGTATCCAATTACCGAAAGTTTTTGGGATCTTCCGGTAACGATACTTTTCCTTCTCCTTCTCGGACTCTTTAAGATCTTTCTCTGGAGGAGGAACATCCTCCAGAGGGATAAGGGAGAATATCTCAAGGTATTCCCTTTTCCAGATCTTTTCTTTGACCTCCTGCTTCAGGTGCAGGCCGAGAGGGCCTGACCAGCACATATAAGAAGCGCCGTGTGCTACCGGGGCCACCAAAGACCCCACCTGGGAGAGGTCCTCCGTCACCCCCAAATCAGTCCCTGAAACCCCGGCTAAAGCATTAACAGATGATGATGGCACCGGTAAAGGAGGAACCGGTACCGCCACTACTGGAGGAGAGGGGTCGGCCATTGGCAAGCCCGCCGCCTCCCAGACCCCCCTTAATTGCGCCTCAATTGTCTTAGCAACTGTATGTGACGCCGAACCCCCTGGCGCCGCAAACTGCACTAATAAAGCCTGCAACCCCCGTAATAACCCGTCCCACGCAGGCGACATACTAAGACCTGGCATTAAAGTACTCGAACCCGCCACCCCTTCGTCCCCGAACTCACCGGGATGATGAGATAACCCCGCAGCCGAGGCATCGGCGGGCGACAGACCCACGCCAGATGGTGACGATCCAGTCAAAGAGATTGCCTGAACTATGGGAGACATCAGAGGTTGGAGCACGGCCGGGATGGCACGTGCTGAGGTTTGCTGTGAAGAGGAAACAGGTTGGTGAACAACCCTCCCTCCCCTAGCCTGATCCGCTGTCCTTGTGGCCGGCAACTCGGCAGCCTGCGTTGCAGTAGTGGAGCGGGGGTTAAAATAAGAGGTGCTGGGAACCTCCTCGTCATCCGACTGGAGCGACATGGCGCCATCGGATGGGGAATCAGGCCAAACGGGAGGAGGAGGTGAGCCAGGTGCCCTCCGTGTTACTGCCCGCCTGCCACTTGCTGCTCTGCGTGCCCGGGGCCTGCTCTCACCGCTGGGGGAGCGTGATGGGACCACTAACCGCGCGGCAGGGCCTAGGGGGGCTGCCGGCCTAGCAGCGCCCCCGGAGATGTGAGCACCACTGGAGCGCAGGGCCCTACCCGGGGTGGAGGTACTTGGGAGCGGGGAGGAGAAGGGGAGCAACCTGGTGCTTGATCGGGCGGGCCTCACCTTCCGTGCAGGCCTCGCCCCTCTGTTAGCCTGCCGAGGAGGCTGTGGGGACGGACATACAGGCCTCGCGGCCTGCGAGCGCGCTCTGCGTGACGGGGGAGGGGGTACAGCAGCCGCTGATCCACTTACCGGCCTCGCGGGAGACGAGCGCCGCCTCCGTGTCCTCTCCCCTGGACTCCTACTCCGGTAGGAGAGCGGGCCTACGTCAGGGCTGAGACGGGCGGGGGGGCGCGAGACACGCCTACCCGACCCGCGAACGCCATCCGCGGTGGGGGCTCCCGCCGGCGCCACCCGCAACCGAGCCATCTGTGCCTGGAGGTGGGCCCCACCGTCCAGGAGGGCCTCTGCCCTCAGAGCTGCGAGGACATCCTCAATGTTCATCCTGCAGCCGTTCAGTATAGACACGAGCAAGAGAAAATTATCTTTTGCTGTGTCCGGACCTAAAATGGCTGCCGGATGACAGAGGGGGAAGTCCTTTTATACCCCCTCTGCTGGCCATCACGCCCCCACCATACATACACCTGTCACTCACACATCTTCACAACCCCTCACACATACATGGCCCCCTCCCACCTAGCTGCGCTTGTTCCCGGGGGACTTAATTAAATCCCTGATTACAAAATGTGATTTTGTGCTCTTGGCCATGTGTGGTGATGTCACTGGTGATGTTGCAGGGCATGCCCAAACCCTGAGGAGATATCACTAAGTCTAACTGACCCTCACTTTGAGTGTTTGTTACATTTAGCCTGTCAGAGTGCAGACACCTAACAGAGGGGCTGTAGCAAGATCTGCAGCCTAGTTCATGATGTGCTGCTGTTAAGAGGACGTGCTATTCTGAATGGTTGTTTAAGTAATGCATTTGAGGACAACATAGCATGTCCTTTTGTGAGAAGGGGTTATTTTCCTCCCTTCTTCCCAAAATCCATAACATGAATATATGGGGACTAGGTAACTATAGCATGTCCTTTTGTGAGAAGGGGTTAATTTCTACCCTTCTTCCCAAAATCCAAAACATGAATATATGGGGACTAGGTAACTATAGCATGTCCTTTTGTGAGAAGGGGTTAATTACTTCCCTTCCAAAATCCATAAGATTAAAAAATGTGGACTGTCTGATAAATTAGTTCAGTCGTCCAGCATGTGCAAGTTTAAATGCAATGTAGCTGTTGGCTATGGATGCAGTGTCCACTGTTATCCTTGAATGCAGATTCATGTATAACTTGGAAAGATCTCACAAGTGAACACGTTGGATAGGACAGTTAGCTTAATGCTATGTTAAAAACACAAAGCATGACACTGTTAATTGCAGAATTCATTCCATTCACTTTGGTGCCCAAGACAAATTCATAACATCATTAGCCATTTGTATTAATTAATCATCATGACTGTTAAAATGTTATTCCCA
Organism: Pelodytes ibericus; assembly: GCA_036172795.1. Classification (NCBI taxonomy): domain Eukaryota; kingdom Metazoa; phylum Chordata; class Amphibia; order Anura; family Pelodytidae; genus Pelodytes; species Pelodytes ibericus. The sequence continues at coordinate 56,612,756 of CM069864.1, read as the reverse complement.
GAAAAACAAATGATTGCCTCTTGCTGATATCACAATCTGTATTGATTCAATCCAAGTGAATCATTCTATTATCTTCTCAATCATTCTTGGTAAGACCACGCGTCTCAAGTAATACAGAATACCATTAACAATTCATTTGTTATAATTCTTCTTCTCTGAATGCGTTGCTGTAACAGTGATGAGGGAATAGTTGAGATACTTGATAGATAAACAGGCTTCAGAAAAGGAAATAACTACCTTTTCCTGGCAACCATTTTAGCATTACAGATCAGTAGCTCCTCCCCAGCCAATAGAACAACATCTATTTGGCCAGATAGGGTAGAAGTCCTCTCGCTCCACTGAAGTCCTCAGTCCTTTTTCCTGATGGCTCACCTGTTACTTTATTTGTAGGACATCCAGAAGGATTTCAGCCACTCTCCCTCTCTTGTAAAAAAAAAAAATCAAAAAAAGGATCCAGCACTCGACAATTTTAAGTTAAGTGATGTATTCAAACACAGCCTGTGTTTGAATAAATCACTTCACTTAAAATTGTCAAGTGCTGGATCCTTTTTTTGATTTTTTTACACTGCTGGCTTGGGTGGCGCCCCAGGACCTCGGCACCACTACATTTAAGAGTGCGGATTAAGATCTATTTAATTAATCTCCCTCTCTTGGCCCAGTATGTAGTGTAAATATTCTATTGCAGCATTAAAGTCATGAGCATGATCCCCCTCTTTCCTATTGCCTTGTTGGGGATTATCTAATGGTGGCAACTTATCTGGTGTAGTACCCACTCTGCCAAACTACATCTTTCTGGTATAAAAGTTCTGTTTATACTCCTTCTCTTTGGATTGACAGTGAACGCTTACCCAGATGTTTAAAGCCTCCTGGCGCCAAATTCATATGCTGATGCTGCTTCTCAACATTTTCAAGCTGTCAGGGACTGGGCTTATGGATCACTATTCTGAGTCCCATAGATCTCAGTCTAGGTCTAGTTCCCATATGTGTCCACCTAGAAAAATAAATAAGAAGTCTGCTTCTTGGTAAGGCTATGGAAGGGAAAGCTGTATGTAGGGACTGTCTCAAGATAGCGGCAGTAGATCCCAGTAAATCCTAAGATTTAAAAATTTGGATAAAGGAACCAGTCCCCCAAGACACACAAGCAGCCACTCAGTTGTGGAAAAGAAGACATCAGCTATAAAAGCTATTAATGCTTCAGAATCTAAATCTGAAAATATTACAGGGATATTGTTGAGGACGACTAAGTATAGTAAACTCTCAATATTCTAGAAGAGGCACCACGGATTCTGACAAATATATTTTTTTATCTTATGCATCATTCTCTTTTTTTTATAAAGCCACAAGGGATGTCGTGTACTTTGAGTGGAATAAACCAGAAAGACGGATTAACCTCAGAGGTCACTGGAGAGCCTGTACACGCTTTTATCCGCCTGACTCATAGAACTATTTTTCCTGTTGACAGTACTGCAACTTTAAAGTATAGCCTATGGATCGAAGATTAGATGCTAATCTTCTAAATTACATCTGGCCCAGGGGACAGTCTGCCATCCGACGGTTGCTATAACATCTCCTTAGAATTTTGTTAAGAAACCTGGAAAATAATGTTGGTAGAGGTGTTAGCCAGCATCATCTTTTATACTCTCTCAAACCCTTTAGAGTTGTTGACAGCGGCTTTTATGACATACTAAAAATATCTACTAGATCTATGACACTAGCTATTGCATATCCCAGAGTCTTGCTGTTGCGCTCCTGGGGAGCAGATTTTTCATTCAAAAATAACCGAAGTCCTCCCGAAATGGCACAAAATTAAAATCTGTAAAAATAAACATTAATAATAACAATATGAGAAGTAAATTAATATAAAATAATTGTAATAAAAATAGAGGTAAACGTACCGTGGTTCGTACGAAGAGGGAGGGCCCCAATAGCAGATTTACACGGTTCTTGCCTGGCACCACCGATACCGAGGACTACAGGGCAAGCAGACTTCAATAGATGGCATCAGGCACGAATGTCAGCGGACCAGGTCTAGATGGGCTGCAGCCGTATAGAGTAGTCGAGGTATAAGCCGAGTCGGGGGGGCCAGAAGCGATGCGATGTCAGAAGTACAAGCCGGTGTCAGGGGTTCCAGAGTACAGGATGGTCAGAAAATAGTAGCCGGGTCAGGGAGTTCAGAAGCCAGCAGAGTCCAGATGAGAGCCAAAATATCAGGGCAAAAACAGAGATATAACCAAAAAAACACGCCAGGTCAGAAGTCCAGTAAAGCAGAATAACACAAAATCACAGAAGGATCAACTACGGAAAGGCTAGGAGCAATCCACGCAGAGATAGCTTGCATATTCATCAAGCAAGTTTGAATTGCGCGCGCTATGGATTTAAAGGGCTTAGCTCCGCCCCCTTGACGTACGCAACGCGCGTCTCGCTGCCCGTCGCCATAGTGATGACCGGGATAGCAGTGAACGAGTATTTCTTAGTGCACGCGCCTGTCTCCAGTGTCGGGTGCGTGCTGAAGAGGATCTTCGGTAGTGAGAAGATTTGAGAGCCATGCTGTGAGGGACCCGTCGCGGGACAGAAATATTGATCTTACAATAATATAAAATATATTTTTATTAAAAAAAAAACGTAATTATATTGATGTAAGTATACAATTAACATATTGTAATACTATATCAATATTTTTGTGTTTGAAATATGTTTAACCCCTTAGTGACAAGACATTTTCACCTTGACTTTCCCTTGGTGACAATGGCTGTTTTGACATTTCTGGGGTGTTTGTGTTTAGCTGCAATTTTATTCTTTCTCACATACAGTACCCACACAAATTATATGTTGGTTTTTATCGTCATAAGAAGGGCTTTCATTAGATACCATCATGTTCGTCATATCTTATAATTTATTACAAAAAAAATCATAAAATATGATGAACATTTTTAAAAAACCCACTTTTTCTTACTTTGACCTAAAATATAATTTACACAAATAAAATCATTAAAAAAGACCCCATCTAAATAGTTTTTAAATGTTGTCCCGAGTTCAGAAATATGCATGTTTCCATATTTTTCGGTATTTTTTTGCGCGTTATGGGGCAAAAACCAAAAATAGTGTTTTTTGTTTTTTTCCTATATTGACCTTTTGACCCCAACCCAAACCCAAAATTTAACCCTAACACTAAATTTAACCCCAACTCTAATCCTTATTATTTCCCTTAATATGTTTTAATTTTAATTTAATTTTAACCCTATCCCTTATGCTAAAAATCATTTAATTTGAACCCTATAGGCTAATCTATGTAACCAGTTTTTAATTAATTAAATATTTATTTAAAAAAAAAAAAACATTGCTATGCTACTTAACTACCACTAGGGGCAGTCAAGTAGCATATTCAGAGCTACGGAAGTGAAGTTACTTTCTCTTCCGAAGCTCAGACCGGCAGAGGGCATAGCTCCGTGGGGCGATCTTGGGTGCCCCAGAGCAGAAATTTCGGTGCTGGCTATTGCCTCAACGATCGTTGGCACGTCCTTTGTCGTTAAGGGAGTTTCTCCCAGGACGTGCCTGACACGTCCTTTGTCAAGAAGGGTTTAATTTAATTCTTCTACACTTTTCTCTTCAAACTGTATTGAACTGCAAGAAATTTCAGCAATTTCTGCCAATATCGGGTGTACTTTGAAAGGCTTTGGTACTTTAGGAGAAAGCAAAATCCATAAGATCTATATAGCATCATTTTTGCTTTTTTACTATATACATTTTTTTGCAGATTCAGACATGGTGAGTATCAGCTGCTAGAAGATCTCAGCTTTCCTCCCACCTTTGAGACAATTCTTTATGTATCAACGGGGCCCAGAGTAGTTGCGATAAAAGTTACAAACTTTATTTACTTCCCTTTAAAAACAGACAGAGCTTAACCCTTTAAGGACCAGGGATTTTCCTGGGCCAAGGACCAGAGCGTTTTTCAATTTTTAATACGCGGTTTTTGAAACATAAATTTCCTCTCTCTCATTTAACGTACCCATACAAGTTTTATGTTGTTTTTTAGAGGACAGTTAGAGCTTTCTTTTGATACCCTATACATAAAAATGATTTACATTTTAGTATTAAAAAATACATATAAAAGAGGAAATTTTTGAGGAAAAAAAAGTTTTTCCCCATTATTTTCCCAATAATAAGCTACATAACTAGTGCAACACTAACCCACTTATCCCCCCTAATTAACTAACTAATAAAAAAGAAAAATATTGGTTCCCAAACCCCCCATAACAAAAAAGACAGAAAAAAACTCTGAAGAGTGCGATGTCAGATCAGTAAAAATCATGCAACAGGCATGCAGGGGTTAAATTTTATTAAATAAATATATTAAAATTACCTTTATTTATTCAAAAAAACTTTATAAATTGTAAAAATAAAAAAATCTGTTAAAAAAAAACTAAATGAGGGCCATAAAGTGGAAGGAAACTGATCACAGTTAAAAACTGTGATCAGCAATGAAAGGGTTAATTTTTTTTTTTTAACCTATGTGTGTATAATTAATTTATTTTTACTTACAGGTCACTCTCTGTGCTTCACTATAAGAATGTGAAGCACAGAGAGTGAATTAGAGGCAAAGTCAGTGTGTGAACACACTGACTTTGCCATCTAATTTGCATGTTATCGCGGTGATGACTAAATCACCGCGATCACATGGCCGGAAACTGACCGATTGGGTCCAGGAGCTTTGCCTCGGGTGCGAGGCTTAGTCCTGGACCCGTTGCAGACTAGCTGGCGGTGCCCACGGAGCCCACCGCCGGCTAGACTGCATGACGAGTTAACTCGTCATAAGGTCGCTAACGCTGCGGCTCTTATGACGAGTTAACTCGTCATAAGGTCGGGAAGGGGTTAAGGGAGTAACAGCAGCACGCTTGTCTTTAACTGCACATTTGCATACAGCTAAAAGACAGCTAAAACTGTAGACTTAGCCTTAGAATGTAGCCTGTACCCCTTACTTTTGCTTAAATACTACCACTAGGGGCAGTCAAGTAGCATATTCAAAGCGATAGCCATATATCGGGTGTACTTCGAAAGGCTTTGGTACTTTAGGAGAAAGCAAAATCCATAAGATTTTGCTGTCCGACCAGCCCCCCCCCCCCCCCCCCAAACCAAATGTGGCGAAAGCAAGCCCGAAATAAGCAGAAATTGACAATTTTGTGGCGAAATCAGCCATACTGGGTAGCCGAACTGTGGTTTTCTACGCATTTTGACTTCATGTCCCCGCTCTGGCCCAAGTTCGGCCTAGGTCAGGGCACATTGAGTAGTCCCTTTATTAAATGGAAAACCTTTTGTTATCTTAATAATGGACTAAGTAGCCTGAACAAAAATAAACATATTCTCCAAACGGTTATATATTTTCCAAGTTTATCAATTTCCACCATCAAAAAAGACTTCAATTACTTCGCGATTACATAAAGACACTTTATCATAGAAGTACATTTATCCCCAAAGTTCTCCAAATTGTGTTAAAAGTCATTCATCTGCAATATGTGTGCTTTAGAGACAGGGTGAGTCAAACACTGCATTCCCCTGCCTGAACAGCATGTTCTTAGGTGAGGGACCAATATTCTCTGATTAAAGGAAAATCACATGGCCTTCACAGTTTTACATCCACAACTTGCATTCACTTAATTATTTGTTATACTTATGTACTAACTGAACGCCAGCCAAACAAAGTACATTATTAACACAGGCTTATATAAAAGCATGGCTATTTAGGTTTAGTCATTCATTATTGACAGTAGTATTTCTGTGGAGTTCTATGACACATTTGTACAGTTTGTAACTGTGTAAACGATTTTTCAGATCTAAGTTAGAAAGGTGTGTTTATAATAAATTGCATGGCAATAAAAACAGTTTTTAATATGTGTGGGTACATTAAATGAGAAAGAAGAAAATTACAGCCAAACACAAACACTACAGAAATGGCCATTGTCACAAAGTCATTGTCACGAAGGATACAACAATTTCTCAACAGTCCTGTCTCTAAGGAGATAAAATATAATGTTGTCTATAATATTGTTGTGTCATATGTAGTTATCTTAAATAGCAACAATGTAAACTGAAAGCCGTTTGAGTGTTAATGTTCTTCTATGTTACTGGAATTTTCACACAGCCCATCTCCTGTAAACTATTCAGACAGAAACAAGCGACACTGCAAATAAAAAAAAAGATCAATACTGAAAAAAATACTGGTGGCTATACTGCGTGCCATTGAGGACTTATATATTTTAAAGGTGTTACTGCAAATTAGTTTATCATTCTACAGTCTCGGAACAAATAGATTAGTCCCTGAAATGTTGATGAAATGACATTGTCGCAATGTAGTAGAAGTTTACTGAGACGTAATAGTTGGCGTTAGGAATGCAGCCACCTATTGAAAAGGATTGTGTTGTTTGAATATAATTAATAGTCTACAAAAAGTCTATGATTAAATTCAATAGAAGCAAAATGCATCAGATTGTTGCCAAATATTTTTCTGTCACATCCTTATAATAAACATAACCATTTTCATTATAGTTCTTATGGTGGCCTGCAGAGTATAGGAATTATCTGTATTCTTACTGTAGAGAATATGAGTGCATGACATAATAATGAATACCTCAGGTATTTTGTCCAGGCCACCATGTAGATTCAACTAACTGTCTCCTCCCAGCCCCATAGGTCACACTGAAACTCTACTGTCTACTATCTCTGTCATTCAGGGTGGTAGGTTCTACAGGTGACAGACTCAACAGAGGTCTTACAAATGGCATGACCTCCCTGTGTAGTGCCTAGGTTAATAGAGGCAAGTAACTTTTTTCTTTGACTCATTCAGCATTTTTTCTGACATACATGTATTGGAAGTGTGCTTTTATCCTGCAATCGTATTAAAGACAAAAAAAAAAACTTCAGGATTTGGTATGTTTACTGAAACGGGGGCAATGTACATTTGATCTTGGATGTCTGCATTTATCTCTTCTCCACTGATGGTTGGGGTAAATGGTAGGGTTTAGCTAATCTCTGCCAGGTACCAGTGCCATCTTTCTGCATAGGCAGACTGGCGATTGGCCAGGGGCCCCCGAGTTTTGAGGGGCCCCGGTGTCCCCACTACAAAAAACAGTTCTGCCCAGTCAGAAAGATGACACTCCGGTGACTGCTCCGTTTGTAAGCATTTCCGTATCTTCAGACACGGAAATGCAGTAATTCTTGCTAGCCCCGCCTACTTTGCCTCGATATCAAGAGGGGAAACCTTTTTCCCGCTGCTCGCAGTGAGCTGCGCGGGAATAATCCGATGCTCCGCCCCAGCCAGCCCCCAGCAGTATTTAAAGGCATGCGCAAAAGGCGCGAAGCAAACCGCGGGAAGAAGATGAGCATGATATGTTCGGCACACCCGGGCACATTATCGTCGTGGCAGCGGCTTCCAGAAGTTCTAGGATCCACATCCACCCACAGCAGTACAGCAGGCAGCAGTGGCAGGCAGGCAGCTTCACCATTCTCCGTTTGGATCATTGGAGTGGGGCTGGGTAAGTACAACACAAGTGTAGTGACTCAAGTCATTACCTTGATATCTCTATTAAAAAAAAGTACTATGTAAAAAAATTATTTACATTGATGTTGGTTTTTATATGTATTATTGTGTCAGTGGTATGTGCAATAGGTAAGGTAAGTAAGACAAGACTTACTTGTCTTGTCTTACTTACCTATTCCACATACCACTGTCAAAAAATGTATTATACATTTTTCCCCTGTCATGCCATTAGAATTTATACCATTCTCACTGCACATATCAATACACTTTATTTGCTGGTTGAAAAGAGGGCTTGCAAAACAGTATAGTATTTTGCAAGCCCTCTTTTCAACTTTTAGCAAATAAAGTGCATTGATATGCACATGTTATATGTGACTTGTTCTGTTGATTATTATTTTTTTTTTACATGGCTGTTCTTCCAGAAATATATATGTGACTTGCTTAACGATGATCATTGAATTGCACATAATGCTGTACTATTTGGTCCAGCAGTTTGGGTGCAATCCAAAGATTATCACTAACAAGTCACCGGTCCTAATTTATTGTTTAAAAAAGGGCACCGCGATTGGATTTTGATTTGCTGACAGTGGCAATGGTTTTGGTTTGTACATATATTGTATTTTGCAAGCCCTCTTTTCAACTTTTAGCATATAAAGTACATTGATATGTGCAGAATGGTATGAAAATCATGTTACATGTGACTTGTTATGTTGATTATTATTTTTTTTTTACATGGCTGTTCTTCCAGAAATATATATGTGACTTGCTTAACGATGATCATTGAATTGCACATAATGCTGTACTATTTGGTCCAGCAGTTTGGGTGCAATCCAAAGATTATCACTAACAAGTCACCGGTCCTAATTTATTGTTTAAAAAAGGGCACCGCGATTGGATTTTGATTTGCTGACAGTGGCAATGGTTTTGGTTTGTACATATATTGTATTTTGCAAGCCCTCTTTTCAATTTTTAGCAAATAAAGTGCATTGATTGCACAAGTCGTTTTCTACATTTCTTTTTACAGCACCAACAATTTACACAACCAGCATTGTGACTGAAAGGTGCGCAGGAGAGAGCAGAGAAGAGGAAGAATTGTGTGATTTTACATCTGCTGCCAAAGGACAGTATTTGACAGGTAAGTTAGTGTAGTGTACATGCCTCTCTAATCCACCCCTGCATCTCCACTTCAAATATTAATGTGTTTTATTTTTTCTTTCTCTACATTTCTTTTTACAGCACCAACAATTTACAAAACCAGCATTGTGACTGAAAGGTGCGCAGGAGAGAGCAGAGAAGAGGTAAGAAATTGTGGGGATTTCATATTTGCTGCATAGGTTCTGTAATTTCTTGAAATGAAGCGGACTTATTTGAGTGGTGCACAGAAGAGAAAAAGATCACAAATGGAGAAGCGGAGAACTTCAAAACTAACAAAATGAACATCTTGGTTTATCCCAGATGCAGTGTCAGTTGCAAGTATTGATCCTAGAAATACATCCTCTACACCAAATCCTGTATCCGATTATCCAATTCCAGATATAACATTGCCTGCTCTAGATGCTGCTAACATTCCAGAAGAAGAAATACAGGAATCTGAAGCAGCAAATATGTGTCACAAGTGTGTCGGCGGGTGTGTGATTAACATCACAGATTCGGGACTATGGAACACTAAGAGTAGTAGTACAGTAGATTATTGGATTCGAAATGGACCAACATCATGTCAGAATCATGATTGCAACCTTTCCAACTCACGGCGAGTGTATGATGGAGCTGGTAAAGAGAGATCTCGAACTGAGACAAGATATTTATCAAAGAAAATTTTCAAACGTCAAATGCAAAATGGTGAATTTGTAAAACGAGAGTGGCTACTTTATTCACCATCCAAAGGTTGTTTCCATGTCGCCTATTGTCCAATAAAGCATCTCCCTTTGCTACATCAGGATTTAATGATTGGAAACACTACAATCTTATTGCTGAACATGAAAATGGAGAAGAACATCACAAGTGCATGAGGACATATTCAATTCGGCATAAAGAAACTGGATGTGTTGATTCTTCATTGCTCAAACAACATCGCTCAGAGGAGGAGTACTGGCATAAAGTGTTGACACGTGTGGTCTCTTTTCTTTTCGTGGAGAGAATCAAAAAATTGGATCATCAAAAAATGGAAACTTTTTAGGTATTCTTGAGCTTTTAAGTGAGTTTGATCCTTTTTTTGGAAGAGCATCCAAACTCTATGGAAATCCAGGAAAGGGGAACCCATCGTATCTGTCAGCAAACATATGTGAAGAATTTATAGATTTAATGGGACAACAGGTTCTTTGTACTATTCTGAAAGAACTAAAAGAGTCAAAGTACTATTCACTAAGTGTGGATTCTACGCCAGACATCTCACACATTGATCAACTTACCTTTACTGTCCGGTACATTGCAGGATATCAGTCTGTGGAGCGTTTCCTCAAGTTCATCCCCATTTTTTGTCATGTCGATTACCTGAATGCAAACAAAATTCCACTATCAAATTGTCGTGGTCAATACGATAATGCCTCAAATATGTCTGGGCGCTATACTGGATTGTAAGCTCGGATCCGTCGACTAAATGAATTGGCCATCTATGTCCCATGTGCTGGACACAGTCTGAACTTGGTGGGTGTAAAAGCGGCAGAGTGTTGTCCACAGGTTGTCTCCTTCTTTAACTTTGTTCAGAATTTGTATTGTTTTTTCTCTGCTTCTACACATCGATGGAATGTTCTGATATCATCTTTAGCAAAACATGTTGTGGTCAAGTGTCTTTCTGACACAAGATGGTCATCACATTTTGATGCTATCCATGCTCTGCATAAAGGTTTTGAAAAAATTAAAGATGCACTTTGTTCTTTATCAGCTGACCCTAATCAGGAAGCGAACACAAGACGAGAGGCAGAAGGATTAGCTCAGGGGTCCTCAAACTACGGCCCGCGGGCCACATGCGGCCCGCCGAGGACATTTATGTGGCCCGCGGGGGGTGCTGCCGGCACCCACCCCGTTTACTTTTTTTTTTCTTTCTGGCAGCCGCAAAGGATGCGGCTGCAGGAAGAAAAAGAAAAAAAAAAAAAATTCACCGCGACCGGATGTGACGTTACGTCACATCCGGATCCGGTAACTGTTTCCCTCCTCCACAGGAGGACACCGCGCGAGACGTCCGGGGACACAGCAGCTGGAGGTAAGTGATGGGGAAGCGGGGGAGGAGGGAGGGATAACGAGCACTATTCCTGGCCTCTGACTGGCATAATATTCCTGGGCTCTGACTGTCATAATATTCCTGGGCATCTGACTGGCAAAATATTCCTGGGCATCTGACTGGCATCATATTCCTGGGCATCTGACTGGCATATTATTCCTGGGCATCTGACTGGCATCATATTCCTGGGCATCTGACTGGCATCATATTCCTGGGCATCTGACTGGCATAATATTCCTGGGCATCTGACTGGCATATTATTCCTGGGCATCTGAATGGCATAATATTCCTGGGCATCTGAATGGCATAATATTCCTGGGCATCTGACTGGCATCATATTCCTGGGCATCTGACTGGCATCATATTCCTGGGCATCTGAATGGCATAATATTCCTGGCCATCTGAATGGCATAATATTCCTGGCCATCTGAATGGCATAATATTCCCGGCCATCAGACTGGCATCATATTCCTGGCCATCTGACTGGCATCATATTCCTGGCCATCTGACTGGCATCATATTCCTGGCCATCTGACTGGCATAATATTCCTGGGCATCTGACTGGCATCATATTCCTGGGCATCTGACTGGCATCATATTCCTGGGCATCTGACTGGCATCATATTCCTGGGCATCTGACTGGCATCATATTCCTGGGCATCTGAATGGCATCATATTCCTGGGCATCTGAATGGCATCATATTCCTGGGCATCTGAATGGCATACTATTCCTGGCCATCTGAATGGCATAATATTCCTGGGCATCTGAATGGCATAATATTCCTGGGCATCTGAATGGCATCATATTCCTGGGCATCTGAATGGCATCATATTCCTGGGCATCTGAATGGCATCATATTCCTGGGCATCTGAATGGCATCATATTCCTGGGCATCTGAATGGCATCATATTCCTGGGCATCTGACTGGCATCATATTCCTAGGCATCTGACTGGCATCATATTCCTAGGCATCTGACTGGCATCATATTCCTGGGCATCTGACTGGCATCATATTCCTGGGCATCTGACTGGCATCATATTCCTGGGCATCTGACTGGCATCATATTCCTGGGCATCTGACTGGCATCATATTCCTGGGCATCTGAATGGCATAATATTCCTGGCCATCTGACTGGCATATTATTCCTGGGCATCTGACTGGCATAATATTCCTGGGCATCTGACTGGCATAATATTCCTGGGCATCTGACTGGCATAATATTCCTGGGCATCTGACTGGCATAATATCCCTGGGCATCTGACTGGCACACTATTCCCATTGAAATACTGGTAAGTTTGTTGATTTAAATTTACTTTAAATATTGTATTTGTTCTCGTTTTGTTCAAAATAAGATATATGCAGTGTGCATAGGAATTTCTTCATAGTTTTTATTTTTACTATAGTCCGGCCCTTCAACGGTCTGAGGGACAGTGAACTGGCCCCCTGTTTAAAAAGTTTGAGGACCCCTGGATTAGCTGATAGAATGGATAACTTGGAAACTATCTTTCTTACAATTCTTTGGAACGACATTCTCAAAAGATGTCAGAAAACCAGTAAGTTCCTTCAGTCTAAGGATATGGACATAGTGGTTGCTGTGAATCTTCTTGAATCTCTGAAATCTTACCTTCATGATATTAGAGAAAGATTTGGTGAATATGAACAGATGGCCAGGAATAGGTGTCCCCATTTGGATTATAGTGATGTAAAGAAAAGGGAACGAATCCGAAGTGTACGTCTTCTAGATCTGATGGCTCCGGAGAAGAGGTACTTTTAAGCAAAAGTGAGAAATTCAAGGTGGAAACATTCATTCCTGCTCTGGACTCTTTGATCTCTGAGTTGAAGAAATGTGCAGAAGCCTATTCAAGTATTGGAAATCTGTTCATCTTCTCCGTGCAATTGGAATCAATAGGTTCTGAAGAACTAAAAAAAAGTGTGAGCAGCTGGCTAGCTTTTATAATAAAGACCTAGCTTATAGTGTCCTTCTAAATGAATGCAAACATCTCAAGCACTACTTGGTTCATGAAGAAAAATGTGACACTCTCCCTGCGTTATACAGAAAACTTACTTTGGACAACCTGAAATCTGTATTTCCCAATGTTGAAATTGCTGTCAGAATGTTCATGTGCATGATGGTGACCAACTGTACAGGAGAAAGGTCTTTTTCAAAATTGAAACGTATAAAGAATCAGTTATGTAGTACAATGAGGCAGGAACGTTTGAACTGGCTTTCACTCATGTGCATTGAAAATGACATCCTAAAGACCACTGACTTCAAGCCAATTATAAAACAATTCTCCAAAAAGAAAATTCGTAAACAGTTGCGTTGATATTCATAGTCTATGGTTTACCAATTGAAAGCCAATGGTCAGCACAAAACAGTACTGTTTGACAGATTATATCAAGTATAGGCCTTATAAGTATAAATGGCCAGGCCTGCACTTAGAAATCGTGCTACAATATTCTCCTGACAGACTCTGGAGAATAGTTCTACAGCCTCCCATACTCTCCCTCAGACAGCCCCCCAATCGAATTTAGAATGCAAGCTTTCCAGACCTCTTTGGTCTCTTCCTCAATACATTTCTTTGTATTTCCTAAATTTATATTTAACATTGGGATTTCACATTGGCAAGGCGAGTTGCCATTTTCTGTGGTTTATTTCAGGGCAGCACTCCTTGCCATCAGCGGTTTGAAAAGGGGGGGGGGGGCTGTCTGAAGGAGAGTACGGGAGGCTGTGGAGGTATTCTCCAGAGTCTGTCATCTGTGTGTAGTATTTGAGGTTCTTTGGAGATCTTGCGTAGAATGTAGAAGATCTTTACAATATTCTCCTTTCTGGGCCTGTTGGGTCTCTTCCTCAGGCATATTTAATTATTGTATTTATATGCAGTGGCTGCTGTTTGTACATGCACTGCCATCTTGTCCTTTGCTTGGGACAACAGTTGTCCTTTAATTGCCATTTACATGGAAATTCTGATGTTCAAAACTTTGGTGCTCAATCCTTATGTCCCCTCATGTTTTTCATCTCAAGAACTACATGATTCTTACAGACAAATGTGACTTTCCCAACGTTGCACAGATAACTTATTTCGGGTTATTAGAATTCTGTGATTCCCTATGTTGAAATTGTCAGAAGGATCTTGCAGAAGAATATTCAAGGATTGGAAACGGCTCTTCATTCCATGGGTTTTGAGAAGCTAAACAAAGTATGAGCTTCTTGCTTATGATGACCTAAATGAATGCAATTATCTCAATCATCTTCTTGCTGAAAAAATGTGTGACTTTCAAAGCAATGTAAAGCATTCTTATTTTGGAAAAATTAAATCTGCTTCTCAATACTGAAATTAACACAATGTCCATGCTGAACCCTATTCAATATTTAGAAATCTGATCTCCTTCTTTCAATTGGACGAATTGGTTCTGATGAGCTAAACAAATTTTGAGCATCTGGCTAACATGTATGGAAAAAGTTCAAAAGGTTGCAATCATGATTCTGACATGATGCCTATCCTTCAACCTTCTACATGATTGCAAGCATCTAAAGCACCGTATTGTTCTTTCTACAAACTGTGACTCTCCCTGCATTGTACAGATAATGTTTTTGGGAACTTGAAATCTGTTTCCCAATGTTGAGATTCCTGTAAGGAGGTTCATGCATTAACCTATCTGAGATTTGAAAATGCGTTCTTCTTTCAGTTTGTTTTGAAGTGCTAAACCAAGTGTGAGCATCTGTCTAGCTTATATTACAAAGACCTAGCTTATGGTTACCTTCTAAATATATGCAAACATCTTAAGCACTACACTGTTATTTCTGAATAAACGTGAATCTCCCTGTGTTGTCCAGATTACCTAATTTGTCAATTTAATGTTAAAATTGCTGTCAGAATTTTCATGTGCATGATGGTGACAAACTGTACAGGAGAACTTCATTTTCATCCAACAGTTGTCCTTTAATCACTGTTTATGTGTTGAAATGTTTGTGCTTTTCAGGCCTTATAATGTTTAAAACTTTGTGATGAATATCCCTGGTCACCTAATGCTTCTCGTTAAGAACTACATGTTTATTGCCGAGAAATGTGAGCCTCTCCCTCACTGCATTGTACAGATATCTGTCTCCAAATATCTTAAGCTATCTGCATGGGCGTCCGCAGGGGGGGGCGCTTGTATGTAGCCTCTAGTTGTCCCTAGGGGACTGCACACCAGTTGCTGAGGTAGGAGGTGGCACCCAAAGCTGTTGCTCTCTGCAACTCTGCTTGCTGTAATACTGGTCTCCCATCCACATTGGTGCAGGTCTCTGCAGCTGTCAGTCATGCTGCATGAAGAGCCAATAACAGGGGTGCCCGGGGATATGAAGTTATAGCCCCGCCCCTCAGCCCTCCATGTGGCAGCATGACTGACAGAAGAGAGCCTGCAGTGCAACATCATGGAGGAAACAGGGGAAGATACTCAGAGACCATAGCTGAGCCTCTGTAACAGGTAGGAAGAGCTAATAATAGCTTTAAAAACCAAGGTACATGGAAGAGTGGGGTAAATCCAGGGAGGTCCCTCCCATTTCCCTGAGGTCTCCATTTGTCCAGTCTGAGCAGCTCCTCTGACCAGGCTCTGCTCACATCAACATGGTGACAAGTGGATGGGGCAGAAAAGATAATGGAGGATAAAATCATGTGATAGATGGAAGCAGATTGCAAACAAAATGGGATGACATGGGGCAGAAAAGATAATAGAGAATGAAAAGAGGTGATTGATTGGAGCAGAATACTGACAAAATTGTGACATGGGGCAGAAAAGATAAAATGTAGGTGAACAGAGGTCACTGACATGGAGGAATAAAACACATAAAATGACGGGGAAAGAGATGGCAAACATGGAGGAATAAAACATATAAAAAAGGGGGAAAGAGATAAAGAAATGTCATGGATTTAGGAATTTGGGTGTTTAGGGAATCTGTTGCTTTGTGTTTATATTGTGTGCTATAGTGTTGTATCTGGTGCTGTGGAGTTATATTGTGTGCTATAGTGTTGTATCTGGTGCTGTTGGGTTACATTGTGTGCTATAGTGTTGTGTCTGGTGCTGTTGGGTTATATTGTGTGCTATAGTGTTGTATCTGGTGCTGTGGGGTTATATTGTGTGCTGTAGTGTATCTGGTGCTGTGAGGTTATATTGTGTGCTATTGTGTGCTTTGCTCCATTTAGTGCCACTAGGGAGCTGGCATGTTAGACTATTTGGAGACAGATTTCTAGTTGCCCTAACATGTGATTAATATTCCTGGTCACCTAATGTTTCTCATCAAGAACTACATGGTTCTTGCTGAGAAATGTGAGCCTCTCCCTCACTGCATTGTACAGATATCTGTCTCCAAATATTTTAAGCTATCTGTACAATGCAGTGAGGGAGAGGCTCACATTTCTCAGCAAGAATCATGTAGTTCTTGATGAGAAACATTAGGTGACCAGGAATATTCATCACATGTTAGGGCAACTAGAAATTTGTCTCCAAATAGTCTAACATGCCAGCTCCCTAATGGCACTAAATGGAGCAAAGAGGTCTTGGTGCTTTCTTTATATTCTTTCATTACAACATTCTATTTAAAATGTCTTTGCTTTATGCAATCTTTCAATGGAACAGCACTTCATTATAGGCCACCAGTTGTCATTGCCATATATATGTTGAAATGTTTGTTTCTAAACCAACTTTCTGAACCCGCTATGGGCGGGGTCATGTTGTTATGGGCGGGTCAAGGGTAGGGGTCATGGGGGCCCCATTGGCTTGTTTTGCCCAGGGGCCCACACAGTTCAGGTACTCTGCGGCAACTTATTCCTACATCACATCTTGGCACACTTCAAAACTCATTGAACACTCCTCTTTCCCTAGACATGGGGGGGGGGGGGGGAGATAGAAATGGGGGAGAGGAGAAAGATATACATTGTGGAAGAGGAAAAGACAAACATGGGGAGAGATACAAAAGAGGGGGAGATAATGGGGGAGAGGAGAAAGACAAAAGGTCGAAACAGACAGGTGAATGGGATGGGGGAGAGCGAGACAGACACGGATGGCATGGGGAGACTGAGACAGACACTGATGACATGGGGAGAGTGAGACAGACACTAATGGCATGGGGAGAGCGAGACAGACAGGGATAGCGTAGAGGGAGAGCGAGACAGATAGGGATTGCATAGAGTGAGAGCGAGACAAACAGGGATGGCGTAGACAGAGAGCGAGACAGAGAGGAATGGCGTAGAGGGAGAGCGAGAAGACAGAGATGGCATGGGGGGGGGTGCCAAATATAGGATCACATGGCATGTGTGACTGTGTGTGAATGTGTGGCTACATGTGCATGTGACATTGCATGTGTTACTGTGTGTGTACATGTGCATTGCATGTGTGTGTACATGTGCCTACATATGTATGTTACACTGTGTTACTATGTGTGTAAATACCTGAAGGCAGGATCAGCAATATATGTTCGCCTAGGGCAGAATAAAGTCTTGCACCGGCCCTGACTAGGACTGTATTAGTAGCTAAGAGGACATTTATTGACACAGCAAATAACTTGCTATGGGAGCACACTATGTAACCACCACCAGAATAAGGGGCAACGATCTTGAAGGGGCTATTTAACATTCACAGCAAATGGAGACTTTACATCAGGAAAGCTCTTGAAGGGACATTCCAGTGTTCTTCAGTTAAGGAAATAGCCCTATTTCAGCAGAATAATGAGAATAAACAAGGGGAAAAAAATAAAACATATCTGAAGAGAGTGAGAGAAAAGAATACATGCATAATAAAATTAATATTTCATTACGGTAAATATAAAACAAAACCTATATTGAATTGGCATTATGTTCAAAGAAAGAAAAAATCAATACCAATTAAACAAAAATGCTATCCTAAATTATAATAATAATTTCGTATTGTCTCCTACATATAAATGATCAGCTGTTACAATTCTACGATTAGTTCCTTTGTTCACAAAACATTTAATCATGCTAACGGGTAATCAGCTATCTATAGTATTTGATATTTTTTGTATATTGCAATATTTTGTCTTGTAAAATTGATAATAATTTAATTATATATGTTTGCAGAATTTGTTTATTTCTGGCCTTTAGCTATCTTTGCAACCAAAGTACCAGTAATTAGGACATTTACTATTTGACCTTTTTGAAACTCTGTTAGTTGCCTCATGTTGCTTGTCATATTTCTTACTACTGTCAGCTACGGCACACTGACAATTAATTTGTCAGGCCCTCACCCCCACATTTAATTCTACATTACATCTCACCAGCCACAGCACTAAGGGTTGGTTACTAGGGTGGCGACCACTAATAACTCATGTGCCAGCGCAACCCATGTGTATAGAATTAGATGCTTTTCCATGCCTGTTTAGTGTTTGGTGGACGTTCTTCTAGCACACTCCATTATCTCATCTACTAAACTGTAGCCATGGGAACTATCAGAATAGGAACACGTACATAAAGGTACAGGACCATTTATTTATTGAGAGAAAAAATACATTATTCCCTCATGAATTACTAAGCATTTCTATAAAGGAGAAAGTCGGGGCTTTGTCCATGAAAGAGAGATTAGCATAAAATGTCAAAGTGAAGGCAAAGTAACGGAGTAGGAAAAATTCTCCCATTCGACATAATAAGATAATTTTTCCAACTTGGCTACTTTGGTCTTAAGTTTGAAATTCCCTAGTCATTTCCCTTCAATTCCCTCTTTCATGAATAAATCCGTTCCTAATTCCACATTTGTCCATTTTGGCAGCCCTAGTTCTAGTCTATTAAAAAAAATCCTCTAATGCTGAATGTCTTTATAAATCCTGTGATTAAAGTATACAGGTACTTTTTATAGTAAGTGCAATAATAATATATGTCTATTACTGTGTATAGAAATTACACATAATAGGGGCCAGCTGCATAATACAGAAAAAGTCTGAATAATATTCTCTCCTTAATAGGGTGACTTATACAATAGATAGAGTTTATTCAAGTAGAAATCTGATAAAACCAGTGCAACAGTAAATATTAATTTACTCACATTTCTTAAGTGAAAATTAACATGCATTTTTAATATACTGCACATTGCTATTGTTATTCTCTGTAATCAATTGCTAGATTAGTGTTTTTCCTAGTTTTTTTGGTAGATGGTTTTACATTTGGTTGGATGTCAACTTGTTTGTCCATCATTTGGATCCATGCTCCTTAGCTCAGGGGGACACCATTATTTCATTGTGGCTGTATATTAAACTTTTATTTTAGTAAAAAGGTTACATGCTTCCCTTAAAAGGAAGCTCCATTGGAAGCACTTTAAAGGGACAGCAGTAGTACTTTCTGGCTGGTGACCTGGAAACCCTGTTTGCACAATAAGCTTTTTTGTACTTGAACTGGTCCTCAGTGCACATGTTGTTTCTGAGTGGATTTTCTAATAAATTGTATATTGATTTTATTATGTAACTGTGTGTTCTTTTTCTTTCCCTATATGTCCCTCTGTGTCTCCGAGGAGACATCAGCATAGTTCTTTGCACTGATTCAGGGTGTCTCTTTTTTAGCAATCTTGGTTTTGTCCTTGCAGACAATCAAGGAGAGTAATGTTCCTTTTTCAGGTTTTTTGTATACTTGTGCTATTGGGTTAAAGACATGCATGATATTTAATTTCAAGTTATTTCAGTAAAACCGACAAAAATGTAATCCACTCAAATAATAAAAAATTGCTAAAACTCTTGCTTATGTTTACCCTGAAGAAAACCCCTGTTTGTACATAAACTGTGATAGCCCCCTTAAAATTTCAATACATTTCCCATTGTAAGTGCTAAAAAAAAATCCCTTGGAGTGGTATGTTCTAGGTTTTCCGTGTCACTTAGTTGAGCCCAGTAGTGCTGTGATTGGTTAACTAGCAGGCAAGCCCCGAGGTATTTATGGTCTTTGGTTGGAGGGATTTTTGGTTCTTGGGTAGTCTTCAGTTTCTTAATAAGAAGATAGGAAGGATTACAAACACCATGATCACTTTGACACCCCTCCACCGAGTGGCTTACACTGCCACTTTGAAATGGCTGTGTTACAATTTACCTCTGACAGTTCAGTGCTCTAACTGATGCTTTGAACTGTCAGCGTTGAAATGGCCAGTCACCAATGGTCCTAGACCCGCGTGGAACGTACCATTCCAGGGGAAAACAGCACACAGCAAACATAGCCTTTTGCATAGTGGGGGAATAGGGAACCATAAGTCTCTGGTTATTAAGGGTACATGACACAGGATACATAAACAAACATGATAAAACAATAGAAAATAATCCTCTTAACATGACACAGTGCCTGGTCCTGTCCATAACTAATACTCTGGCAGCATGCCTGATGCCATCCCCCAGCTCCCTGCCGTGTAGTGTCCTGGTGTCCACAATGGCAGGCAGAGACCAATCAGGCAATCTACATTTGCACGATAGTAGGAAACCAATCAGTAGGCAAGCTTTGGCTGAGCTGGTTGGCAGTCTATTTTAATTGGCCAATGGCTGAAGGACTTTCCTTGAACCTTTCTCTGGCATCCCGCTGTACCATGTCCCGGTGTCCAAAAACAGGTTGATGATGGCTCCTACAAAGCCACTTTTTCAGACATCCATCTATCATTCCCAATTTGCTGAAAACCCCTTGAGCAAGGTCATGTGAGTGTTACTCCTACCATTCAGATATTTCCTATTTAGATAAAACGGAAACCACTATGTGTGTTTTTATTTATCTTTATTACATGTCTAGTACCAAAAAGCTGCTGCTATATAAATATAATTGAAAATTGTTTCATACTTACCGTAATTTTCTTTTCCTGGTTATTATCCATGGCAGCAGTTACGTATGGGTTAGCTCCACCCTCAAGGTAGGTAGGACAGAAACAAACTTATAAGAGAGCCCCCGCCCCCTGTCTCCTCAGTCTAGTAACCAGCTCCTCATAACCAAGAAACAACAAGGGAGGGAACTTACTGCTGCCATGGATAATAACCAGGAAAAGAAAATTACGGTAAGTATGAAACAATTTTCAATTTTCCTGGCTAACCATGGCAGCAGTTACGTATGGGACATACCCAAGCCAAAAACAGACAGGGATGGGAGAACATACAACAAATAAACACAGACACAGAAAATGCTGCAAAAAGAGAAAGGTTTAATGAGAGGAGACAGAGGCCAAAACAGCGTGAGAGAAGGAGGATTCCTCAGTCCGGCGGACATCCAGACGGTAATGCCGGAAAAAGGTAGAACCGGATGACCAGTTCCCAGCACCGCAGACAGTAGCCATAGAAGAACCAGCCTCAGCCGCCCATGAAGAGGAAACAGCCCTAGTGGAGTGAGCCTTGAGACCTGGGGGAATAGGAACATCACTGGAGCTGTAGCACTTGGATATGGCAGCCACAATCCAACGGCGTAGAGTGGAGACAGAGGCAGCCTCACCACGTCGAGAGCCCAGAGGAAGGACGAAGAGCTTAGAAGACTTCCTCAGGGAAGAAGAGGCTGCAATATAGAGGCGTAGGCAGCGCACCACATCCAAGGTGTGCCAGCGGGATTCCTCAGGAGACGAGGGGTTCGGGAAAAACACCGGAAGAGCAGTCTCTTGATTAAGGTGGAAGGCTGAAACCACCTTAGGTAGGAATTCTGGGACAGGTCGAAGGAGGGCATGATCTGGAGAGAAAACCATGTATGGAGGGTCCACAGAAAAAGCCTGAAGTTCGGAACAACGTTTTGCCGAAGTCACTGCCAGTAGCAAGAGAGTCTTCAGAGTCACCAACCACAGGGAGGCATCCTGTATGGGCTCAAAAGGAGGTCCAGAGAGAGCACGAAGCACCAGAGGAAGGCTCCAAGGGGTCGTAAAGGAACGGGCCGGAGGACGGAGTTTGAAAACCGCTTTGAAGAAACGAATCACCAAAGGATCCAGCGCCCAACGAACTGATGTGAGTGCAGACAGTGCAGATACGTGAACCCGGAGGGAGTTCAGGCCCAAACCCCGATCCAGGCCAGCTTGGAGAAAGGCCAGGACATCAGGCAGGGAAGGTGACAGTGGATCCAAATTCCTACCCTCGGACCAAACCAGGAAGGCAGACCAAATACGATGGTATGTGGACGAGGTGTTAGGCTTCCGAGCCTTCAGTAGGGTAGAGACGACACCCTCCGACAGACCATGGGACCGCAGTGACTGCCGCTCAATCGCCAGGCCGCTAGTTGAAGAGAGCGGGGGCAAAGATGGAAGTCCGGACCCTGAGACAGGAGGTCCAGGCGAGGTGGGAGAAGCCAAGGGTCCCGGGTGGACAGCCTGTTTGCCAGAGGAAACCAAGGCCTCCTGGGCCACCATGGAAGGATGGCCATCACTTCCGCCTTCTCCAAACGCAATTTCCCCAGGAGTCTCGGAATGAGAGGGAGAGGAGGAAAGACATATAGTAACTCCTTGGGCCATGGGAGAGAGAGAGCATCCACGCCCTCCGACATGGGGTGAGGAGCCCTGGAGAAAAAGCGAGGAAGCTGAGTGTTTGTGGGCGAGGCCATCAGGTCCAATGCCGGACGACCCCACAGTAGACAGAGATGATCGAATACCTGGGATGAAAGCCTCCAGTCTGTTGTGTTGAGAGTGGTGTGGCTCAAGAAGTCTGCCATCGTGTTTTCCGGACCCGGAAGGTAAACCGCTGACAGGTGTTCGATTGATTCCTGAGCCCAGACAGCAATCGGCTCGAACTCTCGGCTGAGAGACAGGCTCCTGGTACCTCCTTGATGGTTGATATAGGCAACCGCACACCTGTTGTCTGTCTGGATCCTCACCCAATGACCCCGAATGGTTTGACGAAAAGCCAGCAAGGCCCTGTAAATCGCCCTCAGTTCCAGGATGTTTGAGTGAAGACCACTCTCCGTAGGGGACCATTCTCCTTGGGCGTAGAGACCGTCCAGATGAGCACCCCAGCCGTGCGCACTTGCATCCGTCGTGACCACTTTGTAAGTGATGTCTGTCAGCGGAAAACCTCTCCTGAGGTGACGGACCTCCAACCACCAGGCCAGATGATGAGAAGTCACCTCTGGTAAATACAGTTTTTTGTCCAAGCAGGACCTGGGAACCGGGAGATGAGGTAGCAGTAGGGACTGAAGAAACCGGGTGTGCCACTGAGCCCAACGAACGAGGCCGATAGTGGAGACCAGGACCCCTAGTAGGGACATTAGTCTCCTGATGGGCAGCCAACCGGGAAGGACGACATTCTGGATGGCCCAAATCAGACGAGACTGACGATCCAACGACAGGGAAACAGTAGCCGTGAGAGTGTTGAAGCACGCCCCCAAAAATACTAGGGTTTGAGACGGAAGGAGTTGGCTCTTCGTGAAGTTGATTATCCAACCAGCTCCCTGCAGAAAACACAACGCCTCGTCCCGCTGAGAAGTGACAAGGTCTCGAGAAGGAGCCACGATGAGAATGTCGTCCAGATAGTGAAAAATCGTAAGGCCCCTCTTGCGAAGTTCTGCAATACACACCACCAGGATCTTGGAAAAGGTACGAGGAGCCGTACTGAGGCCGAATGGGAGGGCCCGAAACTGGAAGTGATCCTCCCCAATGGCGAAGCGTAGAAAGCTCTGGTGCCGAATCCTGATGGGGACGTGAAAGTAGGCATCTTGGAGATCGATGGAGACCATCCAATCGCCAGGGGAGATAAAAGGAACAATCGACCGGAGGGACTCCATCCTGAATTTTCTGACCATCATGGAATGGTTCAAAACAGACAGGTCGAGGACCGGTCTTAGGTCTCCTGATGCTTTGGATACAAAAAACAGGGGGGAGTAGTTTCCTTGGAAGCGCTCTAGCCCAGGCACAGGAACAATAACTTCGTCTCGGAGGAGGGATCGTAGAAATTTTTGTAGGATATCCTTCCGTTGGGGGTCTGCAGGAACCTTGGTCCGGATAAAAAGAGGAGGAGGAGGGGACCGAAACTCCAGGCTGTAACCGTCTTGAACAATGGTCCGGACCCAGGAATCCATGGAAAAACTTGCCCAGACCGCCGAAAAGGCCAGAAGTCGAGCACCGACCGGAGGGGCCCGGGCAGGAAGGCCGTCATGACTGGAACTTCCGGCGAAAGGAAGAGGCCGGGCGGGAGCGTGAACCCTTTGCGGCCCCGCGGAAACCGCCCCTCCATGCTGATGAGCGAGCCACCTCTCTGCCAGGACGGTATTGTCTGGCATCCCGAAAGGAGGAACGAAAATTCCGACGATCATTCCAAACGGTTTTGGGAAGACGTCTGCGTTCTTGTGGCAAAAAAACCTTTCCCCCTCGGCGGCCTTACGGATGGCATCATCCAAAACCTTGCCAAACAATAACTTGCCCTCAAACGGAATGGAGACCAGAGTGTTCTTAGAGGAGTTGTCGGCATGCCAATGTTTCAACCATAAAGCACGTCTAGCCGAAACCGACAAGCCCATGCATCTGGCCGCGAGCTTCAAAACATCCGAAGATGACTCAATAAAAAACTCAGCCGCCAGTTTGATGTTGGAGAAAGATTCCAGAAGCTGTTCTCTGGGAACCCCACTCTCAATGTCATCCTTTAGGTCGAGGATCCAACACTTCAGGGCACGAGAGACAGATGTCATGGCAACCGTAGGTTGGCAGATAGCACCGGCCGCAACATAGGCTCTTGACAAGGAGGCCTCTATTCGACGTTCCATGGGGTCATGTAAAAGTGCCGGACCATCCAGGGGTAGGGATGAACGCCGGACCACCCGAATGACTGGGGCATCCACCACAGGAGGAGAAGACCAGGAAGAGGCATCTTCATCAGCCACGGGATACAGTCTAGAAATCCTCCTGCCGGAAGAGACTTTCCGATCAGGGTTCTTCCATTCGGTAGAAATCAACTCCTCAATGGAGCTATGAACCGGAAAGGATGGCCTTTTTCTATGCAGACTGGTGAAGTATTTATCGGCCGTACCCACCTCGGGAAGGGACTCCGTTATACCCAAAGTATTCTTAACAGCACCGATGAGGTGGTCAATAAGGGCAGGGTCCAGGAGAACGCCTGAATCAACGTCTTCCTCAGCCGAAGAGCAATGCCCCAAATCCAAAGGATCTTCAGAGTCGGGTCGATCCGTAAACAAACACTCCCCAGTTAGGGGTGTATGATGGACAGGGACCAGATTACCCAAATGTTCCTTCAGGCTCCTTTCAACTGCCTGATTAACTAGGTGCATCAGATCCGGAGAGGGCTCAGGGGGGCCGGCAGCCTGAGTCAAGCAGTCCCCACAAAGGCGCTTGCCCTCTAAAGGAGTAGCGTCACAGGCGAAACAGCGAGGACGCTTCTCCGTTTTCTTCCTGGGATGATCAGATTCCGGTCTAGGGCTAGACTGACGAGAACGAGACCTCTTGGATGAGGAGGACATATTAAATGCAAAAATACAGAGGGCAGGCTGAGAAGAAAAAATACATAAGTACACAAAAAAGAAACATACTAAAAGTAAGGAAAACAACTAACAGGATATAAAGGAAAATACCTGAGGCTGGAATAAAGGAAGGCACAGGGAACACAGGTCAATCCAGGAAATTGAACAGATAGGGCTGAAGCAGAAGCCCTTAAATAAGACCAAAAAACGCCCTAAATTAAGTGGTGGAACGCATATGCGTTCCACCTGCCTAGAAAGGGAAGAAAAAAATGTTTTGGAACGCATATGCGTTCCAATGCCGAAAAACGGCACTGAAAACGAGGCGTGGAACGCATATGCGTTCCAACGCCGAAAACGAGGCGTGGAACGCATATGTGTTCCAACGCCGAAAAAACGGCACTGAAAACGAGGCTTGGAACGCACATGCGTTCCAGAGCCCGAAATATAGATAAAAAAGGTACAGAAAGGGGGGGGTTGGAGCGCAGAAGCGCCCCAGAGCACACCAGAGAGGCACAGCCTCGAAAATAAAACGGAGGGGGAATAAACAGCCATGCCCAAGAAAAAAGAATGAATAAAAAATGTGAAGGAAGGGAGAAAAAACATCCCATACATACCATATGAAGCATAGCAGGAATGGAGACCTCTGCCAATATCCCATACATCTCCAGTACCCCTTGCAGTAAGCTTACGGAGGAACAGGGCCCAAACTTCATATCCAAATCATCTCCAGTACCATCCAGATGTAAGGGTGCGGAGGAATATATATCCCAGGGAACCTTGAAATGACAGGAACCGGGCTTCGGAAAGAAAGAGGCTGAACTTTCCGGAAGGTGAGTAAAAAGGTGTAAAAATGGAAGAAATAATAAAATTCTTAGGCCAATTCTAATACCAATGAGGACAGAAAAAAGACTGAGGAGACAGGGGGCGGGGGCTCTCTTATACGTTTGTTTCTGTCCTACCTACCTTGAGGGTGGAGCTAACCCATACGTAACTGCTGCCATGGTTAGCCAGGAAAAGTATTTTTGTTCCATTTACATCACTGTGGTGATTCACATTTTACATAAAAAATCTTTCAGCACTGTCACAACAATTGGTGTAGTGCATACCGGCATTTACTATCCAGTAGAGATGGTATGACCTTTGTGATCTGAAAAGCTTTACAACTTGAGTGTTCCCTTTGAAGCTGGAATAGATGTTACAAGGTGTGAAATGTTACACTGAGTTAGTTGCCAGCAAGTCTATCTAGCATAGGTCTGTATCCCCTCATAGATAGTAGGTTCTTTTGATATGCTAAGTGACTCTTTAGACATATTTAGACAGGGAAGAGTACACCCTACAAAATGAGTACAAATATGTCTGGTGCAACTTGAGCCATTTGGAAATTATTGTGAAGTCTGTGGTATAGAGTCATGGGTAGCAAGTGTGACATATCTATGGACTGCATAAATTGCAACAAATTAATAGAGGCAAGAATTATGTATGTGACATGCATAGGAGGGAAATTAGAAACAAGATTCCATATTGTGACTGGGGTAGTTACACCACACGTGGGGAGGACACTTCTAGGCACACCTTCCCACCTCTGGGCCGGCTTGGAAACCTGAGTTGACCTGACAAGGTATAAATATAATGATGGAACAATGTCCAGTGTGCTTACTAGGGGCCAAGATCTAATTTTGTGTAAGTTGCCGTCATTTCCTTGCCGTAGTCCCTCGGACAGAAAATACTGGTACTTCTAAGTGAGTAGTTAGGTTTTCTGTTAATTTCTCCTTTTTATTTTTGTCATCTGTTTTATTTTATGTATGCACTGTGATTATTCTTTAGTTCATAATAAATATTCCTTTATTAAGTTCTGCCTTTGTCTGGTAAAGAGACTCACGTAACCTGATTAGACCAATTTATTGGCAATTTAAATTTCATAGATATTGTGTTAAAGCATATTTTGTGGGTTTAGACTAATTTGCTTGGGGGACCAAGGCACCCCATTTAAGTTGTCTTGTTGGTGGCAGTGTTAGGACATTAGTTGTATCAGTATAATTAAGTGTGGGTGGTGTTAAAGGGGGGTTTTGTCATTATTTCTAGTCTAGGGCCGACAGATAGTTAATTTTAACCCTTGCACCACCATAACCCAGTCACATGCACTCTTGGAGTAGGGTGGATTTGTGACAAGCACTCCTTTTTACTTTTTGCCATTGCATTTTACTTGTTTTTATCGTTATATTAAAGAAGATTTTTCTACCATGAACATGAGGACCACTTTTATCTGTTGATGGGCTCTTTATAAAAAGATTGTTTGTGAGTGCAATATACTCCTCCAGTACCTCCATTTATATCATACTGTATTACGCTATGATAGATTGTTGTTTTATTTTTTTGCGCAACCTTGTTGTTTGTTTTGTCTATTGGACAGTACTTGAGGAGTGCTTTTTTGGAAGCTGCATTGACTTAACATGTTGAGGGTGATATCACTTTTGTGTCATTTGTGCATTTTTTTAAAGTAGAGAAAATAGAACTTTTTTTGTAATCAATCGAAGCCAGCTAAGCATGACGTAAGTTTTAGTATAGTAAGTGTGTCATCTTTTTGTCTGGCTGTTAATTTTTTCCTTCAAAAGATTTCAGGTTTAGAGTACAGTCTTAAGGAAAAAAGAAACAGCTCTGGGCTGAAAAAAACAGCTCTAAATGGTATTTTTAATCTTTAAATAAGTCAGCGTAAAGGACTTCTTCACAGAGTCAAATGTTCAGTTTGCTTTAATGAAAATGCATTTATCACACAGCGTTGACCTCTCATTTTTGTGTTTCAGATTGATGGTTTGCTGGAGGTTTTTGTGTAGTGGGATTTACGCGCATGAAATCCAATGGTCTTTTTGCCGTTGGGTTTTCCTTTTTTGTCAATAACAAGGAAAATAATAGATTTTTCTTGTAATATTACTAGGCATAAAGAAAATATTACTCATGAATTTTATTAGCACCCAAATGAACCCAGTACATTATTAAACAGAAAAGGGGGAGGCAGTTAAAAACATGCAATTATCTCTCTTACATTGGGGTAAGTTCAATGTTCTCCATTAGCACCCAAAATTCTGTTATTGGTAAATTGACGGGCATTGATGATTCAATGGCCCTCACTAATGCCATGTACTGGTGCGGTGATATCATTACTGCAGCCTGTAATAAAATGACTGCACCTGTTACAATACTCCATACATTCTATTGAGGATTACTGGGCCTGTTAAAATAAAGCATTGAAACAGGGATTCAATGACAGTTGGCAAAGAAGTAAAGGGGCAAAAAAGATCTTACATTTTTGCCTGTAAATTTAACACAAAAACACCCACGACTTAAATGTGCATCGGATGCTTAACGCGGCCGATACATGCACATCTTAACCTTTTCAGTGCTGTAGGGAGCACTGTTTGTGCTTGTTTCAAGACACAGTCATCACTATGCCAGGGTCGCTTTAAGGCCCTGGGCAAAATCTTTAGCAGTGGGCCCAATTGTTTCTTAAGCCGCAATGTAAAACTGTATGTAAATGTCAAACAAAAATAACAAAAGTGTGCTTTAGGTGTACTGAAGGTATACAATTCCCAACAGTGAAATAAAATGATGATATATTTAAAACAGGAGGAGCTTTTCTGTCCCCCTTGAGGGGATGCACTCACAAACTTTCAGGTAGTAATGGCTCTTCAAAAGGAATCTGTTGTCAAAATGCTGCCTTCTTGGTGTTAACTCAAATGTGAGAGAGATGACAACAACACAGGTTTGATTAGTTATAGAACAAAAGGCACATTTAATAAATAAAATATCTGCTTACATGAGGTATACTTGGAAATGCACAACACAGTGGGCGCCACACGGCTGCAAACACAAGAATCCTCCCAGCAGAAATATACAGACATAAAACAGCAGCAGTAAAAGAAGGATGAATAGCAGGTAAATCCAATACGCTAAGCCATTCGCCCTTCGTTGGGCTTCAACGTGGCATCTGACCATTAATATGCAAATTTACTCATTAATATTCCACTGTTAGAATGCCTATTAATATGTCACAGACAATTTTCCCATTAACATGCCACTGTTCGTATGGCCATTAATATATCACTGTTAGTTTACCTGTGTATATGCCACTATTAGCCTGCCCATTAATATGCCAGTGTTATTTTGCCAATTCATATGTCACAGCCAATTCACCCATTAATATGCCACTATTAGCCTGCCCGTTAATATGCCACATTCAGATTGCCCATAAATGTGCAAGTGTTAGTTTGCTCATTCATGTACCAGGGTTATTTTGCCCATAAATATGCCCCAGACAATTTGCCCATTAATATGCCAGTGTTATTTTGCTCATTAATATTTGACAGATAATTTGCCCATTAATATGCCACAGCTAGTATACACATTAATATTTGACAGCCTATTTGCCTATTAATATGTCCCTATTAGCCTGCCCATTAACATGCCACATTAATATTTAAAAAATCTATTACCCCCTCCCCCTTCCCAAGTACTAACCTGCTGCTCTCTCTCTCTTCTCCTCTCAGTTTTCCCTACATGCACGCAGAGCACACAGCATGTATGGAGGAGGGTCATACAGCAGCTGGATATGACTTAGTCACATCCAACGGAAGTGACAGTAAGCCGGACCACTGAATGAGGACTGCCAGCTGCTGCCCTATCATGACTGTCTCCATGTGTGACAGCGGGGGCCCACGGGGTAGCTTGCCCACGGGGTAGCTTATTAGGACCCCATTTAACCCTAGGCCCTAGGCAAATGCCCACTTTATCCATTGGGATAAGTCCAAGATGTACAATGCTCAGGATGGGGAATGCCCTGAGGGCCAGGGGTAAGCCCTGGGTGTGCAATATGGGCAATGGGGCATGTCCTGAGGAAAATGGTAATTTAAAACTCATTGGCATGATATACAAAAACCTTTACTTTGCAAGGGCAGGGGGGCCAGAGGCAGAGTGAGATTAGGGATGGAGGGACCCAGAAAATCATTTCTGTAAGGGGCCCCAAAATTTCTGGTGGTGGCCCTGATGGTCTGACCAGCGTAATGTGACACATATGGACCAGCAACTGACACTGATGGTGAGTTACCAGGAATGATTCTATGCCCATATGATGGAGAGACATGATCATATAGCAAGTCACTGCGGGAGGTGCAGAACAGGCACAAATAAGAATGATGTACCAGGGTGGGTACCAGTGAGGGTGGAGCTGGACAAGCACCCAAATGTAAATGCAGCGTGCATACATAGAGCGTACTGTTGCTCCTGTGGCATTTCCCATGCTTAACATCCTGCATCAACACAGATGTTTGAAGGTCAGTCTGGCGAGGATGTTGATGAAACAAACATGACTGGATGGTTGCCCAGTATATCATCCTTCTCATCAGATGATGATGAGTAAATTACACTGTAGCATCTTGGTTGTAGTCAGGGAACCATTGATTATTTACCATTCCTATCAAGTGGATGTACTTCTCCACTGACAAACTCTGCACCCCCTATATTAACATCCCCTCGCTGCTCTGGGCTTGTTGATTATTAACAAATGTAAAAAAAAAATGAACATGAAATTAAAAAAATTTCTTTACTTTTTATTTTATAATTCTTTAATAATTAAGATGAATTAAGTGAAATATACCCCTTACCACATTCCAGGACCAAATCATTCCTACTGTGGTTGTAGGATTTAGAGCTTAATTTAAGCAAATTTGCTTAATTAACTCTGGTGAAAATGAAGTGTGATGACAAGTATGAATGTAATGAATGGTTGGTTGTTGACTTCTCCGAGACATGGGCGGTAAAAATGGACCTCTACAAAACTTGGGATGTCCATTAAGCTAATGTCCCTGAATGCCCAGGGCCTAAATTCTCCACAAAAAAGAGGCCATTTATATAATACATTAGTGGATATGAAAATAGACATCGCACTCATTCAGGAAACACATTGGACAGAACCTCCAACTAGACTATGGAGATATAACAAATTCCCAAACATCTTTACGGCGAATATGGAAGGCTATAAAAAAAAAAGAGGAGTAGCGATCATTATTGCTAGGGACCTCAAATTTGAATTAATCTTTGAAGAAGCGGACCCACAGGGAAGATTCCAGTTACTGATAGCCAAGATAAACGATATCAGTTACACATTTCTTAACGTATATGCACCTAGTCAGGCTCCAGCTACCTTTTTGGATAAACTTCTAGATAAGATAGATCCTGTATTAGTGGGGCCCCTTATAGTTGGGGGAGATCTGAATGCTATAGCAGATCCGAAAAAAGATCGAAGCTCAAACGGAAGAAATACTATGGACATCAGCATGCCTAAATCAATAGATATTTCCCAGGTATTTAACAAACACTTTCTATTCGACAGTTGGAGAATCTCTAACCCAGAGGAAAGGGACTATACTTTTTATTCTAATCCGCATCAATCATACTCCCGTATTGATTATTTCCTCCTAAATGCACAATTAATTGATAAGATACAGAAAAGCACAATTGGCTCAATCACATGGTCAGACCATGCCCCAGTATTTCTGGAGATAAGCAATAACGTACAATATAGAATAAGAAACAAGTGGAGACTAAACGAACATTTATTAAATAGAAAGGACACGGTTAAGGCATTAATCGATGAGGCAGTAACTTTCATGGAGACTAATGACAATGGGGAGGTCACGGACATTACACTATGGACCACCTTTAAAGCGTATATGAGGGGACTGATTATTAAAATAGCCACACAGGAAAAAAGAAAGAAAGGCCTAACTTTGACAGAATTATATATAAAACTGGCAAAATTGGAACGTATAAATAAATTAGCGATAAATTGTAAAATTATTAAAGAAATAACTGACATTAGAGGAGAAATTAAAATAAAAGAATTAGATAAAATAAACTTTATGCTGTTAAAGTTAAAACAAAAGTGGTATCAGACTGGCAATAAAGTAAATAAAGCTTTAACAAAGAAATTAAAGAATATTAGAAGGACAGAAACAATTAAGAAAATAATAGTAGATGGCAAACAGCTGTTCACCCCTAAAGAGATAGCAAAGGCCTTTTCCACATACTATAAATCACTCTACAATTTACCAACGATGAACTATGAGCAAGATAAACTGAAACAATTTTTTGAAGTAATTAATCTCCCCAAGATCTCCAACGCTCAAAAATATTCTCTCAATAAACCTTTTTCACTACACGAGATTAACGTAGCCATAGGTAACTTAAAAAGCGGTAAGTCATCAGGACCGGACGGCTTTTCAGCTGCATTCTATAAGAAATTACAGGGAGTAACTGCTCCACTACTGTTGAGATTATTTAAGGAAATACCTAAAACTAATCCCCTTCCAGAAGAACTTTTACAAGCCTCTATCTCCCCTATACCTAAACCCGGCAAGGATCCAACCTCTATTTTAAATTATAGACCCATATCACTTATTAATTTGGACATTAAACTATATTCTAAAATACTGGCAGATAGATTGAAATTAGTAATCCCATCCATAATACATAAGGACCAGACCGGATTCGTTGGGGGCAGGAGCGCTGCTGATAACACACGCAGAATATTTAATTTAATTCACTCGGTCAATAAATACCGAATTAAGACTGCTTTTTTGGCACTTGACGCAGAAAAGGCATTCGACCGAGTCAGTTGGAGATTCTTGGACACTGCTTTGAAGAAATTTGGTATAGTAGGGAATTTTCACAACTATGCAATGTCTTTGTATTCTAACCCAACTGCTAAGGTTACGGGTCCGATGCTAGACTCAGAATGGTTTCACATTAAAAACGGCACCCGCCAGGGCTGCCCTTTAGCGCCATTATTATACATTCTGAGCATAGAACCACTAGCAGAATATATCAGGAAGGAAGTTAATATTACAGGCGTGGAAACAGCTCAGGAATCACACAGAATATCTCTTTACGCGGATGATGTTCTCCTGTCCCTAACGAACCCGCTTGACTCTATTTCAACCGTATTTAAAATAATAAAACAATATGGAGAAATTTCAAATTAT
Source organism: Pelodytes ibericus (assembly GCA_036172795.1). NCBI lineage: Eukaryota > Metazoa > Chordata > Amphibia > Anura > Pelodytidae > Pelodytes > Pelodytes ibericus. The sequence goes on along the minus strand of CM069864.1, from coordinate 56,579,592 downwards.
AAAATAAATCTTAATAAAACACAAGTATTATCAATGTTTTGTCAGGATTTGGACTACGAGAGGCTTGGATCCCTGCACAAGTTTAATTGGAAAAATGAGGCAATAGAATACCTGGGGGTAAAAATAACCAAAGATTTAGATAATATAGTGGACTATAATTATAATCATATTATTTCTGAGCTTAAAACTCTGACAAAAAAATGGCAGGGGCTGGAAATATCGTGGCTAGGCCGGATAAACGTAGCTAATGCATATATAGTCCCTAAAATTATGTATCTTTTCAGAACAATCCCTCTAAGAGTTCAAACAAAACATTTAGTTCAACTCCAAACAATTTTTAAGCTATATATATGCCAAGGTAAAAGAATGAGAATAAGTCAACGTATTCTCATTAAAAAAGCAGAGCGGGGCGGAGTTTCCTTCCCAGATGTCGTCGGTCTCCATGAAACGGTTATGTTGTCACACTTTATGGCATGGGATACACAAACAAATAACTCCCCATTGTGGTTCCGAATCGAACAACAAGAAATAAGTAAATGCAAATTGTTTTCTTTATTTTGGGCCCATACAAATTGCCTCAAAGAACTAATCAAACTTAATTCGAACCCTCTAATAGTGAACACTATTGTCTCTATAATCAAATTTAAAAATAAAAATGCGCTAAAGGAAGTCTTATTACCATCTACTCCCTTAGAGATTCTCCAACTCTTAATTCCAGATTTTAATTTAAAGAATTGGCTACAGAAAGGGATAACAAACTTAAGTGATATATTAGAGCAAAACAGATTATTTTCGTTTGAACAGATAAAACAATTATATAACCTCCCACAAGGAGAAATTTTTACATATTTGAGATTGAAGGGACTGGTGAGTTCTTCCGGGGTGCACGACAACAGACCCATTGAAGATTGGCTAGGCACGCGTAAAAAGAGTAAGCAAGTTTCTAGAACTAGCAAATTAATCTCGCAACTGTCAAATAATGAAAAAGACTTACCAGTGATTAAATGGGAAAATGACTTGGGCATGACGTGCACTCTGGAGGAATGGACTCAGTCCTTTATTTATACTAAAAAATGTATACACTCTCTCAATTTACTTGAAACCTACCACAAGATTAAACTCCGCTGGTATCTCACACCAAACAGACTTCATAAAATAAATATTAAAAACTCTGATATATGTTGGCGTTGTTTAGCGGCCATTGGTACAATAAAACATATTTGGTGGGAATGTTCAATGTTGGACAATATGAAAAAATCTTTAAATAATATAGTAAGTATCCTCTCCTTGGGAATAATTTTAATTACCCCACAGATGTTCCTTTTCCACATGAGCCTTTCCACTTTGGGAGAACAAAAAAGAAACCTACTTATACACATTTTTACTGCAGTAAAAATCTCCATTGCTAGAAACTGGAAAAAAAATGGCCCAATAATTTGGGAAGAAATAACCAATCAGATTAACTTTCAATATATCATGGAGAAGGGAATATATGTGAGACAAGACCAGACTGCTGAATTTGAAAAAATCTGGGCTCCTTGGGAAATTCTTACTCATAGACAAGCCTAAAGAATGAGGAGAGGAATGGAACATGGGCATCCAGGGTAATAAAAACACATGTTCCATGTCTCTAAATCATCTGTGAGCTAACAAACAACCATGAAGTATGAATGTGATAAGAATGCAGTATAAATGTTTTATATTTTCTGTATTGTATGTAATGTATGTAAATAATTCTCCCTGTCCTGTTTATACTCTCCCTCTTCCTCCCTCCCTTCGCTTTCTTTTCTTTTTTTTCTTTTTTTTTTTTTTCTCTCTCCCGTTCTTAGTCTCCCCTTACCTACGTGAGTGGGGGGGGGGGGAGCGAGAGAGATGGAGAATTACAGTCAACAAAAGTATCTATTTATTTATTTTTTTTATAATTTTTTGTATTTATTTTTTTTTTGTTGTTTTCTAGCGGAACTATACTTACACAGGTATTTAGCTTTCAAATTTGCCCCCTTACGAATATCACACGTTTATTTTTTATTTTTTTTTTTGTAAAGAACCAGGGGAGGTGATAGATCAGGGGAGAGGAGGAGAGGGTCAAATATGACTAATATGCCACAAAGAGATAAAGGGAGAATCTAAACAGAAAACGAGACACAAGGATGATTCAAACCGAAACCAGTTATCTTGGGACTCACAATCCCCTACAACTACTGAACTGAGTGTCTCAGGAAAAAAAAAAAAAAAAGAAAAAGAAATTAAAAAATTATTACTAATGAAACTAATTAGTAAAGTAATACATTTATTTACATTTATTATTTGAACTTATCTATTTGTGTCTGTGTTTGTGTCACACACCTGCACAGTGCAGACCCAGAACATGCCTCATCCCCCACATTGCACATCCATGACATGCCCCAGCACACATTGCATATACAGGACATGCCCCATCAACCACATTGCAGCCCCAAGACATGCCCATTACCCAAATTGAGGATGCAGGGATTGCCCCAGCAACCCAGGACATGCCACATCATTCACATTGCACGCCCAGGACATGTCTCAGCACCCACTTTGCAGACCAAGGACTTACCTCAGCAACCCAGGACATGCCCTAAAACATATATTAGACACATAGAACATGCCCCAGCACCCGCATTGCCTACCCAGTACGTACCCCAGCACCCAATAACATCCCCCATCACCCACATTGCAAAACCAGGTCCTGGCAGCACACACACACAATGCTGCCAGCTTACCAGGAGAGGGCTGGTCAGGGGAGGTAAATTGATCTCCCCAGTCAGAGCCTCAGCCAGCAAGCTTTTAGCCACCAGCCTAGGTTGCCTCACGTTGAATACAGTGCTGGCCAGGGGGTTGATTTTCACTGCCCACCTCCATGGCACCAAAAGTCTGATTTTACTGGTGAATCATCCCCTCTACCTGGGCAAGGTAGGGGTTTTGGGAGCCATTCAGGCAACTCCTACCAATGTTGCTGTTAGAGCGGTGGCAGGGCTAGCATTTGTCCAGCTCCCAGCCTTGGATCTGAAAGGGAGAGTTCGGGGCTATTTATCCCCCATATGTGTAGCAGGGGGCTGGGAGACAATTGGGCCCTATTTTTAATGTGGGGTCAGGGCAACTTGCCCCGGTGTAACAGTAGTAGGGATCAGAGTTTAGGATCCACGATGCAAGGCCTGATTTGAATGATTTAAATCTTCTTGTACAACCGGTCACCAGGTCTTTAAGAGGTAGTAGGTGGTCTTCGTTCCAAATCAGAGATATCCATGGTTGAGCGACCTTTCATATATTACAAAAAATATATAGATAGAATTTATTATTCAGCTTATTTATAGTCAAATTGGAACAAGCTGTATTATAACAATTACATCAAAGTCGAGGCACACGCATATATGTTTTGCAAAATGTTTAAAATATTGATGATTCAGAAATGCATTTTCAAATATCTCATCACTCTGACAACAACCCATGCAGCCTGATCAATAAAAAAAAACCAAAATAACCATTATTTGTCAGCAATTTGATTGATGGCTCGGTGAAGTAATTATAGACTGTGTTTATTAAAACTGATTTCACTACCCGGAACCAGCACAATTTCTTTGTATTTTAACAATACAACTTTTGTAACAGAATAGTTTCCAGGACGCATCTCAGCATGCCATCTCGGAAATTAGGTTGATACACAATGGAAGGCTTTAAAAAATGGACATATATGGTGTGAGTGTTTATTTCCAAGTTGCTAGTGCACAATATGGATTTTGCATTGTGGAGATCACCATAGGAGTCTATAGAGCTAGTGAAACTCTCTCGATTGTTGGCCACTTTAAAAGAATGGATTAAATAGATTACTGAGAACATAATGCAAACAGCAACAAAAGGCCTCTTCAGTACCTAGAAAGATTAAACATGTGAGGTATGATTACAATATTAATTGTGCAGACAGGTGGAAACCAAATGTTACGCTTCACATTTCCTCAGTGGTAATTACTGTTTGCTGTGCTGCAAACAGTATTGTACTGTGTTCATAACATGTATTACCCTGTAGTCTATAGCAGGGCAGCACAATCTGTGATCCTAGGACATCATTCTAGAATAGATTTTAATAACTTGTTGGGCTTCCCACAGGAATAGGATTACATTTCCCTGCATTCATTTAGACAACTAAAATAAAATACCATATGTATTCCCTATCAATGGTATCCCCTGTTGGGTCCCTCTCATAATGGTAGGTCCCACTCTGAAGATACCGCCTCCTCGATAACTCTGCTACCATTGACCACATATATTTGCATTAGGATTTGCAGTATGTAGAAATCAGATGGAAACAGATGGAAATAAATTAATTGATTCCACAGAACCCTGATGATTAGTTAATAGATTTCCTTCTAGTCACATATGAATTTTAGATGCAACTTTAGATGCAAAAGTTGTGTCTGGTAAAAATGTGGTAGCACTATAACTATAAGATGCTATGTATGTACCAATCAGTAAAGGAACCTCCTTGCTGACACCAATATAAGTGGACCCTGGTAGCTGGCAGGGTAGTGGGCAAAATGTAAGTTCTTAAAACAAACCAAGTTATTCATGTAATTATTTAGTTACTTTGTGGCAAATACAGTAGACCTCAATCATTTACTGATTTGCTAAATAAATAAATCTAATTATGTATAATACTATGTTATTACAATTTATATGTAATAATAAAATTAATATTGTAACAAAATCCAATATTTTAACATTTTCTGATTGCATATAGCAGCGCTGCAATGGTGTTACTCCTTGGCATGTTTTACCTCCTGCCATGTTTTACAGATGTCAAGTGAGAAGTGTAAAAGTTTTAATGATATATAGAAGATGAAACTCTTTTAAAGGAGGAGGGCATGCAAATAGGTTGCATGTTTATTAGAGTTTTAGCTTTCCTATATTGCTACATGTTTTGCACCTCTCACTGTGACATTTTGCTTTTGGGATAAGATTCCCTGGAGAGTGATATAAAGGTGTTTTACAGCAGCTTAACAGTGAGAAAGTGTTCTTAAAGGCCAATTTCAGACAAGGAAACTTCCATCCCCTGAAATAAGCATCTAGAAAAAGGATTTTATTCGTGAATTAAAGAAATGCAGTGCATTTATATCTTGGCTACTGTGGTCTTAAAGGACCACTAAACAGGTTTTTAACCCTTGCTTCGTTGAAGGAATCTATGTAACTATGAAACTATGTAAGGAAAGTGATCTCAGAAAATTAAAGAGGACGTTGTTAGAGCTTATTAGATTCCAGTGGCAGTGGAGTAGGATGTTGGGAGGACCGTTGCTTGATCATTCTTAGAGTCCTCCATCTGCACATGTACCCCAACAACTATACACCCTTCCAATGATCTGTTCTCATAGTAGTGAATTAAAGGTAATCCATTGTCACACCAAGTTGTGTAGTGCATACGTTTCGTCACATCCGGATCCGGTCACTGTTTCCCTCCTCCGTGCAGGGAGGAGGGAACACTGCGCGAGACGTCCCGCCGGGGACACAGCAGCTGGAGGTAAGTGATGGGGAATGGGGGGGGAGGAGGGAGGTTTAACGAGCACTGTAATATTCCTGGGCATCTGACTGGCACAGTATTCCTGGGCATCTGAATGGCATAATATTCCTGGGCATCTGAATGGCACACTATTCCTGGGCATCTGACTGGCATAATTTTCTTGGGCTCTGACTGGCATAATATTCCTGGGCATCTGACTGGCATAATATTCCTGGGCATCTGACTGGCACTATATTACTGGGCATCTGAATGTCATAATATTCCTGGGCATCTGAATTTCACACTATTCCTGGGCATCTGACTGGCACACTATTCCTGGGCATCTGACTGGCATAATTTTCTTGGGCTCTGACTGGCATAATATTCCTGGGCATCTGACTGGCATAATATTCCTGGGCTCTTACTGGCACTCTATTCCTGGGCATCTGAATGGCATAATATTCCTGGGCCTCTGACTGGCACACTATTCCTGGGCATCTGAATGGCATAATATTCCTGGGCATCTGACTGGCACACTATTCCTGGGCATCTGAATGGCATAATATTCCTGGGCATCTGACTGGCATAATATTCCTGGTCTCTTACTGGCACTCTATTCCTGGGCATCTGAATGGCATAATATTCCTGGGCATCTGACTGGCACACTATTCCTGGGCATCTGAATGGCATAATATTCCTGGGCATCTGAATGGCATAATATTCCTGGGCATCTGACAGGCACACTATTCCTGGGCATCTGACTGGCATAATATTCCTTGGCATCTGACTGGCACACTATTCCTGGGCATCTGACTGGCACACTATTCCTGGGCATCTGACTGGCATAATTTTCTTGGGCTCTGACTGGCATAATATTCCTGGGCATCTGACTGGCACACTATTCCTGGGCATCTGAATGGCATAATATTCCTGGGCATCTGAATGGCATAATATTCCTGGGCATCTGACAGGCACACTATTCCTGTGCTCTGACTGGCATAATATTCCTGGGCATCTGACTGGCATAATATTCCTGGGCATCTGACTGGCATAATATTCCTGGGCTCTGACTGGCATAATATTCCTGGGCATCTGACTGGCACAATATTACTGGGCTCTGACTGGCATAATATTACTGGGCTCTGACTGGCATAATATTACTGGGCTCTGACTGGCATAATATCCCTGGGCATCTGACTGGCACACTATTCCCATTGAAATACTGGTAAGTTTGTTGATTTAACTTTACTTCATTTTAAATATTGTATTTGTTCCCGTTTTGTTTCTTCACTTCAAAATAAGATATATGCAGTGTGCATAGGAATTTGTTCATAGTTTTTGTTTTTACTATAGTCCGGCCCTCCAACGGTCTGAGGGACAGTGAACTGGCCCCCTGTTTAAAAAGTGTGAGGACCCCTGCTTTACAACTTGTATGCCTCATTTGAAGCTGAGACTCCAGTTCCAAGGTGTGAAATGTTACACTAAGTTAGTTGTCTCTATGTCTGTCTAGCATTTGCTTGTATCTATGTGCATATTTAGAACACCTAAGTACACCCTTCAAAATAAGTATAAATATGGCTAGTGTCCATGGTATTGCGTCATGGGTAGCAAGTGTGACATATCAAGTGGTAGAAGTAAACACAGTGAAGCAGTTTAAGCATGTGTGGGATAGGCACAAGGCTATCCTAGATATAGACACATTCTATGTTTTTATCTATGGACTTCATAGATGGGAAAATTATCTCGGTGGAAAGCAAAGGAGAGAAAATAAAATAAAAAAAATCTCTATTTGGGCTGGTGTGGTCCCACAGCACAGGGAGGAGGTCACCCATAGGTGCGCCTTCCCTCTGCCTATAATGAGCATCACCATTTGCCTGGTCAGATCAATATTTGTAAATATTGAACCCATGTAGATCTGCCTCCCTCTCCTCACTTGAGTTTTAGTGAGGGAGACGGACAGAGATGTATAATGTAAGTTTTTAATTATTATATATATATATATTTAGACTCAAGGGCTTTTATAAAAGCTGTTTCAAGTGTTTAACCCCTTCCCTGCCATTGATTGCTGTGTACGCAGTGATCTTACACAGCAGCACATGTTTTGCTGTCTGTGCATTTTTTAGGGGTTAATTTTTTTACTGTAATTTATTACAGTATATCAAAGGCTCTTTTAAGAGCTATTAACCTCTTGCTTGCCGTAGATCAGCGCATTTGGTCACTGCCTAAGCAGCGCAAATGGTCACTGCCTAAGCATCGCATTTGGTCACTGCCTAAGCAGCGCATATGGAGCAATCTGGCCGCAGAAGGATTTTTCAGATGAGCCTGGTCAGATCAATATTGGTTAATATATTGTTCTGACCCATGTGGATCTGCCTCCCTCTCCTCACTTGAATTTTACTGAGGGAGAGAGACAGATCTGTGTAATATAATATATAATTGTAATAAATTAAATACAATGTTACAAAATTGTGAGACCCAGGGGCTTTTATAAATGCCATACCCTTTGTATAGTGTACCCTGTGTATTAACCCCTTCCTTGCCACTGATCACTGCACAGCAGAATTTTTTTATTCTTGTCTGTGCATTTTTTGGGGTTAATTTTTTGTACAGTACTACAAAGGCTCTTATAAGAGCTATTAACCCATTCCTTGCACTACATGTCAAAATTAAAATTTGGAAAATCAAAAAGCACACCTCTCAAATTCGGCCTTTTAGCCCCCAAACAACCCAACAAACCTATGCATGGGTGGTATCCCTGTACTCAGGAGAAATAGTAGAATCTATTTAGCAGGTTTGTTCGTTCACTTTTGTCTATGAGGAGAAGATGTTTCAAATAAAAATCAGGAAATTTGTGGGGGGTGGGGGTTTACCACATATACATGGGCAACCGCAAAAATTATTTAAGGGGGGGGGGCATACTTTTACCGCCGTCCATGCTGGGCAGTTCCTCTTTTTGACAATGTCATGAAGTGGAGGAGCTTAGTCATTATCAGTGCAGCATGCAAACGGTTGATAAACAGTGATACCACAGCATCACTTTTCCAATTAAAATAAGCCACTGTCAGGTACCAATTAACATGCCACAATCACTTTGCCATTAAAATATGCAACAGTCAGTTTGCCTATTAAAATATGCCACCCACACACAGATACTTACCCATTAGTATGCCAGTATTATTTTGCCATTTAAAATGCTAGTATTATTTTGCCATTTAATATGCCAGTATTATTTTGCCTTTTAATGTGCCAGTATTATTTAGCCATTAATATGCCAGTATGATGTAGCCAATTAATATGCCAGTATAATGTAGCCAATTAATATGCCAGTATTATTTAGCCATTTAATATGCCAGTATTATTAAGCCAATTAATATGCCAGTATTATTTAGCATATAAATATGCCAGTATTATTTATCCAATTAATATGCCAGTATGAATTAGCCATTTAATATGCCAGTATTATTTAGCCAATTAATATGCCAGTATGATGTAGCCAATATGCCAGGTTTTGTCACTCAATATGACAGGATTTATCCATTTAATATGACAGGATTTGTCACTCAATATGACAGGATTTTGCGCATTATATCCCCCCCCCCCCTTCCTTCTCCAGTACTTACCTCCTTGCTGGTTTGTCTCCCAGTCGTCTCCTCCGTGCAGTCTTCCCTCCTGCACAGAGAAGGGAAACACAGACACCGGATGTAACGTCACATCCGATGTCAATGTTTTTTTTTCTTTTAACTTTCTGTTTTTCGGCAGAAAGTGTGAGAAAGTCCTATGGGCAGCAGCTGGGGGCACTTTTTTTTTTGAAAATCCAGGGGGCCCCCCTTGCGGACGCCAATGCATAATTGAAAATTGTTTCATACTTACCGTAATTTTCTTTTCCTGGTTATTATCCATGGCAGCAGTTACGTATGGGTTAGCTCCACCCTCAAGGTAGGTAGGACAGAAACAAAACTATAAGAGAGCCCCCGCCCCCTGTCTCCTCAGTCTAGTAACCAGCTCCTCATAAAAAAATAAACAAAGGGAGGGAACTCACTGCTGCCATGGATAATAACCAGGAAAAGAAAATTACGGTAAGTATGAAACAATTTTCAATTTTCCTGGCTAACCATGGCAGCAGTTACGTATGGGACATACCCAAGCCAGAAACTAATAGGGATGGGAGAACATACAACCAATAAACACAGACACAGAAGAAATACTGCAAAAATGAAAAAAGGTTCAATGAGAGGAGACAGATGCCAAAACAGCGTGAGAGAAGGACGATTCACCAGTCCGTCGGACATCCAGACGGTAGTGTCGAAAGAAGGTGGAACCAGATGACCAGTTCCCAGCACTGCAGACAGTCGCCACTGAAGAACCAGCCTCAGTCGTCCATGAAGAGGAAACAGCCCGAGTGGAGTGAGCCTTGAGGCCCGAAGGAACCGGAACACCACTGGAGACATAGCACCTGGAAATAGCAGCCACAAACCAGCGGCGTAGAGTGGACACCGAAGCCACCTCACCACGTCGAGAGCCCAAAGGAAGGACGAAGAGGCGGGAGGACTTCCGCAGGGAGGAAGAGGCGGCAATATAGAGGCGTAGGCAGCGAACCACATCCAAGGTATGCCACCGGCATTCACCAGGAGTAGAGGGGTTCGGAAAAAATACTGGAAGAACTGTATCTTGATTCAGATGAAAGGCCGACACCACCTTAGGCAGGAATACCGGAACAGGGCGAAGGAGGGCACGATCCGGAGAGAAGACAGTGTATGGAGGCTCTGCAGAAAAAGCTTGAAGTTCGGAGCAATGCTTTGCAGAAGTCACAGCCAACAGCAAGAGAGTCCTCAGGGTCACCAGCCACAGGGAGGCATCCTGCATGGGTTCAAAGGGGGGTCCAGATAAGGCACGAAGCACCAGGGGAAGACTCCAAGGGGTCGAGAAGGAACGAGCCGGTGGACGGAGTTGAGAACCGCCTTGAAGAAACGAATCACCAGGGGTTCCAGAGCCCAGCGCACTGAGGTGAGGGCCGATAAGGCCGAGACGTGGACTCGTAGAGTGTTCAGACCCAAACCCCGAGCCAGCTTGGAGAAAAGCCAGGACATCCGGCAGGGAAGGAGACAGAGGATCGAGAACCCTACCCTCAGACCACACCAGAAAAGGCAGACCAAATACGATGGTATGTGGACGACGTATTAGACTTCCGAGCTTTCAGAAGGGTAGAGACGACACCTTCCGACAGACCATGGGACCGAAGTGACTGCCGCTCAATCGTCCAGGCGATGCGGGAGAAGCCAAGGGTCCTGGCAAGATAACCTGTCTGCCAGTGGAAACCAAGGCCTCCTGGGCCACCAAGGAAGGAAGGCCATAACTTCCGCCTTCTCCAATCGTAACTTATTTAGGAGTCTCGGGATGAGAGGGAGAGGAGGAAACACATAAAGGAACTCCTTGGGCCACGGGAGAGAGAGAGCGTCCACGCCTTCCGCCCTGGGGTGAGGGTTCCTCGAGAAGAAACGAGGAAGTCGAGTGTTCGTGGGAGAGGCCATCAGGTCCAAGGCCGGACGCCCCTACAGTAGACAAAGGCGATCGAAAACCTGAGGCGAGAGGCTCCAGTCCGTGGTAGCGAGAGTGGTGCGACTCAGGAAATCCGCCACTGTGTTCTTCGGACCCGGAAGGTAAACAGCTGACAGGTGCTCGACCGATTCCTGAGCCCAGATAGCAATTGGTTCGAATTCCCGGCTGAGAGAGAGGTTCCTGGTACCCCCTTGATGGTTGATATAGGCAACCGCACACCTGTTGTCCGTCTGAACCTACACACAACGATTCCGCACAGTTCGATGAAAAGCCAGCAAGGCCCTGTAAATCGCTCTCAGTTCTAGGACATTCGCGTGAAGACCACACTCCGCAGGGGACCATTCGCCCTGGGCGTAGCGACCGTCCAGGTGAGCACCCCAACCGTGAGCACTTGCATCCGTAGTGACCACTACTTTCGAGACGACCATCAGAGGAAAACCCATACCGAGGTGACGCACCTCCAACCTGTCCAATCCTGACCGGGAGACCGAGAGGTGAGGTAGAAGGAGGGACTGAAGAAAAACGGGGGTGCCACTGAGCCCAACGAACGAGGCCGATCGTGGAAACCAGGACCCCCAGGAGGGACATAAATTTTCTGATGGGTAACCACCCGGGGAGGACAACCTGCTGGATGGCCGAAATCAGACGCGACTGACGGTCCAATGACGGGGAAACGGTAGCCGTGATAGTGTTGAAGCATGCCCCCAAAAAGACCAGGGTCTGGGACGGTAGGAGTTGACACTTCGCGAAGTTGATGATCCAACCTGCGTCTTGGATAAAAACCAACGCCACCTCCCGTTGAGCGAGGACAAGGTCTCGTGAAGGAGCCACGATGAGAATATCGTCCAGGTAGTGAAAAATCGTCAGACCTCTCTTGCGCAGTTCCGCGATACAAACCACCAGAACCTTGGAGAAGGTACGAGGAGCCGTACTGAGGCCGAATGGGAGGGCCCGGAATTGGAAGTGATGTACTCCAATGACGAATCGTAGAAATCTCTGGTGCCGGATACTGATGGGAACGTGGAAATAGGCGTTCTGGAGATCGATGGAAACCATCCAGTCGCCGGGGGAGACAAAAGGAGTAATCAATCGGAGAGACTCCATCCTGAACTTTCTGACTTTCAAAGAACGATTCAGAACAGACAGATCGAGGACCGGTATCAGGTCACCGGAGGCTTTGGTGACGAAGAATAACGGGGAGTAGTTTCCTTGGAACCGCTCGAGGCCAGGAACAGGAACAACAACTGACCGCAGAAAAAACCTCAGGATGCCCAACCGATGTGGGTCCACGGGAAACTTGGTGCGGATAAAAACAGGAGACGGGAGGGAATCCGAGGAAAAACCCTACCCAGACCTTGAAAAAGCCAGAAGTCGAGCACCGACTGGAGGAGGCTGGGCAGGGTAACTTCATGACTGAAACTTCCCACGAAAGGAAGAGGTCGGGCGGGAGCGGGAACCTTTCGGAGGTCCGCGGAAACCGCCCCTCCATGCAGACGTACGAGCCACTTCCCTGTGGTATTGTCCGGAGTCCCGAAAGGAGGAATGAAAATTCCGGCGATCGTTCCAAACGCTCTTGGGAAGACGCCTGCGTTCCTGCGGCAAAAAAACTTTCTCACCTTCAGTGGTCTAACGGATGGCATCTTCCAGGACTTTACCAAACAACAATGAGCCATCAAACGGAATGGACACCAGGGAGTTCTCGGAGGCATTGTCGGCATGCCAGTGTTTCAACCACAGGGCACGCCTGGCCGATACCGACAAGCCCATGCACCTGGCCGCCAACTTCAAAATATCCGAAGACTCAATAAAAAACTCAGCCGCCAGCTTGATGTTGGACAGGGAGTTTAGAAGCTGTTTCCTGGGGATCCCACCCTCGATATCATCCTTGAGGTCAAGGATCCAACACTTCAGGGCACGAGAGACAGATGTCATGGCAACCGTAGGCTGACAGATAGAACCTGTCGCAACATAAGCTCTTGACAGAGAGGCCTCAATTCGACTTTCCATGGGATCGTTCAGTAGAGCCGGACCATCCAGAGGGAGGGACGACTGCCGAACAACCCTAATGACTGGGGCATCCACCACGGGGGGAGAGGACCAGGGGGAGGCATCCTCGGCAGCAACCGGATATAATCTAGAAATCCTCCTGCCTGACGAAACTGTGCGATTAGGGTTCTTCCATTCAGTCGAGATCAATACCTCAATGGAGCTATGGACTGGGAAAGAAGGTCTCTTCTTACGTAGACTGGCAAAGTATTTGTCGGATGCACCCATCGTGGGTAAAGAGTCGGTAATACCCAAAGTGGATTTAACTGCCCCAATGAGGTGGTCAATAAGAGCCGGGTCCAGGAGAACGCCGGAATCCCCATCTTCCTCAGCTGAAGAGCAATGCCCCGCATCCAAAGGATCCCCAGATTCGGGCTGATCAGAAAACAAACACTCCTCAGGAAGGGGCGAGTGGTGGGCCGGAATGAGATTCCCCAAATGCTCTTTCAGGCTCCTCTCAACTGCCTGATTGACTAGGTGCATGAGGTCTGGAGAGGGCTCAGAGGGGCCAGCAGCTTGAGCCAAGCAATCCCCGCAGAGACGTTTGCCCTCCAAGGGGGTGGCATCACAGGCCAAACAGCGAGGACGCTTTTCCGTTTTCTTCCTTGGATGATCCGATTCCTGGTCTAGGGCTGGAAGAAGATGCCAGGGTAAGCAAGTAAATGGCACTCTTAAAAACACAAAAGAAAGGCAAAAAATCAAAAAATAAAGAATTACTCACCTAGAATGACGAGAACGAGACCTCTAGATGAGTTGGACATGATAACGAAAAAACAGAAAAAGGAAGATTGCATGAAACAAATATGCACTGAAAACAAAAAAGTCAAAGGCAGACCAAACAAAACAGTACCTGAGGCTGGAAATGGAGTTAGACACAGGGAACAAGAACTGGTGGGACCTGGAACAAAATGAAGACTGCAGGGTCCACCTAACACGCAAAGGAGCCCTTAAATAAGAAAAAATAAGTGGTGGAACGCATGCGTTCCACCTGAAAGGAAAAAAGGGGCAAAAACGAGGCGTGGAACGCATATGCGTTCCAACGCCGAAAAAACGGCACAGAAAAGAGGCCTGGAACGCAAATGCGTTCCAGCGCCTGAAACAGGCCACAAACTGAATGCTGGAACGCGTTTGAAGCGCTCCAGCATTCAAAAGGAAAGAGGCATGGAACGCATATGCGTTCCACTGCTGAAAATAGAACAGAAATGAGGTGTGGAACGCATATGCGTTCCACAGCCTCAGAAAACAAACGGGAAAGGAAAATAAAAATGAAGAAAAAAGAAGACAGGTGTGGACATAGACAGCCCAACACCTCCAACATACCTCCAGGATGATGCAGGAAATGAGACCTCTGCACAGTCACCAACCCATCTCCAGTACCACTTGCAGTAAGCTTACAGAGGAACATGGCATATAACTTCATAATTCAGAATCATCTCCAGTACCACTAGCAGTAAGGGTACGGAGGAATAAACATCCCAAGGAACCGGTATCAGGAAACTGGGCTTCGGAAAGAAAGAGGCTGAACTTTCCGGAAGGTGAGTAAAAAAAAATAAAAGAAAAAATCAAAAAACAGGCCCGAAACGGGCCCCGTCCTAATACCAATGAGGACAGAAAAAAGACTGAGGAGACAGGGGGCGGGGGCTCTCTTATAGTTTTGTTTCTGTCCTACCTACCTTGAGGGTGGAGCTAACCCATACGTAACTGCTGCCATGGTTAGCCAGGAAATATATATATATATATATATTTTACATATAATATTATAGGATATGATCAAAATGATGGCATCCAAAGAAAGCCCTTCTTGTCCTGATAAAAACAATATATAATTTGTGTGGGTACAGCAAATGACAAAACAGAAAATTACAGCTAAACACAAACAGCACAGAAATGTTAAAATAGCCATTGTCCAGAATGGACAGAAATGTTGTAAAGGGTCTGTCCTTAAGGGGTTAAGGAGCTTCTGTGTGGTCCTATAAAAGTCAGACTGCCAAACATTGCTTTCCAAAAGAGCAGACAAAATAAAGTTAACTGGGAAAATCAGTGTAGCATCCCAAAATTAGGATTTTCAAAACACAAGCCCATTTGTTAGACCCGTGCTTCCCAGGAGACTGCAACTCTAGGTCTAGTAATTATACCCCATGCTTAAATAATTATAGGTACTAGCACACTGCAAAAAAGGTAACAGTCAAGAACATGTGCCTGCAGACAACAAAAGGTACAAACAATGTTTCATAGCTTTCAAAAATAGCTGCTTAACACAAGCAACAAATGAAATCTAAGGGTCGACACAATAGGCTCCGAAGTCAGGCCAGAAATCCTCGGTTCGCCTACCAATAATACTGATTCTGGGCCTACTTTCAGTCACATTTGATTCAGGGGGGGAATTGGACAGCAAAATCCTGTGGATTTATTTTTTTCCTAAAGGACCGAACTCCGCAAAGATAGTCCGACATCAGCTGAATTTCAGGGAGTAAATTGAACAGAAAAGTGTAGAAGAATTAAAGTAAACATTTTAAACATAAAATATTTCTTTATAATTATAAAATATTAATATCATATATTATAATAGTTTATTTTTATCAATAGAAGCATCGGGTATTTCCATAATAACTGAGGTCCTCCTGAAGTGGCCCCCAAAAAACAAAATGTCTATCGGGAGGACCAAGACCACCATTAGCTAATTTCCATGCAAAGGTAAGGTCTTTGTCAGGGTTTCTCTGCTATTTTTAACAAGAAACCCTTCTAGACATGTGCAAAACTAAAATTTTCGTTTCGTTTTCGTCCATTCGGACGAAAATGTTATTTATTTCGTCTAAAACGAATTTCGTTCATTACTGCATTCGTTTCAGACGAAATTCGTTCATTATTTTTATTCGTTCGTTTTATAGAATACATGTAATACTATTGGCTTTCTATAAACCGAACGAGAGCCCCATTCATAAGAAATTCTTATGAATGGTGCTCTCGTTCGGTTCATAGAAAGGCAATAGTACTACATGTTTTCTATAAGCCGAAAGTCTATAAACCGAACGTTCGGTTTATAGACTTTCGGCTTATGGAATACATGTAATCCTATTGCTATTCTATAAACCGAACGTTCGGTTTATAGAATAGCCATAGGATTACATGTATTACATAAGCCGACAGCCTATAAACCGAACGTTCGGTTTATAGGCTGTCGGCATTTAACTAAACAGAGACAGAGTCTCCATTCATAAAATTATGAATGGAGACTTTGTCTCCGTGTAGTAAAATGCCGACAGCCTATAAACCGAACGTTCGGTTTATAGGCTGTGGGCATTTAACTATACGGAGACAGAGTCTCCATTCATTATGAATGGAGACTTTGTCTCCGTGTAGTAAAATGCCGACAGCCTATAAACCTAACGTTCGGTTTATAGGCTGTGGGCATTTAACTATACGGAGACAGAGTCTCCATTCATTATAAAATTATGAATGGAGACTTTGTCTCCGTGTAGTAAAATGCCGACAGCCTATAAACCGAACGTTCGGTTTATAGGCTATCGGCTTATGGAATACATGTATTCCTATTGCTATTCTATAAACCGAATGTTCGGTAGTAACAGGGTATGCCTACGGCCGTGGGTCCCTGGCCTGCTTGCACCTAGAGGATCATCAGCCATACCACACTGACGAGGCCATGTAGGCCCAAATGTACGTCTGTGGTTTGCTGTGTTCCTCGTGTAGAGGGTACTAGCCATGCATTTCGGATCTGGACTGCCCTTATGGGTGGGATCAGTCTGATTTGCTAATGGAGTGGTTCCTTTGCAATGGTGTAAGCAGGCAAAAAATGGAGTTGCCTATTGCAGTACTGTTTGTTCTCGGGCATTGTAGCATCCACCCCACTCCTAGTCTCTAGTTGCTCCCTTGCATTGCTTCAGGCTTCCAAGTGCAGTTCCTGTGTTTTTTGTGTTTGACCTGGCTCGGCTGACTCCCTTCTGGTTCCTGACAACGTTGGTCTCCATTCTCCTGATTCCGGCTCATCTGACTACCCGCTTTGTTTCCTCACCCCTGTATTTGTTACTATTTTTCTATTTATTTTTAATAAAGTTGTTTTGCATCTTATTATTTGTCTCTGTCTGGCTTCTGGTCCCTAACAGTCTTGAAGATTCTGAGATAATTTCTCGACAGTTCCACATCTCGGGAAAAAATGAAGAAGATAAATGGAAATAAAAAATGGCACTCCTCCCAAGGCAGATAATAATAAAGAATGCATACATGAAATGTTTAGCAGAAGAATATTTATTTGGCATCTGGAGCAACCTTGATACACAGGTCTGTGCTGTGTATCAAGGTTGTACTGGATGGCAAATAAATATAATAATAAATGTACAGTGCAGAAATATATAAACACCCTGTGATATAACAAAGAAAATATTATATCATCTGTACTATAAAACTGAAAATGTCTGTTTGTTTGCCTGACGCAGGTAAAACTCTTGAACACCGAACTCTGGAAACATGAAAATTGCACAGCTTATTTATGTTAGGTCAATACAACTATTTTGACTACATTGTTCCATTCCTGAGTTATGAGTTAATGAAGGTGCGGCTCAAACATAGCAGAGGGGACAAGAAAAAATTAATTATCACAATCTGGAAACTAAACAGAAAGAGAACAATATAAATAAAATGGCTATAATATAGGGGGAATGAATAACTTCAAATAAAAGAAATAAATAATAAAAAATATATATATTTTGATAGATAAATATAAATTAAATTTATGAAACAAATGAAATATATGAATATAAATAAACACAACAGAAATAAAAAAAAGGAATAAATAATGAAGAAAATGATTATATAAAGAAAAACCAAGACTAAATAAGTAAAATTGTCATGTGTATTTAAAAATATAAACACTCTTAAACTGAAATACAATATAAATATATATCTGTAGTGCAAACTACTTACATGTCAAATCTCGGCTAAGGAAAAATACAAGGAGGCGCCCTCAAAAGAGACACGTTTCCGATGAACTTAATCAATGCAAGTAACCACATTGGAAAGATTCAGCTGAATTGAAAACTTGTTCTAACTCTGCTATTTTGTCCTTATGTTTCAAATTCCCTTCTCAATTCCCTTCAGTTCTTTCTTTCATGAATAAAGCCTATAGTGTAGGCCTCTTCACGGCCTCACTACAGGTAACTTTAATTCCCATAATTCTCAGCCAACAAAAGTTGCTTGCTCAACACAAGGACATTTGCAGTCAACAAAAGCAAGTGTAGTGTTGTGTAGTATAGCTCTGTGATCCACAGAAAACATTCTGAACTATTACACTTTTTGTGTATTCATTGCCCCATGATGCTTACCATGTCAGAGGGCTGGATGAGAGTCATGGGGAAGATAGTCTCAACAGAGTATTAGCCAACCTTAGCAGCAATACATTTTAAACATACAAATACAGTTTGGAAAAAGTCTCCCTCTGTGAGCTGAGGCACTGTTCTGTTATTTCCGGTTTTCTTTTTGTAGATCGGCTGCAATGAAATAACAAGATGTGTGTAAGGAGGGAGGAAGCATGACAGAAAATTTTCACTTGACACCTGACTCTTGACACCTGACTCTTGAGACCTGACTCATGATACCTGACTCATGATACCTGACTCATGATACCTGACTCGCACTGTTGCATGAGAAGAGACATGGTTGTTTGAAAAGGTGATGTCTACTATACCACTGTTTCTTAAAACTGCCCCCCAATGGTCCAGGATTTAGGGATTAACCAGTTGTGTTTAAATAGGAATATGCATAACTCCTGGTGTGGTTCCCTAAGCGTTCCCTAAGGTTTTACACATATTCTTATTTAAACCCAACATGGTAATCTCTAAAGAAGCACTGTACTAGACCACCGAGGTTGCTTCTACCAAGCCATTAGGCTCAGGCAGCACTTTTTTATATTCCTTGCTAAGCATAATGGAAAAGGTAGTACACCACAGGTAGTAATGTTAAAGTTAGATGCATGTGAAGGGTTATTTGTGAATGGGGAAGAATATAAAACTGGGGTTGGCAAGTAGAATACTGAAGGAAAAATAGAAGACTGGGTGGTAGATAAAAGGCACATCTGCCTGAGCAACACACAGACATCTGTGGTGCAGCCACTGGAATACCGGGGACTGGGGAGTCCTCCCGGACAGGTCGATAAAAGGGAATAGGCAATATTGTGCAGCAGGAAATGCTACGGGTACATTCTAGTGCTTAGGCCAGCTCTAGGGAGGGTGTAGCCTGATGCACCCAGTGGTATCAAATGGAAGGCTTGCATCTGCTGCATTCTGACACTGTTAAGTACATAACTACCTATGTCCATATCTGATAATTAATATTGTAGTAAAGTAATCTATATAATTTGTGGGTTGTTTGTTTACCCAACAATGACTTTCACATCCTGGTTCAGTCATTTATTATAAGTACTTTCAGTAAGTTACATCTTAAAGAGGAGCAGTGTAGTGGTGACAATAATAATAATTATAATATTAATAACAAAGTATCTAACAAGGAAAAGTACATATTCACTTGTTTTCAAGTAGGACATCCTGAGGAAGTTACTAGTGCTCAACATGCAGATAATGTTCCTACTCAAATGACTGCAGTATAAGTAACGGCATGTAATAATCTAAATTCTAAATACCACAATAAAATCTGAGAATAATTTACTGGACTTTCATACAATGCATCTTTAGAAATGTTTTAATCCCATATTATGCAACCAGACTTTTATGCATAAATACTGACACTTAATACACTCAGGAGAGATTTAGCAAAAACTATTCTTAAGAAGATTGTGTCATGAAAGGAACAGTTTGAAACATGTGCCATTTAGAACAAAAGATATTAATTGTACACATCTATTGTGTAGATTTGTAAAAATCTACTAGTTAGCTGCTTCAGAAATACCAAAGAATAATTATACTATTGTTTGATGGTCCAGTACAAATTCTCACCAAATTTCCTGTCTGAGATGCTTACCTTGTTAAAATACATTCAGAAGAGGCTGTTGTTTTCTTATTCACAAACAGCGAATAATAATAATATTATTAAATAATTTGAATGTTATTAATTAGGGGTAACGCAGGTGTAATGGAGTAACTGTGCTCCATCTCCACAAACCCCATCCTCCCTCCTCCAAAAGGCTCTCATCCCTCTACCACAGTTCTGCTTTGTCTGGAGCTTGCTTCCTGATCTATTCATCTATTCATGTTCTAGGATTAAATCTAGTCCTGAGTCAAAACCCTCCCAAATGGAGCAGATCTCCATTCAGAACCGTGAATCTGTAAGAAACTACTTCCTAGTCCTGGTTTGGCTTGTATTACCAGGTTTTTTTGAGGAAGTTTGTTTGTGAAGCATTGGTGTCGGTCATGCCCATAGATTGCTCTTTAAAAAGGGGGTACTGTCTCGAATCAATCCATGTGCAGGCTTATCAGTTATTTCTGTATCCTTTTTGCTTTTTTTGCCTGCTTATTATTTATGCTCTCTCCTGTCTTTTCTTTGTTTTCTGTATCTCCTTCCCAGTTCAGTCATAGAGTGGCACCTTCCTTAGTTTTGCCACAGAGGGGAACCTGCCAAAATCTAGCCATAGACCCGTACCTGCCCAAGTCTAGCTGTTGTCAGGCACCTGCCCAAACCTAACAAAATGTGATAGTGATGGCACTACTAAATTGTAACTATGACTACATGGAATCCTAGAGCAGCCTCTCCCCTAAGCGTATTGTCCGGAAAGGGGAGCGTTTCTGAGACCAGGGTCCAGTCAGTGACTAGATCTTCCCTAGGATGCTGGTCACAATAGAGGGACTTTGTAAAGTGAGGCTCAAGGGGCGGTAGCTGTAGCATACTCTGACCAAAGACAGGGCAATCCTCTACCCACTGGAGAGGGAGGCAGGTATCGAATCTGCTTCCAAGTGCAGCCTTTACAAAGGCTACCAAGTAATAAGCTCAGTGACAGAACCGAAGACTCTGTCACAGGAATGGACACACACCAGTATAAGAGTAGAACAGGAATGACCATTTATTTGAAAACAGCACAGAGATTTATACACAAACAAATATGACTTGATTAATTTAAAACAAGTAATTAGATACAGTAGTATATAACATAATCACACCTTTAAATACAAACACTTAATGAACACAACATAACAGTAGGGAATACAATGGGGAAATCCTGTCTCACACCTTTCAGGATATAAAGTGTCAACTTCAGATACCTCCAGAGTACACTCAGATACAAAAGGACACTGAATGACTTACATCAAGACAATGTGGAAATTTGAAATAATAACAATAATACATTTAAAAATACATATTAATTAGGAACTGGATGTTTAACGTATTGCAACAGTAACATAGTAACATTCTATAACACCTCCTGAAAGACTGGAGTGTACTAGTCCTGGGCACCCTGTTTTAGAAGTCCAGCTGTACTGAAGACAGGGTGCAATATAATCCGAGGGTGGAGGAGCAGGCTAATCACAAAAAGCACAGGAGACCCAGGTGTGGGGACCGACATACCATCCACCCCTACTTGGTCAATGTATCCAGAGGAACAAGAGTCTAACTCCATGGAAAGCAGCTGGCAGAGGCCAGCTTCACTCTGCCGCCCTGATGTCAGCTCTTCCGTTAAAGAAGACTGGGTAGTGAGCACTATCACCGTTGCTAACCCAAGCACATTTTCTCTCATGGGTAGGGGACGGAAGTTTAATGCGTCTTCTCCCAGAGCAGCTTCCATAGCAACTGCTCTTTCGGGCACCGGCTGCTGGGCAAGGTTGTGCAGCTCCAGTAGAGGATCCAGGCCAGACACTCCCAGGTCTACAACATCCCAGGACAAATCCGGTAAATCTACCCCACTCTCTGCTTCTGCAATCGGCAGCTGCACAAGATAAGCTGTTCCAGCATGGGCTTCATGCACTGTGCCCGGCATTATTGTGACCCAAGTGTGGAGACTGTAGTCCCATCCACCCGGCCTTGGTCTATAACATTCCAGGAGAAATCTACTAAATCCCCGCAATTCTCCATGTAACCGGCTGCTGTCTGAGGTCAGAAAGCCCCAGCATGGGATCCAAGCTCAGTGGCCGGCATCCCTGTGTCCCGGGTGTGGAGATCATAGCCTTATCCACCCCACCCAGGATGACATGCACAGAAGTATAATCCACTAAATCCATAGATTCAGGAGGAAGGCATGAACCATCTTCAAATAGATCCAGGTAATCCATCTCCAGTCCCCATTCCCGGTTAACAAGCCAAGCCAGGTCAAGGTCCAGGGCACAGGCTTCAGATGGTGGCAACCTCTCCTGCAACTTAGCGAGGATATCCCAGAACAGGTCATTCTTGGGACTGCCATAGGCTATCCTTTCCTCCTGGTAACGGTCCAGCATGAATTTATGGCCGTCAAAGATCTCACCTTGTGTGGAATGGTGCTTCTGTGTCCTTGACACCCACTGCTTGGATCAGCAGTGTGGATAATAAAAACAGTGTGCTAGCAATGAAGCCTTACAAAAAACGATGGTGAGACACATTAAATGTAACTCACTAGAAGCGTTTTTTGCCGGTAAGTGAGCACTGACTATTCACAGTTATTCAGAATTAGTCTGGAGGCGAAAGTAATTCAGCAGCAACCTTGATCTTGCGTGTCCCTGAGCAGATGATGTTTTACATCAATGTGCTTGGTTCTGGGATTTACCCTTTCCAATTGCGCCAATTTTATGCATCCCTGATTGTCTCCAAGGATGAGTATGGGTTTAGACATGTCCTGTGCCATATGTCTTACAAGTGTATGACAGCCTGTGGGGTGGTATTCCTTTTGTCACCCAAATGGATCATCTGATTTCTGGTTCTTCGGTAGGTTCTACTGGTTTGTCCATTGTAAGTTCCACTTCTTGTTCTGACTCTTGTGCAGCTTCACTTTGGTCAACGTCTCTTGCTAATTCAGTGGGCAAATTCTCAAATATTCAAAGTATATACATGTTATGCAGTATATGCTGTTGGATTTCCCAACAAGACTGGCAGCTGCCTAAGTCTAGCCACAGACCTACACCTGCCCAAGTCTAGCTTTAATCCGGCATCTGCCCTGTATTAGAGCCCTGTTATAGTTTTTCCCTGTGTTAGAGCCCTGTTATAGTTTTACCCTGCTTTAGAGCCCTGTTAATAGCCTTTACAGTTAAAGGGTTTACCTGTCCCAAGCTTTGTTCCTTTATTTGTTTATTCTAGTCTATTTCTGGTTTTCCTGCTGTTTGTTTTGCTGTTCTGTTCTGATCCATTCTGGGTTTTCCTTGTATACACTTACCTTGTTTCTCTGTTCCTCTATTTAAATATTGCCACACCCATTTGTTCTATCTTCAAGCGTCCAGTCTGAGCAGCTACAGGTTTGTTCTATGTCTGTGTAGTTTCAGTTATTCAATTCAGATTGCTAGTTTATTATTAATTCTGGTGGTAGGGACTTGCCTATGTGAGGTACCATGGCACTGGTTGGCAAGCTTATCGTCTTATGGCCATGAGGTATAACAAAACCCACATCATTTTCTCTCGAGTTTTAGACAAGTTCCTGTATTTATATTTGTATGTTTCTTATGTATCCTTTGCCCTGTCCTTTGTTTTGTTTCAAGTGTTTGTTTATAACTATGTAGGTAGGTCTATTTGGTACTGTAGTAATGTCTTTTGCCTTTACCATGCCCAGGTTAGTTTCAGTTTTGTATTTACTCCTTTGTATGTCCTTTTGCCCTGTACTCTGTATTTAGTTTATTCTATTTCTGCTCTGTCTGTATTCACCCTGCTCTGTTTGATTTATTCTTTATCAGTCTGCAGACATCCCTATCCCCATCCCTATTCTGTCAGGGTTGTATCGCATGCCTGTTAAAGGATGTCTGCAGGGTATCTTCAGTTTCAGTCTTGGCTACACTGGATACAGCAGCTTCTACCAAAGGGCCCTGGAATATGACCAAACCAACCTGGAGCCTCATGCTTCCGGGGGAGTGTGGTTACCCGGCACCAGTACCTGTGTCTCCATTATCTGCACCATAACTCATGAATTTGGGCACTTGGGGTGCCACCTAGACTTTGTCAGTGACACACTCCTCTAAAACTCCATCCTCCCTTCTACAAAACTCTCTCTTACATTCTCCATCCTGCCAAACTTCCTCCCTCCCTGCAAATGCCCTCTTCCTGTTCTGTCCTTCCTCCTTTTTTAATATTTAGAGACAATGCTCTGAAAAAGTGACTTTTTCTTATGTACAAGGCTGGTTTATAATCAGTTTGATAATCAGACTGATTTTTAAGGCAAAGATCCATGTTTCCCCAGCAGAGTTGTGGGGTTCATGGATTTTACCCTTTGGTACGGTTGCCACCTTTTCTTCAAAGAATTATGGCCAGGCTATTTTCTCCATAGACTTAACATTGACTTAACTTAACATTGACTTCATTGTGGCAACCATACTCGTTGGTGGCATAAACAGTGTGTGGGTAACAGAAAGTCTCACTGTCCCCTAAGCACACATACATCCTCCCAGGCGGCCCCATGTTGTCTTCAGTTTCCAAGAGCTCTGAGCTCTTGAAGTCACACAGGTCTGGAAGGATTTATATGCATGTGGATGAGCGGACAGTCATTCAGCTGTCACCTATAAATAACCATGATAGTCAATCTGGTGCTCTGGTAGCAATCTGGTGCTGTGGCAAGTAATGATGGGCAGTTTGGTGCTGGGGGGAATATGGAGCTGTGGACAATAATGAGGGGGGGGGGGCAGGAGAACAGAAGTGGGGCAGAGGAATGAAATAAAAACAAGAAATTAATTTTTAATAACATTTTTGTTGAAAATAACAAAAGTATACACATCAAGCAATATTTACTTGCAATATTTTTCTCTCTGGGTAGAATTATATCCATGTATTTTCTTCTTTCATTAAGATCCAAAGTTTGTATGTACATGTCATTTAATTTTTATAAATGGAGATTTACCAGCAAATCCCTTTTTTTCCTCTGCGTCACCTTATATATGTTTTCTCTTCTTTTTTTAATTTAAGGGGTTGCTTATAATTGCTAACACAATGTATAGATCATTTTTCATAATTTGTTATTCTATACATTCACAGTATGAGCAATGTTTAGGTTGACAAATACAAAAAATATCAATCTGCATCAACAACTCAATTAGGAAAAGGAGCCTTCTAGTACTTCGGATATTTTTATATTTTTGAAGCACAGTTGTGGCTCTCAATTTTTGATGTTTCATGTGTGCATATGCTATGGTATAGTTCTCTCTTACCAGTTTTTGATATCTAATGTTAAGGTTAGCAGATTCCTTTTATGATACAAAATGTGTGGGTTTGCCTTATATTCGAGCAACTATGGTATATGTATTTTTTTTCCCAGTGGGGATTCAGTATTGGATCACAGGTATTTATGAATAAACACATCATCTTATCACTTATTTCATATTTTGTACTGTGTACATATTGTACTTGTTATGAGCTGTAAAATGCTTAAACAAGATTGTTCAGTGTTAATAAAGTACATTAAATATGAGCCTGAAGGCTGTTCTTCCTGATTGTGATTCAGACCTTTCAGCATCTTATTGTAACACTCACAGTTCACATCTCACTTCACAGCTTCTGTCCAAACAGTTACCCCTTAAGCACCGTCCCTTTGGAACAATTTAGTCATTCTGAACAATGGCTATTTTAAAATTTGTACGCTGTTTGTGTTTAGCTGTGATTTTCTTTTCTTTTTTCATTTGCTGTACCCACACAAATTATATATTGTTTTTATCAAGGAAAAAAGGGCTTTCTTTAGATACCATTATTTTGATCATATCATATAATATACCAAATAATATTGTGAAAATAAACAAAACACAAATATTCCGACATTTATTTGCAAAATGTTTTACTCAACTACAAAAGCTAACGAAAAAACTTCTAAATAGATTCTACTATTTCTCTTAAGTATAGTGATACCACCAATGCATAGGTTTGTCGGGTTGTTTGGGGGCTGAAAAGCCTAATTTGGGAGTTGCGCTTTTTTGGTTTTACATCTTTGAATTTTTACATGTAAACAACCTGTGCCTGTGTCCCATTTGGGACATGCGGGCCAGTGTATTTTACCCCCATCAAACTTTTTTAAAGTAGACACCCAAAGGTATTTCAAATGCATAGGTTTGTCAGTTTTTTGGGGGGCTAAAAAGCCATATTTTTGAGGCGTGCATTTAAATTTTCCAACTTGGAATTCTGACATTGGCCAAGCTGCGCCCATGTCCTATTTGGGACATTTTTGAAGCTTGCCAATATATGTTACCCCCCCCACTCCCAAAACCATATATTTTTGAAAAATAGTGACCCCAGTGTATTTCAAATGATGGTATTTTAACAATTTTCGTGCACTAGTTATACCACCAACCTTTGTCAAAATTTGTGGTGCTAATTGTTTGTGTTTTTTCACACACGTACTTTAGGCATGAAGTCTTAGATTCTGTTATGTGTCATTGCCAACCAATAGCCCAATATATGTTCAGCAACAAATCCTGAGTACAGTGAGACTACCCATACAAAGGTGTGTCAAGTTGTTTGGGGGGGGGGGTGGGGGTGGTAAATGGCCACATATGTGATGCATTTTAGTTTTCCTAATTGAAATTGTTACATGTTCTAATTGAAACATTTTTGAAGCCGGCCAATTCAATTTATCCCCATAAAACCACACGTACTTCAGGCATGAAATCTCAGATTCGTGTGTACATCACTGCTAATCAACCCACCAATATGTGTTCAGCAACATCTCCTGAGTACATGGCTATGCATAGGTTTGTCAGCTTGTTTGGGAGCTAAATGACACCCTAGCAGGTGTAATATAAAAAATATGCAGACAGCAAAAAAGTGCTTCTGCAACCAGTTCAATCAATCAGTGACAGCTTTAAAAAAAAAGTTTCCGTTACACATAATCCCCTACTGGGTATAATTAACCCCTAGCGTTTGTACCAAATAAAAAAAAAATGCAGATAGCAAAACAGTGTTTATGCAGTTGCTGCTCCGTCAATATGGCAATGCCCTCTGCCGGTCTGAGCTTCGGAAGTGAAAGTAACTTCACTTCCGTCGCTCTGAATGTGCTACTTGACTGTCCCTAGTGGTAGTTAAGTAGCATAGCAATGGAAAAATTTTTAAATAAATATTTAATTAATTAAAAACTGGTATTATAGTTAGATTAGCCTATAGGGTTAAAATTAAATAATTTTTAGCATAAGGGATAGGGTTAAAATTAAATTAAAATTAAAACATATTAAGGGATATAATAAGGATTTGAGTAGGGGTTAAATTTAGTGTTAGGGTTAAATTTTGGGTTCGGGTTGGGGTCAAAAGGTCAATATAGGAAAAAAACAAAAAACACTATTTTTGGTTTTTGCCCCATAACTCGCAAAAAAATACCGAAAAATATGGAAACATGCATATTTTGGAACTCGGGACAACATTTAGAAACTATTTATACGGGGTCTTTTTTAATGATTTTATTTGTGTAAATTATATTTTAGGTCAAAGTTAGAAAAAGTGTTTTTTTTTTAAATTTTTCAGCATATTTTATGATTTTTTTTGTAGTAAATTACAAGATATGATGAACATAATGGTATCTAATGAAATCCCTTCTTATGATGATAAAAAACAACATATAATTTGTGTGGGTACAGTATGTGAGAAAGAACAAAATTACAGCTAAACACAAACACCCTAGAAATGTCAAAACAGCCATTGTCACCAAGGGAAAGTCAATGTGAAAATGTCTTGTCACTAAGGGATTAACATTATAAACACCATCAGAGCTTAGGATAAGCACATGTGTGCAGCTGGCTCCACCATTTTGAAAGGCTGCTACGATCACTTCAGGGAGTGATCATATGGCACTCCTGAATTTTTTTTAGTTTTGCTCAATGCCGCTACATAGTGGTATTGCAGCAACACTGAAAGAGTAAAAAAAAGTAACCCTTAATTGCTTTCTTTGATCTTTTTAGCACATGACACTTTGCTATACTTTAAAGCATTAAGAAATGATTACATAAAGGTCCAACGAACTCAACAAAATCTGAAATTTGGTTGAGAAACCTGTAATCCTCTAGTTGCTAATAAATCCTTTTGAAGGAACTCAGTATATTCATATTGAGGAAGTAATCTCTTGGACCATTAGGGAAGAGGAGCATGTCTACAGGCCTATGTCTGGGGGATATTCATGCTGTGTGTGGTTTCTTATCGCTTCAGGTATTGACTTGCAGGAATTTGAAACCAGAGTCAACCAATCAGAGCCTACTAGTGTCCTTTGAATTATCAACCCTCCTGGGCTAGTATTTATTTATCAGTCTGTTGTCCAGTGAGGGCAGACTTAAAAGAACTAGCTCTGTGCAGCTTTTTTTGTTTTTTTGCCAGTGCAGCTTTTTTTAGACATGGGTATTTTTTTTTTTTTTTTAAGGATGGCCCATTTAGCTGAGCCAGAAGATGAGGATCCATGGCATCGTTGATAATTGCTGGTATCTTGATACCTGTAATATTTTATGATGGCCTTTCCATAGTACAGTCGATTGTGTACAAATCAGATGGTTCTGCCATCAAGAAATTCAAACTTGGATGTACCATTCATTATTTAGCTGAATTATATCCAAACCTTTGTCAGCTATTCAGACCTTGATCAAGCAGCGTTGTTGAAAATTCAGAGATTCATTTTTGGGTGATGAGTGTCTCTCTTGAACAAATCATTTTAAAAGAAGTAGTTTTGGTACATGTTTTAAATATCATATCACTTGACCATAAATAGATAAATCAGCTTCTCACACTGAAAGCCAGCTTTCTGAATAGCCTACTGTAAGAGTATTGCAGAACTAGTAGCCTTCAACGG
This sequence comes from Pelodytes ibericus, assembly GCA_036172795.1. Lineage (NCBI taxonomy): Eukaryota > Metazoa > Chordata > Amphibia > Anura > Pelodytidae > Pelodytes > Pelodytes ibericus. The sequence continues at coordinate 56,550,607 of CM069864.1, read as the reverse complement.
TTTGGGGCCGGGGTTGATGATCCCTGGTTTGCTTTATGAACCAAACGGTTTCTGTACATAAAGTAAGGGCCTCTCTGTGAAGGACACCATGCTCTAGAATATTACATTTTAATGACAGTCTGAAGAACATGTCTACTTCAGGATTTTCTATTTTCACCACATATTTATAATTTTCACTTTTATAAGAAAGAGACTACAATTGCATTCAATGAGGCATACTTCCCTAAGATGGCTCTCTTTACATTAGCAGCGGGGTCCAACTGCTGCTTTTCATCTGTTTCTGGACTACAACTATCATATGGCACAGCCATTATAAAAAGCTGTCATTATGTGATTTCTAGTTCAGCCCCTAGAGCCTAGGCATCCAACCGCGGCCCTCCAGCTGCTGCAGAACTACAAACCCCATAATTCTCCACCAGCATTCTGGAATGGCACGGAATTACTTGTAGTACAAAAACATCTGGAGGCCCGCAGGCCCGCAGTTGGACACCTTGGTCCTAGAGGGTTGCTACTGGATGCCTAAGCCCGCTGCTAATGTAAAGACAGCCATCCTGGGGATGTATGCCTCACTGACAAAGATAATTTAAACACAAAGCCAGTTGTGTGCAGTGCAATGCAATCATGCGAGTATAGCCCCAAATATGAGGGGACAGAACCATAAAAACCACAACTGTCCCATCAAATCCAGGACTGTTGGCAACTATGGAATTCTTAGTGCAAACAATACCAGGATAGATATCATTTGGGAATCTCTGTTTTTTTCAGCATGTTAAAATACACAAGCAAATCAAACTGTTCATCTCTAAACAAGTCTTATACAATTCAAATAAACTTGAATTTGTTAGAAGAACATACAGTACACTTCTTATGTTCGTGAGCAAAACAATTAAATCCCAATGGGTTCCCTCTGAAGCTAGAATAAATGAAATGGCTATGCTTCACTCCTGCTGGAGATTAGCTACCCATTGTTTTGCTCTTTAAAAGTTCCCAGGTTCTCCAGCTAATTCAGTTGTCTATGTGACATATCTACACTCTGCAATTACATTAAATGAAATTTCTATACTTTATCTAATTAAACAGATTCTCTCTGGAGGCAAGCAGAAAGTGATGCCCACTATTCCAATTTGAAGTTATAAAAGGGGATTAGGCAACCAACGCCATTAAAACTACTGTGGTTGAAAACTCCCATGATGCTTTCCAAATCCAAGAACACCCATTGTTTTTAGATCAGAACTTTCAGCCTGATGAACAATGCTATCCGGAATGTAATTTTAATTCAAATATGTTTTTTTTTTTATCCAGAGACACTAATATTACGTACACACGCAAATGCGTAGGTTTTAATTATTGAAGCAATTGGAGTAGTGCATTTATTTGTTTAAATATTGCTTAACTCATCTATAGCATAAGTGCTTCTGGTGCTTGAAACGCACTGGCTATTTTAGTTTTCATGGAATTGAAAAAAAGTCGATCATTGCATTTTGTCGTAAGTGCACTGACAATTCATATCATCTGAAAGATGTGTCCAATACTGATTCTTAAAATACTTTAACCCTATAGATCTGTGTATTTTTAGATGCTGATGATAGCATGCTTCAGCTTCGCAACTTATTGTAATAATGAAAACCCTACTTCACTGCCTCCAGACTATTTATACAGCATTTATTCTAAAGATTATAGTGAACTATTTTATAGTTACCACAGAAGCCCAAGAATGAAATTGTAATGGACTATGGGTTTTATAGCTCTTTGGCTGAAAATGTAATTATTTATAATGAAAAAATTCATTATAGTACACTAATGGGGTTTTAGCAAACAAGGGAGATTTCTGAAGTACACACTACAATGAAACTCATTTAATACTAAAGTAGTCATTTCTGTTCTATCAACTATTTCGCTCATATGCAGAGAAACCAGGACTAGTTAAGGGGGAAGCATCATGGAATGAGGTTACTTACACCTAGGGGTGCTGCTGATCTATAAACAACCCATAAGAAAATACATAAACCAAACCATAACTACATTTTCAAGAAAAGTGCTCTCTTTCTTTTAGGCCACAGCTAAGTTCTGGTATCACCAGATAGATGGATTTTCCATGACTTTCTGCATGAGGCTGCAGTTTTAGTGGTACATATGGCTATTCGGATTTCTTTGAGGATTGCTGTTCTAGATAGTTCAGCAAAGGTAACTGAACTGATTTGTTATTCTAATTCCTCGACACTTTTCTATTTAAATTCATCTTTATTAATATTTTCTTTTGTTTTCCATTTCAGATAAACATTACAAAAAGAGATACATATATGCTAAAATTCATCCATACATTCTAAGTCATCCTTGGATGGGAATAATCCCCGGTAGAAGGACTATATTTTAATTACAACATCGATGTGAGTTGTTCTTGGGTTCCCGTTATAAGATAGGAGTTGGGCTTGAGAATTTCCCGAGTCCCATCCTCTAGTAGCCACACCGGGGCTGTCTAAGTTTTCACCTCATGTTACAAAAAATGTAAAAACCTATTCTTCTAATCCTATTCCGCTTTATGATGGGTTATTCTCTGTACTATCCACCTCTCTCTTAATCCTCACATATTTCCATACATTCATCCTAACATTCAGTCAATCTCTCTGTCATCCCTCCACCGGGGCGGGGGCCCGAATATCAATGCCACCCCTAATTCGGTTTTCTAGTTCCTATATCTTTATCACAGGGGTTCCTCTGAACCCTTTCCATGCAGCCCAGATTTTGTTATAATGCTCTCGTGTTTTTTTATCTTTCCTATAGAAGTATCTTTCCCCCCCAGACTGATTTTCTATCTGGCGTTCTATTTCTGGCCAGGGCGGCGTATCGGGCCTTCGCCAATATCTGGCCAGAGATATTTTTACTGCTAATAGTATGTTTATAAAAAGAATTCTATTGTACTTATCTCTGTATGGAATATCCCAATGGAGTAGAAAGGTTTGGGGGGAGAGCTGCAGCGGTGTACCAAAGATATCTTGGCATTTTTTAATTAGTTTAGACTTCAGATCCACCAGTCTTTTAAAGTGTCTGTATCACCTAAACATTGGTTTTACTGAGCTTGTAGAGAATAATAATCTATTGAAAATGATATATGCATTACGTTAGCAAAACTGCACGTAGATGCCTAAATTAAGAGAAAAATGTCTTTTAAATCTCTCTGTGGAGTCTACTCTGTATGACATCACCTGTGGCTTGATATGCAAATTACACCATTTCCATTAAAAAACTATTCATTTGGGAATTTCCGGGACAGAGGTAGACTTCAACGGTACATCGGGACTTTGGACCCCAATCCAGCAGTATAAATGGAATTCTCTGGTGTCTGGAACACTGCAGAATGTTTTTTGCGCATGCGAGGTTACAGCGCCTTCTGTGCATATATACGGTAGCGATGACACTTGATCTCCAAAGCTCTGCACCCTGGCCCTCCTGATTTGCCAGGGTCAAGAGTTGGGAGGCATGTGCTCATACGGGCATCATGACTCTCCCTGCTGGAAGTGCAGTAAAGCACCCTCATTTTCATGTGTAACCAATAAAATAAAAGACGGTTGACAGATCACAGTCAGAAGCGACTGATGAGCATCCCAGCCTGCTCACCTCTATAGGCAGATCATCAGTGTCTCCGCTGAGCAGAAAACAGTGCGGAGACAATTTTTCTTCTATAAAAGAGACAACAGTACAATGGCACTTTAAGAGTATGTATGACTTTCTGAAATCACCCCATGGAAATAAATGCAATATTGTCACAGGCAATCTTCTAATGCACAGGTTTCTTTGCCAATTACAAGTGAATGCCAGTGGATAGTGCAAGGAATATAAATTTCTTGGCACTTCTCATCTCATTAAGAGAAGATGTTTCCTGAAAGTGATACTGATTAGATTAATTTAGCAGAATAAATGAAACGTTTTATTGCCAGGAGTGTGAACGGGTCAGTCAACATTTTTGTCTTAAGGTTTGCTGAATTTTTAAAATTATATTATCCATTTTAAAAAGCACCAAACATTCTTATGTTATTAATGTTATGAATCTTTCTATGCATGTTTAAACAGTGATATAGAAGTGTGTATCATTTGGTTTATATAAATGTTAGTTTTTTTAATTGTTTGGAATCTTAGAATAGATTTATCTGCTTGGCTCAGTTCTCAGAGGAACCTTACTTTGATCAGGAATAGTAGAAGAATGTTTAATGATTCCCAATTTATTGGGATTTTTGTGAAAGCCCCTTTTAATGTTCTTTACTGCATCTGACAACAGGTACTATAATTACAATGAATTCTTGATGGAGACAAGTATAATCCATCTCAAAGGCATTTAAAAAGCATATTTTTGTACATGCTGGAATTATACATTAGAGCTTTGAAATAATCATACCAAAGCCCTAGTAGCATTGCCATCTATTCAAACTAATGTAAATTTAGCTGTAATCGCCATGTAAAGATGAAAATGCTTTCAGTGTGGAGGTCACCATCTTGAAATAGCATTACACTCTTCTCAGAGGTAATTACTGGAGTCTAAAGTGCAAGTTCGGAGGTCAAGATGAGAGGACAGATGTGTTTAGAAACTTTGGCCATTTTTGTTTTATTTTTTATTGATAAGGTTGATTATTTTTATTTTTGGATGGCTCCTTTCCCAGGGCTGAAGATAAGGACTGGCAGATCTTTATGGGGAATTTTTTAAATGTTGTCTTTTTTTCAAAGGGGTACCTTTGTTGGCCCTAATGGCACTCAAAGGTGGTTTTTCTTTCCATTCCCCCCATCTCCCGACCTGACCAAATTAAAAGTAGGGAGTTAGGTACAGGAATGTTTAAAAATTAATTTATTTTAATTTATGGGGGCCAAAGGCCTTTGGGGCACTCCCATGACTAATAGGGGGGGAGCTTGGGACATTTGGGCAGTCAATGGCCCCATATATTTAAGAAGGGACCAGTGGCCAGCCCCTGGTCCAATATACATTATTTGAACAAAAGTATTGGCACTTATTACCATTGAATTTAGGTGTACAAAATCAAGCACCTTGCTATGCAGTCAGTATTTACAAACATTTCTGAAACAAATATTGTCAGGATCCTGGGCCCCCTCACCCACTCAAAGGATGTTTTTCTTTCCATTCCCCCCATCTCCCGGCCTGACCAAATTAAAAGTAGGGAGTAAGGTACAGGAATGTTTAAAAATGAATTTATTTTAATTTATGGGGGCCAAAGGCCTTTGGGGCACTCCCATGACTAATAGGTGGGGAGCTTGGGACATTTGGGCAGTCAATGGCCCCATATATTTAAGAAGGGGCCAGTGGCCAGCCCCTGGTCCAATATACATTACATGAACAAAAGAATTGGTACTTATTACCATTAAATTTAGGTGTATAAAATCAAGCACCTTGCTATGCAGTCAGTATTTACAAACATTTCTGAAACAAATATTGTCAGGATCCTGGGCCCCCTCACCCACTGCCTAGGGGGCACTTACCATCTCAAGGGTCCCGCCGCTACTCCTGCATCCCACTGTGCGATTGCTCCATAATGTGGTAGGCCATATCCCCGGCCTCGAGTTACACGCGAGGTGGGTTATCTTGGTGCCTGATGTTGTCTCTGCATTGGTGGATGCATGAGAGGTGGGGGAAGGGACTGACACTTCTACAAAGTGTTCCATAGAGACCTATGGAGAGGGGAGGGTGCCACCTGGGCTTGTACTGACAGCCCTATAAAAACCCCTCACACACTTCATTCCTTGCTTGAATTTTGAGCTTGGTTCTTCCTGCTTAGTTTCTAATTCCATCCAAAGTTTCCAAAGTCCTCAGTGTGTGTCCTTATGGTACCTGACCTCAGCTTGTTACTGGACTATTCTGAACTCTCCTTTCCTAACCCGGCTAGTTACCCATTTTTACCCTGTGCTGACTGCCCCGACTTTGGTGTGCCCCCCGTTTTGCATCTCCGTTGCCTGCATTGAACTCTTGTCTGTGTGTACCATTCTTGTGGTCCTTTGCTTTCACCATGCTCTATGCTCCCCAATTCAGGTGCGATGATGGGCTGTTCTGAAGACCTCAGTAAATTCAAGTGTGGTATTCTGATAGGATACCACCATTGCAATAAGTCAGTTTGTGAAATTTCATCCATGCTATATATTCCATGGTCAACTGTGTAAGAGTTTAGGAACAGCAGAGTCTCAGCCACGAATAGGAAGAACACTTAAAGTCAACGAGCAGGATCACTGTGAGTGGTGAGGCGCATGGTGTGTAAAAGTCGCCAAGGCTCCGCTGATTTCATAGCTGAAGAGTTCCAAACACCCACTGGAATTAATATGCGCACAAAAACTACGCACCCAAAAATTTGGGGAATGAGTTTCCATGGCCGAGCAGCTGCATGTAAGCCTCACATCACCAAGTGTAATGCCACCACTGAAAACCTATTATGTGGAGTCTTCACTGTTTGGCAGTCTGATGGGTGAGTATGAGTTTGGTTGATGCCAGGAGATCATTATCTGCCTGATTATATTGTGCCAACTGTAAAGTAGGGCTTCTAACTTTGTGGAAACAGCTTGAGGTATTTTGCTAATCCAGTATGACTGTGTCAAGGTCCATAAAGACATGGTTAAATGGAATTTAATGGCTTGCTAGCTAGGCCTTCTCTTTGCCTTCTTGTTTCCCAAAGAAACACTCAACTTTTGTGGAAAGCCTTCCCAGAAGAGTGGAAGTGGTTATGTGGCAGCAAAGGGGGGGGGGGGGGGGGGGGACCAACCGCATATTAATGTATATTCATTTAGAATGCAATGTCTTGAAAAGTCCCTGTGTACTGGTGAAGTGCCAAAATACTTATGTCCATATAGAGTATTTCAGAGAAGGGACCAGGGGCATTATAGCCAGCCCTGAGTGAAAAGTGGGTGCTATATCAAGTTTTGAGTGCAAAGTGAGTGCTGGGGTAAATCCCGAGAACAAATTTGGATGATGTTGCAAGTTCCGAGTGCAAAGTGGGTGCTGGAGCAAGTCCTGAGTGCAAATCCTGGTGCTGGCCCATAGGGATAAGACCTCTGAGTGCAAATCTCTGTGCTGGGGTAAGTCCTATGAGTGCAAATGTGAGTGCTGGGGGAAAATACTATGATTGCAAATGTGGGTGCTGGGGAGAGGCGTAACTTGAAACAATCGGGGCACAATTTCACCAAGAAACACACTTCCCAAGTGCAGTGGACCCTGTCGCAGTAGCCACCCCACCCACACCTATAGTTACATCACTGCTTTCTGTATACATGCACTGTCCATATACACAAATACACATGGTCAGTATGCATACACACAGTCAGTATACAAACACACAAACACACAGTCTGTATACACCCAGACACACAGTCAGTTTACACCTAGTCAGTATACACCCAGACACACAGTGACTACTGTCTCAATCCAAGACACGGTAATCTACCTGTAACGGGCATCTGAAGTGCAGCTCATGTGATAACAAGATACGGTCCACCCGACTTAACTATACATAATCCCATTAGCCCCATAAACCTGTACAGGAACTTTCTTGGAGTAAATTTGATTTAAACTGTGTTTGGACTATTTTTGCATTACTGCTACCAACTAACCATAGGCGTGCGCACGGGGTGTGCCGGGTGTGCCTGGGCACACCCTAATCAAGCCTCAAAATTGAGGCTCTCTCACCTCCGTGCAGGGCCGTCTTTAACGCGGGGCAAACGGGGCAGCTGCCCTGGGCCCATTTACTCCTGGGGGCCCCAAGGCAGCTGTCCCGTGGGCCCCCAGCCCCTGCTGCCGCGTTCACAGCGCATTGCGCTTGTGAACGCTTTTTTCCGGCAAGCCGCATCCGATGGATGCGACGGCCGGAAAAAAAAAAACTGACGCCGGATGTGACGTCGCGTCACATCCGGTTTCTGTTTCCCTCCTCCGTGCAAGAGGGAAGACTGCACGGAGGAGACATCCGGCGGGGGACACGGAGCAGCTTCATGTAAGTACGGGGGGGGGGGGGCTGGCTGGCACAATATTCCTGGTATCTGACTGGCACTATATTATTGGGTATCTGATTGGCACAATATTACTGGGCATCTGATTGGCACTATATTACTGGGTATCTGATTGACACTATATTACTGGGTATCTGATTGGCACTATATTACTGGATATCTGATTGGCACTATATTACTGGGTATCTGACTGGCACTATATTACTTGGCATCTGATTGGCACTATATTACTGGGCATCTGATTGGCACTATATTACTGGGTATCTGATTGGCACTATATTACTGGGCATATGATTGGCACTATATTACTGGGCTCTGGCTGGCACAATATTACTGGGCTCTGACTGGCACAATACTGGGCTCTGGCTGGCACAATATTACAGGCATCTGACTGGCATAATATTACAGGCATCTGACTGGCACAATATTCCTGGCCTCTGACTGCACACTATTACAGGCATCTGACTGGCATAATATTACAGGCATCTGACTGGCATTATATTACAGGCATTTGGCTGGCACTATATTACTGGGCATCTGGCTGGCACAATATTACTGGGCATCTGGCTGGTACAATATTACTGGCCTCTGACTGCACACTATTACAGGCATCTGACTGGCATAATATTACAGGCATCTGACAGGCACCATATTCCTGGGCTCTGACAGGCACAATATTCCTGGGCTCTGACTGGCACACTATTACAAGCATCTGACTGGCATAATATTACAGGCATCTGACTGGCATAATATTACAGGCATCTGACTGGCACAATATTACAGGCATCTGACTGGCACAATATTCCTGGCCTCTGACTGCACACTATTACAGGCATCTGACTGGCATAATATTACAGGCATCTGACAGGCACCATATTCCTGGGCTCTGACAGGCACAATATTCCTGGTATCTGACTGGCACAATATTATTGGTATCTGACTGGCACAATATTATTGGTATCTGACTGGCACAATATTACTGGTATCTGACTGGCACATTATTACTGGGCTCTGACTGGCACAATATTGCAGGCATCTGACTGGCACAATATTACTAGGCTCTGACTGGCACAATATTACTGGGCTCTGACTGGCACAATATTACTGGCATCCGAAAGTTACAATATTACTGGCATCTGAATGGCACAACAATTATGGCATATGTGTGTGTGTGTGGGGGGGGGGTAACATTGCGATGGATGGCGGGATTGCATGCAGGGGAGGGGGCAGGGTCCAGGGGGCCCAAGCAAATGCTTTCCCAGGGTCCAATCACTATTAAAGACTGCCCTGCCTCCGTGCTGCACTGCCGTCTGCCGCCCGAGTTTGTCTCCTAATCCGATCCTTCACTATGCGAGCGGAAGCGCCGCATAGTGAAGGACGGACTTTCTCCTCCCTCAGACCTCCCCTGTAATGTACGCGTTCGCGTACACGCGTTCCGTGACGTCACGCAGAGGCGGAGTCACGGCAACGCAAGGGTGAGGCCCAGCCGCAGTGCCAGAGGAGAGGGTGCAGAGCGGAGCACAGGCACATCGTTTTTTCCCAGGAGGGGTTCTGGGGCGGCCGGCTGGCTGTTAAACTTTAAGTAAGTGTTTTTTTAAGTTAAAAAATGTGAAATGTTTGACATTGCTAAATGCTTAATTAATAAAAAAAAAAGTTTTAATACAGTTTTTAAATGTTTGTTTATATTGATAATTATATGAATGCGGGTCTGTATGTAAGTATGCAGAGTGCATTTGTGTATGTGTGTGTGTGTGTATAGATATATAGATAGATATATATCTATCTATATATCTATACACACACACGTGTGCGGCGTGTGTGTTTGTGCTTTAGGGTGCACACCCTAATGCAATAGGCTGCGCACGCCTATGCAACTAACGTTGATAAGATCCTATGGTATCTCTTTCAGGTATGTAAAAAAGTTTTATGCCACTCCCTTCCAAAAATGTAAACTTACTGAAATCTAAAGATACTATAACAAAAAGGTAACTTTGTCTCAAATATCCAAAAACAAGAAAAACAAAAAAATCCCCAAAATATTTTATGTTTTAAAAAGCAACATATGATTGTTTAAAGAACATATTTAATGACAGAGCATCGTACGGTATATAGAGATTCCAAATCATAGCTATATTTAATAATATGCATGGAACATTGTATTAATCTGAAAAATGTTAAATCTTTAATATTCTAAAGAATCCTTAGTCCCATGATGAACTGGTAATGATAAATAGTCCTGTAATAAATAATTCTATGATGAAATTTGGATACAGTATAATGCCATGTTATGTCACATTGTATTCCCTACTTTAATAAAAATGCACATGCAAAGACTGAGTAAAATGTCTTATTGAAATGCTTTACAAGAGAGACAGGGAAGATGATAGACCTATGTTTCATGCCAGGGCCTTATAAAAATATAACAATAAGAACGTGTGTTTTATTTTAATTAATATTATTTTGTTATTGTTTTATAGACCTTTTCTTCCTCACTCAAACAGCTACATAAATAGAGACAAATAAATTAGGAGTGAGCAATAGGTGAGTCTTCAGGGAATAAATTAAAAAAAATTCTTATAAAGAGGCAAGAGGCAGAGACAGATGGTCCAGGTCCATCTTTCCTCATCATTTGTCTGTGCGTGTGTCAATTGCAGTGCTTATCACAGGAGATCTGATAATTATCCCCTTCCTCGCTGAATGTTTGTCCGGTATTACAGATACTGCATATATAAATATTACAGATATACAAATGTCCGGGATTACAGATACTTCATATATATATATATATATACATCGTACTGTATTTTTTGCTCCATAAGACAACTTTTTTGCTCTTTAAAAGTCTGTGCGTCTTATGGAACGAAGATCGAGGAGGACTTTTTTTTTTTTACTTTATTGAAGCCGCGCATGTGACCGGAGTTTCCCTCCTACGTGCAGGAGGGAAGACTGCACGGAGGAGACGAACGGAGAGCAACAAGGAGGTAAGTACTGGGGAAGGGGGGATTAGGGTGGCATAAAATGAGCAAAATCCTGGCATTTTGAGTGGCTAAATCCTGGCATATTGAGTGGCTAAATCCTGGCATATTAAATGGCTAAATCCTGGCATACTGAGTGGCTAAATCCTGGCATATTGAGTGGCTAAATCCTGGCATATTGAGTGGTAAAATCCTGGCATATTAAATGGCTAAATCCTAGCATGATGAGTGGCTAAATCCTGGCATATTGAGTGCAGGGCAGATCCTAGGGTCACGGGCGCCTGGGTGCAGCTTTTCTTTTGGTGCCCAAAGGTGGGCATGGTTATATTATGAACTCCTCCCCTTTAGACATGTCTGTTCCAGACACGCCCATTTCATTATTGGGGAGAGTGGAGGAGAGCACCAACTTTATTTTGATGTAAATGACCAACACAAACTTTTATTTTAAATAAAGATATATATTTTCCCATATTACTGCGTAGTGGTTTTATTTATTTCTATGATGCTCAGCCAGCAACATGGGAGAGTTTTTGCCAGCTATCAGAATGAGTTTTTACTACCGTTCCCATGATGTCCATCCAGCCAAAGTCTGGCCGAGCATCACTGGAAAAGAAGTACACAAGGAGCGATAAATAATATTCCACCATGCCAGTCACTCACGTGTCTCTCTCTCTCCCCATGCCCTCATGTCTTTCTCTCTCTTTCCCCATACCCTCATGTCTGTCTCTTTCTCCCCATACCCACATGTCTCTCTCTCTCTAACCATACCCACATGTCTCTCTCTCTCTAACCATACCCACATGTCTGTCTCTCTCTCTCCACTAATCCCCAATGTCTGTCTCACTCTCTCTCCACTCACACCCAATGTCTGTCTTGCTCTCTCTCCACTCAATGCCCAATGTCTGTCTCTCTCTCTCTACACTCATACCCAATGTCTGTCTCTCTCTCTCCCTCTCTCCACTCATACCTAATGTCTGCCTCGCTCTCTCTCCATTCACAACCAATGTCTGTCTTGCTCTCTCTGCACTCATACCCAATGTCTGTCTCTCTCTCTCTCTCTCCCTCCACTCATACCTAATGTCTGTTTCTCTATCTCCACTCATACCTAATGTCTGTCTTTCTGTCTCTCTCTCTCTCTCTCTCCCCATACCCACATGTCTGTCTCTCTCTCTCCACTAATCCCCAATGTCTGTCTCACTCTCTCTCCACTCACACCCAATGTCTGTCTTGCTCTCTCTCCACTCATGCCCAATGTCTGTCTCTCTCTCTCTACACTCATACCCAATGTATGTCTCTCTCTCTCCCTCTCTCCACTCATACCTAATGTCTGCCTCGCTCTCTCTCCATTCACAACCAATGTCTGTCTTGCTCTCTCTGCACTCATACCCAATGTCTCTCCCTCCACTCATACCTAATGTCTGTTTCTCTCTCTTCACTCATACCTAATGTCTGTCTTTCTGTCTCTCTCTCTCTCTACTCATACCCAATGTCTGCCTCGCTCTCTCTCCATTCACAACCAATGTCTGTCTTGCTCTCTCTGCACTCATACCCAATGTCTGTCTCTCTCTCTCTCTCTCCCTCCACTCATACCTAATGTCTGTTTCTCTATCTCCACTCATACCTAATGTCTGTCTTTCTGTCTCTCTCTCTCTCTCTCTCCCCATACCCACATGTCTGTCTCTCTCTCTCCACTAATCCCCAATGTCTGTCTCACTCTCTCTCCACTCACACCCAATGTCTGTCTTGCTCTCTCTCCACTCATGCCCAATGTCTGTCTCTCTCTCTCTACACTCATACCCAATGTATGTCTCTCTCTCTCCCTCTCTCCACTCATACCTAATGTCTGCCTCGCTCTCTCTCCATTCACAACCAATGTCTGTCTTGCTCTCTCTGCACTCATACCCAATGTCTCTCCCTCCACTCATACCTAATGTCTGTTTCTCTCTCTTCACTCATACCTAATGTCTGTCTTTCTGTCTCTCTCTCTCTCTACTCATACCCAATGTCTGTCTCGCTATCTCTCCATTCACAACCAATGTCTGTCTTGCTCTCTCTCCACTCATACCTATTGTCTGTCTCTCTCTCTCTCTCTCTCTCTCTCCACTCATACCTAATGTCTGTCTCTCTCGCCACTCATACCTAATGTCTGTCTCTCTATCTCTCCACTCATACCAAATGTCTGTCTCTCTCTCCACTCATACCCAATGTCCGTCTCTCTCTACACTCATACCCAATGTCTGTCGGTCTCTCTCTCCACTCATACCTAATGTCTGTCTCTCTCTCTCTCCACTCATACCTAATGTCTGTCTCTCTCTCTCTCTCTCTACTCATACCTAGTGTCTGTCTCTATCTCTCTCCACTCCTGCCCCCATGTCTTTCTCTGTCTCTCTCCACTCCTGCCCTCATGTCTGTCTCTCTCTCTGTCTCCACTCCTGCCCCATGTCTGTCTCTCTCTCTGTCTCCACTCCTGCCCCATGTATGTCTCTCTCTCTCTCTGTCTCCACTCCTGCCCCATATCAGGCACTTTTCAGTGCTTTATTTTTTACACATAGGCTGCACCGGCACAACGAGTGCGAACCAACTTAAATCTACACATTCCGCATGGAGAACCCAGACTCCAGTGAGTCTGTTTTATACATTGGCGCACACGCTGATTGCACCAGTGTGCGCCGTGTTTATACATGCCCCCCAGTGTGTATATGTGATTATGTATGCATGCACATACATAATTAAATACACATCATATACAAGTATGCACAGTTACATAGACACACATATATAGAGTCACACACACACACATATAGTCACACATGCAGTCAGTCACATACACACAGAAACACCCACATACACAGTCACATTCACACAGAAACACAAATATACAGTCACACATGCAGTCATTCACATACATATACACAGAAACACACATATACAATCGCATACATATACATACACCAAATATACAGTCACACATGCAGTCAGTCACATACATATACATACACACAGAAACACACATATACAGTCACACATGCAGTCAGTCACATTCACATACATACACACAGAAACACACACATATAGTCACACATGCAGTCAGTCACATACATACACACACACCAGTAGTCTTTTTATTTTTAGGGGGGGGAGTTTTCTTCAGTTCCTGTGGCTCGCACCTCCTTGTCACACCAAGCACAGCACGATGGGTACATGCTCCGCTCCCGTTGCGCTCTGTGATTGCAGTGCCTCTCCTCCCAGGATCACCTGTCCAGGATCGGCCCTGATTAAGTGACTAAATCCTGGCATATTGAGTGGCTAAATACTGGCATATTGTGCATAATGGAAAATATTATAGTGCAAAGCAGCTTTGATTCTAAAGGTTAGTCACCACTGCAGTCTTATGACTATCACAGGGATTGCTAATGTTTGGCTGGTGCACACTGCATTTCTCATGGTGCCCAATGGTGTGCCTAAGGTTATCTGTATTAGTTTTGTCTCTAGCTTTACCACTACTTTACCACTCACTACCACTACTTTTGGGGAGATAAGAATTTAGTAAAGATCTGTTCTATATGTGGTTGTCTTGTTTTCCTCCTCTAAAAACTAGGTGCATCTTATGGTCAGGTGCGTCTTATGGAGTGAAAAATACGGTATATACTGTGCATATAATTTTTGACAATATGTACATATTTGTGAAGTATATAACATGTATTACCCCATAGTGATGGCTCTTAAGTCACATGACTGAGTTTGTCATGAAAAATTACATATTTCTGATTGTATGTGAAACATTTTGGCAGAAGCAAAGATGCCATCTGTTATTTTCCAGGAGAAGGTGACATGCATCAATCTAAGCAGGTATTATCTTACCCTCATTCTAAGCAAAACACTTTTGCATCTCTGCGGAAGAACCTTTAGAAAGAACATTGACTTTGGGAGACCTAATAGGTCTATATTTCATTTTGTCGGTACGCTAAGCTAGTCACAGGCTCGAATAATATAAATGTATAAAATGATTCTTACCAAACAGGTGTGAGCATGCAGCAAATACAGTGTGATGGGCTGTACAATGTATACAAAAAACAAAAACCGTCTGCTCTTATCACCCTAATAAAGTTGGCAAAAAATATGTAAACATAATATAAATGAGAGGTTTTGGTTATATGAATTGGCCAAAGCATAATTAAGCTCACCCTCCACTTCAAGGCACACTCTCAATAGGGTGAGAACCTACTCTCACCTCCTATCTAGTGGGCACACGAAGCAGTTTATAATGCTACCAAAACCTTTTAAATGTGTTGGAAGAGGTGCAATTAAACCTCCTCCCAATTAACCCTTTAACAGCAAGCTGCATCCAGACAATGAGGAGCCAACAACCTCAAATATGTGTTAGCAGGTAAAAGAAGAATGTCGGTGCGCTAAGCTAGTCACAGGCTTGAATAATATAAATGTATAAAATGATGCTTACCAAACAGGTGTGAGCATGCTGCAAATACAGTGTGATTGGCTGTACAATGTATACAAAATACAACCCACGTGTGCTTAGTATGTTTTTTTTTATTTAATCCCTCCCATTTACTTACTGGAATTAATATTGACACTGACTTATTTGGGTGGAGGGAATTATGCACAATACCATGTAATAATAATGCACAATACCATGTAATAACAAAATCACCAAGAAGGAAACATTCAAGTATTTTCTGGTTTTCACTTACACCTTGCCTCTTCTTTCCTAAGCCTGTCACTATCCTCTCGCTTTCCATGCTTGTCTTTCTCCTCTCCCTTCCCATGTTTTTCTCTCTCCTGTTTCCCATTGTATGTTTCTCTTCTCTCCCCATGTCTGTCTCTCTCTTCTCTCTCTTCCCATGTCTATCTCTCTCCTTTCCCTTCCCGAATATGTCTCTTTCCTCTCCCTTTCCATGTATGTCTCTTTACTCTTACCATGGCTGTCTCTCTCCTATCCCTTCTCATGTTGGTCTCACTCTTTTCCCTTCCCCTTTCTGTCTTTCTGCTCTCACTTCTCATGTCTGACTCTCTCCTATCCCCCATTGTATGTCTCAATCCATTCCCATATCTGTCTCTTTGCTCTTCCTTCCCATGTCTGTCTCTATTCTATTCCCATGTCTGTCTCTCTCCTCTCCAATCCAATGTTGGCCTCTCTCATTTCCTTCCCATGTCTGTCTCTCAACTCTCCCTTCCCATGTCTGTCACTCTTCTATCCCACAGTATCATTGCTAGTTCTCCAAATGATCTGGGGCTAGAGCCCATGGCAGTTGGGCTCTCTGACACACACCGTCTCTCACACACATACCCACACTCCTTCTCTCACACACATACACACATACTCCGCCTCTCTCACACACACTCCATCTCTCTCTCATACACACACACACACTCCGTCTCTCACACACATATACACTCCGTCTCACACACACTCAGTCTCACACACACACTCCATCTTTCTCTCTCACACACACACACTCCACCTCTCTCACACACTCTGTCTCACACACACACACTTCATCTCTGTAACGCATGGGATCCAGGTGGTCAGGGACCCTGAGGGCCCCGAGATCAGGAGCTACATTGCAGGATTGAGAGACAGGACCTGGTGCTGGGTAACTGCAATCGCTCGGAGGTTTGGGACTCCAAGTTTATGCAGCCATGTCCCAGACCCTTTTTTTCTTGTCACAGCTGGCGGGGTGTGTGATTGAAAGTCAGAATTTGAGGATAAAGGAGGAGTTATTTGGTGTGGGAAGATGTTTGGAGGTGCTCTTCCCCTAACTTTTGAATGGCAGTAAGTTACTACTAATGACTGTGCCCACTGTGCAAATAGCTGCCTGGTGGTTAGGTAAAAGGAAGCTGATACTCTGAAGGATGGACTGGGGGCAGGGGAACACTCCACGGGGAGTTTATAAGTTAACATAATGTATTATTTAATTTACTATTGTATTTAAGTGAGTCTCAATGAGAGGCAGTTTTGTATATGGTGAAAAAGTGATGTATGGGCGCTACTGTGGTTAATTATATAGTAATGTGATTGTGCTGCTCACTGATAGTGGAAAAATACCTCTATTTCCACCTAAGCAAAAAGTGTGTAAGGGAAAAAAAACAGGAGCACAGTGTGTAATTAACTATAATAATTGTGAACAACTTGTGAAAATAACACAATATTGATGCAAAAAAGAAATACTTATAGTAAATAAAAGACACAGCATTCTTTTGAAACTTGATTGAAGAACTCGATTTGTTCACGAGAACCCAGAAACTGGGAGAAAAAAGATACAATAGTGTTCTCTGTTTCAATATACAATGTTGCAATTTTATAAATGGTAAGTATTTCACTCACACTTTTCAGAGCAGTGTACTGCTCTATATACAGGTATTTGGGAGACCCCCAAGGGCTTGTGGGGAACAGATGCTGCAGTCTGGTGGTAGTAGTCAATATCTTTGCTTATGCGTGTATTACATGCATGAAAAGAAGAAAGACACTTCCATAGTGATGTATAGTAAATATAGCAATATTTAATAAATAGAATTAGAGTACCGCAAAGTATCTCACAAATTCGCATAGAGGAGCTGACGGATTGTTGATGTGTGTAAAATCCAAAGCAGTAGATAAAAGGATCCAACGACCGTTCTGCTCGAGAGCCAGGCACCGAATGTGGAGACTGTAGAGAGGAGGGGGCGTGTCAGCAGTACGCGTTTCGGCAGGCGTGGCTTCATCAGATGCACGTCACCCTCCTCTTGGTGTCTTGCTTATATTCTCTGCCGATGGCATGCCTCCTCTTCACATCTCGCTTTGATTGGTGTTTGATAATTAGTAGCTCTCAGATCATATTAAAAACACAGTTTTAGAATTAATCTTAGAATGAACACACGATTGTTTTTAAAAGGAAAAGAAAACATAATTGTCCCCAAACGAGATGATATAAAGACTGTAGCGTGTGAAGACGTCATTATAAACCTAAAAAATATAATAAACAATACAATTAATTTAAAAATACAATTATTTTAAAACGAAGTTGTACCAAAATAGAGCAGCATAATTAACAAGAAAAGAAAAAGAAAAAAGTTTTATGTATGGACCATGAAGATATGCTGGAAAAACATAGCCCAAAAAGGTCTCTTATATTATGGATTTATTTGCTCTTTCTCAATTATACTTAACTTTTATTTCTATATCACGTTAATATTGCTATGTGCTCCTACACATGCATGGTCCCCACATTTTACCACTAGCATATATATACATAAACATATTAAAAAGAGCATATTTACAAACATACATATTGCATATTACAATTACCTATTAATACCCTATTCAGTACTAGGTATAAAGGAAAGTGCTTTCGAGCCTAGATTTTTTTTCTCTATGATTTAAATATATGTTGCATTTTTAGATAGTAATATATTGTTGCCACATAAGATATATAACAGGGATTGTTTTGTTTAAATGTTGACAGAGATTTACATGTAATACATTTCAAGAGGATACAAAGAAAAACATTTGATATATATTACCCACATAAGTACGGCATATTTATATTAAAGCCTGGATGGGTAGAGGAGACAAGAAAAGAATCATTAGGACATGGTACACAGATTATAAATTACATTAAATGAAAAAGATCAAATTCAATGTTTAATCCCATCGGTGTTAGAGTGTTTAAAATATATACCCATTTAATTTCATTTTGTCCAATCTTTTTAATGAAATTCTCTCCTCGCCAATGTTTTTTTAGGGAGCATATCCCTGTATAGTGCAGTTTTCCTGGGTCTGCTTGGTGATGGGTGGCAAAATGTGTAGACACACTATGTTCCATGTATTTCTTTCTAATATTGTTCATGTGTTCCCCTATCCTTTTGTGTAATGGACGAGTGGTCCTTCCCACGTATTGTAGGCCACAAGGGCAAGTCAAAAGGTAAATTACATTATTAGTCTTACAAGTAATTATTGATTTTATTTCATATTGCTCAGAGTTATGTCGAGAATTAAAATGGGTTATACTATTACCTCTCATAACATGGCTAGAGACAAACACTTTACAGGTTTTACACCTAGAGAACCATTCTTTATACCAAAAGGGTTTTCTTTAAGTTTATTTTCTTTAAGATAACTTTTACTTAATATTGATTTTATGTTTTGTGCACCTCTGAAAGTGATGTTTGACTTTTCTGTCAAGACTTCTTTCAATACAGGGTCTTTCTGTAATATCTGCCAGTGTTTGTGTATCATTTTTTGTAAAAAAAAACATATTCCTGATTAAAGTCAGTAATTAATGTTATTCTTTCTTTTTGTGGGTCCTTTTTTATTATATATATCTTCTAATGTATTGTTTTTCACCACAGATAAAGAGTTCTGTAGTAGATCTTCGGGGTATTGTTTATCACAGAAGTCCCTACTTAATTTGGTTGCTTGTTCTAAAAAGACGTTTTCATCTGTACAGTTACGTTTCAGTCTAGAGAATTGTTTTTTTGGTATATTAATTAACCACGCTGAGAAATGACTACTCTATGACTAAGAGTGGCAACACGCGAAACGCGTCAGGTGGTCCTCCCCCTGCGTTTTGACTTACCAGTCCATGGATGTTATTCATCTCGTCTGTATGCATAATTTTAAAGATAATAAAGCACCTTATTTTTCACCATCCTGGAGCATGTAGTGCACACCTTTTTGCTACTTCTGTGTCTACATATTGCATCTGTTCAGCGCTGTGGAAGCACCCACCCTTCATGTTTTGGATTGTGTGGAGTGGAGCCGGATTGTGAGCCTTTTTTCTTCAAGATACAGAGCTGTTTGTAGCACAGATTGCTATGAATAGTAAAGAAATCTTAGCAGCAGTTAAAGGAGTAGGTGCTCCCTTTCCTGGACTGATTTTCTTGCAGACTGTGGAGTGGTATCCTTAAAATCTCTCCCCTGTTTCTCCACAGCGCATCCTGAAATCGGTTACACAATACAAGGACCTTGGTCTCCAGTTTTACTGACCTGTGGAAGATTTGAAAATAACCCAAGTCATATTGTGGAGTTCTATAATTATGGGCCAACTATGTGCACCAATGACCAGTACCCAACTGCCACTAGGTTGACGACTAGGATAGACCGCATTCATTTTTGTGGGTGGGTGAAGTTCATTTTGTCTATGGTGTCTACACTACAAAGTTATATTTAACTTAGGTCTGTGTCAGTTTTTATTTCTGATTTACATATTTGCTCAACGGGACCCCGCATCCATAGCCTGGATGTCCAGCTGGGTGGAGGCACTGCCACAGTCATGTATGCTAACTCCTAGGTAGTGGAGACTCTGGATTGCCCTGCAGATAGCAAGGAAGTAACTGGGGCAAAATACCACAAGGCGGTTTGTGGGCCTACACAATTCAGTTCAATTTGCTTTCACTATAATTAGCTCCTCTTGTTTGTGAGCATGTTAAGGGAACAATGAAGAAAAGCCAGACACCATGCCTGGACTACTGATGTTCGTTTGGAAGCATTATAGATTGCCAGTTTCTTGGTTTTACATATGGCTAAGATGTAGCTTGCCTGACAAGATGGTAAAGCTAATATACATCTTGGACTTGCACTTTACAAACAAGCTGTTATATTTTAAGTGAAACATTGTCTCATTGTTTGTAAAAAAAAAAATTATGGGTACATAGGTTAAAAGGGTTTTCTGGTGTAACATAATTTTTTGTGTGCAATTTAAGATCGGTATATAATATAATATAATGTATGGGTAAGTACGGACTTACACCTCAAATGCCTCAAGACAGACACACTACAGGCATCCTACAATTCCCTGGATTGTAATCCTGAATTATCAAGCATTTGCCAAATAATTTTTCACGAATCCTTATCATTCACGCATGCTCAATAACTACCTACACTCAAGGACCCATCGGCATGCAAAGCATTACATCACATTATTAATTCATCTCATTAGAGATGTACTTGACATACTTGACAGGACATGCTTGATAAAGAGAGAAATCTCAATGTATGCTTCCTGACAAAATACTCTATAAATACATAAGTTAGAGCTTGACAAAGATCAGGAAATTCTTGTTATACCTTAGCTTATAATAAATGATGTCCAAACATGATAATTTAGGGTATTTGAAAAATATTTTTTAATGTCATTTTTTTATTCTTGTGATATTTGCAAATATTTTTACTGATTATTTTGATGGGGACCTTGATCCAATTTTGCATATAAAGCCTCTAATTCTTACAAAATGGCCATAGGTCTTACTTGCCTTTTACATACTGTACTCTATAAAATAGACACATTTATCTTAAATAGCAAGTAACTTCCAAGGTATGGAAAGGTATCTGTTACTTTATCACTTTTATCTTTGGGCACAAAAAACTATTGGATGTTAAGGGGTTATCCTGATTTTTATACCTTCTTCACAAATGTGTTTATAGTGACTAGATGAACTAATACGTATCAAACAAACATCAGAGTGTAAGGAATTGGCTCTTTGAAGTCCAACAAAGTTGTTATGAATTAAAGGCTCCATGCCAGCTCTGAACGATCTACTTAATTGGAATCAAGGTGCCACAGTTCTTTTGGTCCTAAATAAGTAGACACTCATGTCCTGTGTCTTTGTGGTCCAGACTGTTAAACGTCACTGTCCTCAAATAGATTATAAAAAATCCACTTGAAAAAAAAAATAAGTAAGAATACTCAAGTTGCTTAAAAAGTAGATGCTCATCTAAGATACTGGGATCATCACCTCCTGTCACTTAGTAAAATGTCTTCATGGAGAAGGAAATGATTAAGTGCAAGGTCACCATGTAATAATACGGATGACAAGTCAAATTAGAAAATTGTGCCATCAGCCAAGTGAGTAGAATTCATCAGGTTCCAAGAAATGGGATGAGAAGCAAACTTATGATACCAGAACACAATTATTGGAATTTCAAATGGACATGTCATTTGTAACATATCTGTTCAGTAAGCATAATCTATTTAAGGAATATGTGTATGAGTATATACATTTTTATATATACAGATAGATATACCATTATAGGTGCACCAAGAATGGTGTATTTATCTAGTTATAAAAAAAAATCTAGCTAGTGTATAAAAAAAGTCACACACATATTCATTATATATATATATAAATATTATGCTTACTGAACAGATATGTTGCATAACTTTAAATACCAATAATTGTGTTCTGTGTTCCAGTTCTAGTGTCCAAAATAAGTTTTTTAGATCACTGGTTTTAAGTGCCAATATCAGCTATGGAAGTATCTGAAATGTGTCCCATGTAGCGTCTGATAGCACCTTACGTATTTGTAACTGGCCAGATCATAGTATGACAAGGAAGAAGGTGTGTACCATATTTATGTATATTTTACATATATTTGTTTACATTGCGCATTTTTATCATGTGTGTGGATTGCAAATAAGGATATATAGATGTGCATATTTAGCACTTGTACCCTGATAGTTTAACACATCGCATTTGATGTGCCTTGAAGACCAGAATTACTTTATTTTTGTTATAGGTTTGTTTAACAGTGATGTTTTTTCTTCATGTTCAGTGCACCCACACAAATTATATATTTGTATACCATAACTTTCATCAAATGATCTAATTTACTATATTAATGTGGTAATGTACAAGTTGTGGGTGAGTCACTTCTAGTTCATGACACTTTGAGGAGCTGGGATTCCCCATTCAAGAAAGCTCTGCTTAGTCCCTATGGCACACTCCCACAATAATAGAACTAATAAAGTAAGTTATGCACAATGGACTAATAAATAATAACATCTCAAAACAGCCCACCCCCTTCTGAGACCTAATAACTCACTTATCCTAGCCAAAAAAGAGTGAAGAAAAATCTTCAGTAGATCAAGAAATAGATAAGCTCCAATATCTTCAGCATGTCAAAAAACAGATTTGAAATCTCTACTTAGAGATCTGTACCTAGCTATTTGGTTACCAGGAGATGAAATTACATCACTTCCCCTGCTAGGATGAAGTGCTTGAAGCTATTTATCAATTTGTGGGTAAATCACTGCAACACATTTGGAAGAGGCTGTGTTCAGAATTAGCATATACAATCTCCCTTTCCTGTTGGTGACCGCAATTATGCAAATTAAGACATCATCTTATTAATATTTTTGATGGGAAACAGCTTTCTTACAGTACTTGTATCAGTGTTAAAAGCACAGATACCTTCAATTGAGTATTTTCTTCATTGCCTGCAGATCTGTGTGTCTGATGACAGAGTCCCTTAAGGCCAAGTAGAGTTGGAAAAATTCTCACATTCAGCTGTATTGGAGAAGTTTTCAAACTCCATTGCAATAGCCTTAAGTTTGAAATTCCCATTTCCATTCCCTGCAATTCTCACTTTATTGAGTAGACCCTTTAATTTTACCAGAACGATTCAGATGAATATAAATTCTTCAAAAACTGATTTCATATTCTTTTTTTTTTAAATTAGCTTTTTAAGCTCATTATAAAATGCATCACACTTGTCAAAGACAGAAACCTTCCAAGGACCTATTGCAGCAATTACAATTTTTATGTAACACTGAACCTCTAAGAGAGAAGTGAAGCAATGGTATGAGATAATGATCTTCACTAACCAAAGGCAGTTTTCATTTCCCTTGATTCACTATAAGAAAATGCAGAACTGTATTGGTTTTGTAGCATGATATGCAGCACACTTAATGAGTGGTTTGATAGACAGTGATTACAGTTAATTTTGGAAGTCACAATCCGTATAAAATAAAGTTAAATAAATCTTCCCTGTAAACAAATTAATCTTGAAACTGGCTGAGAAACATGTTTGAAATATAAACAGGAAACTCTTTTATTATAGCATGGGCTTGCATGCTTGCCAACTATCCCACTTTGCACAGGAGAGCCCCAATTTTGGGAGGCAATCCCGCTGTCCTGTCGAGTTCTACGTCTGTCCCGCTGTTTGGGACAGAGGTAGAGCTCAGTAGAACGTTGAACTGCAATTCTGTCTGGTTACTGCCCATGCACAGTAGTGTTAACACTAGACCTCCCAAGCTCTGTCCCCTGATTTGCCTGGTGCAAGAGTTGGGAGCAGTGGCGTACTTACCGTTAGTGCAGGGGTCGCAGCTGCGACCGGGCTCGTCACCTCCGGGGCCCGGCCGTCCTGCGACCCCTGCAAAAAAAAAAAAAGTAAATATTTTTTTTACAAAAGTGTTGGCAAACGGGGCAGCTGCCCAGGGCCCATTCATTCTTGGGGCCCAAAGCAGCTGCCCCGTGGGCCCCCATTGCTGCCCGTGTGACTGTCTCACATGGAGACAATCACTTTCTGGCAGCAGCCGGGAGATCTGCATCCAACGGACAGTGCATGCAGGAAACATTTCTGAGCGGACGTCAGAAGAGCAGCATACAGGTAAGTACGGGGGGAGGGGGGGCTGCAAAATAACTGGCAAATGGCCAAAATATGAGTGGTATATGGTGCAAATAGCAAATGGGCAGAATATGAGTGGCATATGGGGAAAATAGCAAATGGGCAGAATATGAGTGGCATATATGGCAAAATATGAGTGGCATATGGGGCAAATGGGCAAAATATGAGTGGCATATGAGGCAAATAAGACTGACAAATGGGCAAAATATGAGTGGCATATATGGCAAAATATGAGTGGCATATGGGGCAAATGGGCAAAATATGAGTGGCATATGGGGCAAATGGGTAAAATATGAATGGCATATGGGGCAAATAGCAAATGGGCAAAATATGAGTGGCATATGGGGCAAATAACAAATGGGCAAAACATGAGTAGCATATAGGGCAAATAGCAAATGGGCAAAATATGAGTGGCATATGGGGCAAATAACACTGGCAAATGGGTAACATATGAGTGGCATATGAGCAGAATGAGTGGCAAATGGGAAAAATAACACTAGCATATGGGCAAAATATGACTAGCAAATGATGAGTATGGGAGATATAGTTCCACAACAGCTGAATGCCCGCAGTTTGAAAGGCATGGTCTAGATTAAATAGGCAATTGCTGTCCAACAATTAGATCAAAATGTTTTAAAAATGGTTGTTCCTCCAGTTTTCCCCCTCCCCTCCACTTCGTTGGCAGCTTATGTGACGGGATAACCTGATAACTCAAGTGATATCTGAGTGTCAGATTATAAAAGAAATATTGCCGGTGAAGGATAGAAACTAGAAATTAGATAAATAAATAAATAAAATAAATTAAAAAAGGAGAAGGATCCAATATATAAATAAGAAGATGCAACTTATAACAAGAATACGATACCCAGTATAACCAAAATACATAAATAAAAAAATCTAAAAGAAAAAGAACTATGCAGCTATTGGTATCAATGATAGTATATCCCTGAAAAGGGTAGTACATAAAGAAAGTAAGGTGGAAATTAGCTATATGTGGCAACACGGTATCCACAGTGAAAATATCCGGTAAACAGTCTTAATGAACATAAACAGTGTCTGTCTCTCTCTCCCCCATGCCATTCATCTGTCTGTTTCCCCTTTAGTCTTTCTCTCTCCCCATGTAGCTTCCCCTCTTTTGTCACTCTCTCCCATTTTGCCTTTCTCCACTCCCTCGTCGTGTATATCTCTCTCCTTTCCCCCATGTCTCTGCTGTCTCTCTCCTCTCCCCCTAAGTCTGCTGTCTTTCTAACTCCCCCATATCTGTTGTCTCTTTCACTCCCTCCATGTCTGGTGTCTCTCTCATCCCTTCCCCCACTGGATTTGCCAGCGCTACAAGCGCCATTATTAAAATTAAAATAACAACTTGTGGCTGCCTGCTGCCAGTATACATGTATCCCAGATGTCAGGCAGCAGACACCCCACACAAAGCTGGCATCCTAGGTGAACGCCTAGTTTGCCTATTGGTAGTGCAGGCCCTGGTAGCAACTACAAGCCTTTGTACTGAAAATAATGCAAGCAAGCCTCCCACCTTAAAAGCATCCCATAATGCTTAGTATGCCAGTGTGGAATGTTGATGTCCGTATATGGGAGCAAATATATCATTTTGGAGCCCACATTAGTGTATTCAGTGGCAGAAGGGCATACCTTTTTAATTTATAAATTTGCTGCCAACATCTGAAGCAACTATATGATTTAACCACTTGCCGACAAAGGACGTGCCAGGCACGTCCTGGGAGAATCTCCCTTAATGACAAAGGACGTGCCTGGCACGTCCTGCAGTGAATGAAGCGGTTTTTGCGATCAACGATCGAGAAAACCGCTTTAACAGTGCTGGTCTATTGCCTCGACATCGAGGCAATAGCCAGCACCGATATTTCTATTTTGGGACCCCCACGGAGCGATCGTGGGGAGCCATATTGACGGAGCATGCTGCTCCGTCAATATGGCTAAGTCCTCTGCCGGTCTGAGCTTCGGAAGTGAAAGTAACTTCACTTCTGTCGCTCTGAATATGCTACTTGACTACCCCTAGTGGTAGTTTAGTAGCATTGCAATGGAAAATAAATAAAATACATATTTAATTAAATAAAAACAGGTTATTTAGCTATATTAGCCTATAGGGTTAAAATTAAATATTTTTTAGCATAAGGGATAGGGTTAAAATTAAATTAAAGTTAAAAAATATTAAGGGATATAATAAGGATTAGAGTTGGGGTTAAATTTAGTGTTAGGGTTAAATTTTGGGTTCGGGTTGGGGTCAAAAGATCAATATAGGAAAAAAACAAAAAACACTTTTTGGTTTTTGCCCCATAACTCGCAAAAAAATACCGAAAAATATGGAAACATGCATATTTTTGAACTCGGGACAACATTTAGAAACTATTTAGACGGGGTCTTTTTTAATGATTTTATTTGTGTAAATTATATTTTAGGTCAAAGTTAAAAAAAGTGGGTTTTTTAAAATGTTTCATCATATTTTATGATTTTTTTGTAGTAAATTATAAGATATGATGAACATAATGGTGTTAATGGTGTTATGTGGAATCTAATGAAAGCCCTTCTTATGACGATAAAAACAACATATAATTTGTGTGGGTACTGTATGTGAGAAAGAAAAAAATTACAGCTAAACACAAACACCCTAGAAATGTCAAAACAGCCATTGTCACCAAGGGAAAGTCAAGGTGAAAATGTCTTGTCACTAAGGGGTTAAAGGTTTCAAACTTTTTAGAGATTTGCAAATAAGGAAAAAAAAATTATGAATTAAAAAAAAAAAAAAAAAGATGGAACTTTTGCTTTATATAGCAGTTTATGTTGAAAAAAGACACGTCCATCAAGTTCAACACTTTTCCTATTCTTGTTTCAGCTGTTTATCCAAGAATAGTAAAAGGGTTGAACTTGATTGATGCAATTCTGTTTTCAACCTTAACTACTATATAAGCACGTCTTATCAGGATCTGTATGGAGCAGGGGTCTCTCATCTACTCTTGTATGTAGTGTATATACTTTCTTTTAATAACTTATTTAACATAGGTACTGTCTCACTGTTGAGTCCAGTTTGTAGCCAAATTGAATCATAATGAATGAGGACCTATTTATCAGTGACTATTATTGCACCCTCATTTGATTTATTTATACATCTAAATATTTAAAATGACTGTATCACCTATATATTGTTTTTAATGTGCATGTATGGCATAGAAAATTACTGAAAATGATCTATATATCAAATGCCTATATTAGGATAAAAATGGTTTGTAAATGTGTCTGTGGAGTCTCCTGCTTATGACATCACCTGTGCTACGATATTTAAATAACTGTTTTTCAATGGGAAATGTGTAATTTGCATACCATGTCACAGGTGATGTCATAAACAGGAGACTCCACAGACACATTTATTTCTCCTAATTTAGGCATTTGCTTGCAAATTTGCTTACCCATTGTATAGATAATTTTCAATAATTTTTCTATGTTGTACATGCATAGTAAAAACAGTATTTAGGTGATACAGTCCCTTTAAACAAGATGCTGTTATTCATTTTTGTTATAAGTGTTTTACCATAATAATAATAATAATAATAAAACATATGCTCGAATACAATGAAAAAAATATTGAAATTAAAGCATTATTTCCATACTTAATGAAACAAATGCAGCACGACTTGAAAATAAAACAAAGACATTCAGGACTGGGGGATGGGCTGATTTCAAATTTCGATTTACAGCTAGCAAATGTAGTTAGAAAAGCAACAATGTATTGTGATGAATTAAACATATCACTGTTTAGGCAGACTGAAACATACGGCCCGAATTTCATCTCAAACACAATTATAGGCATTAGCTTTCCAGTTGCCTCCTCAACAGATCTACCCATTATTAGCTAAATTGTCCAATTAGCATATATCAACAATCTAGAGCCTTACTGGATCTCAAAGTAAAAAGGCCATTTAGTCAAAGCTTACATCAATGTGGTCATTGTAATTACGTAAATTATAGTGAATGTGCCAGTATGTGAGGGTTAGATAATGGTTTTGCTTCCATAACACAATAAAAGCAATAGGCAATTCTAAGCAGGACACCGTATTTATTGATAATATGGTTGGAAAATATGCGCTGTATTTAAAAAAAAAAACTCATGGAGGGATCTGGCCGTTGGAATCATCTAGCTGATGTGATAGAAATTTGCTGTCGTTTAGCATCTTAAAAATATTCCTCTAATATATTTTTGAGGAAATATACAAGGAGAGCCCAAACCACATCTTGCACGCTGCATGCAGCTCTTCTATTTATAATGTGCAGCTTGCAGCAATATGTTGGCTGGACCAACTTTTATTTGTTTCTTTTTTTACTTTTTTATGTCCACTGAATAGGAGGCATGTACAATATACAATGCATCATTATAAAACAGACAAAATGCCATAAGGAGCAAATCAATACAATCATAAACAATGTTGAGACATCATCAAACTAGTCCATCGAAAACCTTGTAAATGCATAAAATGTGTCTGGGACATGAACCGTTCTAACAGCAAGAGTCAGAAATGAGCTAAGGTAAAGGACCCAATGGGCACATTCCTTTGGGTTGGAACTATAAAAAGATACAACAGACATAAATACAGCGTAGTCCAGGACAGCACTATACCCTGGCCAGATATACACACTGATATACATGTTTGTGGATCGAAAGGACACTCATCACCTAAAACAAATGGGCCAGACCCCAGGGTCAGAAGAGTAACCAACATATGGTAGGACTCTGAGAGCCCATGCATTGGGCAGAGGGTGTCTACCCCTTAAAACTCTAGAAGCAACCCAATCCATGTGTTTAAATGTATAAAGAAGCAATGTTTGTGAAGCTAAATCTAGTATTTTAATAAAAGATGCCTATCTGGTGAAAAAACCCTGACTTTATGTTTCCTATGCTAATAGAATTCAGTACAGTCCATCTGAAACAAAAATGTAAATCTGGAAAATGGAAAAATGTATCTGGAAAGTACCAGTGCCAGAGATTTGTCTTTGGCTGACAGATGGTCCCCATCTTCAAAAATCCCTAGTGAGAGTAATGTGGAGGGTAGACCAGAAAGTCTGAATTTGGAGACAAGACCAGAAACAATGTACTAGGTAACCCTCTCCTGTGAACATTTTGGGCATCTAATATACGATGCCAGCCCTATTATCTGACTTAATTTGGGTGTAAGATAAGCCCTATGGACAAAATTTCAAAAGATTTCTGAATATGATCTAATATCCAGGATCCTGGAGGAGGTATGGACCAACATATTTTAATGCCACCTCCCTGAGACCTCAGACAGACCTCCTATGAGTACAACAGTGCCTCACATAGACAATCCACTGGCGTGCCACTATGGACTCTGCTGAGCCAGCAGTGCCATGTCAAAAAAAAAAAATTGTGCATAGCTGCATGATTTGAACACCCCCCTAAATCACAGTTATTGGGGGTCCATCTTTGGGTGTAAATGACCAGTCTCTCTTTGCAAATGGCCAGTCTCTGGATGCAAATGTCAAGTCTCTGGGTACAAATGGCAAGTCTCTGGGTTCCAAGATGGAATCTCACAAGACCTGTATATGTGTATGTGAACTTTGTGATTATTGAAACTAATAAATATTAATGGTTTAAATTATTTATTCATATATGTAGTTTATAAACTACAAATGTAAAAAATAATATGTACATATATTTCTTAATATTTAGATATAATTTTGTAACAGTGTGCATGTCTTGTGGCTCATAAAAATCTTATGTGGCTCTTACCTTAAGCAACTTTGTCCACCAAAGTGACATATACCATAATAACATTCTTGACAATTGTTAACCCTGCCCACTATTATTGAACTGGGAAAGGACTTTAACCCCTTAACCCATTTGGACATATTTAAACATCCTGCAAATCATGGTCCTTGTGGTTTTACAGATGGGTTTTGGTTAGAATTAGGGTTAGTACAAGAGTTAGATTTAGCGGTAGGGGTTGATGTATGGGTAGGGTCAAGGACAAATATAAGAAACTATATAGATGGGGGTCTTTCTTACCGTTTGTAATTGTATAAATGATTTTCAGATCAAAGTTAGAAAAAGTGGTGTTTTTTAAAAAAAATGTCATTATATTTTATGATTCTTTCATAGTAAATTATATCATATGATGAAAATAATGCTATCAAAAGAAAGACCCATTTGTCCTTTAAAAAAATATATACATAATTTGTGTAGGTGCACTGAACATTAAGAAAGAAAATCACAATTAAGCAAACATAT
Source organism: Pelodytes ibericus (assembly GCA_036172795.1). Taxonomy (NCBI): domain Eukaryota; kingdom Metazoa; phylum Chordata; class Amphibia; order Anura; family Pelodytidae; genus Pelodytes; species Pelodytes ibericus. The sequence continues at coordinate 56,519,976 of CM069864.1, read as the reverse complement.
GACAGAAATGTTACATAAATAAAGGAATTATGGTCTTCAAGGCACATCACATGCAGCATAGTACTGCCACTAAGGGGTTATATAGAAACAAAAGTTCTGAAACTCATCAATGCAATAATTTAAATAAACTATTATGTTTCACTTAATTCTGGAAATAATGACATGTTGAATCCTAGTTTACTACAGTCAATATAAAGAATAAAGTGAAAGCAGAGAATACAAATTGTTAAAAAAATGATCTGTATATATATTTATCAGCAGAATTGCATAAGTTAAAAGAAAATGTGTTTTTACATGTACCTGTGGTGTCTCCTATTTATGACATCACATGTGGCTTGATATGCAAATTAACTACTTTGCTATGGATAAATTGCATATCAAGCCATGTCATAAAAAGGAGACATTTTTACAACACATTTTTCTCTTAAATTATGTATTTGCTTGCAATGCTGCTAACCAAATGTATAGACCTTTTTTTATTTATTTATTATTTTCTACATTCACATTGTTTATAATGTTGAGTTAACAGAGTCCCTTAAACAGATTTGATACTTTTGGCAGTAACATGGTTTATTTGTTTTTCTCTGATCATAACGCCATTATGGAAGTTAATTACAGTAATAGAAAATTAATACAATGCATATGGGAATATCGCAGTGCATCAGCATATATGTATCTGCTATACTTATAATTAGAGCATAGAGATATTAACTGAAACTTCAACATGTTATCTCTTACATATGCAAATAATTATTGGTATACTACATATAGGAGCTATTCACTAAAAGGTGAGTTGTAGTTAAGTTGAGGTGAGCTGAGGTGAGCGGAACATTTTAAACCCCCCACTAAGCAAACTCCCCAGGATTGTTCCTGCACAATGTAAAGATAAATTGCTGAGATTAAATGTTCATCTTACCTCATCTCACCGTACTTCAACTCACCTCATCTCACCTTTTAGTGAATAGCCCCATAGCGTGTTGCAGTTCACTGTGTATTTTTTCTGATTGTGATTTACTACCAATCTTATTGAATCTCCAAACACATGCATTTTTTGTAGCATAGTACTCAAATCTCTAGTTTTAGTTGGACTAGTAACATATTTAAATGAAAGCTTTTTTTTGTCTTGGTAAATTATATTGTAAAGACTAATATTGATTGAAACAATGTTCCATGGAATACTAACGATTATCTGCATTTCTTTAATCAAATATAGCTTTAGGGTCTGTTTTTGCAGTGTACTTACAAAGCTCAGTGTTCTTACAACAAGAATCATTATAAAAACCCTTTTCTTTTTTTAGTGGACTTGCTTTTTTTCTTTTAAAGTTTTGTGAGGACAAACTACAGTTTGAGTTTAATGATTTTTTTTGTGTGCTTTGAATATACATATTTTAGTACAGCAATAATATGAAAAAGTAAACTGAATAACATATAGCTAAAAGTGAAGTGTTAGGTAAACAAACAACCTAACCCCACTGTCAGATGAGGCCACTTTTGGGTCTATTCATTAAAATTCGAGAATAGGTTGAGGAGGTCGACTTTGATGGTCAACTTTCATTGTGAGACTAAGTCAAATTCGGCACCAGAGTTGATGTAGCTGATGCTCAAATTGAGAGCCAGTTACATTTTACTAAAATGCGCCATGCCCAAACTTCCATGTTCAGGCACGCCTCTGCAACGTCAAATGTAAAGTCCCCGATCGGGTCTGTGCCTATATGTTCCTGGCTCCCGATTACTCTGTGATCAGTGTCAGGAGCCCAAAGACGCCATTTTGGTGCTGTCATCCAAATATAATTAATTTAAAAAATAAATTTTATATAGTGTTCCAAAATAGTCTTAAAGGAAAACTGTCAGCAAAAAATCAGCTTTTGTTTAAAACAAAATACAAATAAAGCATCATCAGGGGTGTGACATATTGTTTAGAAACATGTGGCAGATGTTCAATAACTTTGGGTCTGAAGACCCAAAAACAACATTCTGCTCCCTTTTTCAATATGGTGCTTTATTTGTATTTTCCCATTAAATATTTTCTATTTAAACCATCCAATGCATTCTTTCAATGAAACAATTTTTAAAAATTGCCGCAATTGTCTTTTAACTGTGATTTGATAACCTTGATTAACACTCATAGAAGTGCATAATATTTAACTTATGTGTGCTTCTTATTAATGCATATAAACAAAAGAAAGAGTCTGAATCTATGAAAAAAACAGCCACTTAACTTTTGTTATTTTTCTGCACTATTGGGTACATGAACCAAATGAGGCTATTTAACCTAATTTCTTATCAGATTACATTTTGTGAGTGAAATTGAATTAGAGAAACTAAGTGACAATAAGTTATGGATCCAACAGTTTTCTGCCCATTGGTATATAATGTATATGTGACATCAGACTCTTTTTGTGTGACAAATACCAGTAATTACATTATGTTCATGCCTGGAAAATGTAAATTTTGAAAATATGATCAATGAACTAAATTACATTAGTACAATTGTGTAAACATACCATTAAATTCACTCTTTTGAGAAAACTGGCCGAGCTAGGTTTTTAGTAGGATGTTAATCATGAAGGCGCTGGTGGGATTCGAACTCTTCATGGAAGGGTTAGATTAATTCACATTTTTTATTCTAAAGGTTGAGGTCTTCTGTCTGAAAAATAAATGCCTTTTATATGAGCATGAATTACTATTAAATGAAGACTAGTGCAGTGTAGTTGAAAACACGTTTTTGTTTTGGTAGTATAGTAAGGGGATGAGGGCCACAAACCTAAACCATTATATTTCATAAGGTTGCTGGTTTCCAAATCAGTTTCCTTGCAGACTTGCTAAAGGGTTACGTATTATTTCCCATAGCCATTTAGTAGCTTAGTAATTGATATTTGAGGTTAACAGTATAGAAATCAAACATGTGATATTCATTTAAATAGAACCCATGGGAATACTGCCATACTTTCTACACCTGATGTCGAAAGTTTACATACACATTCAAACTCAAGTTCTCATAACACATTTTTTGTTGCCATACGTTTCTTTTGACTGGTCAATTAAGGCATTGTATTGGAAATGGTGAAGATTAGTAAATGCTCTATCTAAATTAATACTAGATATGGTATCTATTGGTGTCTGTTTAACACGTTACAGTTTGGTTCCCACGGTTACACATAACAATAGGAGCCAAATGAGCACAACCTCAACAACAAATTTATAAATGGAAATAATATAACAATACAACGATTATATTATTCCATAAGGTATTATTAGAGAGTTATATTCAATAACTAAATAACAGAATATCCACACACTTGAATAGGTTAAAGCATAACAAAGTTTAATGATAACTCTACAACAATATCTACTATAGGTTATACAAATAAACAGTGCTAAATATTCAATCTATTAATAGAAACAAGAATAGTTAACTCTATTCAAGTAAAAGAAAGTAAAATAAAATATAAATGCTGATACTTAGATGTTACAGTGCCAGGAGAACTCAGGTGGAAAGACTGGCTTCAGCAGCAGCTTCTCCATTGTTGGAGCTTCAGGAGAGTTCTGAAATCTCTTTAACATGCATCTCTTTTAACATGAAGCATTTGTTGGTACAGCTTTCCCATAGTAACCCTGGTCAGGTGACCAGACTGTCAAACTGTCAGACTCCATGTTGTTTACAGTCCAGTCTTGAACAATAGCCAGTATGTTTACCTGGAAACACTGTTGCTTAGACCACCAGCCACCTGCAAATACCCCACACATATAAACCAATATATATATATGATGTAGATTAATTTAGAAATAAACAAAAATGTTTAAAAGTCTATCTGTTCCTGTCCAAATCTGAGATGAATAAATTGCGTATACGCAGAAGTAAGTTCACACTGACACATGCAGTTCAGGTTAAAATAACTTCGAGGAAATTTATTAGCATCTCGCAAAATTCAGGCTTACAAGCCCTTATAAAAACAGAATGACATCATCATTGAATATCAGATAATAACAAATAAACATCATTAATTGGGTTAAATGTTAAGTGGCTGTGTCAATGTCCACCCATCAATATGATTAATTGGCCCAAAAACTAAGTGGTTAGCTAGGTGTCCTCCCACCGAGAGGTGGTATTGTTCTGAACACGGGTGTGGACGGATGGCTCAAGCACCATCTTTCCCAGCACGAAACTTACTCGGTGGAAGGGGGGGCTTGGGCATCATTTTGCGTAGTTAGTGATGTCAGTCTCGTGGTCGGGTGCAAGGTTCTTTTATGAATAGAACATTTCATTTGGCCGGTGTTCTCATAGCCTTCATATTATACTATGTTGCAAATTACAGGAGATTCAGTAATTCCGGGGCTAGTTATGTCCTTAGAGAGAGAATACAGTCTCTATTCATTATACTAAATACTGTCAGGAAATTCTGTCATGTAATGTGAACAAAATGGAGTTAGTACAATAATTCAATACAGGTTTCAATAAAGATTTTTAATAATTCTACATCAGTCCCCCCTATGAAATGTTAGATTCTAAAAGATAATCTTTATTTGTTAGTATCAGAAGACGTGTTAGCCCAAAGGCACAGAAACCCCGTGGCCGCTAGTTTGGTGTTATTGCAAAGTGCAATCCTGTCCCTTCATCTGTCCCTAGTTGGCTAACTCATCCGTCTGCTGGGCACTCGAACGCTTCACTCCGTGGGTATCCCGCAGTGGCTAGCCCACCACATCTCCACACGGTAGTCTTTCCCAAACAGACAGATGCTGTCCCTAAGCTGGTCCCTACCTAGAATTCTTGCACTTTATCAATAAAAGGGATAGTTTGTAGCGGTATACAGGGCGAGTTGATATCTTGGAAATCTTGGTCATCAACTGTGAGATGTGTGAAAATGGGTGCCGCTTGGTCTACAGTCTTCAAAAGGAATTTTCTCAGACAAGGGAGGACACAACAAACAAGAAGAGCAAAAATAAAAAGAAAAATTAGTATTGCTATACCAATATGCATTAAAGCCTTTTGCCATCCTGTCATCCAACCAAACCATCTCTCCCAGGGATCCTTTATCCCAGAATTCCTTTTTAACTCTTCAGAGAGCTCATTCAACTTCTCTATGGCTAAGGTAACTTTACCATTAGGGCCTGTGTTTTCTGGAATGTAAGTACAACATGTCATGGTGTCGGGCAAAATTTTACATACCCCTCCTTTTTCGGCTAGAATCATGTCTAAAGCCATTCTATTCTGGAAGGACATTTGGGACGTAGCCTGCAGCTGTTCGGCTAAGCCCTGGAGGGCATCCCTGGTGTAATTAACAAAACGTTGTTGGTTGTAATAAATGTAATTTATCCAATTTAAATTCTTGTTTGCAGTGACTATGTTAAAAAATGATTCAAACCCTGCAGCAACTTCATCTCTTGCTTTAAACTCATTGGGCACCCCCCTAGGCACCCCAATGGCATCGATATAAACATGAGGGTCAAAACTGCCTTTAACTGGGGCTTCACGCTTTACTTTGGTTGGTGTGTGTTTGGACTCATGGGTGTCGGGGTGTGTGTATCAGAGATAATGTGTATAGGCATGATGGCTTTGGCCAGAGTACACTCCCCCCACCATTCTTTGTCCATTCTGGATCTTAGCTGTAAATCCCCACACAACCAGTAAATATCCCCTAAAGATCTGGTATGGAATTGTAGAAGGTTCATGGAGACAGTTCTGTAGGTGGCACAATACCCTTTAGAGAAGTTACCCACAAATTTACCAATCCCATCATAATTAGCATAACAGGTGTAATTACCTTTATAAACTGTAACACCATCTGGGGGTTTGCAATCCTTGGCTAGAAGGTGATATTCTACTGTCCATGCTTTACATATGGACCTGTTGAATTCGTAATGATAGGCAAAAAGACTCAAAACACATTCTTCTACATCTACTGGCAAGGTTAAAGGCACGGTGCCCAGGTGAGGCCGGGCACCACCACACACATAGCATGCGGTTCTGTTATGCTTATTGGCATTATATTTCATCCATTCTAACCATAGATTAACATCGTTAAAACCTGTTTCAGCGGCCATGATATCTTCAAATGTGGGGTTTGCAATGGCCATCATGTCTTTAAAGGACTGGATGTGTGGTTTCAATGGATTTGAGACCATGTGGGTGGTCCCTTGCCACTCAGAAGAGTGGCACATATCTTTAAGGTAGAAATGCCCTAATTTGTTATAGGAACCCTTTTTCCAATACATTCCCATTACATACTGGTCTGCATCTGTTGGGCTGGGATGCTCAATATTCAGGATTAATTTCATTGGTATACCTCCTCCAGGTTTTCTTAGGGTCATTCTTTGGAGAAGGGATCTACCATGATCATCTACTTTAGATAAAGCACTTTTTGGTTTGTAACCCCAGGCAGGCCCGGCATTCCATCCTGCCGCCCCCCAATGGTTACAATTGTGCCCCCATTGTTTGTCAAACACACAAACATAGGGGTCCTTTGAATGAGGGATATCTCTATAGATATTCTGAATCTGTGACATGGGGAATGGGCATTCTACGATGTCACAGTAATCAAAAGTATAAGTAGCCACACGGGTAGATGATGAATTATACCAGAAGGTGTACCCACTGGCATCTTTGGTGATGGCTACTTGTTGGGCTTTAATTAAGCTGATTAAGGAGATAATATACCAGAGGTACATGGTTGTGTGGTACCGGCTTCCTCTGGGGCAGGAACTTTCTTACAATGGGAAGCGTGGATCCAATGTGGCCTGCCGGCCAATTTGACGGAGGTTGCGGTGATCAGGAGAACCTGGAATGGTCCGTCAAATCTTGGTTCCAGGGTGTGTTTCCGCACAAATTTCTTGACTAGAACCCAATCTCCGGGAAGCAGGTTGTGAGTACCTGTATCCAAATCGGGATAGAAGTTACTGATCAATGTTGTGATTCCGGGTGCTTCATAATACTTCTGTATGAGAGCAGCCATCAAGTCTTTTGACAGGTGTGCAGGTCCATGTGCCCATTGGACAACTGCTGGATATAAATTTTTAGGAAGGCAGAATTTAAAGTTGTTGTAGTATATTCCGTCCTTTAGGACAGCCCCTTTCTTCTTCCATTTCTGGATTTCTTCGGGGGTAATTGCGGCTTGCTGTTCCCGCAAAATTCTTAGATCAGTAGGAAGGGTCTGTAGGGTAAAAATAGGAGCTTCTTCTTGACCGGACACTTCTTCATCCACTTCCTGCAAATTTCTTGCTGCTTGCTTAGCAGCCTGATCAGCCAAATGGTTGCCCTTTGCTTCATCTGTATCCAACTTCCCATGTGCCTTGACTTTCAAGACGGCCACTTCTTCAGGGAGTAGGAGGGCATCCATTAGTTCCTTGATTGCAGAGCTGTGTTTGACTGGTGTACCGGCAGTGGTAAGAAATCCTCTCGTCTTCCAAATGAGGCTGAAGTCATGTGCCACACCCAGGGCATATCTTGAATCTGTATAGATGTTGGCACGTTTTCCTTCGGAGATTTTGCATGCTGAAGACAGGGCTTGTAATTCAGCTTCTTGTGCAGACATTGCTGGCGGTAGAGATGATGATTTGATAACTTCATCTGTTGTGGTCACGGCATATCCTGTGTGGTATTTTCCTTCTTCATCAGCATACCTTGAACCATCCACAAACAGAGTGAAGTCAGGATTTGTTAATGGATTCTCATGTACAGTTGGAAGATGTATTGTTTCCATTTTCATTTGTTCAAAACAGTCATGAAGTGTCTCTGGGTCATAGTTATTCACTATGACCAGTTCTTGGAATTCATTTTCCAGGAAATGGCGTGGCCATGCTTCAAGGAGGTCAGTTGTTGGGTACTTGACAATGCCATTTTCCTGTAGCTTTGATTCATCCATGGTGGCCCATAATTTTGCCATGGGCCCAAGATCATTCCATGATTTTGTTTTCAACTTGGTAACAGGGACATGTGGAATAGCAGTATCCCAATGACGGTACAAGTAATTGAGTTCTGGGGGTAGTTGGATCAGGACCATGCTATTGCCTTCAGAATCACAATAGAAGTCTTGGGCAGTGAGTTTCACCTCCACCCAGTGGTAGAGTTCATCTTCATAGCAAGGTTCAGGAGTGATGTTTGGCTTGTACCATGTGGTACAGAACGCATATCCTGGACCCTCACAGAGAGGTGTTTGTTCTTTATAAAAGGTTAAATCAGGATGCATTCTCTTGATGGTCCCAGTGAGAAGAAAAACATAGGTTTCATCCATGATAAACCCATAGTGGATACCCCCCTCAGGGAGTGGAAGAAGAGTGGATGGATTAAGAACTTGACATCTGTGTATGGTAATGTTGTCAGGCAGCAGGAGATGACACTGTAAACGTAGGTGTCTAGCGGGAGACACATGCTTGAGCTGAACTTGGTTGATGATGGCAGAGATGTCATGAGGGCCCAATACAACCAAGGGGTGGCCAAGGACCAGGTCTGCAGTTCTTTCAATAAGTTCCCTTGCAGCAAAAACAGCTCTAAGACATGAAGGGGTCCCTCTGGCCACGATATCCAGCTGGCAGGAGAAAAATCCAATAGGCCTCTGGCGGCCTCTTAAATCATTTGTTTGGGTAAGTACTCCTGTAGCATGGCCTTGTCTTTCAGAGACAAATAATTTGAAAGGCTTGGTATAGTCTGGCAGGGCCAGAGCAGGAGCAGATGCAATGGCACGTTTTAGAGTATGAAAATTGTCCAGTGCTTTATTGGTCAAGCAAAATGGGTCTGACTTGAGTGCATCATCCATGCTCTGCAATAGGAAATGAGGCCTAAGAAGGCATGTAGAGATTTTGAGGTCTTTGGAGGTGGAATATCCAGTACGGCTCTTACTCGGTCCCGCGTGAGATGTCTGGTACCTTGAGATAGGCAATGACCAAGGAAGAGTACTGTGGATTGACAGAATTGCAGCTTGAGACGTGAAGCTTTGCATCCTTGTTCTGCCAGATAGCAGAGGAGACTAATTGAACAGTCTTCAGTTGTAGGTATGTCATCTCCACAGAGTAATAAATCATCCACATACTGGAGGAGTACAACCTCTGGATGGTCTGTTTGCCATGGGTCAAGGATGGAGCACATGGCTTTTGCAAATTGACTTGGAGAGTTTTGTGCCCCTTGAGGCATGACAGTCCATGTATACTGTTGCATTTCATGAGTGAAGGCAAACAGATATTGGCAAATAGGATCCAGTGGAACACTGAAGAAGGCATTAGCCAGGTCAATGACTGTGAAGTATTTTGCAGATGGTGGGACGCCAGAGAGCAGAGTGTGAGGGTTTGGCACAATAGGGGTGTCCAGGACAGTTGCTTCATTGACAGCACGGAGATCCTGAACCATTCTGTACTTCTCTGGTTCACCTTTTGGAGTTTTCTTCTTCACAGGAAATAATGGAGTGTTGCACTTTGATACACATTTTACAAGAGCACCCTTCTCCAAGAGTGCTTTGATTTGAATTGAAATAGCTGCAGCTTGAGCTGGTTTTAAAGGATATTGTGGTTTCCTTGGTAATTTTGCTCCTGGAATGAGCTTTACCACCACAGGTGGTACTCTTAGGTGACCTATGTCCTCTGGGCCTGAGGACCATAATTTGGCAGGTACCTTTGTTTTTAGTATATCAGGAAAATTGGACCTCTGTTCCTTTGCTTCCCCACGGGGTTCTTCTAAATGCAGCATTAGAGGTAGGGAGCACAAGGCTGAGGTGTCTGATTCGGATAGAGGAGTAGACAATTCCACTTGTCCATCTGGGGTGAAGGTGATAGATGCCTGCAGGCGTGAGAGGACATCAGCGCCTAACAGGTTAATTGGGCATGTGGAAGATCTCCTAGAAGTCTGGGCAGATTCCAGACCTCTAGCAACTAAGAGTAAGGTATCTAGAGAGACTACCTTATATTCAGGGCGTGCATCAATGATTCCCTTGCGTATAGAGTCTTTTACACCTTGGACAAATGCACCTGACAGCATTTGTGAATGAATCTTGTCAGTAAGGTCAAAACCCAAATCTGTAAACATTTGAAACAGTCTTGCATGAAACCTTTCCACTGATTCTCCTTTTTCTTGTATAATATCAGTAAGGCCAGCAGCCTGATCTGCAAATTTGTCTAAGGTTAAGGGAGGAAGTGGCGGCCATGTTGGATGTGGGCACATCCGGGGCAGACTGGGCCGGACTGGGCATGGCCGGGGTCTGAGGAGTGGCTTGGAAAAAGGGGTAGGGGTAATTTGAATAGGGCAAGGACATGGGGTATGGTAAGGGGTATGGCCAGGCCAACTGGGTGGGGGCTAGGGCGGAAACAGGGGAGGGCAGGACAGCTGGATAAGGATTAGGGGAGGAGGTGGGAACCTGGACTGTGGGAGGGGTGAGTAACGGAGAAGACAGAGAAGGATTAGTAGATATGGGTGTAGGAGGAGTAGCCGGAGCGGGTGTAGTAGGATTGGCAATAGCAAGGGAGGAGGGGTTAGTAAACTGGGTGGATGCAGATGGGATGGTAGAATTATCAACAGAGAGAGAGAGCGTAGAGAAGTAATGGTGGATGTAACATTTAGATTAGACACAGAAGGTAGTGCAGGGATGGATGAGGATGATGGGAATGTTAAGGATGATGAAGGGGAGAATAAAGATCCATCAGAATTCAGGACCGGGCAAACAGGGGAAGTGACGGGATAGGTATTGGGAGGGTCGGGAGTGGGGAACATGGTCAGCTGGCTATCGCTTGTTGCTGACTGAACCTTGAGAATGGACATCCCCTGGGCATCATCTTGGGGCGTTGGCTGAGGGGATGCCCCAGTAACACAATTCTTGTGATATACATACAGTTTTACACCTCTATGATTTATCTCTTCTTCAACCCAACCTTCCTGCTGAATAGCCTTCGCTACTCTGTACCATGCTTCAGCAGTTCATAATAAATCATTATCTGTAAGCTTGCCTTTCTTCTCTGTCAGTAATCTACGCCAGCATTCCGGTTGTAATCTACCACATGAAGGCACAGCAATTTTACACACTTTAGCAATCTTTTCAACATTTTTAACCATCTCTTTACCCTCTCTATCTTCAACTAAGTCACACGCGAGCCAGCCCCTACTGGGCTTACTCGCTTCCTGTCCCATATCCCCCTATACAAAACGTCCCAAGTATAGGTAAAGGAAAATGAAACAGAACGTCTACAGTGCTCGACTGCCACTAGGAAGGGTGGGTCCCTCCTAAGTGCGTCTTCCCAAAACGTAGACCAGTCACTGAATCCGTGTACCCTAGGTGGTAGCCACGGATTGGAGCGGGGTGAGAAGTGTGTGACCAATCACTTCTCTCACAAAGAGAAATAGAAATAAATAATATAAATAATACAGAAAATAGAATAAAAATAAAAAATGAAAGTAGAGACAGACCCAGGAGTTTGAATGACTCCCAATTAAGACAACATTTAAAACAACATTTCAATTGAAATACAGTGCATGCAACACAGTTCAAATAAATTCAACAGTAATCCCTTTCCTTTACTCTTGTGGCCAAAGCCACCTCCCTCAACCTCGTAGTGTCCCCGCTCGGAGAACGATTTTCGTAAATCTCACTACCAGCGGCCGCGGAAAACAACTAACACTGGCCCGAGATCCGCCAGCCTCCCTCGTTACAGCAGTCCACTAAGTGTGGCCACCTCTATCCTCACTCCCGTAGTGCCCCTATGGACCCACCCATAAGTCTCACTACCCGTGGTGCAGGAAGACAGCAATGCCTGCTCGAATCCACCACCACAAAAATAAAATTCGGGAATGCCACCAGCTACAGCGCTTCGAAGCTGGAGGGTACCACCCTCTGCAAGCAGAGCAAGGTGCACAATGAGGCGGCTAGCTTGGCTATCAAAGTGACACCACGGGGGAATCCCCAGGAAGCAATGAGTCTACACCCCTCCACAGATTCCCCACCCTCTCTTTTTCCTTACTACTGTTAGCTAGACAGCACCTAAAAGAGAGAAAACAGGAAACGAGGACCCCCCAGGACAACTTCCACAGGTCCACCCCCCTTTTTCCATACAGTCTGGGCCACGTGACTCCTAAAAGGGGTAAAACAGGCAACAGAAGACCCCCAGGCAACCTCCCATGGGTCCACCCCCCTTTTTCCAAAAAGAGGGAAAGAACAAAACTAACTAAACATAAACCACTAACATACCCAGGCAACAGATAGACTAAATGCAGGTAAACAAATGAGTTACAAGACACCGGGCAAGATATTACCTGTCTTTGATGCCCTCCCGGGAAGCAGTCACAGACACGTGGACGGGTCAATCAAAGGGGCTGGAACATACCGGTGGCTCCTGCAGAAGTCTCTACCGTGTAATCAGAGGTGATCAGTCTCCCTTCCTTCCCCCCCGATTCCTCCGTCCAACAGCGTCTTCCTTAGGACGGCTTACCGGCCAGAGGCCATAGCCCGGTGCCCCACGTTGGGCGCCAAATTGATGTAGATTAATTTAGAAATAAACAAAAATGTTTAAAAGTCTATCTGTTCCTGTCCAAATCTGAGATGAATAAATTGCGTATACGCAGAAGTAAGTTCACACTGACACATGCAGTTCAGGTTAAAATAACTTCGAGGAAATTTATTAGCATCTCGCAAAATTCAGGCTTACAAGCCCTTATAAAAACAGAATGACATCATCATTGAATATCAGATAATAACAAATAAACATCATTAATTGGGTTAAATGTTAAGTGGCTGTGTCAATGTCCACCCATCAATATGATTAATTGGCCCAAAAACTAAGTGGTTAGCTAGGTGTCCTCCCACCGAGAGGTGGTATTGTTCTGAACACGGGTGTGGACGGATGGCTCAAGCACCATCTTTCCCAGCACGAAACTTACTCGGTGGAAGGGGGGGCTTGGGCATCATTTTGCGTAGTTAGTGATGTCAGTCTCGTGGTCGGGTGCAAGGTTCTTTTATGAATAGAACATTTCATTTGGCCGGTGTTCTCATGGCCTTCATATTATACTATGTTGCAAATTACAGGAGATTCAGTAATTCCGGGGCTAGTTATGTCCTTAGAGAGAGAATACAGTCTCTATTCATTATACTAAATACTGTCAGGAAATTCTGTCATGTAATGTGAACAAAATGGAGTTAGTACAATAATTCAATACAGGTTTCAATAAAGATTTTTAATAATTCTACATCATATATATATATTGCTATTTAAGTGATATCTGTGTATAAGATCAACAAACTAGCATAAATAAATGCGTGTCTACAACACTCCACCCCTTGGTCAAATACCACTGACATCACTACTATATTACTCTAAATGTTGCGTTAACTAATTTATTAAAAAATAATAATAATAATAATAATAAAGGTACACATATAACGATAGAAAAACCATATGACCACAGCTACTAAACAGTCCATGAACAATCGTGTTTCCCAAACTCCCCAGCCACCCAAAAGTCGATATCCACTTTTCCCACATGGCAGAAAGTTTGGTCAAATCATGGTTAACTTCTGTGTTGTTAATGAGGTAGCTGCAGTACTTCTTTGCTGACAACTGTCAGACTTCTCTCTTGGTGGCTAACACACCAAGGCCTAGGTGTAAGGTTACAACTCTTATGTGCACAAAGGTGTTGGAGGACCATTGGTTCCGCTGACTCAAACTGCCACCAGTCGGCTGGAAGGAAAGAAAATAGATTTAATATCACAGCATAATAATACAACCTAATTATCACCAGGTCCATCTGATATTATTTTGAGCTTCTGCCTCTGTTGCTTGCTAGATCTGGGTAGCACTCACACTTTGGTCCCTATCTGAATCGGCTAGCTCTGGTCCCTTGTAACTTACACTGTTTGAGTTACCCAGATGACTATCTCCCCCAACACAGTACACGCACACAGCTCACCACCTTCACTTCATGCCACATACTCACATGCATTCACCAGGTTCCAGGTCAATCAGACAAGGGGACTGTCACAAACAAACACTCACCACCCCCTGAAACCTGCTTAACACTCTAACATGTAATACAACCCAACATCCCACACTAGAATCATTGTGGGCAGTACTGTAAAAAGGAAAAATGGTTGCAAACCCATTCCCACCCACAGTCTATCACTACTGGGGACAGTACTCAAATGTGCTCTCCTGAAAACTCTTTGCACCACTCTATCAACCTAGAGGCTTTAGGGCGATAGTCTAGGGACCACAATATGCTTAGTGGTAGCTCAATAACATAAGCACAACTGTCCACAGATAACAAGTTCTTGTCTTTGGTTCTTCTTTGAATTCTTTTTTAGTGTCTTCTTGATGCATTCTCTGCAAGCCACAACTCTTCAGAATAGTTTTGCACAACAATGCAGCAATTCAATCCCCCTCTTGGTCTTCGGCCTCCACAGTTCAACTGCCAAGTCTGCCCAACTTTATTCTTGAGGGCTACTTGGTATGGCCAACTTTCTTGACAGGTGGAATCAGCTGCTCATCCTCTTTCTCTTCTGAGTGAGTTCACCTCTTCTGTGACCCGTATTTTTGACTAGGGTGCCAGCTTGCAGCTGCAGGAGTACAGAAAGACAATGTGCTGTGTCATTGGCAATCGTGCTTGATGCTTTCTTCTTTGTCGGTATCTTCATATTCTTCTTGCACTGTGCTCAGGTAGACGGTTTATTTCTGGACACTGATGTCTGTCCAGGCCTGTCAAGGCTCAATCAGTGCTGGGAGTATCTCTTCTGTTTCTTTAGAGACAACGGAGTCTTCAGGATACGATGACTCACAACCCTGTTCACTGTCTTGATGCACTACCTGGATGTATACAATATCTTCTCCCAGGCAAAGCTAGCTTGTTAGTGCATCTCTGGTGCAAGGAGAATTAAAGAGAGAGCATTCGCTAATTCAATCCCAGCTTGCCACGTGTCTGTCTGTTTGCCCTTCATCTGCATTGACAGTACTCGGAACCGCAGTGCTCACTGATGGCACTACTGCATCCACCTCCCGGTAGTCAGCAGCCAACCCAGAGTCATCTGACTATTAAAACAGGCAAGACAAACGTGTTAATAGAGCTCACAGCGGGTTGAATATCTATCTCTTCTGTCCTTCAGGCTGTTGGTTCTGCACATAGCAAACCAGCATGGCTGAGGAAGAAACTTTATCAGGTTTTACAT
Organism: Pelodytes ibericus; assembly: GCA_036172795.1. Taxonomy (NCBI): domain Eukaryota; kingdom Metazoa; phylum Chordata; class Amphibia; order Anura; family Pelodytidae; genus Pelodytes; species Pelodytes ibericus. Next base: position 56,504,851 of record CM069864.1, on the reverse strand, counting down.
GTTCCTTTAAGATGCTTTTGCTAGGGAATCATGAAAACAAACACTCCTCTCTAAACGTTTCTGTACTGTCCAGCTTCAAGTTATTAATCCCTGATATCTGGCTAGTAAAGTGGGAAAAGAGTTAAAACACTTGTGAGGACTACATGAGTGGATGGACCACACAAGCACTTTACACAAACATTCAGGTCAAAACCCTACTGGACAATGGGATCCCTCATTAGAGCCCTCCCACCCCAGGTCGGTTTACACACACATACTTACTGGACAATGGGGTCCCTCATTAGAGCCCTCCCACCCCAGGTCGGTTTACACACACATACTTACTGGACAATGGGGTCCCTCATTAGAGCCCTCCCACCCCAGGTCGGTTTACACACACATACTTACTGGACAATGGGGTCCCTCATTAGAGCCCTCCCACCCCAGGTCGGTTTACACACACATACCTACTGGACAGTGGGGTCCCTCATTAGAGCCCTCCCACCCCAGGTCGGTTTACACACACATACTTACTGGACAGTGGGGTCCCTCATTAGAGCCCTCCCACCCCAGGTCGGTTTATACATACACATACTTACTGGACAATGGGGTCCCTCATTAGAGCCCTCCCACCCCAGGTCGGTTTACACACACATACTTACTGGACAGTGGGGTCCCTCATTAGAGACCTCCCACTCCAGGTCAGTTTACACACATACCTACTGGACAATGGGGTCCCTCATTAGAGCCCGCCCACCCCAGGTCAGTTTACACACCCATACCTACTGGACAGTGGGATCCCTCATTAGAGCCCTCCCACCCCAGGTCGGTTTACACACACATACCTACTGGACAATGGGGTCCCTCATTAGAGCCCTCCCACCCCAGGTCGGTTTACACACACATACTTACTGGACAGTGGGGTCCCTCATTAGAGCCCTCCCACCCCAGGTCGGTTTATACATACACATACTTACTGGACAATGGGGTCCCTCATTAGAGCCCTCCCACCCCAGGTCGGTTTACACACACATACTTACTGGACAGTGGGGTCCCTCATTAGAGACCTCCCACTCCAGGTCAGTTTACACACATACCTACTGGACAATGGGGTCCCTCATTAGAGCCCTCCCACCCCAGGTCGGTTTACACACACATACTTACTGGACAATGGGGTCCCTCATTAGAGCCCTCCCACCCCAGGTCGGTTTACACACACATACTTACTGTACAATGGGGTCCCTCATTAGAGCCCTCCCACCCCAGGTCGGTTTACACACACATACTTACTGGACAGTGGGGTCCCTCATTAGAGCCCTCCCACCCCAGGTCGGTTTATACATACACATACTTACTGGACAATGGGGTCCCTCATTAGAGCCCTCCCACCCCAGGTCGGTTTACACACACATACTTACTGGACAGTGGGGTCCCTCATTAGAGACCTCCCACTCCAGGTCAGTTTACACACATACCTACTGGACAATGGGGTCCCTCATTAGAGCCCGCCCACCCCAGGTCAGTTTACACACACATAACTACTGGACAATGGGGTCCCTCATTAGAGCCCTCCCACCCCAGGACGGTTTACACACAAATACCTACTGGTTCCTGTGGCTCACTACTTATGGTATAGCTTCCCTTTTCCATGCAGACATACATACACCAATCAATAGACATAATACTACAAATTCACATACAACATATTTCCTGGTCTCTCAGTGGCACCTATTACTAGTCATTTAACCCCTTGGCGACACAGGACGGACTAGGTCCGTCCTGTGTGCCGAGGCGTTAGTGACACAGGACGGACTGAAAGCGGAGTTTTTCCGCTTTCAGTGCTCAAGCCGCATTGTAACGAAGCTTCCGTGTGGAAGCATCGTACAATGCTAAAAAAAATGCCCGTCGGCATTTCGATCGCTCCAGAGAGCGATCGAAATGCCGGTTTTAAAGGCACAGTGCCTTTAAAACGACGGGCATTAAAAAATGAGCATAGGAAGCGAATATGCTCAGAAAGTGTTCCTGATTGCCTCGCAAGTCGAGGCAATCAGGAACACAAAAAAAAAATGCACGATCTTGGTCACTGAGTGACCAAGATGGTGCTGCCCTTCTAAGGGCAAGAGCACAGGAGGCAGGAAGTACCTGCTTCCTGTGCTCTCTGGCTGTCACACGATTGCCTCTTCACAGAGGCAATCAGTGACTGCCAGGCACACTGACAGGCAGTGGGGATGTTCTGCTGAACATCCCCACTGACTGGTCAGATCAATATTAACTCTATATTGATCTGACCAGTTATGATCTGCCTCCCTCTCCTCACATTTTTTTAGTGAGGGAGAGAGACAGATCAAAGTTCTAAAAGTAAGTAAAAGTAAAAAAAAACAATAAACACACAACACACAAATATTAAAACAATAAAAAAAATTTTATTAAAGCAATTCCCTGCGTTTAACCCCTTCCCTGCCACTGATCTTGCATAAGCAGTGATCGTGCACATCAGCGCATTTATTTTTGCCGTTTGTGCATTTTTTAGGGGTTAATTTTTTTTGTACTGTAATTTATTACAGTACTAAAAAGGCTCTTCTAAGAGTTATTAACCCCTTCTTTGCCGTCGATCACTGCTTACGCATTGATATTGACGCCAAAGCAATTTTTATCTGTCTGCATATTTTTATTTTATTTTTTTTACACATACCCGCTAGGGGATTACATGTAAAGTAAAAATATTTGAGTTTTTTTTTTTTAAGCTGCCTGAGCGCATAGCGATCAGTAACAGCGAATTAGTGGCAAAGGCGGTTTGGTGATTTCTCAATTAAGCTCACCATTCGCCCTGGTCAGATCAAAATTGGTCGGATCAATATTCACAAATATTGATCTGCCTCCCTCTCCTCACTTACATTTTTGTGACGGAAAGAGACAGATCAGTATAAGTGATATAAAATAACATTTTATAAAATTGTCAGGTTTTATGAAAGTCTTTCACTGTGTATTAACCCCTTCCCTGCCATTCATCACTGTGTAAGCAGTAATCTTGCACAGCAACAGTATGTTTTTCTGTCTGCACTGTTTTATGGATTAATTTCTTTGTACTGTAATGTATTACAGTACTAGATAGGCTCTTCTAAGAGCTATTAACCCCTTCTTTGCTCGAGATCACTGCTTACGCACTGATTCTGAGGCCGCGGACTCAGGGTTCGATTTTAACCCTATTCAGCTTTCTGATACATCATCTAGCGATGTATCGGTGGCTGCTGAGCCCTTGCCACAAGTAGTGATGGGGGTCTACCGATAAAAAAATATATGGTTTGGTGGGGGTAAATTACATTGGCTCGCTTCAAAGATATATCCCATAAAGGACACGGACGCAGGTTGACTACATGTCAAAATTCCAAGTTGGAATTTTGAGATGCGCATCTCACAAATGTTGCCTTCTAGCCAAAAACAAACCAACAAACCTATGCATGGGTGCTATCCCTGTACTCGGGAGATGTTGCTGAACACATATTGGGTTGTTGTTTGGCAGTGACATATACCAGAATCTGTGAATTCATGCCTGAAGTACAATGCATGTGGAAAAAAACCTCCCAAAAAAGTACTACCACAAACTTTTACAAAGGCTGGTGGTAGAATTAGTACCTATACAGTATTAAAATACAACCATTTGAAATACCTTAGGATGTCTATTTTCCAAAAATATATGGTTTGATGGGGTAAAATTCATTGGACGGCTTCAAAAATGTTCCAAATGGAACATGGGCGCAGGCTGACTACATGTCAAAATTCCAGGTTGGAATTGCGCACCCCCTAAATGTGGAATTTTAGACCCAATACAAACCAACAAACCTATGCATGGGGGGTATCCCTGTACTCAGGAGATGTTGCTGAACACATATTGAGGTGTTGGTTGGCAGTGGCAAATACCAGAATCTGAAAATTCCTGCCTGAACTACAATGTGTGTGGGGAAAAAATGACATCCCAACCCTTTGACATAGGTTGGTGGTAGAATTAGCACTTGGAAAGTGTTAAAATACCACAATTTTAAAAACCCTAGGATGTCTAGTTTTCCAAAATATATGGTTTGATGGGGTAAAATACTTTGACAGGCTTCAAAAGTGTCCCAAATGGAACATGGGCGCAGGCTGACTACATGTCAAAATTCCAAGTTGGAAATGCACCCCCCCTAAACATGGCCTTTTAGCCCCCAAATAATCTAACTAACCTACACATGGGTGGTATCCCTGTACTCAAGAGATGTTGCTGAACACATATTAAGGTGTTGTTTGGCACTGACACATAATAGGATCTATGAATTCATGCCCGATGTACAATGAATGTGAAAAACAAATTACTATCCATAACATTGACATAGGCTGGTGGTAGAATTAGTGCATGAAAAGTGTTAAAATACTACCATTTGAAATACCCTAGGGTGTCTAGTTTTCAAAAATATATGGTTTTGTGGGATAGAATACACTTTTTGGCTTCAAAAATGTCCCAAATGGGACATCGGCGCAGGTTTTCTGCACGTCAGAATTCCAAAGTTGGAAAACCAAAAAGCGCACCTCTCAAATGTGGCCTTTTAACCCCCAAATAACCTAACCAACCTATACATGGGTGGTATCCCTGTACTCAGGAGATGTTGCTAAACACATATTGAGGTGTTGTTTGGCACTGACATATAACAGGATCTGTGAATTCATGCCCAAAGTACTATGTATGTGAAAAAAAATTACTATCCATAACATTGACATAGGCTGGTAGTATAATTAGTGCATGGAAAGTGTTAAAATACTACCATTTGAAATACCCTAGGGTGTCTAGTTTTCAAAAATATATGGTTTTGTGGGATAGAATACACTTTTTGGCTTCAAAAATGTCCCAAATGGGACATGGGAGCAGGTTTTCTGCACGTCAGAATTCCAAGTTGGAAAACCAAAAAGCGCACCTCTCAAATGTGGCCTTTTAACCCCCAAATAACCTAACCAACCTATACATGGGGGGTATCCCTGTACTCAGGAGATGTTGCTGAACACATATTGAGGTGTTGTTTGGCACTGACATATAACAGGATCTGTGAATTCATGCACAAAGTACAATGTATGTGAAAAAAAATTACTACCCAAAACATTGACATAGGCTGGTAGTATAATTAGTGCATGGAAAGTGTTAAAATACTACCATTTGAAATACCCTAGGGTGTCTAGTTTAAAAATATATATGGTTTTGTGGGGTAGAATACACCTTCTGGCTTCAAAAATGTCCCAAATGGGACATGGGCACAAGTTTTCTGCATGTCAGAATTCCAAGTTGGAAAACCAAAATGCGCACCCCCTAAATGTGGCCTTTTAGCCCCAAAACAAACCAACAAACCTATGCATGCGTGGTATCCCTGTACTCAGGAGATGTTGCTGAACACATATTGAGGTGTTATTTGGAAATATCCCTTCACATTTTAAGGTAATGTTTACCTAAATTGCAATATATGTGAAAAATTAAAAAAAAAGATTTTTTGCTGCAAACTTTGGCATAGATTGGTGGTAAAATGGCTACATGAAATGTGTCAAAATACCCCAAGTTAAATGCCCTGAGTTGTCTAGTTTTCAAAAATATGTACATGTTGGGGGTCATTCATGGATTTAGTACAGAAATCAGTGTTACAATGTCACTATCGCTAATTTTGAAAGAAAGGATTTTAAAATACTTTTGCACCACTTATAGTTCTGGCCCTGTAACATGAATAAAAAAGCACAAAAACATAAAAACATGGGCTATTTCTGAACTCAGGACATATATTAGATACTTTTTAGCAGTATTTTTTTGTTGTCTCTTGTACATGAGTATACGATTTTTCAAATAAAAGTCATAAAAAAAGTATTTTTTCAATTTTTTTGCCATATTTTATTATTTTTTTTACATCAAATTATATGCTATTATCAAAATAATGGTATCAAAAGAAAGCCCTTCTTATAACGATAAAAACAATATATAGTTTGTGCGGGTACACTAAATGAGACAGAAATAAATTACAGCAAAACACAAACACCTCAGAAATGTTAAAACAGCCCATGTCACCAAGCGTCGGACAAGCCAAAAAAGTCATGTCACTAAGGGGTTAATAGCCTTTCATCCTTCCCAGGTCCATACCCTCGGCCGTACACTTCCTGGTCTGAAAAGGTCCCTATAGTGCCGTCTCAGCTGTGTTGCACGCACAGCCCACATGCAAATAGAACATATTTCTTCCAGAGCAGCATACAGTATTACATACATAAACACTATGCACTAGGCTTACATGTCATACATAAACACACAATGTATTTCCTGGTCTCTTAGAACCATTTATTACTTCACATGTAATAAATAGCCTGCCACCTTCCCAGAGCAATATATAACTATTGCTAATAAGTTTCAAAAGCCTACTTATAAGCAATACAGGATAATAATAAGTAGTACTAAAAAATCTATTAATCACAACAACAACAACAAAAAACACTGTTTAGTAAATAAACCCATTGCAGCAATGACAACACTAAAACCCACCACTCTCGTTGCAGTGTGGTATTGACATTCAAAAATAATTTAGGGGGTTTATAGACTAAACAATAATCTGCCTGGCCAGAGTCACCTGTCTAGTTACAAGTACTAGTGACTAGTCAATGTCCAAGTAATGGTTCAGTTGCTAGTTAGTCACTTGGGTAGGTAACAAGCACTCTAAATGCCAAACAATTACTTTTTTGTTTTTTACACATAAACAAGAAACATTAGGAAAATTTTGGAAAATGCGGAATTCAGTTATTAATTATTATATATAATAACTCTGCAATAATCCTGCCGACTACGCCAGTTGTATTGGAAATGGTGAAGATTAGTAAATGCTCTATCTAAATTAATACCAGATATGGTTTCAACTGGTGTCTGTTTAACACGTTACAGTTTGGTTCCCACGGTTACACATAACAATAGGAGCCAAATGAGCACAACCTCAACAACAAATTTATAAATGGAAATAATATAACAATACAACGATTATATTATTCCATAAGGTATTATTAGAGAGTTATATTCAATAACTAAATAACAGAATATCCACACACTTGAATAGGTTAAAGCATAACAAAGTTTAATGATAACTCTACAACAATATCTACTATAGGTTATACAAATAAACAGTGCTAAATACTCAATCTATTAATAGAAACAAGAATAATTAACTCTATTCAAGTAAATGAAAGTAAAATAAAATATAAATGCTGATACTTAGATGTTGCAGTGCCAGGAGAACTCAGGTGGAAAGACTGGCTTCAGCAGCAGCTTCTCCATTGTTGGAGCTTCAGGAGAGTTCTGAAATCTCTTTAACATGCATCTCTTTTAACATGAAGCATTTGTTGTTACAGCTTTTCCATAGTAACCCTGGTCAGGTGACCAGACTGTCAAACTGTCAGACTCCATGTTGTTTACAGTCCAGTCTTGAACAATAGCCAGTATGTTTACCTGGAAACACTGTTGCTTAGACCACCAGCCACCTGCAAATACCCCACACATATAAACCAATATATATATATATATATATATATATATATATATATATATATATATATATTGCTATTTAAGTGATATCTGTGTATAAGATCAACAAACTAGCATAAATAAATGCGTGTCTACAACAGGCATCTACATCAGAATTCAAATGGGTCAACAGTTTACATTCACTTTATTGTATTTGGTGGTATTGCCTTTTAATTGCTTAGCATGAATCAAACACTTGGGGTAGCCTTTCACAAGCTACTCACAATACTTAGGTGGAATTTTTGCCCATTCCTCATGGCATAACAGGTGTAACTCATATGTGTGGGCCTATTTGCTCAGACACACCCGTTTAGTCCACAAATTGTCTATGGTATTCAGGTCAGGGCTTTGTGATGGTCACTCCAATACTTTGTATTGAGATGCTTGGATTTTCTACTAATTCTTAAATTAGTACTATAGTAGTATAGGTTGAAAAAAGACATTTACCATCAAGTTCCACCTTTGTTGATTCAAAAGAAGACAAAAAACTCTTTATGATAGCACTTTCAAATTATGGTTTCAATGGGGAGGATACATTTTCTTGACTGCACATGGCAGCCAGCATTAAATAAATAAATATCAGAGGCGTCAGTAATTACCAGTTATTACAATTGACCAATCAAAAGATCCTAAAATGTCATTACATCAATTGTTTAAAGACACAGTATAATGTTGGTGTAAAACTTGAACTGGCTTCCCTATTCCTTAATAGGGGTTATGGATTGGTAGTCAGCCATTGAGCTGGACAAGTCTTACACTGGGAGGAGTGTATACCTGCTTGCTTCCTATTTAACTGTATTGTCTGTATACAGTGGAGGTGAATATTTACATTCATGTGGTGGATTATTGAATAAACACAGTAAAGAGGAGAGTATATTTAAAAGAAGAAAAAAAACCAGAACAAGAGGACATAGACTTAAATTAGAGGGGCAAACGTTTAAAAAGTAATATCAGGAAGTATTACTTTACTGAGAGGGTAGTGGATGCATGTAATAGCCTTCCTGCGGACCTGGTAGAGGTTAACATAGTGAAGGAGTTTAAGCATGCATAAGATAGGCATAAGACTATCCTAGATATAAGATAAGGCCTTGGACTAATAAAAGTATTTAGAAAATCAGGCAGACTAGATGGGCCAAATGGTTCTTATCTGCCGACACATTCTATGTTTCTATGTTAAACAGGAAGACATATTTATTTCTTGTTTCATCAGCAAGCTAGAATGATAAACAACATAAAGACACAAGGAGAAAATTAACAAGAGAGTAGCATAAAATGAGGGCAAATTAGAAATAACAAGTGAGTCAAAATATTTTTTTAAACTTTTGCCTTGATAATTTGTTGCACTCTATTTTACAACAGCTTCCCATACCACCCAACTTCCCATACCACCCAGTGGGAGACTTGGGAGGCATAGCATTCTATGAAACTATGGAATATAGTCAGTCCAGTAATAACAAGAGTTATGTCGTATTAAAAACATAAGTTACTGGTACTACAATGCCCAATGTATTTTTTTGAATTCAGATAGCCTCCAGCAAGCTTTAATGTATAACCCAATGCCAGAATTATCCTATATGGACCATGAAATGTCACAGAGGTACAGGCACAAAAACAAGGAATAAATCCACCAGAGTATAGTTAGCTGTCAGCAAGGTGCTCAGAAGAGAACCCATGTGTTAATAAAGAAAAGGTTAAATTAAGCTTTAACAATTAAAATGAGAAAAATTGCACGGATGTAAGATTTTTAATGTAATAGTGAGTTATTACACTACCCACATCTTTCTTTTATATAAAAATCTCTATTCATTAGGTAAAATAGCAATATAGGTTAAACAAAGCTAAAACACACACGTTAGATATTTACAAAACTCAAGAAGAAATGTTGAAGGTGAGTTGTGGGATAGAATACTTACAGCGGCAAGGGGCTGCAAAAAAACAAAAGGGCTGATAAGTTGCCAGAGAGACAAAAATTGCAAACCCATTCTGAACCAGACATAGGAAGGAAACACCCTGGGGTAAAATGTCATTGGCCTGACAGGCAGTGTATCGACCAATCAACAAATTATAAATGGAGCAAATATGGAATCAACAAGGAGTTTTTTTCCCCATTGAAAACAGAATTTGAAATTGTTGAAAAAATGTTGTTTTACCCTCTATAAAAGAAAAAAAAGGAGAATATTAGCCAGGAAAATATATTTTCAGGAGAAAGTTGGAGAGAGGAAGGCACATAATCAAGGTCATTGTTTTTTCTTCTTTTTGTACATTAATTTAGCAGCACCTGACTATCATGTTAGCCATGAGCCAAAACATAGACATATTTGTATGAGATCAAATTGATAAAAGAATTAGTGTAATGCAGCACATTTTATTTGTGAATATGTTCACTCGAGTCTTTGAGGAGGCGTCCAGTCCAAAGGTTAAATCCTGTGATTCAGTTGTTTTGCTATATATTATGTAATCACTTGGTCTCCATAAAGCTTTTCTAGGGTTTCAGTCTTATGTATGATTTTGCCCACGAACCCTGCCTTATGGACTTCTTGTCAGTGGACCTGTTCCAGGTTTCATTCCTAGATGAGTTATACCACTGTATTAATAATTCATACCTGCACCAAATTTCTCTTCTCTGTTGTACTGGAAAATGTAAAAAAACATATACTGTCCTTCACACATAGATCAAGAAATAGCATCCCCCAGATATAAGACAAATAACTTTATTTATAGAAACACTTTATGTTTATGTTTATGATTCATTTTTAATCCAGACATTTTGTTTTGAATTAAGCTTTTTTGCTCATATGAATACAAACACTGAATTGAACAAGTCAAAAAGACTTGAATGTATGCTTTTTTTATTGCTTGTCCTTAAATTTCACATAATAATTATTTTTGAGATCCTTATAGCTGATTGTTCATTGGAATACATTTGGGTTTTTAAAGCTGCACGTGTTAACTATGGTTTTACAGGTCCAACGCATGAAAGATTTAAATATGACTTTTTCCCCTTCAAATGCATCCTGTTAATGCAGCCCACATGTATAGCATGCACTAGATTACTAACATGATGGTGAGGAAATATGCATACTATCTCATCACACGATCTCAAATTAGCAAATCAAGTTGTTAGTCTGTGTGTAATAAGTAAATAAATATGGTATATATTGATATGATGTTATTGGGAAAAAAGCTTCTATTTGCATATGAAATGGTAAGAAATAAATTATTGATAAAAATACAAGAAAAGAGTTGAGAAAGTTAATAGAAATGTGTAATGTAATAGGAAACGTTCATGCCCTGTGGAAAACAAGTATCTAATGTAAAAAAAATGTACAAAAATACTTATTTCTCTAAGTCCCCCTTTAATTACTTCAATAACTGAAACTGCTAAAATAACTCATATTAGCGGAATTAGAAAACTGGAAGTGCTTAGACACTGAGGTATTGGATATATTGGAAAGATATATTGCACTTATATTGCACACCCCACAAATGATTGCATTTTTTTCATTCTATCACATAGATAACCGATGATGTGTAGCAATCTGAATACTACTACACCCAAAAAGATCTTCCATTAACATTTGAAATGATTTCTTATTTTCCACACTTGTGACCACAGAACCAAACCAATTAGTGGTTTGATTTTTATTTCTATTGTCAGCAAAATGAGTAGGAGGTAATATGTTATAAAGTGTTTTAGCCTTGGGTGCACATAAATGCCTTTCCTGTAACCTGGAGCTGCCGATTATACAGGTAAATGTCGCTTAATAATTTTAACCACGAATTAAGTTAAAATGATACCATTTATTGGATAACTGAAAGTTTGATTGTATGCTTTCAAGACCAAGTTGCTAAGACTCTTCCTCAGGCATAATTAATTAATACAAAATTCCCAATTACAAATCATCTTTAAACAAGGTGGAAAAAAACACAGAATTTTGAAGAAAGTAATATTAACCACCTTGTTTTATTCTTTATTGCATGAGATGGTAAAAGGGCAAAACCCAGGAAGCAGCATGGGTTGGAGAATTATTTTGTTCATCTTAGAATTAGTGTATATCAACTGAGAGTGACTTTCAGATTTAACTATATTTATCGCATCAAGCATCCACATTTTGTAACCACACCTGAGCAAAATGTGAGCTTATTTACAAAAAACTTTAAAAAGAAATGGCACTGATGAACATTTTTTTTTCACAAAGTCAAAAGAAGCAAAGGAATTTCCCTGGGTCAAAGATGATGACTTGTGGATCATCTCTGGACATCAGGAATATGTAATATTTTATTAGCAGGGCATCCTTTGAGTGTTTTATTTTTACAGGTGACTCATTTCCCACCTCCCCCTACCTGGGCATGGTAGAGGTAGGGGGGCTAGGTAGCAAATTATTTTATTTATTTTGGTTAGGTCTGTGGGACTTCGGCTACTTGTGCGGATGATGTATTGTGTTATGTGTGGAGAGGGAGCAGCCCAGAGACATTTTGGCAGTCTTCTGACCCCAAGTGGGTCATTATTTTTATTAGGGTGGAGTTTGGTGGCATTTACCCAGTCCCTTAACCCGGGGTGGGAGGTTACATTTTATTATTTGGAAACCAGGGCAAGTAGTCCGTGCAACTGATTACCAGGCAAAAATATAAGCGTTTGAGCCAATTAACGGTTACTGCTCCTTATTGAATCACTTTTTATGCAGTAACTAATACTCAGTTCATTGTGGGTATTGGGTCTTTGAACAGGTGCAGTAATTATATTAAAAATGCGGTAATCTATTTACTGCACCGTTTAACTGTGTTGGGGGATGGGAATTGAATCACAAATGCACAAAAATTTACGCCATAATGCCTTTTTTTGTTTAATGGCTGGCATTGAATCCAGGCTATAGTTACACATGAATCCCACTGTCAAGCTCCACCATCCTATTTTTCTCTTCTACTGTTAGAATCGACATGGAAAATGAAAGAAAAATAGTTTTATTTTCGGGATTTAAACAAACTCTCATGCAAGATTTAAATTTCTACCCATGCTATAACAAAAAAACAAAAAAACAGTCTTGTATGTACATACTACCAAGATGTGTTGCCTATGTACTTGCGCATCTTATATATACACAGCAAATGAGAATGAAAAAGAAACATCACACACAAAAAAAAAACAATCGGTTCAAAGAAGACTTTTTTTTTATTAAAGGAATTTGTTCTCTCTTCAATGTTTCATATATATTTCATGTCACCTATAGAAATAAACAAGATTAAGAAACTTGTGATCTAGTTATATTTTATAGGTTCTCTCTAACTTTAATAGCATCAGTCCTTGGTCTCCCTTTGTGAAACAGATGATAATGTGCATCGAAACAACAGAAGTTAAGTTGTTGTGACAACTCTGTTATCACTAGTTTTCTTACATCCAATTGTTTCCAAAATGTTATGAATTCCATTAGAACTAACAGATAATATCTTCCAACACATAAAAAGATTTTTTAATTTTAACTAGATTATATTTTGCAATCAAAATATATGCCTTCTTATTGATAATAGTATTATATATTTGGATAAAATTATGTACGTCCTACTTTAAAAAGTCTGTATATGTCATTATGGAACACAGCAGAAAATAGTATGGTCTATTGAAACTAAATTGCAGCACGGAACAAGATGGTGTATCCATAGTGCAGGAATAAATCTGTGATCTAATTCAGCCCTTTACCTTTCTCTAACCCCTCTAAGCTACTTCTCTTTCTCATCAGGGCAGTTCAAAGGAAATATGATAGCTTGTATATTTTTTTGGTTTCTGTTGGCGCTATATAAATAGATAAAAGCAAACAGTGACATCTAAAAGTCAATGAAGATGGTACACTTGAGCAATACTGTGATATTCATATAGGCTTTTTAATGTATACTACCCGAATATGAAAACGGTATCACATAATTGCTGTTGCACTATTAAATTCACTTGTACTTCTGTGCAGAAGATGAAAACCTCTGCTTCAAAAAACAGTTGCAAATTCTCATGCATAGATTTTTTAAATTATATATCACTTACAAGGAGTTGAAAGAATATAACATCCACTCTCATTAGCTTTGTACCAGGAACTTTTAATGAGTACATTTCTTATTTTATTCTTCAAGTAGCCCTGTGGAAAAAAGAGTCAAATGAATGCCTCTTTTGAAACAGGCTTATACTTTAGTCCATGGTGTATTTTGGTTTGGTTTGCCCTAGGCACCTGCATTGCAGACCCAGGAAGTAAATCCAGCACCCTAGGAAATGGCCCAGAACCCATATTGCACACCCAGGACCTACCTCAGCCTCCAAAGACATGCACCCACACTGCACACCCAGGACATGCCCCATGACCCACATTGTAGACCTAGAGACAAGCTGCAGCACACACAAAATGCACACCCAGGACTTACCCCAGCAATCACATTGCACTCCCAGCCAGCATTCCAGTGGTAGCCAGTTGGATGTCTGTGCACTCCCCAGGCACACAGACATTCTACCATCTCTATGTGATCTGAAGGCAGAGTTCTGGCAGGTCACATGGCCACCAACGCTTTGACCTTAGAACATGCACGGGGAGCTCGAGAGCCAGCATGGAAGAAGACCTCAAAGAAGCTGGTGAGGGAAGATTTTGTTTTAAAGAGGAAGCATTTTTAGCTGACTTTCGGTTTATGGAATGCATGTAATGCTATTGGCTTCCTATAAACCGAAATTGAGTTCCCGTTCATACGAATAGGTCAATTGACCTATTCGTATGAATGGGGACTCTTTCGGTTTATAGAAAGCCAATAGCATTGCATGTATTCTATAAGCCGAAAGTCTTTAAAACGAACGACGTTCGGTTTATAGAATACATGTAATGCTATTGCTGTTCTATAAGCCGAAAGTCTATAAACCAAACGTCGTTCGGTTTATAGACTTTCGGCTTATAGAACAGCAATAGCATTACATGTATTCTATAAACCGAACGACGTTCGTTTTAAAGACTTTCGGCTTATAGAATACTATTGGCATTCTATAAACCTAACTAGAGTCTCTCCTCATTCATAAGAATTTCTTATGAATGGGGACTCGACTCTAGTTCGGTTTATAGAAAGCCAATAGTATTCTATAAGCCGAAAGTCTATAAACCGAACGACGTTCGGATTATAGAATACATGTAATGCTATTGCTGTTCTATAAGCCGAAAGTCTATAAACCGAACGACGTTCGGTTTATAGACTTTCGGTTTATGGAATGTATAATGTAATGCTATTTGCAATGGCATTACTATAAACCGAAATAGAGTCGGTTTATAGAATGCCATTGCCAATTCCATAAACCGAAATTCGTTCATTATGTCGGTTTATGTAATGGCTATTTTGCTATTGGTATTCCATAAACCGACTCTATTTCAGTTTATAGAATTGCCAATAGCATGAAATGATTTGAATTTAGTATTAAAAAATAAATTGAAAAAAGTGGAGAGTTTTAACCCCTTTGTGACGCATGGTGATTGCGTCCCAAATGACGTAAGCACCAAAACGTCACGATTTGTTCCTGGCCACTGATCACAAGGTGATCGTTAGCCAGGAACACTATAGCAGAGACCCAATCAGGGTCTTAATAGACCCTGTGGGTCCCTGCCCAAAAATTGCAAGCCCTTCGGACGTCACGCATGATTTAGAGAAATGTAGCTGGTGCTCGTTTTGAGCACCAGCTAAATTTCCCCTGTAAGACTGAGGTGGGATCCTGCTGCAAGTGCCTGCAGCATGATCCGAGCCGCGATATGAGCTGTTTAACACAGGACGTACTATGCCGTCCTAACGACTTTAAGGGACTTAAAATCAGGACGACATAGAACGTCCCAACGTCACGAATGGGTTAACGTTTGCTCTGGTCATAATCACAGCACAGGCTTGTAGGAGTTAACTGTAATTACATTAATACATGAAAAGAATATAAGTAATATAGTAAAAATGTACAAAATAAAATTTATTTTGAAAAAACTAAATGAGGTCCATAAACTTGGAAGGAAACGGATCACAGTAAAAAGAAACTGTGATCAGCAAGGGAAGTGTTAATACCCCTTTTATAATCGAGGTCGTCTTATAATCTGACCTCAAATTGATTCGGTTTATAGGCTGTGGGCATTTAACTATACGGAGACAGAGTGTCTATTCATAAAATTATAAATGGAGACTTTGTCTCCGTATAGTTAAAAGCCGGCATTTAACTATACGGAGACAGAGTCTCCATTCACAAAATTATGAATGGAGACTTTGTCTCCGTATAGTTAAAAGCCGGCATTTAACGATACGGAGACAGAGTCTCCATTCCTAAAATTATGAATGGAGACTTTGTCTCGTATAGTTAAATGCCCACAGCCTATAAACCGAACGTTCGGTTTATAGGCTGTGGGCATTTAACTATACGGAGACAGAGTCTCCATTCATATGAATGGAGACTTTGTATCCGTATAGTTAAAAGCCGACAGCCTATAAACCGAACATTCGGTTTATAGGCTGTGGGCATTTAACTATACGGAGACAGAGTCTCCATTCATAAAATTATAAATGGAGACTTTGTCTCCGTATAGATAAAAGCCGGCATTTAACTATACGGAGACAGAGTCTCCATTCATAAAATTATGAATGGAGACTTTGTCTCCGTATAGTTAAAAGCCGGCATTTAACTATACGGAGACAGAGTCTCCATTCATAAAATTATGAATGGAGACTTTGTCTCCGTGTAGTAAAATGCCCACAGTCTATAAACCGAAAGTCGTTCGGTTTATAGACTTTCGGCTTATAGAATACAAGTAATACTATTGCCTTTCTATGAACCGAACGAGAGCCCTATTTGTAAGGAAATATCCTTCTGTCCCTTAATGCGACCGTCTTGGTTTGACTTGTAAATACTGGATCCAGGAGAGCTATTTCACAGTGAATAAAAGAGACCGACACCAATGCAACTGTGAAACAACTCTGATTTTAATTGTTTAAACAAGCGTATATAAACGAAGATAAAAACATTAGTTACTACGATATAATTGGTTATTCTAATATTCTAATATGCAGAAAGGCGTGTTTTACAAGAAAATGCACTTAAAACGTAATATGTAAAATAGTGTTACAAAAGTCGTTCTTATGGAAAATTACAGAACTTTCAGAGACAACTTGTTGATGTTCCAGAAACCTCTGTTCTAGCCTTGGAATAGTAAGATAAGACAATTCTAATAACAATTATGCTACTGGCGTGATCTGGCCTTCCAGAAGGTGCTGCAGCTTCTTTGACACACTGTCGGCTTTTAACCCTCACAGATCCAAATTAATCCTTTCACTATTCATAAGAATTTCTTATGAATGGGGCTCTCGTTCGGTTTATAGAAAGCCAATAGTATTACATTGTATTCTATAAAACGAACGAATAATAATGAACGAATTTCGTCTGAAACGAATGCATTAATGAACGAAATTCGAAATGAAAATTTTAATTTTGCACATGTCTAGAATCTAGGTTAGATTTGTTTCTATATAGAAAGCCAATCCTAGGATATAACTTTGACACAAGCTTATCAATATGGAGACTAAAAGATAAGTTTGGATCTAGCCACATGCCAAGATACTTATATGAATTTACCTGGGTCAGGTTATAACTGGATTTGGTGTTGATGTTAAATTGAGGATTGCTTAATTTAAGTAGTTTGGCATTTGTCCCAAACAACATGGACACAGTTTTTTCAGTGTTGAGGAATAATTTGTTTCTAGCTATCCAATTTTCAACTTTAGAAAACTGATCCTGTAGCACGGATTCCACTTGCGATAGTTGAGTACCACACGTATAAATGACCGTATCATCAGCATACATATGCACATGAGCCAGGTCACACACCGAGGGTAGATCATTTATAAACAGTGAGAATAGCAGCGGCCCAAGAACGAATCCTTGAGGCACTCCACACTTGATTGGCAATGGGAGGGAGGTAGTATCAGCAATGGACACATATTGAGATCTATCAGACAAGTATGAATGAAACTAGCAAAGCGACCTCTCATTTATGCCGGAACAACTTAGTTTTATTAGCAGAAGATCATGATCAACCGTATCAAAGGCCTTTGCAAAGTCTAGGAAAACTGCACCTGTGAGTTCACTACTCTCCATACCACTCTGAATGTCACTGCTCACCTTTAAGAGGGCAGTTATCGTGGAGTGATTTGACCTAAACCCAGATTGAAGCAAGGTTAGATAATTGGACCATTGATAATACTCGCACAGTTGATCATGGCCACATTTTTCCAGGATTTTAGAAAATATAGGTAGCAGTGAAATAGGCCTGTATTTTGACTCTAAATTTACATCACCATTTTTGTGGATGGGGATAACTCTGGCTTTTTTCCAGGCTTTGGGGACATAACCGAAGGACAGGGACGCATTAAATAAGCAGGCAATGGGTCGTGCAGTAACAGGCGCACTCAGCCTCAGTAGCATTGATGGAAGTAGGTCCGGCCCACACTGTAATTTCTTTTTGTGATTGAGGAGATGCACTGCTATTATACTATCTGATATAGTAGCAAATTCAAATTCAGCAATATGTTTGGCCAGGGGTGATATCGTTGGTGACTCGTCTGCCAGAGAAAAAGTGCCATGATCTTCATTGTGGTGATTTGCTATAAGAGCTATGGCGCATCCTACAAAGTAGTTATTGAATTAATTTGCTATTGCCATTGGAGATTTTAGAACTTCATTATGTGCTTTAATTGTGGTAGGTTCTGAGCGGCACGGAGGGTCATACATGTTTTTTATGACGCTCAAAAATTTGGTCGGTTTGGCTAGATTTCTATTCAGTCGTTCAGAGAAATAAGTTGCCTTGGCAAGTTTGGTTTGAGTCTTGCATCTATTGCGGACGTGCCGATAAGTGTTGTGATCTTGGTCAGAGCCAGTTTGCTTAAATTTTGACCATAAAGGATCCCTGAAATGGAATAAGTCCAGGAGGTCAGCTGAGACCCAGGGAAGATGGGCACCCCTTACTCTCACTCTACGCAGTGAGGCATGTTTATCATAGACCTGAATGAACTCAGATTGAAAATATTCAATTGCAGAGTCCAGATCGGGTCTCAAGCTTAGCCTGCTCCACAGACAGTTGCTCAAGTCACTGAGAAAAGACTGGAGATTAAACTTCTTAAAACATCTTACAACAATTACTCTAGGGGTCGATTTGATGGGTCTTACTGTGGGATTTGGGGCTGGGAGCCTATGGCAGGAAGGTAGTGAGTGGCCACAGGGGAGCAGCAGTCAGCGGGGTACAAGGTAGAGTAACCAGGGAATAAACAGTTCAAGCCAGGATCAATGGGCAGGAGAAATCAGAATGTCCAGGAGGGAAGCCAAGGTCAAAATCCGGGAGGTTAATAAGTACAGGAGGAATCACAGGGATAAAGGACTCTGAAAAGGAACCAAGGGTATACACCACTTAGCAGCTCAATACACAAGCACTGATTGTAGTCAGTGCTTGGTATTTAAGGGCTATCAGGTGAACCTCCCCGCCTCCTCCAATTAGGGAAGTCCACCTACTCACATAGAGTAGCATGACACTCACTAAGGTGAGTGTCAGCCTCTTTTCACACCCCCGCTGTCTCCACCAATGGAATAGCACCATCGCGCGTTAGGCCATGCCCCTCTGCCATCCGAATAACAGAAGCATCAGCAACTCGCAGGACGCGAGTTACTAGAGTCCGGAGTTGCGGCCTACCACGCGACGGCCTTCCCCTCCGTCGGGCAGCAACGGGAGTGGGTGCAGGTAAGTGACCCCGATTTTGTGGGAAACGGGGTCTGGAACCCCCACACTTACTTTCCATACACAATACACTAAGCAATGATCACTGAACACATTGGGTAGAATGCCATCTAATCCAGCAGCGTATGGTTAGAGCTGTTGGGATTAATCCGAGTAGGATAAGAAATAAGCTGTGTAAGTTTCATGGATTTGAACAGTGAGCATGTTTGAACATTTTTGTGGTCTAACCAGTCAACACTGAGATCTCCAAGAATGAGCAGCTCACTTTTCTTATTTTGGGCACTAATATCACCCAGTAGTTTCTTGATGTCAGTAAGAGACTGAGCAGGGGAATTTATAAAAAAATGTATACATTTTGGCAAAACAGTTTAACTCAACCTTTCTTGGCAATCCAACTGATTTATCTGTAAAAAGACATTTAAAACAAAAATAAATCCAGATTGTAATGGTATATCGGTGGCACCCAGGAGGAGGGACCCTTGTTGCAAGATCACCTCTTGGGAAGTACTTTGTGATGTTCACCCTGACAAATATATACCCGAAGGTTGAGCCCAGGATAATGTTTTGCCAGGGGCTTGTGCAGAACAAGTACAACCTAGAGGTAACCAGGAATGGGTTGCTGAAGCACACTGAGCAGCACAGGAGACAAGGGTGACTGGAAACAGGTTGAAGGTCAAGGTAGGCTGAGATCAAGCAGAGTGAAAAACAAGCTGAGGGGTCGAGGCTGGTGGAGATCATACAAAGTCAAAGTACAAGCCGGGGTTCAAGGCAGGCGGAGATCAAACAGAGTCAACAGTTATCAGAATAAAAAAGGTTACTGGGAGAAATAAAAATGAAACAAAAACGAATGCATCTATTTGGAGTCTGTATAGAGAGCAAACAGACTCCAAAAATATGGCTGCCAAAAATGTCGCCGGAAGACATTCGTGACTTCTGGACTCCAAAAACATGGCCGCCGTAACAACATGAGAACTACGACGGCGTGAGAAAGGAGGTAATGTGCGACAAGCGGAGACCGGGTAAGTGACACAAATTATAAGGTGATATTATTTTTGATAGACATCTTTATATTAAGAGAAAGTTTTCCTCATTCTCTGCTTGTGGCATCTTTTAAGTAAATTAATGATGAAGGTGTTTAATATTAAAGTAGTAGTTACATGGTGGAGTCATGACGTGAGGACGCACGCTAATGAGCTCCGTTAGCCGAGAGAGAAGGCGCGAAATGAAGTAGCCGGGACTGGGACGCTGACTACCGCTGATCGATTGACTGTTTCTGCTGAGCTGGCCGCTGACGAGACTAACCCCCGACAAGATTAACCACCGCTGAACATATAATGTCTGCTGCTGCTACCCTCCGCTGTCACTAACCCCGCTGACATTATCCTCTGCTGCCTCCAACCACCGCTGATATTATCCTCCGTTACCACTATCCACCGCTGACACTATCCTCCGCTGCCACTAACTACCGCTGACAATACCCTCCGCTACTACTAACCTCCGCTGACATTATTCTCTGCTGCCACTAACCACCGCTGACACTATCCTCCGCTATTACTAACCACCGCTGACATTATCCTCCGCTGCCACTAACCACCGCTGACATTATCCTCCGCTGACACTAATTACTGATGACCCTAACCTCCGCCGACATTAACCCCTGCTGAACTCTCCGCTGACACTAATCTTCGCCAAATAAGCAGCTGGACGGAGGAAGAGAAGGCATCACCGTGAAACACTCAGCTGTTTGTCCCGATAACTCCGGAGCTGCAACGGGCTGATAAGACACTGATATCCGGTCTGCATATTACCTCCAGAGAGTCCGGCTGCAACACAAACAGCGTGGGAACAAAAGGTACTCACCCCTTGGGGATTCACATCCTTCCTCCTCTCTATCCCCCTGCTTAGTGCTAAAGTAGCCGCCGGCTGCTGAAAAACAGCATCAAAGGGGAAAATATATATCTATATAATTGTTTTAAAACAACAGGGTAATGGCCAGCAAGAAAGCTGTGGATAAACCTGCAAAAAAAGAGAGGAAGCCTGCTAAGGATCTTGAACAGGAGAAAAGAGATTTTAAAAATCCTTCTTCATCTTTCTTTTCTCCGGGCTCACGTAGGGCTTCCCTTGATATAGCAGGTATGCTAACAAAAACGTGTATAGATTCCAGCTCAGCTGCAATATCAGACATCGAGGGCATCCAGCAGGAATCCCCTTCTCAAATTTTGCAAGTGGGTATAACCTCTTCCCAACTGGAAATAGCCTTAGCTGACCTGCTAAATAATCTTAAAACAGAGATTCAATCAAGTGCCAAGGCAATCCAGCAAGATATTAACGGTCTCGGCAACCGAGTAGATAAATTGGAGGCGAAAATGGATGCTAATTGTGAATTAAACAATAGAAATGAAGGTCAGATACAAAGCCTTGATAAGAAAATCTCCATTATGGAGCTTAAAGTGGCTGATTTGGAGGATAGATCCAGGCGGCTAAATTTAAGATTCAGGAATATCCCAGAAAGTATTGGTAAAGATGAAGTGGAAAAATATCTAATGGAATTCTTCAAAAGCCTGGGGGTGCCCCTGGAAAACCCTGTAAATATAATAGCCCGATGTCACCGAATATTTAAACCGAAAACTATAGATTCAGAAGTCCCAAGAGATGTCATAGCATTATTAGGCTCGGATAAAATCAGAGGGGAAATCCTCAGAGCCAATCGAGACACCCAGGAAAGAGCTAAGAAATTCGAAGCTATACAGATCTTTCAGGACTTATCTCCATTCACAAGATTCTTTAGGAGAAGTCTAGCCCCGATAACAAGAGCAATGAGGGAAAAGAATATTATATATACATGGGGATCCCCAGCGTCACTGGTGGTTCGCCACCAAGGCCAAAGAATAGTGTTAAGAACATATAAAGAAGCAAAGGACTGGAGACTGATGGAAACTCTAGAGAACTGAGCTAATCTTGAATCGTCAGGGGGAATCTCCTTAACTGAATTACCTACATGAGGGACAGGTTGGGCGGAGGGGGGGAGAGACAGAGCCGGTGGGAAATAGAGAGGGGGTTGATCTGCTCAAATAATTACCCCTTCCTCCGGTTACTCCGGGATAATTGATATATGAGTATATATATTGCCTTTTTTTTTTTTCTCTTTCTTTTTTTTACTGCTCCCCTCTTCCTAGCATATGATTATTCTAATAGCGCAAGGACGGGGTGGAAAGTCTCATAAGGCTCAATATGTAGGCTGCATAAAAGGGGAATCACTATAGATCTGTGTATAATGTTAAGCTGTAACCTTTTTTTTTGTGCTCCCATTATGCTATACTACATGATAACCGTCTTGATGCAATATGATAAAGCTGTTTTTTGACCTGGACATCAGAGAGGACAGTATGATAATAATGTTTAAATGAGTTTGTATATAGACCCTTATACAAGATATGACTAAAGATCCCCATAGTGGTTTTCCGATTCTGATGAGGGAGAAGAGAATTTAGGGGGTGAGAAGAGAAGGGAAAGGGTAGGGAAGGGAAATTCTCTTTCTTCTGAGGCTATCGACTCTTTAGCCGCTTGTTGACATGAATATAAAATGCGAACAAGCACTGATAATTGGTCTGCAAGGATTTTCGTCAGACTGATTCTATTACTTGGTTTGCTTAAATGAGAAGGAATACAGGCTCATATATTATATGTTTCTATCAGTTATATATTTCTATTAGTTCCTGTGGTGGATTTGGCGGGAGGAGAGGGGGGGGTGGGAGGGGAGAAGAGAGGAAACAATTTTTTGTTCTTTTTTCTTTCCCCCTCCTTCCCCCCCCCTTTTTTTTTTTTTTTTCTCTTCTTGTCCTTTTCACAATATCTTTTACAGAATAGATTTTTTGGCTTAATCTTACTTAGTTTTATATTATGATCTGTCTCAATGAGACTCATTTAGACCTAGATAAAATATGAGTATATTGATTTTTTTTTTTTTCCTTTTTCCCTTTTCTCCCTTTCTTTTTCTTCTTTTTTTTGCACTTTGAGCCCAACTACACTTCCGTACACAGTCACATTAAGCCCAAACACATTCCTAGCCCGTACACTATGCCACATCCATTCACTGCACACCAAGCCTTATATTCTCATTTGTACACTGAGTCACAGCACCCTTCTGCACATTGAGTCACATTTTTTTTTTTTTTTTCTTTTCTTCACTTGCACACTGAGACACACTTTTCACCGGCACACCGAGCCACAATCTCTCTCCTACACACCAAGTCACATAACCACATTGTACATTAAGCCTCATCTATACTCTCTTACACTGAGTCACTCCCTTCTACACTATTATACCTACACATCGTTTTATATTTCTCCCCCTACACTTGGAGCTTCACACCTTTACTCGTACACCGAGTCAACGTATCACTCCCGATTATTGAGTCACATTCCCGCATTTGCTCATCGAGTACCACTCCCAATAATTGCACATTGAACTACACTCTTTTTTTTTTTGAACACAGAGTGCTTTTTTTTTTTTTTTCTCTTCTCCTCTCTCTCCTCCCCCCCTCTCCTTCAAAGTAGCTTCACGCCATAGTGAATGGAATCTGTCTCCTCCTCCCCCCCTCCCCCGCCACCCAGAATAGGTAGCTCTCTAATAATATTAAGCTTAGCCTAGTCCCAGAATGGAACTGACGATATTAATTATATAATTTGAAAAACCGCCTAAACTCTCTCTCGGCTTATAGGGACCAAAGGGTCTTTATACTGGTACGTGCCGTACAAATTTTGGGGGAGGCGCGTTCCCTAACTCGTGAGGTGGGCCTCGGGAGTTGTGGATATTTTATGTTGTATGTTGTTTATTATCTGTGTTGTGGGGGGAGACGTCTGGCAGGGGGAGGGGGGGAGAGGACAGTAGGCTCGGGTCTGTCAATGGAGCAAGAATGGTTAAGTGGATGACGGTTAACGCTCAGGGATTGAACACTATAAAAGAGCTATGCTGACGAAAACTCTGAAAGCCCAAAAAATTGATATATGTCTACTCCAAGAGACACATTGGACCAGGGAGACCAGCAAAAGAAATAAGATTAAGGGATATAATTTGGTCGCAAACGCCTCGATGGAAAAAAAAAAAAAAAAGAGGGGTAGCGGTTCTGGTGTCAGAACAGATCAGGTTCGAAATAGATAATTTAGAGATAGATAACGAAGCTAGGTTTCTTATACTTATTTGCCGCATAAATGGTATCTTATCTACAATTATAAATATCTATGCCCCGAACAAGGCTCCTCAGATTTTTCTAAGAGGAGTTCTGGATAGAATGGCCCTGATTAAACAGGGATATATCCTCATGGGGGGAGACTTTAATATGGTGTTAGACTCCCTTTTAGACCGGAGGCTCCCAGGAGGCTCCAAAACTAACAGTCAGCATAACAAACAATCTAAGATATTTCAACAATTATTAAAGGAACAACATCTATATGACCTATGGAGAGCCTTCTGCCCGGGGGAGTCTGATTTTACATATTACTCCCACCCCCATTCTTCATACTCCAGACTGGATACTTTTTTAAGGTATTCAACAGCATTATTAGCAGTAGATAGCATTCGGATCCAAGCTGTGACATGGTCAGACCATGAGGTGGTAATTTTGTCCTTAAATGAAAAAGATGCTAGGAAACCAAAACCAGATTGGAGACTGGATAATCGACTCCTAGACAAAGAGGCTAATAAAGAGCATATAAAAGAAAATTCAGAATACTTCTTTAAGGAGAATTCCAAAGAAGAAATAGCCCAGACGTCTTTGTGGTGCGCTTATAAGTGCGTGATTAGAGGTCATCTAATTATGCTATCAGCTAGGGAAAAAGCAAATTTCTTTGGTTCCCTTCCGGCTAAGATACTCGCTTTAGAACAGGAGATCAGAGATAATAAGAAAAATCCTGGCCCGGAGGGAGCTAAAGAGATAGCTGAACTAAGATCACAAATTAATAAATTCCATATGGAAAAAACAAAGGAAAACATGAAAAAAATGAGCCAATTATGGTATTATAAGAGTAATAAGGCAGACCGAATACTAACCGGTAAAATAAAGAAGAGAGAGGCTTCTCAAAGAATCTTTAGAATAGATGAGGGAGCGAATTCCTACTACAAGCCGCAAGACATTGGAATCCAATTTGGGAACTATTATAAAAAATTATATAACTTAGATAACCCACAGACACAAGATTCCTATGGGGAATATTTAGATAGAATTTCCCTCCCAACTCTTACAGAGGAGCAACGGGAGAAACTAAATGCCCCAATCGAGCTGGAGGAGGTTAATCTGATCCTGGATCAGCTGAAGAATAATGTGGCTCCAGGACCAGATGGCTTCACAAATTTGTTATATAAAATCCTAAAAAAAGAATTAGCCCCTAGACTGGTACAGCTCTTCAATGCAATCGGAAATGGAGAAAAGATCCCTACCGAAATGACCCGAGCAAACATTATCCCAATTTTAAAAAGTAACAAAGACCCCTCCAAAATAGAGAATTATAGACCTATTTCCTTATTAAATGGAGACATTAAAATCTTCGCCGCCATTATAGCGAGAAGATTGAAGCCAGTTGTCCCTGTATTGATTGATAGAGATCAGGTCGGATTTGTGGCTGGAAGATCAGCCACAAATAACATCCGCCGACTGATCCACTTCTTGGACTCTTCTCACACTCATCTGACCCCCACGCTGACTCTGTTTTTAGACGCCGAAAAAGCGTTTGACAGAGTCAGCTGGGGATCAATGACTGCATCTCTGGGGAAGTTTGGCTTCAATGGCAGACTGTTGTTTATGATAGAGGCCTTATACACATCTCCATCCGCCAGAATAATAGGGGCAGGCATATCCTCTCCATGGTTCCAGATCAGGAACGGCACAAGGCAGGGGTGCCCCCTTTCGCCAATCCTGTATGCCCTCTCTCTGGAGCCATTCGCTCAAGCGGTTAGGCAGAATACCGACATTAAGGGGAGCCTAAGCTTGGAACATAGAGGGAAGCTAGCTCTATACGCAGATGATATTGTGGTAACAATTACAGATCCGGTAAAATCACTAGCAGCATTAATGCTGGAAATTAATAACTTCTCTAAAATCTCTAATTATAAGTTAAACATTAATAAAAGTGGTGCTATCATATTGAATATACCTCCTCAGGAGATCGACAATATTAAGAGTACATATGATTTCCGATGGATCCAGAGAGAAACAACATACTTGGGTATAAAGATAACAACAGACCCCCGCCACATCCTTGAATGTAATTTTAGAGGTCTTCTTCTCCAGACCAGTGAGTCTTTGAAGAAATGGTGTAATATAGAAGTCTCCTGGTGGGGCAGGCTGAACATCATCAGATCATATATCCTCCCCAAATGGATATAGCTGTTCCGATTAGTGCCCCTCCCTCTCCCGATAGCTTGGCTAAGAGAAATTCAGAAACTATTTACTAACTATATATGGGGAGGTAAAAAACCTCGTATCGCACAGAGAACTTTGAAGAAAAAAACAGCGCAGGGAGGCATTGCTCTCCCGGATATCCAAAATTACCATGACGCAGCTCAGATCTGGCATATCTCGAAGTGGCTATCGGCCGAGAATGATCAGGAAGACTGGTATATATATGAGGCCGGCCTGATGGATCTGACAGATCTGAGCATACTGACCTCTCTCAACAAGAAGGCAGAAGCTGTGCTGGAGCAGAGATATAGAGGAAACTTAGTTCTTTGCAACTTGCTTTCCTTTTGGAGCAGATTTAAGAAAAGACAGAGCTGTGACCAGGTTCTCTGTCCAGACTCCTCTCTCGCTTTTTTGGATTGGACTATACCTAACATGAACCTCGCTATATGGGCTAGATTCGGATTAACTAAATTCTCTCAGCTCTGGAGAGGAAAGGAACTAAAACCTTTTGCTAGTTTGACTGAAGAATTTTCACTGCCCCCTAGAGAGGTTTTCATGTACTTAAGACTAAGAGGATTCCTCCAAAAAACAAAGAGAGACTATACTCCAATAAAAAAGGCTCTTGAGCTCACTTTAACAAAAGATACTTCAGTTAGAAAAATTGCAAATAGTCAAATATTTTCCCCACTAGACTCCAGATAAAATAGGAAAGATGTACCCAGGGACTTCGAAATCATGCTGGAGGTGCTCCAAGGACACTGGATCTTTTAAACATATTTGGTGGTCATGTCCCGAGCTAGGGAAATACTGGTTCATGATAGATAACCTAATGGGCGCTTTAGGAATAAAAATAAACAAAGAATATAAGACATATATAGCCCACCTTAATTGGCCTTCTCTTTCACCTCCCCTTAAATATTTAGCTGATCATATATTGGTTGCAGCCAAGATTCTAATTGCCCGTAACTGGAGATCTATTAATGTCCCAACCTGGGAAAATATAAGATATCAGATAGAACATCAACTCCAAATGGAAATCGGCTTAATAACAGGGAAAAGAAGCTATCTCCCCAAGGCTGCATATGATAGATGGAAATCCGGGATATAAGATACCTAGACGCGCACTACAAATCCGCTAAAGCTGAAATGAAAGTAACACTCTCTAAGAGGAGCTAAACTGTTCGATTCCCTGAGCGTGAGCAGACTTCCGTGACAGACTCCCCGACCCTGCGGACCCTCCTCTTCACCCTGCTCTCCCTCCACGACTTATATGTTAGGGTAGATAGATGGTGCCATATCACGTTGGGTAAGGTTCTTAATTATCTCCCTTCTCTCCTCGGCTCTGGGTTCACCAATTAGAGCTAAGAGGAAGGAACCTTATGCTATGACATTATCCCTCCCTTTGTCTTGTTCTTTCTCGTTTCCTTTCTTGCTCTTTCTTTCTCTCTTCTCTTTCTCTTTTTTTTTATTTTTTTTTTTTATTTATTTTTTTTAATTCTCCCCTTTCTCTCTTTTTTCCTTTTTTACACAGTTTTAAAGCCAGGTTAATATACCCAATCCCCCGTGCTTGTCATGTGGAAAGGATATAATAAATAATCCTCCTCAATTGTTTAAGACTGTGATCTATTAGGTATCTGCAGGATGATCATATGTTTTTATGGTTGTCTTACAATGTTTGTAATGTATTGTGCCTGTTGGTATGTAAAATGTTTTTGGAAACTGTATAAATAAAACACTTAAATAAAAAAAATAAAATAAAAAAAAAAGTAGTAGTTACATGATGAGTGAGGTCATCATGTAATATCAGTATATGTGTGTATGTATACACTGACAAGTTGTGGTCTGTGTCTCAGTCCCAGCTCTTCACAGGTCAGAGACTTATTGCATTCTGCATAGGGTTTATGCAGCCCACTAATTCATTCTCTAAGAGCAACTTGAAACTTAACTCCCTTTCTTCGGCTAATATAGTGGTGTTCACTCACACTGCCACAATATATATAACATTAATGTTAGCATTCTTTATTTTATTTTATTTATTTAATGTTTTTAATTGCCGGATTTATATTTATTTATTTTCTTACTATTTTAATTACTAGACATTAAGCCCGTTAAATTAACGGGTGCTAGAACCCTAAAGCCGCATGACGTAGCCTGACGTACCCAGCTCTGCGCATAGCGCCCCTGTTGCCCTAGCAACGTCGTGGACATGCGCAGAGCTGACCGAGCGGATCTCGCTTGACATCGCTCGCCCGCCGCCACTTGTAACGGCCGCTGCCACTTAGAAGTAAGTCCACACGAGCGCGCACCCACCGAGTGCCCGCGCACACCCGCCGCTTCAACAGTTTCGCCCGGTGTTCTGACAGATTTCTTGGAGGCGAAGAGGCGAGTACACAGCGCATGCGCATGGCTATCAAGCCCTAAGATCAGCCATTTGGGTATGCGCGCGTCCATCGCCAAAAGTCTGCAGAAGTGTTAATAAGCTAAGTTGGTAAGTAACATGGGGGGGGGGCATAAGGGGGAAACATAGGGGCAAGCACCCTGGTGAGGGGGGGAGCCTTGATGGCCCCCCCTCGCCAGGGTGCTTGCCTCTATGTCCCGTCCCCCCCAGTGTTACTTACCACCTTAGCGTTTTTAAAACCGCTGGAGACATTTGTCCATCGATTGCGCAGGAGAATTTGCTCGAGAAATCTGTCAGAACACCGGCCGCTGGAAGTCTCTGCGCTCCAAGTCCCAACGGCTGTCCGTGGGGCACATGCGCAGTAGCGCAATCCCACGGACACAGGGACTGGACGCAGAGACACTTGTACTTTATTATAGAGGATTACCTTATAATTATTTTTATAGATTTAAAATTTACAATTTGGGGTATTTAGAGAGGATGTAATGACTTCTATGTGCAGTAGCTGACGTCTTTCCAAAATGGTCCTGAAATAAGCCAAATGTCTTCCTCACAGAAGTCTATGGATAGGACCAAAGCTACCAATTCAGTCAGCGGGACTCTGTAGGAGTTCCTCATTGGCCAATTTTTGTTATAATCTGAGATCACGTTGGTGATTTCTGAGTACCCCGTATTTAAAGAAAAATATCAGTGATAAGTAGGGATGAACATAATGTGCAGAAGGGCACCCAACATTTCGGCACTCTTGACAATTTTGTCAAGACTCAAGAGTGAAAATAATGTTTTTGGGAATTACTATATATTGTGTCAGACATTTTGCAGGAATGCTGAAATAAATGCAGATTGTCGTATAGGACTCTTACTTTAGAACCATATTTGTTCTGTAGTCTGTACATTTTTCCAACATCAGACCTGGATTTGAGTCTATCTAAACAATATGTAAGTAATAATTTAATTATATCTTTTTAATACTGACAATATGGTTGCTAAGCAAAGGTAATCTATTAAGGATAGTTTCACATTTTATTTATCCATGACGAAGCTATTTTATGCAGCATGGAATAGATTGCCATTATAGTATACCCGCTGCCTCATTTATCATTACAGCAATTCCTGGAAGTGCTCTGTGAAGAGAAAACAATTAACAGCTGCTACTTGCATAATGTGCCAGTCTTAAGCAGTGAACCTGTCTCTGCCACACTAATTCCTAACTGATCTATAGATACATTCCTGAACTGTTAGAATTATAATATTTACCAGTCAGCTAGCAGATGACACATGCTATTGTGTAACAAAATAAGTAAATAAGATACATCAAACAATTGTACTTGCCAAATTCAGGATAGAATCCATTCTAGCTAGAAATCATTTTAGATGCCTTCTGTCATGAAAATTTGCATATCATGAAAAAGAACACTCAAGCATAATATGTTAAACCATGGAGAACTCTGCTTTTTTCTAGGATGGCATTTTAGAGGGTGATGTTGTGCTATAGACTGCTGGTAGATTTGCCTTGAATGACCAGTAATGATGCAAGGCAGGTAGCTATACAAAAGGGCAGGACTATACAAAAGTAGTAATAGTTGGCCAGGGCTAACGTATGTTCCTATATGATCTTCTCACAACCTTATTTAAGGGTACTCCATCGCCAAAACATTGTTAATTTGTGAACAAATAAAAAATAACGACAAATGTATCTAAATATAGCAGAATTGCAAGAAATCTAATGAGTAACTTCAGAGAAAATGTGGATTATCTTGCAATTCTGCTAAAACAATGTATAGTTGTTCATCTTTTTCATTTCATGCATTCTCTGTGTTCTGTATAAACTGTGCATTAACCCCTTAGTGACATTACTTTTTTGGCTTGTCCGATGCTTGGTGACATGGGCTGTTTTAACATTTCTGAGGTGTTTGTATTTTGCCGTAATTTATTTCTGTCCTGAGTTCAGAAATAGCCCATGTTTTAGATTTTTGTGCTTTTTTATACATGTTACAGAGCCAGAAGTAGTGCAAAGCTATTTCAAAATCCTTCAAAATTAGCGATAGGGATATTGTAACACTGATATCTGTAATAAATCCATAAATGACTTCCCACATGTACATATATTTGAAAACTAGACAACTCAGGGCATTTAACTTGGGGTATTTTGACACATTTCAATGAGCCATTTTACCACCAACCTTTGCCAAAGTTTGCAGCAAATTATATTTTTTTTAAATTGTTCACATAGATTCCAATTTAGGTAAACATTACCTGAAAATGTGAAGGGGTATTTCCAAACAACACCTCAATATGTGTTCAGCAACATCTTCTGAGTACATGGATACCACTCATGTATAGGCTTTTTGGTTTTCCAACTTGGAATTTTGACATGCAGAAAACCTGCACCCATGTCCCATTTGTGACATTTTTGAAGCCAGAATGTGTATTTTACCCCACAAAACCATATATTTGTGAAAACTAGACACCCTAGGGTATTTCAAATGGTAGTATTTTAACACTTTCCATGCACTAATTCTACCACCAGCCTATGTCAAAGTTTTGGGTAGTAATTTATTTTCACATACATTGTACTTCAGGCATGGATTTACAGATCCTGTTATGTGTCAGTGCCAAACAACACCCCAATATGTGTTCAGCAACATCTCCTGAGTACAGGAATACCCCCCATGTATAGGTTGGTTAGGTTATATGGGGGTTAAAAGGCCACATTTGAGAGGTGAGCTTTTTGGTTTTCCAACTTGGAATTTTAATATGCAGAAAACCTGCGCCAATGTTCCATTTGGGACATTTTTGAAGCCAGAAGGTGTATTTTACCCCACAAAACCATACATTTTTTAAAACTAGATCCCCTAGGGTATTTCAAATGGTTGTATTTTAACACTTTCCATGCACTAATTCTACCACCTGCCTTTGTCAAATTTTAGGTTAGTAATTTTTTAATGTTCTGTTTCCACATACATTGTAGTTCAGGCATGAATTTACAGCTCCTGTTATGTGTCAGTGCCAAACAACACCTCAATATGTGTTCAGCAACATATCCTGAGAACAGGCATACCACACATGCATAGGTTTGTTTGGTTGTTTGGGGGCTAAAAGGCCACATTTAGGGGGTGTGCATTTCCAACTTGGAATTTTGACATGTAGTCAGCCTGCGCCCATGTTCCATCTGGGACACTTTTGGCGCCTGTCAAAGTATTTTACCCCATCAAGCCATATATTTTGGAAATCTAGACATCCTAGGGTATTTAAAATTGTGGTATTTTAACACTTTTCACGTACTAATTCTACCACCAACCTATGTCAAACGGTTGGGATGTCCTTTTTTTCACACACATTGTAGTTCAGGCATGAATTTTCAGATTCTGGTATTTGCCACTGCCAACCAACACCTCAATATGTGTTCAGCAACATCTCCTGAGTACAGGGTTACCACCCATGCATAGGTTTGTTGGTTTGTTTTGGGGCTAAAAAGCAACGTTTGGGATGTGCGC
Organism: Pelodytes ibericus; assembly: GCA_036172795.1. Taxonomy (NCBI): domain Eukaryota; kingdom Metazoa; phylum Chordata; class Amphibia; order Anura; family Pelodytidae; genus Pelodytes; species Pelodytes ibericus. Next base: position 56,472,257 of record CM069864.1, on the reverse strand, counting down.
ATTTTCAACTTGGAATTTTGACATGTAGTCAGCCTGCGCCCATGTTACATTTGGAACATTTTTGAAGCCGTCCAATGTACTTTACCCCATCAAACCATATATTTTTGGAAAAAAGACATCCTAAGGTATTTCAAATGGTGGTATTTTAATACTCAATATGTATTAATTCTACCACCAGCCTTTGTCAAAGTTTGTGGTAGTAAATTTTTGGAGTTTTGTTTCTACATACATTGTACTTCAGGCATGAATTCACAGATTCTGATATATGTCACTGCCAAACAACACCCCAATATGTGTTCAGCAACATCTCCCGAGTACAGTGATACCATCCATTTATAGGTTTGTTTGGTTGCTTGGGTTGGTAAAAGGCAACATTTGTGAGGTGCGCATCTCAAAATTCCAACTTGGAATTTTGACATGTAGTCAACCTGCGTCCATGTCATATATGGGATAAATCTTTGAAGTCAGCCAATGTAATTTACCCCCGCCAAACCATATATCTTTTAAAGGTAGACACCCATGACTCAAGGGCTCAGCAGCCACTGATACATCACTAGATGATGTATCAGAAAGCGGACCAGGGTCAAAATCGAACCCTGAGACAGCGACCTCAGAATCAGTGCCTTAGCAGTGATCTACAGCAAAGAAGGGGTTAATAGCTCTTAGAAGAGCCTATCTAGTACTGTAATACATTACATACAAAGAAATTAATCCATAAAAAGTGCAGACAGCAAAACATACTGTTGCTGTGCAAGATTACTGTTTATACAGTGATGAATGGCAGGGAAGGGGTTAATACACAGGGAATGTTTTTCATATAACCTGACAATTTTATAAAATGTTATTTTATATCACTAATACTGATCTGTCTCTTTCCCTCACAAAAATGTAAGTGAGGAGAGGGAGGCAGATCAAAATTGCTCGGAACAATATTCACAAATATTGGTCTGACCAGGCGAATGGTGATGCTCATCAGAGCAATCACCAAACTGCCTTTGCCACTAATTCGCTCTTACTGATCGCTATTCGCTCAGACAGCTTAAAAAAAATCAAAAATATTTTTACTTTACACATAACCCCCTAGCGGGTGTGTGTAAAAAAATGTTTTTAAAATATGCAGACAGAAAAAAATTGCTTTGGCGTCAATATCATTGCGTAAGCAGTGATCGATGGCAATGAAGGGGTTAATAACTCTTATAAGAGCCTTTGTAGCACTGTAATAAATTACAGTACAAAAAAAATGAACCCCTAAAAATTGTACAAACAGCAAAAATAAATACGCTGATGTGCAAGATCACTGCTTACGCAAGATCAATGTCAGGGAAGGGGTTAAATGCAAGGAATTGCTTTTATTAAAAAAATGTTATTGTTTATTACTGTATTTATCATTTTAATGTACTTTAATTTACTTTTCTTACTTTGATGTGTCCCTCTCCCTCATTAAAAAAAAATGTGAGGAGATGGAGGCAGATCCTAAGTGGTCAGATCATTATTGGGTTAATATTGATCTGACCAGGCAGTGGGGACTGACTGTCAGTCTGCCAGTCTTCTAACCTAGAAGGCTAAACCAGCCGGGGGATGTTTTTCAGAGACCTTTGGCTATAGCAATATTTCTTCAGCTAAGTTGCTCCCTTAAAGGGACCACTTCTGCTTTAGTCACCCTCTCTAGAGTGTTCCTGCTTCAGTCACTCTCTCTAGGGTGTTCCTGCTTAGTTACCCTAACCTAAGGACTCATCCCTTGTTTAACGCTCTCTATCCCTACCTTGGATTTTTCTACAGTCCCTGCTCAAGCTCTTTGTTTCTACTGCAGTTCCTAGTCAAACCCCTTTCCTTTTCTGAAGTCCCTTGCTAAAGTCCTCTTTTGTCTCTGCTTTGGTCCTTATTCCAATCCCTATCTTTTTGCATCTATACCTGTTCTCTCCCTGCACAATGAATAACAACATGCAACCAAACACCTTTTCTATCTCTGCACTTAAATTCCTACCTTACCTGGTCAAAGCATTGACACCCCCTGTCAGAATGGTTTGGTCTGCTCTCTCAGGGCCATTTTACCACTGTGCAATAAGGGTAGATGCCCTGAGTGGACACACTGCTGGGTCAACTGAATCTGGTACTTGAGCCCTATAGTTTCTGAATCCTTTTATTTATATTCTTACTTGCCAGGGTGGATGACATTATTCATTTTATTATTCCCTCACTTACCACTAAACCCCTTTCATCATGGTATTGCCCAAGTTCCCTTAGCTTTTTCCAACTGCCATTCATTTCATTCACCCCATTGGCCACTAGCTGTTTGTCTTTCACACTATTGGCCAGCATCCCTTAGATCCCTTCTTTCATCCTATTGGTCTCACTCCAAGTCACTCTGACTTCCTTTACCCTGGGATTGGCTGGTTTCTGTTACTTCTTCCTTATTCATGTTTCCTCTGCCTATGCAAGAGCTGTTAACTGGTAAGATCATTATATTGTAACCCTTTTCATGTCAAACCAACCAGAGGGATGAATTCTAAAATAAAAATGGTTAATAGTGCTAACTCCATCTGTTGAGACTAGATTTCCCATTGTAAGGAAACAACTTACCTGCTGCCGCTATGTGGTCTGCACTTTCACTGCTGCCGCATCAGCCAAAGGAGGGGGTGGGCAATAGAGGACCTGATCGGCGTCCTGGTCAGCAGTGGCCGCTCTCCCCATGTCATCTCTTGTCTGCCAATGTATGCGCAGCAGTCAGAGATTGCACGCATGTGGAGTAACCCTACACACAGAAAAGTAGTATAGTCTTAAAGGGCTATACTTATAAATTTTTGCTAATTACTCAGGGGTGGGTTTCAATGCCTCAAAGGCATATAAACCATCAGCTGCTTGTGTTTTTTGGAATTTGCCAAAGTTGCATATATGTGCAAATATATTTTTTCTTCCAAATATGCTACTTCTGGATATTTGCATTGGAAATCATATTAGAGCATATATGTAATTATGTAAAAAATTGTGCATTTATAGGTCTTTAAAGTACAATTCCCCATCTCAGAATAGGAGAATTGAAATGGGTGAAATGTCCCTATTATCCCCGAATATGAAACGTATTAGGGGCTGATCGTCGCATATTGTGTAGATAACATTGTATGGTTTCTATAGCAACAAATGTTCCGATCTGAAGGCCTCCGATGCCTCCTGTTTATGATGAAATTTTGGTTTATTGTGTAGCTGTATTTCGGGGATTCGGTATATTTGCCCTTTACGTCCGATCTGAATTCAATATCGGTTTATATTTTTTAGACCCTTACGTCCTCTGGCTGTGTTAAAACTGCATTTAGCATAATTTTGATTCCATGCAGTGGTTTGGTGTCTTTTTAATTATGCAGTATTTCACCTTCACAGATACTGTTATGGACAAATGTCTATTTTACTATTATACACTTGTGTTTATGTCTTATTTGTCACACATTCCCTAAAAGAATATCCTTGGTCATAATTTTGCTCAGTAACTATTTCCGTTTCCGTTATTAACTCCTCCCCCACTTCCTTTGTGTAAGTTAACAGTTATGTGCCACGTGCAACAAAATGGAGAATCACTGTTAAAGTAACAGTAACTGTTTTCCCTGGAGCCCCTCTTTGTTCAGTAACTACTCACTCCCCCTCCCATCCTGTAACCAAGATGGAGCTGGAATGTGGGTGGGAGTACTCTGTAATGATGAAGTCACATCTTATAGGGTGGGTTTAGATAAGACCTCTGAAACTATTAGCCAATTGTCGAATGTATACTGTATGTTAAACTGTGACTCTGTACATGACGTATTTCTGCTTTAACCCCTTGACAACAAAGGACGTGCCAGGCACGTCCTGGGAGAAACTCCCTTAACGACAAAGGACGTGCCTGGCACGTCCTGCAGTGAATGAAGCAGTTTTCGCGATCAACGATCGCGCAAACCGCTTTTCACAGTGCTGGTCTATTGCCTCGACATCGAGGCAATAGCCAGCACCGAAATTTCTATTTTGGGACCCCCACGATCGCCCCACGGAGCGATCGTGGCGAGCCATATTGACGGAGCATGCTGCTCTGTCAATATGGCTAAGCCCTCTGCCGGTCTGAGCTTCGGAAGTGAAAGTAACTTCACTTCCGTCGCTCTGAATATGCTACTTGACTGCCCCTAGTGGTAGTTTAGTAGCATTGCAATGGAAAATATTTAAAATACATATTTAATTAATTAAAAACTGGTTATTTAGCTATATTAGCCTATAGGGTTAAAATTAAATATTTTTTAGCATAAGGGATAGGGTTAAAATAAAATTAAAGTTAAAAAAATATTAATGGATATAATAAGGATTAGAGTTGGGGTTAAATTTAGTGTTAGGGTTAAATTTTGGGTTTGGGTTGGGGTCAAAAGATCAATATAGGAAAAAACAAAAAAACACTGTTTTTGGTTTTTGACCCATAACTCGCAAAAAAATACCGAAAAATATGGAAACATGCATATTTTTGAACTCGGGAGAATATTTAGAAACTATTTAGACGGGGTCTTTTTTAATGATTTTATTTGTGTAAATTATATTTTAGGTCAAAGTTAGAAAAAGTGTGTTTTTTTAAATTTTTCATCATATTTTATGATTTTTTTTGTAGTAAATTATAAGACATGATGACCATAATGGTATCTAATAAAAGCCCTTCTTATGACGATAAAAACAACATATAATTTGTGTGGGTACTGTATGTGAGAAAGAAAAAAATTACAGCTAAACACAAACACCCTAGAAATGTCAAAACAGCCATTGTCACCAAGGGAAAGTCAAGGTGAAAATGTCTTGTCACTAAGGGGTTAAGCCATTCTGTTTACTTTATTTACTCTATTTACTTCTATGCTTTGGGTCGTTGTCCTGTTGCAACACCCATCTTCTGTTGAGCTTCAGCTGGTGGACAGATGGCCTTAAGTTCTCCTGCAAAATGTCTTGATAAACTTGGGAATTCATTTTTCCTTCGATGATAGCAATCCTTCCAGGCCCTGACACAGCAAAGCAGCCCCAAACCATGATGCCCCAACTACCATACTTCACAGTTGGGATGAGGTTTTGTAGTGTTGTGTGTTTCTTCCAAACAACTCAACTTTGGTTTCATCTGTAACCAATAATCAGTAAATTATAAGATATGATGAACATAATGGTATCTAATGAAAGCCCTTCTTATGACGATAAAAACAACATATAATTTGTGTGGGTACTGTATGTGAGAAAGAAAAAAATTACAGCTAAACACAAACACCCTAGAAATGTCAAAACAGCCATTGTCACCAAGGGAAAGTCAAGGTGAAAATGTCTTGTCACCAAGGAGTTAAAAGGAATCTCCCACTCTGGGAAATAAAGGTTTGCCTCAGGTTTTTCACTGATCAGAAACTTTGTCTCCGGTGTGAATTACTTCTAGGGGAGAGCGCATTAGTTAATCAATTTTAAGGAGTAGATAGACAACCAGTTGATTGGGTTGGGTTTTAATAAGAGCCAAGTTAGGAAAAAAGATGTGTGTATCCAGCCAATGTGTAGCTGCACAGCCATAATGATTCACTACCAGAATTTGGTCAGTTACAAAAAGCTAAGGATCATGGACTTTCTAGATCAATAACAATTGGTGAGCTACCTACTGTCTACCACAGATAAATATGCAAATCCTTATTAATCAAGCTACAGTTTTCAAAATTCTGTTTGTGTTATAGTATGAATGTTAAAGTCCTTATACAATTTGCATCTCAGTTCAGTGTTAGTACATTTTAGTCACTTCGTGTCCTTCTAACACAGTAAAGTGTAATGATTCCCTCTGACTTCATTATGTTTTTTGAAGCAAATAATTAAAGTATCATGTTTCTGTCTTGTCTTTGACTATTAAAGTAGATTATCCAAGCTCAGTAACAGTTGTAATTTTGGTTCCTGGTTGATCAAGTTCATCCTTTTAAGTATTACTCTGTGACAAATTGATTTTTGAGGCTCATGTCCATCATTGTAATTATAGGACAACAAGCAGGAATGCTAATTAAAATTATATTTTTCATAACAATTTTAAAGGACACCTATGGTTAAAAAGTTTTAGATGTTTAATTGGAAATTGCATTAAGTGTAGACATTTTTAATTGGAAATACTTTCATGAAAGAATGCCAATACCTTATTAAACCCTCTTTGCTCCACATATCTCTATTAGAGAGTTGGCATGTTGTTTTGAATCTTGGGTTAGATCTTCATTCTTCATTGGGTCAGATGAAGAAATATCTAACCCATGGTTCTACACAACATTTAGAACTGTTAGAACTATTTAGAGAAAAGAAAGTTCAATACGGTACATTGGACCAGATTCAATGCTATCGTTGTGATTTTGTAGACTGTTTTTTTAGCGCAGTTATTCCAACAGACCTCTGCAAAATAGCACGATTTGTGTGCAGAAGCGCTATATTCTCTGTTAACAAACGTGTTACATGAAAAGTGTGGTAAAACAACACAGATGTTAATATGACAACCAATAAAATACGTGTATTAAAATTATACAATTCAAAATCAAGATAATTACTGATTCCACAGATACATACCACAAACACTTAAAAAAAATGCACTTTATAGGCCCAGGAAATCCATTAAATTGCCTGGGGTTTGGACCTTTTAAAAGACACCCCACAGGGCTCAGGAGCTGGATGATGGGGATTTAGAGAGATAGAGAGGAGATATTCAGCAGTTTCAAGTGAGTGAATGTGTGTCATTTTATTAATTTCAAATATTTTCCAGGCATACAATTACACACAACACACTTTTATTTGACACACACATTTACATGCTGTGATCCTGTATTGCAAATAGCACAGTCCTCTAGGGTATAAACATAAAAATATAAAATGTGTCGGCAGATAAGAACCATTTGGTCCATCTAGTCTGCCCAATTTTCTAAATACTTTTATGAGTCCCCATATCCCTATATTATATCTAGGATAGCCTTGTGCGTATCCCACGCATGCTTGACTATGTTTAGCTCTACCACTTCCTCTAGAAGGCTGTTCCATACATCAACTACCCTCTCAGTAAAGTAATACTTCCTGATATTACTTTTATATCATTGCCCCTATAATTTAAGACTATGTCCTCTAGTTGTAGTAGTTTTTCTTCTTTTAAATATACTCTCTTCCTTTACTGTGTTGATTCCCTTTATTTATTTAAATGTTTCTATCATATCCCCCTGTTACGTCTTTCCTCCAAGCTATACATGTTAAGATACTGGTAAGTTTTATCCTTCAACCCATGAACCAGTTTAGTATCACTTCTCTGAACTCTCTCCAAAGTATCAAAATCCTTCTGGAGATATGATCTCCAGGACTGCATACATTACTCCAAGTGAGGTCTCACCAGTGCTCTGTACAATGGCATTTGCACTCTACTGCTAATGCCTATCCCTATGCAACCCAGCATTCTGCTAGCATTTTCTGATGATCTATTACATTGCCTACCTACCTTTAAGTCCTCTGAAACGAAATCCCTTTCCTCAGATGTTGAGCTTAGGACTGTACCAAATATTCTATTTTCTGCTTTTGGGTTTTTACGCCCAAGGTGCATAATCTTGCACTTGTCCACATTAAATGTCATTTGCCAAGCTCTGACCATTTTTCTAGTTTAGCTAAATCATTTGCCATATGGCTTATCCCTCCATGAACATCAACCCTGCTGACAATCTTTGTATCATCTTCAAAAAGACATACATTACCAACAGGACCTTCTGCAATATCACTAATAAAAATATTAAAGAGAATGGGTCCATGTACAGATCCTTGAAGTACCCCACTAGTAACAAGACCTAGTCGAATATACTCCATTCACTAAAATCCTCTGTTGCCTATCACTCAGCCATTGTCTAATCCATTCAAAAATATTGAAATCCTGCAGGATATTGGGAATGACACTAAACCATCTTCCCTTTCAAAATGGGAAAATGATATCCTTAGAACATACGACCTAGACACCTGGCACTCAGTATGGAATAAAATCATAAGTGCCGTTCATTGTCTGAACATTCAAGAGAATACCTTGAAAATACTACACCATTGGTACTTGGTACCATCACGCTTATGTCACTTCTCGGAGGACCCCGCAGGTCTTTGTTGGCGATGTAACAGTTCTAGAGGAGATATGTATCCTATCTGGTGGAGCTGCCCGGTACTCTCTGATATGAAAAATGTGGCTACCAGTATGCTCTGTGCAATATTTGGAAAGCAAATTACCTTAGAGGTACAACATCTTTTATTCAATCTTTGATTTAAAATCTATGAATCAATTAGATATTATATTAATAATACACATTACATCTGCTATTAAAGTGTGTTTATCAAGACATTGGAAGAAATGTACAACTCTGACACTATCGGAGATCAGAAATCAAATAACATATCAAATGAATGTGGAAAAACTACATTTCATAAAGATCAATGATCTAGCGAAGCATAGGAAAATATGGGCAAAATGGTACCGATATTGTGACCTAAAAGACTGAACATATGACCATCTGGGACTTTGACTCTGGGTTCGGATCTCTCGGTGACACAGAATGAATGAGAGAATGATAGCAGGTCAGAAGTATGAGAATGAATGCTGGAGTGTGAATTAACATAACATGGAAGAATGGGGAACTTAAAAAGGAGGGGATTTTATAGGTACACCTATTGGAACGCCAAGGGCGGAAGCTTTTCTATCTCTTTCCCCACTCTCTGGAATTCGTAACCCAAAGTTAGTAAGAAGGAACAATGTAAGCATATTTTTTCTCCATTAGACACTTACCTCATTCGAAACGTTGCACATGATATGGGTGACCTTTAAAAACTTTGATATAATCCAACTGTAGTGTTATGAAAATGAAATAATGGTAACTCTTCTCTCCTCCCCCTTTCTCCTTCCCCTTCCCATGTTCCGTTGTTTAAATATGTAAATGTAAAAATACATCAAAGTATATTAGATCATTATCATGTATTATTTAAATATGTATGAATGTAAAATAATTTTATACTGTACTGTCATTTGATAAATTTTGATATATTAAAAAAAAATATATATATATATATTGAAATACAAACTCAAACACTGCAGTTTATTGATAAGCCTTCCATGTGCGACAGTGTCAAAAGCCTTACTGAAATCAAGGTAAGCAATGTCTACTGCACCACCCTGATCTATTATTTTAGCCAATCAAAAAAATCAATAATATTAGTTTGGCATGATCTTCCTGAAGTAAACCTATGTTGTCTTTGATCTTGAAATCCATGCAATTTTAGATGTTTAACAATTTTATTCTTTAACCGAGTTTCCATTATTTTCCCCTCTATGTTTTGCTAGTACACCACTAAGTTATTTTAATAACTTTGGATGTACCCCATCAGGGCCCATCAACTTATCTGTCTTTACTTTAGACAGCTGAAGTGAAACAGCTTCCTCTGTATACTTACATGCATTGTAAAAACTGAACAAATATATTCATTAACCCCATGGCGACAGATGACGTGCCAGGCACGTCACGACAAATCGTGGACTTGCCAACAGCTGACGTGCCTGGCACGTCATGCACTTAACAGAGTAAAGAAAGCGACCAGTGGTCGCTTTCTTTTCTCTATCGGTGTTGCTACAATGCCTCTAGGTAGAGGCATTGTGCAACACCCCAAAAAAGTGCAGGGGCGTGCTACGATCACTCCCCGGAGTGATCGTAGCAGCCATTTAAAAATGGCTGCTCCCCTGCACACATGTGCTTAGAAAGCAAACGATCGTTTGCTTTCTAAGCATCTCCGGTGTTGCTAAAGTGCCTCGCTAGCGAGGCACTTAACAACACCATGATGCTCCCCCAGAACCGATGGTGGTCGCTCTCCTGAGCGACCCCATCGGCTCAGTAGAAGGGAACGCTGCCTATACAGGCAGCGCTTCCCTTCTAATGGCAAGAGCTTCGGAAAGGAGGAGCCAATCGATGCCTGCACAACAGATCTGTGTGATCTGTGTGCAGGCATGTATGATAAGTGCTCTGATGAGCACTTATCATACAGTCAAAGGCAATATTAGTAAATATTGCCTTTGACAAGTATTGATCTCCCTCTCCTTACTAGTTTTAGTAAGGGAGAGAGACAGATCAGATAATGTAAAAAAATAAAATAAAATAATAAAATAAAATATTTAATAAAATTTTACAAATCAAGGGCTTTTATAAAAGCCATTTCAAGTGTTTAACCCCTTCCCTGCCATTGATCGCTGTGTACGCATTGATCATACACAGCAGAACATTTTTTGCTCTCTGTGCATTCTTAGGGGTTAATTTTTTTTTACAGTAATTCATTACAGTATAAAAAAGGCTCTTTTAAGAGCTATTAACCCCTTGCTTGCTGTAGATCACTGGCTAGTGCAGCAATCTTGCTGCAGAAGCATTTATACTTTTTTTTTAAACTTTTTTATTACACCCGTCACGGGTTAATTATATCCGCTAGGGGATTACGTTTAACGTAAAAAAATTCGCTGTCTGAGCGCATGTATAGAGATCAGTAACAGCTGATCAGTGGCAATGGTGGTTTGGTGCTCAGATGAGCATCATCATTCGCCTGGTTAGATCAATATTTGTCAATATTTGATCTGACCGGTGTAGATCTGCCTCCCTCTCACTTGAGTTTTAGTGAGGGAGACAGACAGAGCTGTATAATGTGAGTTTTTAATTATAATATATTTAATAAAATTGAGACCCAAAGGCTTTTATAAAAGCCGTTTCCAGTGTTTAACCCCTTCCCTGCTATTGATCGCTGTGTACGCAGTGATCTTACACAGCAGCACATTTTTTGCTGTCTGTGCATTTTTTTAGGGGTTAATTTTTTTTTACTGTTTTTTTTACAGTATATCAAAGGCTCTTTTAATAGCTATTAACCCCTTCCTTGCCATATATAACTTCCTAAGCAGTGCATATGGTCACTGCCTAAGCAGTGCATATGGTCACTGCCTAAGCAGCGCATATGGAACGATCTGGTCGCAGAAGGATTTTTTTTGCCATCAGCATTTTTTTTTGTCACACTCGCTAGGCGTTAATTATACCCACTAGGGGATTACGTGTATTCCTTTTGAAGCTGTCTGAACGCATGTATAGCGATCAGTAACAGCCGATCAGTGGCAAAGGTGGTTTGGTGATTTCTCAGATGAGCATCACCATTCGTCTGGTTAGATCAATATTGGTAAATACTGTTCTGACCCATATGGATCTGCCTCCCTCTCCTCACTTAGTGAGGGAAAGAGACAGATCTGTATAATATAAATTTTTAATTGTAATAAATTAAATAAAATATTAAAAAAATTGTGAGACCCAAGGGCTTTTATAAAAGCCATACCCTTTGTATAGTGTACCCTGTATAGTAACCCCTTCCCTGCCACTGATCACTGCACAGCAGAACATTTTTTCTTGTCTGTGCCTTTTTAGGGGTTAATTTTTTTGTACAGTACTACAAAGGCTCTTATAAGAGCTATTAACCCCTTCCTTGCTCTACATGTCAAAATTCCAAGTTTGAAAATCAAAAAGCGCACCTCTCAAATGTATCCTTTCAACCCCCAACAAAGCTGACAAACCTATGCATGGGTGGTATCCCTGTGCTCGGGAGATGTTGCTGAACACATATTGTGGTATTGTTTGTCAGTGACACATACCGAAATATGCGAATTTGTGTCTAAAGTACAATGTATGTGGGAAAAAATACACAATAAAATTACTACCACAAACTTTGACAAAGGCTGGTGGTAGAATTGGTGCATGGAAAGTGTTAAAATACCACCATTTAAAATAGCCTAGGGTGTCTACTTTTACAAAATATATACTTTTTTGGGTAAAATACACTGTCCGGCTTAAAAAAAAAAGTCCCAAATGAAAGATGGGCTCAGACTGACTACACGTCAAGATTCCAAGTTGGAAATGCGCACCTTCATAATGTGGCCCTTTAGCCCCCAAACAACCCAACAAACCTATGCATGGGTGGTATCCCTGTACTCAGGAGATGTTGTTAAACACATATTGGGTTATTGTTTGGCAGTGACACATACCGAAATCTGTGAATTTATGTCTGAAATACAATATTTGTGGGGAAAAAAACACACAAAAATTACTACCACAAAATTGGACAAAGGCTGGTGGTAGAATTAGTGCACGGAAAGTGTTAAAATACCACCATTTGAAATAGCCTAGGGTGTCTACTTTAAAAAAATTTATGGGTTGATGGGGTAAAATACACTGGCTGGTTTCTGCATGTCAAAATTTCAAGTTGGAAAACCAAAAACTGCACCTCCCAAATTTGGCATTTTAGCCCCCAAACAACCCAACAAACCTATGCATGGGTGGTATCCCTGTACTCAGGAGAAATAGTAGAATCTATTTAGCAGTTTTTTTCGTTCGCTTTTGTCGATGAGGAGAAGATGTTTCAAATAAAAGTCAGGAAATTTGTGTTTTGTTTTTTTTTTTACCATTTTTTTTTATATAATATTATAAGATATGATCAAAAGGATGGCATCCAAAGAAAGCCCTTCTTGTCCCGATAAAAACAATATATAATATGTGTGAGTACAGAAAATGACAAAGAAGAAAATTACAGCTAAACACAAACAGCACAGAAATGTTAAAATAGCCATTGTCCAGAATGGACAAAAATGTTTCAAAGGCTCTGTCCTTAAGGGGTTAAGGCAGTCTGCTAGGCCTTTATCCTCTTCTACATAGCATCCTTCTTTTATTTTTGATTAAACTAATCCTTGTTTTACTTTCCTTTTCTCATTTATGGATCTAAAAAATGTTTTATCCCCCTTTTTCACTGACTGGGATACTTTCTCTTCTGTGTGTGCTTTGGAAGTTCTTATAACTTGCTTTACCTCTTTCTTTTTTATAACTACTAAATACTAGTTGTGTAGGGAAACATAAATTCAGATACTTTATTTTGAAATCCACTTAGGAGACAGCATCAGAAACAATATCAAAATAACATTAATCCCTACAAACAAAATCCTAGCTCATCTGAGCTCTTACTAACATTCAGGTCCCTATCTATCAAGGGTTAAACTTAAACAAAACACAGGTTTCACCAACCTTGTTTACTATCACTTTTCTCAAGCCAGCCTGCTGCTTCCAGCCGCCAAAGGAGAAACCAAAGTCCTTTTTTACCTGCCTAGCAGGGAGGAATGTATTTCCCTTTGTGCAGCTGATTACTTGCAGCTGAGCAATGGGTTGGAGACAGTCTGAATTCCTTCTCTGAACCTTATTTCTCCCAGTTACCTTTAGACTGAGAAGTGGAGCACCGCCCACCATTCTTTCCGAATACTCCACCCCAGGGGCCCATATCTCAACATTAATTTATGTTACATACACCACATGCTCCCCCTGGTGTTAAATGTCATATGCCTCACTTTAGTGGAAATATAAACTCCCTCACAAACAACACCATTCACCTTATCACAATACCTTACTTTTTATTTTGTGTCATGTTGGAGAGGAGGGGAGAAAGGAGATGAATGGGAGGGAAGGGTAGAGAGGAGGTGGAGGAGAGGGGAGCAGAGGCAACAGGAGATGGATGTGGAGGAAAGAAGGAGAGGAGATGGAGGGAAGGCAACAGTATCACTAGGGTTGGTGTCACCCAGTGTGGTAACTCATAGTGTCACCCCCCTGGATTTCCTTTAATACCATGCCAAACTGATTCCTTAGTAATGCCAGTCAGATGGCCCATTACATATGCTATACAGGAGCCTCATAAGTTATGCCACATACATGATCCCCACAAAATATGCCACATACAGTAGCCCCATTAATATTGCCACACACAGGAGCCCCATGAAAAATTCCACACACAAGAGCCCCATTAATTATGCCTCACACAGGAGCTCCATTAATTATGCCACACACAGGAGCCCCTTAATTATGTCACACACATGAGCCCCATAATAATGCCACACACAAGAGACCCTTAATTATGCACCATACAGTACCCACAGCACTTGCCATGCACCTATATTGAACTCACACAACTTGGCATAACACATTATCAGTTTACTCCACAGAACATACCACAGTGTCACTTTGTTCCACAGAACTGCCTCTGTAGAACAAGCCACAGTGTCACTTTCCCCCTTAGTACATGTTATTTTGCCCCACAGAACGTCACATCATAACTTTGCAATTAAAATAAGCCACTGTCAGGTACCAGTTAACATGCCACAATCACTTTGTCATTAACATATGCAACAGCCAGTATTCCTATTAAAATTTGCCACTGTTTAGCCATTAATATGCCAGTGTTGGTTTGCCCATCAATATGCCCCAGTCTGCTTGCTAATTAATATGCCACAGCCAATTTTCCTGTTAATATGCCACTGTTATTTTGCATGCAGCAGCCAGTTTTCCTATTAAAATATTCCAGTTTGTCCATGAAATATGCCACAGTTTTCCCATTAATACACCAGTGTTAGTTTGCCCATAAATATGCCATAGCTAGCTTGCCAATTAATATGACACAGCCAATTTGCCAATTAATATGCCAGTGTTATTTTGCCCATTAATATGCTGCAGCCAACTTTCCCATGAATATTCCAGTGTTATTTTGCCCATGAATATGCCACAGAAAATGTGCCCAATAATATGCCAGTATTATTTTGCCATTAACAAGCCACTACCAATTTGCCCAAAAATATGCCAGTATTATTTAAAATGCCAGTGAAATTTTTCCCATTAATATGCCACAACCAATTTGTCCATTAATATACCACAGCCAATTTTCCCATTTATATGCCAATGCTATTTTGCCCATTAATATACCACAGCCAATTTGCCCATTGATGTGCCACAGTCAATTTGTCCATTAATATGGCACAGTCAATTTGTAAATTAATATGCCACAGACAATATGCCCATTAATATGCTAGTTTTATTTGCTCATTAATATGCCACAGTCAATTTCCCATTAATGTACCACAGCCAATTTGCCCATTGATATGCCAGTTATTTTGCCCATTAATATGCCACAGTTAATTTGCTCATTAATGTACCACAGACAATTTGCCCATTTATGTGCTAGTTTTATTTTCCCATTAAAATGCCACAACCAATTTGCTCATTAATATGCCAGTTTTAGTTGCCCATTAATATGTCACAGCCAATTTTCCCATTAATATGACAGTGGTATGTTTCCCATTAATATGCCACAACCAACTTGCCCATTAATATACCACAGCCAATTTTCACATGAATATACCAGTGTTATTATGCCCATTAATTTGCCACAGCCAATTTGCCTATTAAAATTATAGTGTTATTTTGCCCATTAATATGCCACAGTCAATTTTCCCATTAATGTACCACAGCCAATTTGCCATTGATATGCCAGTTATATTGCCCATTAATATGCCACAGTCAATTCACCCGTTAATATGCCACAGACAATTTGTCCATTAATATGTTAGTTTTATTGCCCATTAATATTTTACAACCAATTTGCCCATTAATATGCCACAGACAATTTGCCCATTAATATGCCACAGAAAATATTCCCATTAATATGACAGTTTTATTTGCCCATTATTATGTCAGTGTTATTTTGCCCATTAATTTGCAACAGCCAATTTGCCCATTAATATGGCAGTTTTAGTTCCCTATTAATATGCCAATGTAATGTGGCCTATTAATATGCCACAGCCAATTTGCCTATTAATGTGTCAGTTTTATTTGCCCCTTAATATGCCAGTGTTATTTTGCCCATTAATATGCCACAGCTAATTTGCCTATTAATATGTCAGTTTTATTTTCCCCTTAATATGTCAAAGTCAATTTGTCCATTAATATGCCCGTTTTATTTGCCCCTTAATATTCCACAGCCAATATGCTCATATATATATATATATATATATATATATATATATATATATATATATTTATATATATAGACACGTGATGGAGAGGGGAGGGGGAAAGGAAAAAGAGGGAAGTGGTGGGGAAAATATGGATGGGAGGGAAGGTAGGGTTGCGCTGCTGAGGGGGAGAAGTGCAGGAGGAAGGCATACACGTGGGGAGGGAGGAGAGGCCAATGTGACGTGGGGAGGGAGAGAAAACATCTACTATGACAGGGCATGGAGTGATCCAAAACACGGTCAGAGCACATTTCAATTCCTCTGAGGAGGAGGAGGGATTCACTGAGACCAGCAGCAGCAGAGGTGAAGAGAAGACTGAAAAGCAACATGCAGGAGAGATGCAATGAAACCTCTTCAGCTATTATGAGAATATGCAACTAGAGCACATCATTAGACACAGTAAGACAATAAGCATGAAAATAGATGCATAAATAAATGCTTTTCAGCAATACACAGCAAAACAATAAACAATGTAGCAAAATGATTCAAAAATGACAATGGTAGTACTAAAAATAGTCAACTATCATAAATCCAATGGAATGTATAAAGTCCTTTAAAAATGGCAAACAGCAATAGCATTCATTCAGCAGTGCAGCTCAGTATCAGCAGCTGAAATTGCACAAATGCAACAGGGGAATGCTGTAAAAAATAACAAAATGTACATGATGTGTAAAGTAAAAACACCTGCAAAGTGTCGGAGGTTTTATTAAAAAAAGCACAATCTCCATTTGATATGTATAGCGGCGATTGTACTTAACTCTCAACAATCTGCAGTAAGGAATAGATGGACCTCCATCAAACTGTATTTGACAGAGGTTCCCCAACACAAATCCAGTGCTTTTCATCAGCACATCCTAAATCTTAGCATTCAGGTAGATGACGGAGACTCCCATGAGTCTGCTTTATACATTGGCGTGCACGCCGATTATGCCAATATTTGGTGCAAACTATGTGTGTGCCGTGGTTATACATGCCCCCCTATGTATCAGTGATGTTGTAACATGCTCTGATGATTGCATTATCAAACAAGTCATTGACAGCCAGGGTCAGCCTTAAGTGTTCAGATGCCCTCTGCGGGCCACTGATGTCCCCCCCCCCCTCCCCTCATATCCATCTCTTTCCTCTCCCTTCTCATGTCTGTCTCTTTCCTCTCCCTTCCTATGTATGACTTTCCTCTCCCTTGCCATGTCTGTATTGGTTATTTCCCCCCCATATCTGTTCTCTCTCCTCCCTATATTTTTGTTCTCTTACCCCCTCCTCTCATCATACTTCTGTTTTGTTTCTTCCTCCCCTATCTACCATATCAGGTCTTTCTCCCCCTCCTCCCCCCATCAGTTATTTCTCCCCTCTATCAGTTACTTCTCCCCCTCCTCCCATATCAGTTTTTTCTCCCCCTCCTCCCCCCTATCAGTCTTCTCCCCTCCTCCCCCTATCAGTTCTTTCTCCCCCTCCTCCCCCTATAGTTTCTTCCCCCCCATCCATTCTCTCTCCCCCTTTCTCCCCAACCCATATATTCTCTTACTTCCTCTCCCTTCTTACTTGATTAGGAGCAGTGCGCAGCATGAGCTCTGTGTGTTTAACAGAGGGCACCAACGTATTTCCGATGCCCTGCATTATCACTATATTTTTTTACGTGGTGCCCTCTGGGGTGTGGCGCCATGTAATGGCCGGCCCTGTTGACAGCTATTCATTTCTTATTTATCACAATATGTTGTGAATTTTCATATGTGACTGTTTAATTTAGCTGCACATTTATCAGTTTGGACACAACCCCTATCTAATTTCATTATTGTTGTGTAATACATCATTTAATCTACAGTCTAGGTCCAGTACATACTGGAGTTGTTTTATTAAAGCTTCATGTATACCGTCTAGAACCATCAATCACTTGTAGTTAGATTTGGTAACAACTGTGTTAATTATATGATTTTTTTCAAAAATATTTGTAACCGTTGTTGTGACTGAACTTCCTGGTACCCCAACTGGGTACCTCCAGCAGTCTCTGCTTCCTAGGGAACCTCAGCCCTCACAGGGCTAAGAACAGTGATTTTAGCCCCGGGATCTCCTCATCTCTCCAGACATCCAAAAGAATCGGCGAGACTTAGTGCAGTAATAACACTTTATTGAAAACAACACAAACTTATATACAGACATAATGACATCACAGACCTCAAGTGTTTCTGTACAAACTCTTTCTGAAGGTGTTAACCTCTGTAGGCGAATCTATTTATTTGTACATGTGCTTTTTATACAGTCTTTTTACGTATTGATGTTTATTTTATATTGTTGTTCTTAAAAAGTATACTTTTTTGGAACTTGTGTAGTACAACTAATTTCTTGACACTATCTTTCTATAAATTAGCACCCACAAGATCCTATATACATTTGCATTAATCTCCTTTTGAACACTTTTGGGAACCGTGTTCACTAATAGTGGTATGCAGCAGTTCACCAACTACGATAATTTTTTTCACTGACTTGAAACATTTTTTAAATCAACAGTTCTTCTTACTGTGGCCTAAACTTGGGAATTCAACTCTTGTTTTATGCAATTCCCTATTTAATGAATGAAGCCCAATGAAAATGTTGAAATGTTCTGCTCCCAGCTATATTCACTCAACACTAACAATAATTTATTCTCCAGCTCCATCAGAGATATCTACACCACTTCCTGGACAAGGTTCCTCCCAACAACTTCTGGCTCCTGATGTGCAGGCCCAGGGATCCACTGTCCAAGGTACATACATATGTACACCACATCATTCATGTCAGATGTTAATGGAAATTTAGTTAGCCACCAAGGTGAGGTCTTAAAGTTGACTTTTAAAGAGGTAAGATGATATCTTCCTCCTATGAGTCAATACCCTGTTTTATACAGGCCAACATCTTATTGGCCCATGCTGTCACATAGTAACCCTTTTCACTTTGCCTAGGGAGATACAATTTAAAGTATATGTTGCATTGTTATTATTCTTTCCATTATGCATAACTTTACATTTGTCTATATTGAACCTGATTTGCCACTTGCTTGCCCAGTCCCCTACTTTGTTTAAATCTTCCTGCAAAGCATTAACATCAAGATTAGTCTATATTACCTTACCTAATTTTGTGAAATGACAATAGTGATATAATGTTAGTATAGTATACTTACCCAGGCATTTCAGCATTGTTAAACTTGGTTATGATGTATGACTCCCTCAAGATGGCTGCATCATCAATGAGCCAGAATGCACTGATTTGACACTCATGGTGTGCTGGTGAGTATCACATTCATGAAGTGTTAATGCTTCCAGTTTCTATATAATTTCTCCCTGTGTGATGCGGTCCTCAGCCCAACATTAGTGCAGTCTATGGCCCCAACAACTTTAGGCATCCCTGCCATCCTGTAAAAGGCCATCTTAAACTCATGCCACTCGCCATCCTGGGTCGAGAAGTGGATGTACTCCTTAACTCTGGAGACCATAAACTGTTTCACTAAATCAAGGAACAATGAAAAGGATTGCTGATTGATCCTGAACTCGCCCCCCCAGAGCCTGACTTGAGGTTATGTGAACAAGTGAACTTGAGGTTTTGGTTCCTTCAAATCAGAGGAGCCAGATGTCTTATGTGCTGGTATGAATCCAAGATGGGCATATGGGAAAGCCTGAACATGTGGAGAAGTTGTTTGTCATAATAACTTTCCATGATGCCCCTGGCAAGCATGTGCCTTGGTACTCTGACCATCACAGGATCATCCAGAAATGCTTCATGGTTGTCAGCCCTCGAAGCATTTCTCTGGTCCTCCCTCCGGACCACCCTCTGCCTATGGATCAAGTATAGGAGGAGGCCATCCATCTTTCAATCTCACTCTCAGAAAACCAATATTCCATCTAACTGGGGGTAGCAATGGGTGTAGATGTGAATACCCTTCCTTTATATAACAATCCTGATTGGGTTGTGTAAATCATGTGTAGTTTGATCTGAATGCTAGGATCTCACAGGTGGATTTGGGTGTGTATTGCAGCATTCAGTATATTCTAGCCCATAGTAAAGTAATTAATTCCTCCATTTCCATCTAATATATGCTATTTCTGTTGATTTGCATCAATGTTCCTGTCCATGTAGCTATTGGACTTGTATTTTCATATATTCCCCTTGTTATTCCCCTTGAGGTGATGGTCTGTGGTTGTGAATAACAGTGTCTATATATATAAATATATATTGTGTTTTCTGTACATAAATTGTCTGAACGACCAATTCTAAGTGAAATATATATTATGTAGCCGTATTTCTGGGATGCTGCTATTATGCCTGATCCGAATCCAATTTGCAACAAAGCATTCTATGCTGAATAGGTCCTTTAATTTCTTCTATGTTTGCACAATTGTTGCCAACTTTATTACAATGAGAAGTGCTGTAGAAGTGCCAATTACACTTGCAGCATGCTCACACCTGTTTAGCAAGCATCATATTATACATGTATATTTGAGCCTTTGACAAGTTTAGCACACCAACATAACATCATAGGTGTGCTAGTAGACAGTCAAATATTCTGCAATGTTGTCGTCAGAGGAGATCCTGACATATAGGGATAAGGTGCTTGCATAGAAAATGTGCACAAATGGAGGGGGCTTTATGGAGGAAAAGCGCATTAATATTTAAAAAGGCACTGAATATTATATTTGCGTAAGGATATTTATCTGCAAAATTGGTATTTGTAAATTGCAGCATAATCTTTGGTTGAAATATACAGAAGTCATAAAAAGTTTTAGCACATACACAACATACAGAGAATTGCAAAAAAGCACTCAGTAAAATTTGAAGACATTCTCTGTGCTCAGCAGAATTATAGAAAGACATAAAGAATCATGCTTTTGCAGATAAAGCCCTTGAGCGGTGCCTGGGAAATCAATAGTCATACTTTTTTTTTTTTTGCTAGCTTCCAAATATTTGAAGAAATCGCTGCAGAGTACAGGGGAAAGACTTCATTCAATCAATCAACACACTATGCAATATCACAGCACAGGCTAATAGTGTCGCTGAAGAATTTAACAGCATGAAAAGTATTAATCAAAGTCTCAGCTGCAAAAACTTTGAGGTTTAATTATATAACGTAAAAGTGAAGAGAGTAAAAGGAACCTTGTGAACTATGGTTCAATAAGCCTGTTTGACTATGAACTTACTTTTAAATAGAAAATGGATGATGTGCTCAGCATTTTAATAATAATAATATCGGTTTCTGTGATTAAAATCTGAGTGTGATATTGCTCTGCTTTATGCACTTTAATGCTACTGGAGTTAGGAACAAATTGCAATTCATTTTCCAACCACCTGTCATCGAAATCACTGCATTACTTGTAATAATGTCTGGGAATACATAAAACTGATACTTTTTATAACTAAAAACAAGCATTTTGCAACCTTTCCCAGTTTTATTATGTATGGATTGCAGTTATATAATTTCAGTTGTATGTGCCCCAAAACCATAAATAAAATAAAGGACATGGAGCAGGGCAACAGGTTTCACCCAACGCAAAGCTTACACTTATTATTATTGACTACGTGTTACTGTATGATGTTTCTAGGCTGTGCAGGCATTGCTGTATTTGCTTTTTCTGTTTCATTCTGCTCTCATGGAATGAAAAGTCATGTTTAACTTAGCACCCATTTACAAGTGTTTCCATTTTTATGCATTTTTAGCAAACAGTCTATTTTTTTAGTATAGAGAAAAACACTTATCTAAGCAGTGTGTAATTTTGTTTTTGTAGCGGAACAAAATGTATGTATTGTACAGTATACTAAAGGGGTGTGTACAAAAATAAGAATTAAGGGACACTAAAATTGTTGGTGCCCATTTATTCATGATGTGAAAATGACAGAAATTAATTATTTTACAGTAAGCTAAACAAACTGGGAGACCTGTAAACATTTTATTTCACTTAAACTATTAAGAGAATAGAATAAAGTATGCATTACGACTGCCCAGCATATTCATTGGGCTACATATTTTTTTCTGTGAAAAAGCGCCTTTAAATACATTTTTGTTAACATTATAGAATGTTTTTTTCTTTCAAATATTCTGTTTAATTATATTAATATATACAGTATAATTTTTTCTATTCTTTCTTTTTTCACAATCTCTTCAGCTCTATGCTTTAAAGATTATCTTGTACACATCATCTGGGGTCAACCTCTGCTAGAGGAAAATAATGAGATGATTTTAAATTGGAGTGACATAAGGACAATGCCATTCAGGGAAAGGTCCAAATCAAGTTAGATTTATTTTCTTTTGGAGATGTACACTAAGGGCTTGATTACATTGCTCCCAATGGCCAAAATTAAACTCTGATGCTGGTTTTTACCACAGATTTTATGTAAGATTGCCTGCCGTGAGCAGCAGCAAAGGGGCTAAAACATATGGAGTATTAAACAACAAACTTCCCAAAATGGGTAAATGTTAAAAATCATATAGAATATCAGCTGAAAATGGAGAAGAGCTCTCACAATTCAAGTAAAGGGGATGTTTCTGAAAAATGAGAGCCTTGGACATCAAAACATTATAGAATCAGATTAGTCCATTGTGTATTTATAATACTGATGGAAGAAAAGAAAGAAATAGGAGTGATTGAAGAAATGAAAGAGAGAGGAGTTCATTCACTAAAAGGTGAGTTGGAGCTGAGATGAGGTGAGTTGAGGTGAGATGAACATTTTGTAGATATCTCTTTTTCAGATACAAATCTATCAAGTTTCCCCCGCTAAGCAAAGTCACCAGGATTGTCCTTGCACAATGTAAAGCTAAACCTCAACTCACCTCACCTGCAACTCACCTTTTACTGAAGGTGACCCCAGTGGGAATTGTATGAGCCCTTTCTTTTGGCATTCCTCCGTCAGTTTTATATATAAATTGGTGTTTTGTTTTCTAATCCTAAATATTTTATATATTTGTCTGAATGATACAGGCCTGGATTTAATGGCCAACATTAAACGATGTTAAGCAGTAAATTAGTGGCCATTTTTTATTCAGTGCCCACCACTAACAGTGTTAACGGGTGTTGTAAAATCATTACCCCACCTGTTGAAAAAAAAAACTACAGAATAGGCCATTAACAGAAAAAAAAATTTTTTATTAACCACTTAACCCACATAGACGGATACATATATCCTGAAAAGCATGGTCCTTGAGGACCATGAGGATCTATATATAGGTCCTTAGTTTAAATGTAGCTACATGCTGACAGCTATTCTCAGAGTATTAAACAAGGAATAGCTTCATAACAAACAATAGCCGGGTTGAGGTTATAATATTGACACAACAAGAAGGATTAAAAATACTTTTTTTCTTAATATGTCAGAGTAAAAAGGTGGAAAACCACCAAACTGAGATAGACAGCTGCGACAAACACAACACGATACATAAAATAGAAGTGAAATATATATATACATATATATATACACATAGAAAGAAGAAAATATTATATGTTAGTCCAAAAGATTGATAGTAGAGGTCCTAAGTGATGACCATAGATAAATAGATAGAAAATAAATATAACAACGACAAAAAAAAAAAGCCCTAATGTAGATGCCTGTCACAATCCGCTATGTGGAAAGTAAGTCAATATAGATATATATATATATAATAATAACAGCCTAAAGATAATGTTATAATAGTACTAAGCCCCAAATATCCCGCTGCCCCAAATAAGAAGAGAAAGGGAACAGAGAAGTAAAGGCTATCCCTAATCTTAGAATCAAATAATTCCTATCTACTGATGCATAGCGGGGTAAAGAGGGAGAAGAGGAAGGAAGGCTGAAATGAAAGATGAATAGTACAGACAGGAGAGTAAATACTGCCTACATCAGAGGGCTTAGGAAACAACAAAGAAGATAGTAACAGACACGCCCGACACGCGTTTCGCCATGGCGGCTTCGTCAGGGGCAAAAATCAAAATGATTGTCCAGCGTTTTAAATATGGGCGCTAAAGGGTTGGCTTCCCTAGTCAGCCAATAGAAGCTTGGTGGGCAGGTTCGTCCATTCATAAAACGAAAGAGGGAGTGTATTTAGTGCACCAATCCGAGGTGCATAGAGGCTTAGTGAGCGGAGTTAATCGATGATGAGCCGGGAGGGGGTGTGTATTTTATGAGCCAATCCCCGAGGTCTATCAGAGAAGTCTGGAGTATCACGTTACATGTATGTCATGGATCGCAAGAGGAAAAGCCAGTCCTTCACCTATAATAACGCACATACACAGTGAAATATTGAAATAAACAACAAAAGTACTAACAAGGTTCCAGAGAGGCGTATCAGATGATTGAAATGCCCACATTAGATGACACAGGGCATCGTAAAATACAGCGCTACCAAACAAGGAACAAAATAAAAATAGTAATAATGATAAAATAAAGTAGAATAATAATAAATGAGTAAATGAAAATATGACACAAAAATAAATAATTAAATAAATAAAAAAACATGCCAAACATGTTCGTGCCCAGATAGGGGTTAATGAGATAAATGTGGTGATATACTTATCTGACCAAAAGTTGGCCATATTTAATTGCCCAAAATCCCATAATATACCAATATATAGATGTCGACACGCAAGCCATATATATTTTATATTAAACTGTATATATATATATATTCATCAATCAGGGAGAGGGAATGGATAAAAGATACTCCTATATGACAAAGTTGATAAAAAGTAAGGATACAAAAGACATGACACTCTATGAATCCATATTCTTTTTTTAAAAAGAAAGAGAGATTATCGTCGATCACAATCATGCAATTGGACATAAATTGATAGAAAAGGGGACCGACATTGTACTCCTAATACTCAAATGATAATATTTAGCCATAATAAAACAGAATTATTAAGGTATATTAATAAATGGAGAGTATACTCCATTTTAAATTAATGAGGTATAGTTAAAGCCCTCATTCAGTCCACCTGGACTCAATGTCTGAAGTTTATAAATCCATTTGGACTCCAGTTGTAGTAGTGATCTATTCCTATTCCCTCTCCGTGGGGTCCCTTTCAGATGATCAATGGCTCGAAAGTGTAAACACTTGGTATTGGAGTTATGGTACGCTTTTACATGGCTTGAGATGGGAGTATCTATATGACTAGTGATGCAATTAATATGTTCCAAAATTCTTCTCCTAAATTCTCGGATAGTCGTCCCCACATACTGAATGCCAAACTCACAGTCAATGAGATATACAACATACGTACTCTTACAGTTAAGGAAGGTATTCATAAAATAAGTATCTCCTTTACTGTAACTGTTAAAGGTCTTGGAAGGGACAATAATTTGGCAGGCTTTAAACTTTCCACATCGAAAGCATACCTTAATTGGAAAATGTACTGTGTACCAACAAGTCTTTCAGATTAGGTCCTCTCATGGCTGTTATACTAACACTATCTGAGATAGCACCTTTAAGTAGGGGTTCTGACTTGAGGAGAGGCCAATAATGTTTTAGTATGGATTTAGCCATGTTCCAGCCACAATCTAAGTTGGCTATACACCTGATGGTTGAAGCCTGGTTTTTATTTTCTTAGAATCCTCTAGAATAAGTGAGTCCCTATCTTGTGTTAGGGCCTGCTGGTATGCTCTTTTGAGCCATCTGCAGGGATAGCCAATAGATCTAAACATCTGGCGTAGTTTGTTGGCTTCATCATACATCATTTCTTAGCTGAAACTAAATTTATGCATGACCAGACCTCTAAACTACATTAAAAATGCTCTGCTTGGCTTAAATGACTTGGTTAGATTCCTCCATATGTGGTGGACTTGTCCTTTTATAATACTCATCTGGGATTGGAGTTTTGAAATCATAAGTGAAATAAATGTTGCCGCTTAACCTCAGACCCATGGACAGCCCTCCTCCACAAAAAAAAACTTAGGCCCCTGACATAAATAAACTGACCATAGAATTTGTTCTGCCGCTAGCGTTTGCATTGCCAAGAATTGGAAAGTGGACCCCCTAGCAGAGCTCAAATTAGCTCTAACATTTGGTACATAATCCACAGGGAAAGACTCACTGAGCATAAACACAGCACTACTAATAGTTATATTAATGTGTGGACTTCCTGGACCGAATCATAATTAGCTGAAGGAACGCCCGTCAATCACCTACGGACATAATGCTCTTCTGCTGTTCACATGAGGTCACTTCCATTCAGCCTACCTCATCCTTCAATGCAACCTCTTGTGTTCACTTTTGCTGGCAAGGATCATTACTCTGGCATGTGTTTTCTCTCCTCTTGCCAAACACAGATTTACTGGAAAAGTGGAAAAGGGTTGGAGGAAAGAAAGTGTTGGGGTCTCTTGGATCCCTATATAACCAGTAGGAGCTGCATCCCAATGCCACCTTTTGTGTTCACTTTTGCTGGCAAGGATCATTACTCTGCATCTGAGCAATTTGACCCACATTATTTTTCTACATTCTTTTTCCCCTTTTTCTTCTTTCATTCTATTCTTAATGGCGTTTTTTTTAAAGTGTATTGAAAAAAACTTAATAATACTGAATTGGAAAAAAAAAAGTTTGGGTCTGTCAGAGACCTCGCTATTAGTGGTGGAACAGGCATGTGGTTTCTCTCCTCTTGCCAAACACAGATTTACTGGAAAAGTGGGAAAAGGGTTGGAGGAAAGAAAGTGTTGGGGTCTCTTGGATCCCTATATAACCAGTAGGAGCTGCATCCCAATGCCACCTTTTGTGTTCACTTTTGCTGGCAAGGATCATTACTCTGCATCTGATATATGCTTTTGGTGGGGTGGGCGTGTAATCTGGTTTCACAATGGAAGGTCATTTGAACATCAGAAAAGGTTGTAAACAAACTACAGAGATGACTTCTTTAGATTGTAAAAACAAGCCTTTTCAGTTCTTCCCAGTTCTACTTACTAACAGATAGGTGTGACAAAGGGGGTTGCATTTATTACAGAGACCATATATCTCCAAACTAGGTTGAACTGGTTCTTTAACTCTCTGGGAGGTAACTAAGGGATTTTGGGATACTTAGTTGAGTGAACCACTTTTGCTAGTTAGTCTTGCTGTTCCTGTGGAAGGAGGGAAAGTGCTTCTTGTCTGTTCCTGTGTGAGGAGGGGACAGGCAGCAGAAGACCCAAGATGAAGGAACAAATAGAAGATATGAATGTATAAGTATACCATTGTCTGTTACTTGTTGATTATGAACCAGTTATGTGTAATGTGTACACTGTGTATTTCCTGTATAACCTGTAACAGTATCTCAGATTAAAACACAATATACCTTTTTATAAACACTTGTCTCTGTGCTTCATTTGTCACACATTCCCTAAAAGAATAACCCCTGTAGGAGGGTATGATAATTTCTTATAAGTGGCGAGCCAGGTAGGAGGGATTTAGTGTGACGAGTGAGTACATTTTTAGTGTATAATTTTGTTTGTATTGATCTGAGATACTGTTCAGGTATTGTGTGTATAGGAATTTCAGTGAATTATGCTTTGATAATAATGGAAGGTTTGTTGAAAAAGATCGCTACGGTCTCTAATCCTGAAGCAATAATTAAATGTATGGAAGGAGCATTAGATTCGTGGCTTGATGCTCAGGATTATGTGGCCAGGGCAATTATTGAAAATAAATTGTCCAAATCTAATGGTAAAACTGTTTTGATTTTTGCTGCCCGCTGGATTGCTGAGAGGTACACATGTTTAAATAAGCAAAAAGAGAGAATTAACAATATATAATAAGAGCCATGGGAGCCCAACGCATAATGTATTTTTGGATTTTCAAAGTTCTGAGCATGTAGATGTACATTCTGAATTGCACATGCCCAGTGCTTTCCCCAATGAAAAATACTCTTTGTAAAATGTATAGACAACATTGTTTTTCATTTTTAAAAACTGAGCATGATGGGAAAATGTAGTTTATAGCTAACATTATTGCAACTGCTGTTGATTTACATTGAAATTAGGATAACATTGCTATTCCACTTTCTGTAACTGATTGACTAACTGTATATTTATTGTCTGTAAGTGACTGACTGTATGCTAATAGTAATTGTACCCTATCATATCTGTGGCAGCCTAGCTATGTACAGATAGTAGATAAATTGTACTTTTTTTGGTGTTTAGCTAACTAAATAGAGATTCCATGGTACTATTACTACCAACAACTGTGGCTGGTTAGCTATATGCTAGCTCTACCGTACAGTCATCTGTGACAAATTATATAACAAAACGTATACTTTACCACAATCTGTTGCTGGCTGATAGTAACTGATGTACTAATTAGAGTTAAACTGCAGCGGTTTTTGTTAATTAACTAATACTGATAGCTTCCCATGACTACCATTTGTAGATAGTTTACAATATGTTGATACTAAGTGTAACATACCACCACCTGTGGCTAGTTGTACACAAAAAAAATGCTCCAGCAAGATTTTGATATACTGCTACAGATATCTCCTAGGTTGCCCAGTGTCTCAGGATGGTGTTAAAGGACAACTGACGTACAAAAATCTAAGTTATTTAAGATTGTATCAAATGTAGATGCTTTAAATATAAAGTCTTTAATGAAAGAAAACAAGGTACTTGAAAGAAAAAAGGTACTTTATTTGGCCCACCTTGACTCTATGGCTCAATCATGGGGCGGACATGTTGTTTAGAATCTTGGGTTGGCTTATCTGACCCAACATTCGAAACAATATGTCTTCCCCAAATAGAGCAAATTGGGCTCAATAGGGTAAGTTATTTGTATTCTTTCATAAAAGGTCACCAAAAGTGAAGTTCTGTTTAAATAAAAGATTGTGAAGGCATTTTAAGTATAATTGATCTAATGAAAGAATACAAATAAAGCACTTTATTGAGCCCTCTTTGCTCTGTATAGCACTATTATGTGGCAGACATCATTGGTCAGATGAGTCAGATCTTTCTTCATCTGGCCCAAGATAACATGGCCACCATCTGTGGTAAAAAAACACAGTCAACTGTCTACGAGGTACTTATACAAGTCCCCTCTGTTGATGGCATGTAAAAACTTAAGTACCATCAGTGCCTATAGACCCCAGATAAATGGGAATGATAGCCAGCCCCCCTGTTTGCCTGAGTGTGCATCCAGATCATCTATGCTTCAACTAGTTCTGAAAATGACTAGATCAACCATATGTCTCTATTTGTATGTGTATAAATAATTTTTTTTATCTCTTTTTATTTTTCCACATCTATATTCCCCCCTTTTCCCCTATATGTCCACTGTCATAGCTTCGTCTCCTCATTTAAATCTGGTCCATCCGCTATTTACTGTTCATTCTTTCTTTTTTTTTCTCTTTTTTGAACAAAACTCTGGCTTCCAGTAATGTGATCTGCTTCAGTAACTTACATCAGAAATGTTGAACTTTATATTTTCCCATGATGTCCTGTACTAATGATAATCGTAGCTGCATTCAATACAGATAAAAGTCTTTTGAATATCAGCAAATTGCCTAAAGGCAGACATTTACTGGAAGCCTTGTCCTTACCATGACAGTAAATCTGTCCTATCTGTATGAATTAAATAATAAACCATGCAATACCAAGGTAATAAGTACCTTGTGTCCCTTTAAGCAAGACATTCAGATATACACATTCAAGTATTCTATCAGTATTGTGATGTAATATTATCCACGTGTCTTTGTCTCTTTAAGAAAATTCCATCTAACCTGCCTAGAGACAAAAAAATTATACTAGGCCATCAGCTATTTCCATCATCTCTCATCATTGGAAGTCACCAACTGTAGGTGTGGTTTTATTTCTCGTTTTTGAAAATAAAAGTTGTGAATTGGCTTTTCCTGATCCATCTACTTTCATATCTATATTGCAGCATGAATGGTCAATCTGGGAAGATGATGTGAAAGATAAATTCGGACTTTAACCATGTTCCCGTCTGACTGATTACATCGTTACATTGCCTGATTATTTTTTTTTAGTACCATGTTATTATTATTTACTTGGCACTTTTTCTTTATTTTTGTGCTTAGTTTACTTATTTCATATTCAAACATTTATTTTATTTATGTCTATTTTATTTCATTGCTTGTTTAGTTTTGACAATGGTTCATAAGTCATTATATATATGACAATGTTGTATGTTATATTATATTATTGTAAAACTTTAATAAAAAATATTAGAACAAAGTATTCTGTCACTCAATAATATTTGCCGTGGGAATGAAAAGCATAAACATGATGTATACAGAATAACAGAATTGATGCATAAATTAGTAGTATATTACCAATCATGACATCTATTTATAGAAGTACAAACAATTTAACTATTATTACTATTGCATAGGCACATATAAAATACATAACAAATGTCTAGTTTCAAATGTGTTAAATTTTCAGTACAATTCATGGCTTTATTGCATACCTTTATTCATAATAAGTATGGAATGTATGAGATGCAAATACTTCTGTACATATTCACATTAACTGATAACCACACAACCCTTTCCTATAATATTATCATTATGGTTGCCACTTTTTATCTGTAAACTTAACCAGCTTGCTGGTAAAATAGTAGCTGGGTAGCAAGCGTAATTATTAAATCAAGTAATGGGGACCCCAAACCTACTGTGCACTAAAGCACAGGTATTTCTAAAGCACACTTGGCCGGCCACTGGCCCCAGGGGCTGATGAGAAGGTATAATTTTAATGTTTATGGGGCCGCTGGCATTGCACCAGCTCCCAGCCCCACTGTGGGCCACATAATTTGTTTTTAATGGGGCCCGTGGTATAAGCGCAAACCTTGGCCCCTTGAGGGTGGAGGGTGGAAGGCCTTGGGGGAGCTTTCCCAAATTTAACAGTTTAACCCTTTCAGTGATGTAAGGAGCAATGTTTGTGTTGAAAAGGGTTAAACAGTGCATATTTCGGTGGCTTTAAGCAAATTTAGGTAGTGATTTTATAGAAGGTAAAATAACATGCAAAGTTCAATGATTTTTTTCCCATTCATTTTTACTGGCCCTCTCTGAATCACTGTTTTTTAACCCGTGTGCTAAATCTCCACTGAAATTATAGTGGTTTTTATCATGGGTGCAATGATTTTACCACACAAGTTAATACTGATAAATTATTTTACCATTAATGACACTTTTACACTTAATGCGGCCACTTAGGCCAATGTGTTGAACATATCCCTTGTTTTCTTTACAGCATGTGTCTGATGAGTAGGATAGTTTGGCAATGTAAATGTGATTCAGCAGCAAAAAAACTGATATTTTTGATCCAGAAAATCATAATAGCTAGATACTTCCTTGACTATCAGAAAAGGCGCATTAGATGCCGCCAGCTACAGTCATACAAACATAATTACAACACCCCAGTGGATAGATGTCCATTCAGCAGCCTATAAAAAAATGAAAGATATATTTTAATCTTTGAACTCTACAAACCTTGACTGGATTACCCTTTCACACTGTTAGTGAGACTTACAGTCATTTCTTTTCCACCCTACATCCATCCTTCATTCGTGTCAGACGTTTATGTGGACATAATAAATGTGCCAGTTTCAGCACAGTTTCAGGGTACCGGAAGACCCAGAAAATGCTGCTCCCTCAGAAGGAACAGATCAGGATAGTGCAAATATACATGGATATGTGTGTTACACGGCACACAGGCCCATGTATCATCCTTGCCAAACACTCAACGAGGGACCACCTACTGATAAATGTGTCAAACCCCATCTTGGAGAAGCAGGTAGATAGCTCAATTGTTTCAATTTGTACTTTTGCAAGTGAGAACCCTCTTGATGCTGTCTCATTCCACCAGAAGCATACTCTCTAAATGCCATGATACATGGTTTATTAAAGGGACTGTATCACGTAACCATTGTTTTTACTGTGCATGTAGAGGATTGAAAATGATTTAAAATGCTTTATGTGTTGTGTTTAACAAAACAGCAATCAATTTGGCGAAAAATGTGTTTTTAATGTCTGTTGATTCTCCTTTTTATGACATAACCTGTGGCCTAATATGCAAATGATCTGGTTTTCTATGGACCATTTGTCATTTGCATATCAAACCACAGGTGTTGTCAGAAACAGGAGACTCCACAGACACATGTTTCTCCCACTTTAGTCATTAACTTGCAATCCTGCTAACTCAATATATCAATTATTTTCAATAATTTTATAGTCTCTTTATTCATAGTATAAGCTATGTTTAAGTGATATAAAACCCTTTAAGTAAGTTGCAAAGTGTAATCATTCATTAGCACTGAATATAGATACAGAATATAAAATGAAGGATGAAGGCAATTTGACAACTCCTTTGAGTTAAAACAAATGATAAGTGATTACATCATTGAAATGAGACCAATATTAATCCACAGATAAAAACTGCTGATTTGTGAGTATTATAGTTTTTATTATTTGTAATGGCTGCTGCTTTATGACATCACTTGTGTCTTGATATGTAGGTGAACACGTTTTCTTTGGGAAATGAGCAATTTTCATATAAAGTTTCAAGATAATAGACAGATTTATTTAAAACACATTTTTTCTCTGAAAATTCTGGATGCATTTGATTGCAGTTCTACTAAAAATCACTTCTGATTTTTTTTTTCCCTTCTCTACATTCACTGTTTTTTGTTTATTTTTATTTTATTTTTTTTTTTTATTTTATTATAAACATAAAAAAGACAATACAGGTTAGACATGACTTGACATAACAAAACAGGTTTGGCATAGGTTTCTGACATTCCATTCTATAAAGATTATAGATTTCCAATTAACAGACAATTTGGGCTTGTTTTACTAAGTTGGTTAGTTGTTTAAGTCCCTACTCTTAAGTTTTCTCCTTATATAGTGATATTGAGAAGAATCTTTGTAAAGAGAGAGCAGAGATTCAAAGATGAACTTGTTGTTTATACAATAAGTACGCAGTTGTGGTTGGTAGACTCCCTCCAGGTTATTCCCCCAGAAGCCGGTGGTAACTATAATAATTTTTTCCACTTATTCATTAAAAAATACGATTGAGCATTTTATTGGTTATTGACTCACTAGGTGACGGGTCTTATATTTAAGCTTTGGCCTTTTCACTAAATGTTCATGGGTCCTTCAACTCAGCTGCTTTATGACATCACTTGTGTCTTGATATGTAGGTGAACATAGAAATTTTCATGAGAAATTTTCATATAAAGTTTCAAGATAATAGACAGATTCATTTAAAACACATTTTTCTCTGAAAATTCTGGATGCATTTGATTGCAGTTCTACTAAAAATCACTTCTGATTTTTTTTCCTTCTCTACATTCACTGTTTAAACAATGTTTAGGTGACAGTCCCTTTGATAATGCTGCATATGTTTTTGTTGTTAAATTCCATATATTCACAGCTGTTAACTCAACATCGAAAAGTGTTTTTTGTATGGTTCTTTTGACAAGACTGAATGGTGCTTTTGTTCTGTAACCTTAGTTGACTACAATAACTTAAATGGTACTACTGCACCATCTAGTGGCAAAATATCATTGCAGTTTGGTTAGCACTTATTTACAGATCTAGGCCACAGGGCATTGTCCAAATCTATAGGGTATCCCATATGTCAGAAACCAAAGAAGAAGAAGAAGAAGAAGAAGAAGAAGAAGAAGAAGAAGAAGAAGAACACATCAAATTACAAAATTAAATTAACATTTATTTACACTGATCAGCCATAACATTATAACCACCTGCCTAATATTGCGTAGGTTCCCTTTTTAATGCCAAAACAGCCCTGACCCATCGATGCATGGACTCTACTAGACCTCTGAAGGTGTGCTGTGGTATCTGGCAACAAGACGTTTGCAGCAGATCCTTTAACCCCTTAGTGACCGAGTGCTATGCTGCATTTGATGTACCTTGAAGACCAGAATTCCATTATTTTTGTCATATGTTTACTGAACTGTGAATTTCTTTCTTTGTGTTCAGTCCACCAACAACAAATTATACATCATTTTTTAAAGGACGGATAGGGCTTTAATTTGATACTATTATTTTCATCATATGATATAATTTACTATTAAAAAAAATATAAAATATGATGAAAATATGCCATAAAAAAAACACTTCTTCTAACTTTGACCTGATTTTTTTTTTTAAACAATTACAAATGGTAAAAAAGACCCCGTCTATATATTTCTACTATTTGTCCTGAGTTTAGAAATACCAATGTTTCCATGTTTGTCTATGTTTTATTTAAACTAATAGGGCAATAAACAATATTAGTGTTTATTTTTTTTTTTCTAACCATTTTCTTCTACAGTGACCTTTTAACCCCAACCCTAAATTTACCCCAACTCTAAATTCACCCGAACCCTAAATCTACCCGAACCCCTTAATCTAACCCTTGTACTCACCCGAACCTCCCTGTAACCTTAATTATAACCCTATTTTTGACCCTAACCCTAGATCTAGGTTCAGTAGATCTAGGATTAGCTTTTTCCATTCATTTATTTTTATTTTATTTATTTATTTTATTTTATCATTTTAACTGTATTACTGTCTAACTGCCTCTAGGGGCAGTCAAGTAGCGGTTTCAGAGCGACGGAAGAGATTTTTTTTTCTCTTCCGTCGCTCTGTGCTGGCCATGCTCCTCCGATACAGCACACACCCGCGATCACCGGATGATCGCGGTGCCCAGGGGGGCACAGAAGGTGTTGCATGATGCCTCAATCGAAGAAGCGCAACACTACATGTAAACAGAGTTCGTATATATACGTCCTCATGGTCCTTAAGGACCATGCTTTTCAGGACGTATATATACGTCCAAATGCGTTAAGGGGTTAAGTCCTGTAAGTCCTGTGAGGTGGGGCCTCCATGGATCAGAATTGTTTGCCCAGCAAATCCCACAGATGTTCGATTGGATTGAGATTTGAGAAATTTGGAGGCCAAGTCAACACCTTGAACACATGCTTGTTTTCCTGAAACCATTCCCGAACAATGTGTTGCTTTGTGTCAGGGCACATTGCTGAAAGAGGCCAAGGCCATCAGGGAATACAGTTTCCATGAAAGGGTGTAGATGATCTGCAACAATAGTTAGGTAGGTGGTATGTGTAAAAGTAATATCTACATGAATGGCAGGACCCAAGTTTCCCAGCAGAACATTGCCCAAAGAATCATATTGCCTCTGTTGGCTTACCACCTTTCAGTGGGTATAATGTTATGGCTGATTTGTATATATAGTGCGAACAATTTATGTAGCATTAGATACAGAGCATAGAGGGGGACTACATTAATTGATTATTATTTTTTATTTGTTTGTTTTTAATGATGGCCGCTTCCCTTGGGCTGAATCTGAGAATCGTTGCTGGACACTTCTTTAAGGTATATTTTTATTCCACAGGGCACATTTTGTGGCTTTTTTGTTCAGGTTGGTTTTATTTATGTGTCCTCCCCTGTCCGGGCACGGTAGATGTAAAAGAGATAGGTACAGTTACATTTAAATTTCTTAATATTTTATTGGACTAGCCCTCAAACCAAGGGTTAAAAAAATGTTTTTTTTTTTTTTATTTAATGGGGTCAATAGACCTTTGGGCCAACCCCCTAATGTACCTTAGGGGGTGTATGGCTAATAACTGGTCCAGGATCACTTGTGCAGTCCCAGACCCCCATTAATACATAGGGTGTTCGGAGCTATTTGGGCCATTTTGAAATCACTCCCTTTAATTTCAGCTTCATTCATCTCGATCAAATTGAATACCATTTTGCAAGGTCAAGATGAGGCATCCGAGAGGGGCCAATACTGCCCGAGGCTGGATGTCGAAATTAGTGCAAATTTTTACATCAAATGTCAGACTAGTGAATAGACCCCAGTAAGTGTAAGTAGAGTGTGTAGCGGAGATGCAATATTACCCAGGGTATCTCCGCTTATAATCCAAGTGAGACTCAGGAACAAGTAAATAGTAAATCCAAAGGCAGGGTTTCCAGCAGGTCAAATACAGCAATATCCCAACAGCAATCCCAATAACTGGACGACACACAGTTTCAGGAGCATAACTGACCAGAACTGTTTAATGATACAGAAACACAGAATATATACAGTTGAACATCTTGACAGACCAGATTAGACAAAGGAACTATAACAGGATTATAATTTAACCTAAGGAGATACAAAGGGAAATCCTGCCTCACACCTTTCAGGATACAAAGGTGCCCAGCTCAGATACACACAGGAAACTAAATGACTTACATAAGACAATGGGAGAGGTGACAAAAACAGGGATTAAAGATAGGATCCAATCTTAACTTGGGGAAAACACAGTGAATAGGACAAAGACTTGGATCCTAGTAATTACAGTACATTCCTCTGCTTGGGAGATAATTGAGTTAACCTTTGTATCAGCTCAATTATCTCCAAGCTAAAATATACAGGTTCTATACAATATTAATAACTTTCAAAATATGCATCACATTCACATAAAACATACATTTTCAGAATCAGCATACTTTAAATATGAAAATAACTAAAAATCAAACAATTCCACCCAGAAGTTCAAAAGTTACCTTTTTGGGCATTTTTAAAGGGCCACACACCCCAGGGCCATAGTCACAGGGGAGGAGGCTGGCAAACAGGCCTCTCCAAGACCAAGTGGCGAAGGGCACTTC
The DNA here is from genome assembly GCA_036172795.1 of Pelodytes ibericus. NCBI lineage: Eukaryota > Metazoa > Chordata > Amphibia > Anura > Pelodytidae > Pelodytes > Pelodytes ibericus. The sequence continues at coordinate 56,435,789 of CM069864.1, read as the reverse complement.
GTCACACATCTCCCCTTTTGGGGGGAGACTAACCAGGTACCTGACCTTCTGTCGGTCAGTACCTAAGTTAGTCGATTCACCCACCCTCAGTAAACAAGTGCCAGAGTAGCCCACCCACAACAAACAATTACTGCACATAGGTATTCCTCTGGGATAACTGGGCAACACGCTGTGGGGGCTTGGGGGGCAGAGGCCAGCTGCGCTCTGCCCCAATGCCAGAGCTTCTGTTAGGGTAGCCTGGTGGGGACTTGGCTGTAGAGGGGAGACATCACTTTCCCCCTCCTCCTTGTACTCCTGCGATTGTAGCTGGGGATTTGGACCGGCTGTCCAGCATCCCTGTGGGTCAGACACAGAGACCACGGTCCCATCTGCGCCGTCTGGGAGATTGGTGTCTCCCCTTAGTAGGTTAAGCTGCAGCTGGGGAGAGAGGGTGCCGTGCTCCTCTCCCTGGAACACAGGCTGCCCCTGGAGAGGGAGACCGACTGTCTCCACTTCCATAATATTGTCCTGCTGCTGGGGAGAGAGGCCGACTGTCTCTGCTCCCTGTAGGACACACTGCTGCTGGGGGGTAAGGATGACACTTTCTTCCCCCTGGGGTGCATCTTGCTGCTGGGGAAGGGGGTCGCCTGTCTCCACTCCCAATACAATACTCTGCCGCTGGGGAGAGAGACCGGTTGTCTCCTCTCCCTGAAACTCACCCTGCCGCTGGGGAGTGAGGCCGATTGCCTCCACTCCCTGTAGGGTACACTGCTGCTGGGGAGAGAGGCCGGCTGCCTCTTCTCCCTTCAGCTTACACTGCCGCTGGGGAGAGAGACCGGTTGTCTCCTCTCCCTGAAACTCTCCCTGCCGCTGGGGAGTGAGGCTGATTGCCTCCACTCCCTGTAGGGTACAATGCCGCTGGGGAGAGAGGCCGGCTGCCTCTTCTCCCTGCAGTTTACACTGCTGCTGGTGAGAGAGACCGGTTGTCTCCTCTCCCTGGGACTCACCCTGCATGGGTATCCAGAGTGGCGACCTGTACAACTCAAGCTCGAGGCACCTTGCCGCTTGGTTCTCCACATAAGTCTTAAAAGCCTGGTACGGTACCTTTGGTTTGTTCTCCTGTACCATGGGCACAATCTGGTTCCTCTTTGGAGTTTGTTGGACCTTCTGTCGTAGTACAAACTCCTGTACCTCCGTCATGGTTTTGGCGATAATCTCTGTTGGTGGGTTTTCCCCATAAAATGACAGCCGGAATTGCAATTCTCTTTTAAATTCCAACCGCCCCTGTTTAATCTGCACCAAAGCCGGACCCTCTTCTGCTCTGTACTCCGCCATGACTTCTGCAACCAGGACTGCCTTGGTCTTGTTGCTGGCAGGAATACCCCTTGCTTCCAGAAGGTCTTTTAGCGTGGAGCGTTTTAGTGTGGCAAAATCAATCTCCATCCGTACTCCATTTAGGCTTGTTCCTCTGTGAGTCTGGATCCCAGCGCTGCCAACCAATGTAGCAGAGATGCAATATTACCCAGGTTATCTCCGCTTATAATCCAAGTGAGACTCAGAAACAAGTAAATAGTAAATCCAAAGGCAGGGTTTCCAGCAGGTCAAATACAGCAATATCCCAACAGCAATCCCAATAACTGGACGACACACAGTTTCAGGAGCATAACTGACCAGAACTGTTTAATGATACAGAAACACAGAATATATACAGTTGAACATCTTGACAAACCAGATTAGACAAAGGAACTATAACAGGATTATAATTTAACCTAAGGAGATACAAAGGGAAATCCTGCCTCACACCTTTCAGGATACAAAGGTGCCCAGCTCAGATACACACAGGAAACTAAATGACTTACATAAGACAATGGGAGAGGTGACAAAAACAGGGATTAAAGATAGGATCCAATCTTAACTTGGGGAAAACACAGTGAATAGGACAAAGACTTGGATCCTAGTAATTACAGTACATTCCTCTGCTTGGGAGATAATTGAGTTAACCTTTGTATCAGCTCAATTATCTCCAAGCTAAAATATACAGGTTCTATACAATATTAATAACTTTCAAAATATGCATCACATTCACATAAAACATACATTTTCAGAATCAGCATACTTTAAATATGAAAATAACTAAAAATCAAACAATTCCACCCAGAAGTTCAAAAGTTACCTTTTTGGGCATTTTTAAAGGGCCACCCCAGGGCCATAGTCACAGGGGAGGAGGCTGGCAAACAGGCCTCTCCAAGACCAAGTGGCGAAGGGCACTTCGTCACAGAGTGTTTTTGGTTGGTTGTGGTTAGTCTGATGAGTGTTTGGTGAGTGTTTGACACAAAACAACTGTTGCACTACATATATATTAACACACATCACAATTTTATTTGCCCACTTCACATGACATATTTTAAATTTAAACTAATTTTGTGTGGAGCTGAGGAGGGGAGAAAAGTATAGGGAGAGGAGGCTTAGATGTGAGGAGAGAAGAGGAGAGGTGATAGTCAGAGGGCTAGAGGGGAAAGGGCTGTGGAGGCAGGGTTGCCCTGCTGAGGGGAGAGAAAACTGCAAATAAACACATCTATGGGGGAAAGAGAGGGTAATGCATCGTGGAGAGGCAGTGGAGAGGATAGTGGGTCATGGGGAGGAGAAAGGGGCATCAACCAATTAATTTTATAAAAATTCCTCTGTCTGCTAATAAAGGGGTTAATTTCTGAAACTGCCTCTGTATGCAAATAAAAGTTTTAGGTCTCTGAAACTGCCTCTGTCTGCTAATAAAAGTGTTAATTCTCTGAAACTGCCTGTCTTGTAATAAAGAAGTTCATTTTCTGAAATTGCCTTTCTGCTAATAGAGGGGTTCATTCTCTGAAACTGTCTGTCACTAATGGGTCCAGATGATACAGGATCCAGAGTGCCCATTGATAGTATACAGGAGTTCGTGGTGTTCATGGGTGCAGCCACATACCAGTGCCCAGAGGTAGCAGCTGCTGTATCCATTAAAAGACAAGACAGGATCTGGCTATACCCTGCAGACTCCCTGGAGTAGGCATGGACAATATGCTGGATTCTTCAGGTTGAAACAGGCAATGCCAAGCAAAGCAAGAGCACAGAAATGACAGAAAACAGAAACAGGAATAACAGAATATACAGTACAGGGCTACAGGACATAACAGAACTGGAAAGGGCAATGACAAAGACAGGGTTCAGACAGGACAGGAACAAACAAGGACAAAACCAGGAATGGATCAAAGAAAGAAACATAGCAAAACAAGCATAGGACAAAAGCCAGCAGAAGAATAACAAAGAAGGAAACAGCAAGCAAGGGACATAGCAAACAAGGGAAACAGGTAGTGAGTGAATACAGATTATACAAGATTATACAAGCCTGGAGAGGGTTTTTTTTTTTTTTTTCTCATGGTAGGATAGAAACTGAAACACAGAAGAATAGGGAAGTAACAATTTAAAGAGAACAAGTAAAAATATTAGAAACACTTAATAAACACGAGAAGAAATATGTATTTTTTTTGTTAACTATCCCTAGATAGATGGACTCCAAAAGTAAATGTAATAAAGAAGACCCAGAGCAAACCCGCACAAAAAAATTAGTAGAAGAAGAAAAAGAAATTAACAAACAATTAATGATAAACACCAAGAAAAACTTGAAATCATTGAACTTAATGTACTACCATAAAGGAAATCGAGCAGATAGGATGCTTACAGCAAAACTGAAAAAAAGAGCAAAAAAAAGAAGAATATTTAAAATCAAAGACGTAGATAGAGACTGTTGTTCCTCAAAAGATATTGGAAATGCCTTCAAGGAATTCTATGAAAAAATATATAGTGTGTCAAAATTAAATCAAGATATACAAATTCAAGACTACATAAGAAAGGCCAACCTCCCCAAGCTTAAGAATGTATATCTAGAGAAATTAAACTCCCTGATAACTACACAAGAAATAAGTAGAATCATAAAAAACTTAAAAAGCAATAAGGCCCCAGGACCGGACGGGTTCGCAAACCTTTTCTATAAAAGTTTTGAAGATAATTTCAAGGAAAGCTTAGGGGAATTTTTTTAATGAAATAGCTACTAGAGGGCCCCCACCAGGCTAGATACTACAAGCCAATACAAGCCCCATTATGAAACCGGGAAAAGACCCCACTGATATGGGAAATTATAGACCCATATCATTAATAAACAGTGATATAAAAATATATTCTGCAATCCTGGCCGATAGGCTAGAAGAAATCATCCCATTCCTGATACATAGAGATCAGGAAGGATTCATCCATTAAAGATCATTGGGAAATCATATAAGAATAATAATACAAATTCTAGATAAAGAATCCAACCAGTGAAATCCACTACTACTAATAACACTCAATGCCGAAAAGGCGTTCGACCGAGTGGAGTGGAGCTTTCTGGAAAAAACATTAGTGGAATTTGGATTCCAAGGGTGGATACTGGGAGCAATTATGACACTGTACTCCAAACCTTCAGCTAGGATTGTAGGGGGGGAATAACATCAGAATGTCTCCTTTGTTATACGTCCTGTCACTGGAACCATTGGCACAATATATCAGAAGTAATCCGGCAATTCAAGGTATAAAGATAAATAAGAAATAACTAAAAATAAGCCTTTATGCTGATGATATACTAATGACATTGACTGATCCAATAAAATCAACAGAATAATTATTGAGAGAGATTAAGAGATATGGTGACCTATCCAAATATAAATTAAACATAAATAAATCAAATGTTCTACAGCTAGGCATGGGGAGGGAGACAGAGGCCATAATAAAGAAGGAATATGGATTTAAATGAATAGAATATTTGGGAATTGATATCGCAAAACTGTAGAGATAAATTACAAGAAATTAATTTCTTCAACAAATCAATATATGAAAGAATGGGGCAAGATTGATCTATCCTGGTGGGAGAGATTGAATCCGAAAAAACATTTATTTTGCCAAGATGTCTATTCCAATCCCAATGAAGAAAGAGTGGCTATCGGAAATACAGAAGACAATAGATAAATTTATTTGGGCAAACAAAAAGCCAAGAATAGCTAGAAGTGTGATAACAAAGAAGATAAATAGGGGAGGAATGGGATCAATAGATATACAGAAATACCATGATGCCCACATGTTACATCATATAAATAAATGGCAGATAGAGGAGAATAAAGCAGAACCATAGTTTGATTTAGAAAGCAATGCCATAAAGGGTCTTGAATTAGTCTTATGGCTGACAAATAAGAGTTATAAAAAAAAAAAATGAGATGGAAAAAAACTGGATAGTGACAGAACTGATCGGCTTCTGGAAGAAGGTTAAGAAAAAAAGAAAGATACAAAATCTGATCCTAATTAACTGCCCTATTGATATACTGGAAATTGTAATTCAGGACATAGGAGTTAAAGAATGGAAGCTAAAAGGGATAGAACTTATTGGACACCTGGTAAATTTGGATAAAATTAAAACATTCCCAGAGCTAATTAGTGAATTTCAAATTGACAGCAGAGATATATTTAAATACCTTAGAATAAAAATTGCCCTGAATAAATACCTAATGAGCAATCAAATCAGTAGGGAATTTAATGTTGACATATTGTTTATTGAGAAGATCAAGATCAACAAAATTCTAGAAGCAGGATTAATAGAAGATAAACAAGAATTAACAAATTTAAAAGGTCTAACTAAATGGCAAAGGGACCTAAGAAGAGAAATAGATTACACAGACTGGATAAATATAATACCTTTAACAAAAAAAAAACTTACTTGAAGTACAATATAAAGTGTCCCAAAGATGGTATAGAGTCCCAACGTGGATTAATAAAATATATCAACAGACACCCCCAGAATGTTGGAGATGTAAAGAGGGGAGGGGAACAACAATGCATATATGGTGGGAATGTGAAAGAGTGCAGACATGTTGGAAGATGGCTTACAAATAGAGTGTGGCCGAACTTCGGAAGATTCGGTTTTTAAAAATAAAATGTTTTTTTTTGTGTCTGTGAGTGTGTCTTTGGGTTCTTGTCCCAGCTATATGTCATTATAGAGGGATTGTAGAGTGGAGTTAATATTGTCCTTAAGAATTTTAAAATATTTGTCTGGTAGCTCATCTATGCCTGAGACTTTGGCATTTGAAAATGGTTGAAATACATTCATTGATCCATCCAGGGTTGCTGTACGGTCATGTAACCAGTGATGCTCCTGAAGAAATGTAATGTCAGGATGGCATTTCTTCAGTTGGTTGAACCCAATGTTATTAGGTGAGACTTTTTGGTGGTATAACAGTTGTTACGTTGTCCAATTCCTTTCTTGAGTGGTTCCATTTTTATTTGAGTAGTAGACATGTGCATTAGTTTTTGGACAAATGCATTTTCGGACAAAAATAGCATTTTCGTCCATTCGTCCGAATAACGAAAATGAAAAACTAAAGAAATCCGAATGAACGAATGTTAAATGAACGAAATTAATTCATCCATTCGTCCATTCGTCCATTCGGATGCTGACAGCCACTCTGAAATGTCGAATTCGAATTTCGTCTCAATTTTGGCTTGAGTTATTGGATGTAATGCTAATAGCATTACATAAGCCGAAATAGAGATGAAAAGTGTCGAATTCATCCGAATTGACCTAATTGTCGAATTCCACAGAACATAGTAATCAGACATTCAGTATTCATATCGAATTAGTTTTTAGTCTGCATAACATTATGCTATGCAGAAGAAAACCGATCCTAAATGAATTATGACTCTGATCTGATCTGTGATCTGTGGCAATTTGGCTTAATTTTGATTAAAGTGAGTCTATTTCGTTAATATTCGAATTAAGTGGCCAACGTCCAAATTCAAATTTTAGTACATAGACCCAATAGACTCAATTTCAACAACATTTAACTAAAATTCGACTCAATTTTGACTTTAGTTGTTGTATTGTAATGCTATTAGCATTACATACAAAACCCTAAAAGCCAAATTGAATGAATGAACAAAATGGATGAATTCCACAGCTCAGACATACTACTAGTATAGGGTTGGGGAATTGCTTTCAGTTTGAATAAAAAAAAATCTATAAACTGTAACTTGCATGGAGAGAGGAAAACCAAGTGTAATCAACCACATATCAAGATGGAAAAATCGGCTCTTGTCATTAGACCTGGAAAATCCCTGGATCTTTAAGGGTTAATGCATGCCTTAGGAGTATCCCTGACTGAATGGCGTAATATACCAGTAACATACTCAAGAGTTTTCGTGGGACAGTTCCGATTTTGGGGGTCTGTCACGCTGTCCCACCGAGCTCTACCTCTGTTCTGCTTTTTGGAAGAGAGGTAGAATTCGTCAGAACAGCGTAAATAAAAAACTGCAACACCATGTTCATTTGTTCTCTGGTGTCTCTGACACTGGAGACTGGAGAATGAATACTGCATGCGCAGTGCTGCCTGGTTGTGTGACAGCACAACCACACGTGGTGGTGCTGTCAATAAATCTTCCAGGGATACTGTCAAAGCAGGCATGAAACATATGTCTTATGGCTGTATTAATGTGCAATTCAGATACCAGTAATATTGTGCAATTAAGATGCCAGTAATATTGTGCCATTCAGATACAAGTAATATTGTGCCATTAAAATGCCAGTAATATTGTGCCATTCAGATTCCTGTATTAATGTGCCATTCAGATACCAGTAATATTGTGCCATTCAGATGCCTGTATTATTGTGCCATTCAGATGCCAGTAATATTGTGCCATTCAGATGCCTGTATTATTGTGCCATTCAGATACCTGTATTATTGTGCCATTCAGATGCCATTAATATTGTTCCATTCAGATGCCTGTATTATTGTGCCATTCAGATGCCAGTAATATTGTGCCATTCAGATGCCTGTATTACTGTGCCATTCAGATGCCAGTAATATTGTGCCATTCAGATGTCAGTAATATTGTGTCGTTTCGTTACCGTGCTCGTTTTATTCCTCCCTCCTCCCCTCTTTCCCAGTACTTACCACCTGGCTGCTGCTCCTTGTCCCCGGACACCTCCTCCATGCAGTCTTCCCTTCCTGCACAGAGGAGGGAAACACATCCGGTAGCAGGGATTTATTTTTTTCCGGCGTTGCGGGCGGATGCCGGCAGCACGGGTGTCACCCCCGCAGGCGGTGTCATCCGGTGCGGTCCGCACCCCCCTCGGGACGCCACTGTTGTGACGTACAGAGAGAGAATGACACCAAAATGACAGTGAAAGGAAGAAAATGTAACCCTTCCCCTGCTGATCACAGTTTTTTTTAACTGTGATCAGTTTCCTTCAAAGTTTATGGCCCTCATTTTGTTTTTTCTCATATTTTTTTTTTGCAATTTTACTATATGACTTATATTCTTATTATGTATTAATTTAATTACAGTTAACTCCTGCAGGCCTGTGCTGTGATTCTGACCAGAGCAAACTTATTTTTACTTTTATTTCAGTTTATTTTATTTTGTTTCATTTTATGTCATTTCTCTCCTTCTTTTCTTTTTCTTTTACTTTTATATTCCCCTTTAATATTGTGGACATTGTGTGTGGTTTAAAAATTGCAAGCATTGCTACTTTTTTTTTACCTGCTTTGCTTATTAGCAACATGTTTGCACATTCTTTAACCATTTTTTTTACTCAATTATATGTGTTCCACTGCTGTTACCTTTAGCTACTTTTAGCTATTTAAATCCTATAGCAGGATTCACCAGTATACACTTTTTTACATGTATTTTTTTCTTTTATTATTGTGATCGTTTGGTGTAATTGTTAAAATTGGTACACACCTTGTTAAATCAGTGCCCTATGTATGGGAGGGTGCTCCAGGTATCAGTATGCCTAAGTACCGAAGCAGTACGAAACGAGTCAGGCTACTTGTTTGCCCTATCTAGGGCTGTTTTTTTCTGCACTGTGGATCTATTTTTTATCTGTTCGTGATTTTTGACTTAATAAATATTTTTTTACTTTTTCAACATCCTGAGCAGCCAGTTTATGTGTTTTCTACATTTTCGTCCATTGCTGCATTAATTTCACTATTCAACTCGTATGAATGAACATTTCACCTATGTTCATTCAATACATAGTATAAGGTTTCTTTTTTTTTTTTTTTGCACTCAGAATCGAGAACACGTAGATAATCAGGTGAACAATAAACGTGAAGTCGTGTATTTTCAACTCATCCTTGTGCATTTTTTACTATGCTTAGTCTCCTTGACATGAAGATTATCATAATCCGATTTCTTACATTACAAATTGACAAAAATAGTGGCAATCTTCATTCTCATATAAAAATACATAAAGGACATTCAAATCTACAAAACATTTAACAAGACATACTACTAAAACATTTACTTCCATGGAGATCGAGGGGAGAGAAAAAACGGGGGGACACAAGAGCCATCTAACCGCTGTTCACCTTTTATTTTACCATATTTCATGTGGATCAGTGGTCTACAGTTCAAACGCGTCTACCATGTTTCATCCCAAGTCCCGAGTTAGGAGTTCTAGACATTTATCCCATTTTTCCACCTTTTTTAGGTCTTTTGTTTGGTAAAGTGAAATTCCTCTCTCCATCTTAAATTGATATTCTAGTTGTTTCTAAATCTCCACCCAACTCGGGACTTGAGGTGATTTCCATAGTCTACCTATTGACACTTTTATTGCGGTTAAAAAATGTAAAGTAAAAGCCTTTTCCCATTCCTTAGTACCTGGTAGATTTAAGTGCAAGAGAAGTATCTCCGGCTTATTTAACAACGGAATATTAGTCATATATAGAAGCTTCCCCAACATTTCCTGCCACATCAATTTAAGGGGTTGACATGCCCACCATGTATGTAGCATGTCCCCTCTATCCTTATTGCATCTCCAGCATGTATCCGGTGCCCCCCGCCCCATCACCGCCAGGCGGGATGGCACCAGATACATCCTGTTTAGAATTTTATAATGTGATTCCACCAAATTTAGACATCTCACTGATTTATATGTCAAGAAAAGGGATTTTATCAGATCTTCCTTTGGTATAATAATACCTATATCACGTTCCCACTTAGAAAAAGCCGAGAAGTCACAATCTGCGTTATCCAGATCTGACATATCTTTTATTCTTTTTAATAGATTTTTCTGGTTGTTATCTTTTAGGATTTTCCTAAAAAGATTCACTTTATCTGATTTCATCTTGTGCAGATGTTTTGACAAATAACCCTTCATCCTTAGGTAATTAAAAGTTTCACCTTTCAATTCTGGAAATCTATCCTGCAATTCCTGGAAGGGAATAATTCCCGTATTCCCCCATATTTCTCCCAGGGATTTCACACCACATTCATGCCAGGTTTTCAGATTTATATAATCTATATTACTTTCCAGCAATGTCAGTGGGAGCTCGTGAATTACATAGTTGTCAAGCCCAAGTCTTTTCCTGTGTCTTCTCCACACATGTAGAATATTATCTAAAACTATCCCTCTACCTTTGGTTTGATCTTTTTCTTTACTTTTATCCCCAGTGTACCAGAAAAGTTTGACCAGCTCTGATTCTCCGCCCAAAACTGCTTCGATATTATACCAAGCCTCGTTACTAGATATTTTTAACTGGGAGGTGACTGCATGGGCTAAAAGGCTTGAGTCATGGTATTGTATTATGTCTGGCATTCCCAATCCTCCCTGGGAGATCTTTCTTTTTAAACAGTTTAATTTTAGTCTTGGTTTTTTGTTTTGCCACACAAAGTTCCTAAGAGCCCGTTGTATCATAGTAAGCCAACTGACTGGGGTTTCTATTGGGAGCATCCTGAAAAGGTAGAGCCATTTTGGTAGAATATAGGTCTTGACCACATTTATTCGTCCCCACCAGGAAAAACATAGGTTCTTCCAATCGCTTAGTTGTTTGGTAGTAGACTTTAGCAAAGGGAGGAAGTTTTCCTCCATTATTTTTATTGGATCTGCCCAGATACTTATGCCCAGGTACTTCAAATTATCCGCCCAGACAAATCTGAATTTAGTTTTTAATTTGTTCTCTAATTCTACCGATATGTTATTTGGCAGGGCAATGGTTTTATCATGATTTAATTTGTACCCAGATACCATTGAGTATCTATCTATTTCCTTCACTAAGCCTACCAAGGATTTATCAGGGTTCTCCATAGTCACTATAGTGTCATCCGCATAAAGGTTGATTTTTAACTCCTCACTTCCTATCTTTAGCCCTGATATCTCTCGGTTCTGTCTTATGGCTGCTGCCATTGGTTCCATCGTGATAAGGTATAAAAGTGGGGATAAAGGACAGCCTTGTCTGGTTCCGTTATGTAAATTAAACCACTCAGTGGAAAAACCACATCCCAGTACTCTTGCGGATGGGGACGTATATAATGCCAGGATAGAGTTTAACATTCTTCCCTCGAAGCCAAAGATCTCTAATGAAGTTCTCATAAAACCCCACCTGACCCTGTCGAAAGCCTTTTCGGCATCCAACGACAGGATCAGGAGGGGGATATCCTTTGCTCTAGAATAGTCCAGTGTGTCAATTAATCGTCTAACATTATCCGCCGAGGATCTTCCCGGTATGAAACCTGTCTGGTCCCGATGGATTATTGATGGTAATAATTTTTTTATCCTTTCTGCTAATACTGCTGAATACAGTTTAACATCTGTGTTCAGAAGGGAGATGGGTCGGTAGCTGGTTACCAGCTCCAAATCCTTTCCCTCTTTTGGTATGGTAATAATGTTTGCTCTCAATAATTCTTCTGGTATAGGATCGTTATTGGGTAACGAATTGAACATCTCAGTTAGATTCACCAATAGATCTTTTTTGAACACTTTAAAGAACAGGTTATTAAATCCATCGGGACCAGGGGTCTTATTAAGCTTCAATTTATCTATACAGTAATTTACCTCCTCGGATGTAAATGGACTATTGAGAGTTTTTAATTGGTCTAAGTTTATCTTGGGCAGCGTTAAATCCCTAAAGTAAGAGTCAATTAGTTCCTGATTTGGTGTGTCAGGGAGATTGTATAGGGCCTGATAAAAGGTCTGGAAAGCCTCAGCTATCCTTTCTGGTATCATTACTACTCCTTCTTTTGTTTTTATTGAAGAGATCTGTTTTTTGGCCTCCTGTTTTTTAAGCCTCTTCGTCATCGATTTAGTCACTTTATTTCCGTTGTAATACCATGTTGTCTTAAATCTTTCTAGGGTTTTATTTGCTTTTTCTATTAACTGCTCCTTGATCTTATCTTCTATTACTTTTATTTGATTCGATATAGATAGAGATGGGTCAGCTTTGTTTTGATTAATAAGGCCTTCTAAGGTTATATAGAGGTTGGCTAGTTTCGGGAGGGACCTTCTTCTTTCCTGGATTTCTAATTTGATCAGATGTCCTCTCATAACTGCCTTAAAGGCGCACCATGTCATTGGGGGGCTTACTTCATTATGGCCGTTTTCGTGGAAAAAATTAGCAATTGCTTGCTTTAAATATTGTATATTTTGCTTCTTTCGAATTAAAGCACTATCAAGTTTCCATTCAGGTCTAACTCTTACTTTTCCTGTTTCCAAAGTCAACCATACAACACTATGATCCGACCAGGGGATGTTTTTTATAGCAACTTTCTTGACATTTTGAGTCGCAACTCTATCTCCAAAGAACATATCCAACCTGGAATATGTCAGGTGCGTTCTCGAATAACAGGAAAAATCCACCTCCCCTGGATGGAAGATCCTCCATAGATCCAGGAGAGGAAAGAGTTTAACAGTCTCTCTAAGCTTTTTTGCGTTATTTATGAGATTTTTGTCTTTGCCTCCGCCCCTACCTGACCTACGATCTAGATGTTCGTTCATAACACAATTAAAATCTCCCATTACCAGTACTATTCCTTGTTTTACTCTGTCTATTTTAACAAACAATTTTTGGATATATGAGGCCGGGGAGTGATTCGGGGCATATACATTTACTAATGTGTAAACTTTGTCTCTAATTTTGCATATTATGAGGATATATCTAGCGTCTGGATCACGTTCTAAATATATAATTACCGGATCAATACTTTTGGAGAACAAAAATGCAACCCCTCTCTTTTTCTTATCAGGGAGAGAAGCACTTAATATCATTGGATAGTCCCTAGATTTTATTCTCAATTCATCTCCCTGCTTCCAATGAGTTTCTTGTATCGCACATATATGAACCTTCTCTTTTTTCAGAAAGTCAAGTACAACTATTCTCTTCTGAGGCGTGTTAATCCCACGCGCGTTAACTGTAAGCACTTTTAAACCACTCATATGAAGGCAGCTTTCTGGCACTCATTCCCCGACCTCCCTCGATCTCCATGGGCAACTACATACATGACACAACAAGACACCAACAAATATACAATCCCGCATTGGTCCTTCTCAGGATCCCACTGCACAAACCCCTTCCCACCCACCCGTGAAACTGGGCGTTCTTTTAAAGGAACGTCCAGGTCCACCATTAAATCCATAACTATTAATGGATAGAGTGTTGGTCTCTAGATTCACACACCCTTCCAGCAGGCTGAGAGAAGAAAGAAGGAGAGAAAGAGAAGAGAAGGGGAAGAAGAAAGGGAAAGAGAAAGGGTAAGGAGAGGAGAGGAGGAGAGCAAGCACGAGCCAAAAGAGGACGAGGGGACAAAGGGGCAAAAACCTATTTTTATCTTTAGTGAATCTATGAATCTAGAAACTTCTAACTAGTGCTCCTTGTATTATGTGAAAATGTTCCCATCTATGTGTATAAATATTTTACTTCAATTCACTTTATTTGTTTAGCACTCCTATCTAATATCTAATATTTACCTATAATTATTAAGTGGAGCTAAATTCTTTTATGTTAATTCCTTTTCCTATATATGTGATTCTATGCTTTAGAGGTAATCTTTATACTATTTATTTTAAGTATAATTAGTTAGCCTAAACCCTCTCGCATCTCTCCCATTATTAAAAATGTCTGTTTCCCTTTCTTTCTCCCTCCTTCTCCTTTATGTTTGTGTACCTCCGTGTTTAAATAAATGTTGTGAGCTTAATCATCTATAAAAAGCTATTACTTCTTTATAAAGTGCATTTTCAGTAGTGATAAATAATTGGATTAGATCATACTTTGTCTTTCGATATAATCCTAATTCGTTTCCCCTCTCTCTTAGTTATTAATTTACAATACCTCCTCCCCTCCAAACCCCCTAAGATTTATTAATGTCATTTAGTGGATTTTAAAGTATTCCACTAACCCCCCCCCCTTCCTCCTCCCCCCTCCCTCCTCCTCCCCCCGTATTATTTATTTATTCATCATTCACTCCCCAGTCAAATTATGATTTTTTATCCATTGGGCTAAGCTCTGCGGTGAGGAAAATATCTCTCTTTTACCCTCGTATAGGGTCATTACTTTAGTAGGGAAACCCCATGAGTATCTTATCCCCCTGCTTCTAAGTATCTGGGTTTCTTGCGCAAAAGCCTTCCGTGCTTTCCTAGTAAAGATTGATAAGTCGGGGAAGACTTTTATATTTCCATATGTTGTCCCCTCTAAAGATTTGCCCATCATAGCAGTCATTAGTGATCGATTAAATTTGAAAGACTGAAAGCATATAACAATGTCTCTGGGTATGTGTTCCGGTATCTTCTCCGGTCTGCGAACTCTGTGACATCTTTCCATCATATTATTATCTTTTGTTATGTGAAGGTCTAAAAACTGAAAGAAATCTTCCATGAATTTCTCAAGATCTTTGTTTGTTATTTCCTCTGATATTCCTCGGACTCTGATGTTATTCCTCCTGCTTCTGTCTTCTTGGTCTGCCAATTTTGACTCTAGATTATCCATTCTCTTCTGTATTTCCTCAATGTTCTCTGTCTGATTCTTAATCTGATTCTCCATCTTTTTTATCTGAGTTTCCAGCTGTTCAAACTTTTTCCCCATGTTGGTAATTTCTTGTTTTATCTCTTGAGAGTTAGAGAGTATTTCTTTCTTTATTTCCTCTGCTTGTTGTACGAAGCATTTTTTAATAAACTCAGCCGAGATGCTTGGTAAGGATGCGGGCTGATCCTCCTGGCCCTCTGTATCTGATATCCGATCTCCTGTATCGGAAAGTGACATTTCCTCATTAGCTGATATTTTTGCTTCTCCTCTGTTTGTTTGTGGGGAAAAGAAACCTGACAGCCTTTTTTCTGGCTTTTTATCCAATTTCTTTTTAGTAGTTTGTTTAGGCTCAGCCGATTTTTTTTGATGCCATTCTATATTCGATATTTATCTCTAAGCAAATTCAGGAGGACTTTTTCTTTGGAAGATTCCTGGGGGAGGGGGGGGGGTCGGGAAAGTCAGCCAAATAAGCAGCTTCTTTCGGGACCTGCCTTCAATGCTGCAAGGTTTGTCAGCTTATTTCTTATTTTAGAATTTTTGTAGTTCCGTATATCCAATAAGATGTTAGAGAGTCCCTTGTATCTTGGGTATCTTAGTATTCCCAGAGTGGGTAGTTAATACTCTAAAGTTTCCAACTTCCTTTCCCGGATTTAACAGCTCAAATTTAGCAGCCTGTATCAATCCCCATATGTCGCCAATTCTTGGTTTATCAGGTCTTACAATCCTTAATTCAACTGCTGTGATTTATTTGTAAGATTTAAGGGTACGACATAATTTGAGGAGAAAAAAGAATTTTGTCAGCAGCTCTTTGTTTCTCAGTTCTCCCACAGCTGCTGTGATCTATTTGCAAAATTTAAAGGTACGACACGCTATCGGGAAAAAAGTTAGCTTGCAGTTCTTTGTTTCTCCGATCTCACAATCTATACTTCGGCAGTTACAATCTATTTACAGAGTTTAAGCTGTTCAACAACTTGACAAATGATTAAACAGTCCCCAGGTTTGTGCTCCTTTGAAACAGACACAAAATTTTGTCTAAACGACTAATATATTCCTCATATTCGTTTGTTCCATCTTATGTTTTCTTAGCTCCCCTGTTTTGCAAGGTTGGTGTATTACAGGCTTTAAACAGTGGATTATTTCTCCCTCGTGTTCTAACAATATATACAGTTTAAATGGGACTTAGCTTTCTGAGGATCTGTCCATTTCCCCCAGCTGGTTCTCGGTCAGGTAGATCAGGTTCGTTTCCTCCTCTGACTGTAGTCGTTCTTCATGCATTAAACGCTGCTTTAAACACATACCCAGACTTCCACTGTCTCTCCTTCACCGCAGGTCGCCGTGAATTTCAATGAATTCTTGCCGCCGGGGAGCCAGTCATTCTCTCTGCCTGGTTCTCGGGTGCTTCCTCCGGAGGTTCAACAAACCCCGCGAAAACGTCCCCTACGTCATCGCTCCGCCCCTCACGCCAGTATAAGGTTTCTTAAGACTCTTTCAAACGAATTCTCCAATAGGTGAATTATTTCCCATTCGTATGAATGAATATAACGAAACAAAAATAATGAACGAATTTCGACTGAAACGAATGCAGCAATGGACGAAATTCATTTTGGACTAAAAAAATAACATTTTTGTCCGAATGGACGAAAACGAAATGAAAATTTTTGTTTTCCCCATCTCTATTGAGTAGTGCTTATATTGAAGAGTTCCTTGTCCCCTTAACCTAAGAATGCCTCTTGGGAGGGCGGAATTAAATTTTGATTACTGGATGAATAGGTGGAAGCAACTTTAATTTTCGGGTGAAAAACATAAACATTGAACAGAACTAAAACAATAGGGAGCCAATAAATTAGCTCAGAGATGTGTTTGTAGAATAAAAGTTAATACAAGGTAAAGTGTTGCAAGTTGTCGGCTGTGTTTTTCCCGTGCTGGAAAGTGGACCAAAATTCAGTTGCTTGGGCTGCTATATTGAACATTTCAGTTGTGCCTCTGTGGGCAATTTTCAGTCTGGCTGGGTGTAGCACTGGAAATATTATGTTTTTAGCAGAGAGATCCTTATGTGGTGGGTTGAATTCATGGTGTTTGGGCTGAAAGCTGTGCTGAATGGTCATGGAAGATGAGGACTCTTTGGCCTCTGAAAGTTATTTGTTTTGATTTTCTAACAGCCCATAGTATGGCATCTTTATCCAGGAAATTTAGGAATTTGGCAATTACTTGTCTAGACCAGAGTTAATTTAGTTGGCTAAACATTTTTGTCATAGTTTTAGTCAACTGCATGTTTTCAGAGACTAAAACTAAACAATAACGAAATACAAACTAAGTTAATAGGACTAAAACTATAAGTTAATAGGCCTGGAACAATGCCCTGCACTAAAACTAAATAAAAATTTGTCAAAAAAATTTATACTGGTCTAGGCCTTAGGTTTTTTCTTGAGGTTCTTGACCCAAGTGGTTCCCTTTATATGGTGAGTTGTAGTATAGGGATGGGGTCCTGTGGTGAGATGGATTCATGAATGCCTATAAACCCAAGGTTGTTTCAGCAACTCCTGTTTTCTAAGTCATCAGTTTTTTGCTTGGAGCATTTGGATGATGATTTATTGGTTTTGAAATGTTGTTTGGTGCTTTTCTTGGTGGTTTCAGCATTGGCCTTTGCTCCAGCTCTGCTATATGGGATTTGTTTGTTTGAATTTGGTGTGTTGCAATTTCTATTGTTGTTTCAGTTTGTTAATGTAAGCATGGATTTAAGGTTTTAGTGACCTCTAGTGCTGCTGCTTGTGAGACTGTTGGGTGTTAGGGTGTCGGAAAAGGTTCTGGAGAGAACAGATCTGGTAAGGGAGACAGCTCACAGATTGGACCAGGGGTGTATTTCCCCATATTAGGTGGTTTGTATTTTTCTTTAGGTTTGTCCTTGGGCTTGGTCACAGTATGGTGGTGGTGCTCTATATGTTATACGTTTGTATCCAATTGATCCCTTGTTTCTTAATTAACAGGAGTTTAGAATTCTGAATGTGAGCTGAGTGAAATCTTATGATAGCAGTTATGAGAATCTGGCACTAGATGGTGCAGTAGGATAAGAAATAAGCCATTTTAGATTGCTTATTTCTTATCCTAAAGCCCTAAAGGCAGCATAGCGACTAGATTGGTGCTATTATTTGGGTTTTGTGGCTTCCCCAGTGACATAAAACAGGGGTGCAATTTACAAGCAATGCTGGGAAGGTATGTATCAGAGCAGTGTCTGTCTCTATAGAGGGGGTTTTGATAGAGATTTGCAATGTTTACCTCAGTTTGTATCTTGAGCTTGTAGTGTCATCCAGTGGAGGGTGGAAGCAGGATAGCAATTCACAGGTGCTGTGGATGGTGTGGAGGCCTTTATGGGTAGTGCCTATTGTGGGTAAATTCACTATTTACTCAGTGGTATGATACTTTGTTTTATACATATATATATTATGTGAGGTTCGCAGTTGTAGTGATGAGTCACAATGTGTTTAATAGTTAAAGAGTCTTTCATTCAGATCTCCTGTCCGAGGTGTGGGGAGATTGTTACCACGTATGGTTTGTGGTGGTTTTCTGTGGTATATTATTGGGTCTCACTTTGGACTGGCTTTCGGTGAGCAGGATGGGGTGTTCTCAGCAGTTGTGATTGGGGCTGCTGTGTATATAAGAATGAGAACTTTGTAGGGAAATTGCTGGGCTCTACCTTGCTGCCGAGTCTAAATCCTTAGCCGGGCAGCTTGCGTTAAAGGACCAGGTGCTCAGGTAATCCGCTGACAACACGGAACACAGGCAAATGAAAAAACACTGGCACTCAAGGATCTGATAGGAAGCATGCCTTAATACAAAATGCAATAGTGGAAAGCCAAATAAACTGTGCAGTACAGAAGGAGGAAAAAGCGAACTCTTTTTGAGGATCAATCACTCGAAAGTGTGGAGGAAGTCATTATCCTTACTGACAGCGCACCTACGAGAACACACTGTTAAATATAGATGGGGAATACCCATTCTTTAACGGTGACCTAAAACGGTTGGTAAAACAACAGGACTAAGCATAGTCTCATGCGTTTCGCCGTGAGGCTTAATCATAGACTAATTCACATACCAAACGAGCTTGCTTAAAAACATAAATGCAACCGCCCATAGTCTCCCCCAATTGGTTGGCTGATAATTCACAGTTGAGCAAATTAAAAAAGGTGTATACCTAAACATATGTCCATATTTAAAGGTACAGCACACTCCATGTATAGAGAATGCATACAAAAGTGGCAAAGAAATTTCATATAATACGGTGATAAAACCATGATTATGAAACCAAAATATAATCTCAACTTCTTTCGAATCTAAGCTATTACATTGATCCATAGAAAACTGCACACACGTGAGCATTCAAACTCCACAAATCGCAACATCATAGTACTTTTTATACAGTCTAGTGACAAGAAAGCAAGTAGCAGAAAACAAAAGGATCCCCTATATACAAATGTACATAAATGATGTGCAGAAAAAAAGAAAAAAAAAAACAACAACATTCAGAACACCATAACAATGGCAAATCAAATCAATCAACAAAACAGTTCAATTCCCATTCTCTATTTATACCCAAGGGGGACTTGGTACCCATTTTAAAAATCCAAAATACCTCCCTCTTGGCTAACAGAGTTTTGATATCACCCCCCCGGGGTCCCAGTCTACATCTTTCTATTCCCATACATGAAAAGTAGTCCAGATTACCTCCCCCACATTGTTGAAAATGTCGATTGAGGGGGGATTTGCCATTGTTGCATCTAATATGACCCATGACAAGCGGCCTCAGAATCAATACCTAAACAGTGATCTATGGCAAGAAAGGGGGTTAATAGCTCTTAGAAGAGCCTTTGTAGTACTGTGATAAATTACAGTACAAAGAAATGAATGGCAAATAAAATGCAGACAGTAAAAAATGTGCTGCTGTGCAAGATCACTGCTTATGCAGTGATCTATGGCAGGGAAGGATTACACATAGAATGGCTTTTATAATAGCCCTTGGCCTCACAATTTTATGAAATTGTATTTTAAAGCTAATAGTGATTTTTCTTTTATGTTGTTTAGTTTTTTCTGTTGGCAAAGAAATATTTAATGTTTTACTTTTATTTATGTTTACTTTATAACAAGAAAATAATATGAATGTTTATTTAATACCTTCGCGACAAAGGACGTGTCAGGCACGTCCTGCAGTGAATCAAGCGAAAACCGCTTTAACGGTGCTGGTCTATTCGAGGCAATAGCCAGCACCGAAATTTCTTTTCTGGGGCCCCCACGATCGCCCCATGGAGCGATCATGGGAGCCATATTGACGGAGCAGCATGCTCCGTCAATATGACTATGCTCTCTGGCGGTCTGAGCTTCAGAAGTGAAAGTAACTTCACTTCCGTCACTCTGAATATGCTACTTGACTGCCCCTAGTGGTAGTTAAGTAGCATAGCAATGGAAAAAAATTTAAAATAAATATTTAATTAACTAAAAACTGGTTATATAGTTAGATTAGCCTATAGGGTTAAAATTAAATAATTTTTAGCATAAGGGATAGGGTTAAAATTAAATTAAAATATATTAAGGGATAGCATAAGGGTTAGAGTTGGGGTTAAATTTAGTGTTAAAGTTAAATTTTGGGTTCGGGTTGGGGTCAAAAGGTCAATATAGGAAAAAAACAAAAAACACTATTTTTGGTTTTTGCCTCATAACTCGCAAAAAAATACCTAAAAATATGGAAACATGCATATTTCTGAACTCAGGACAACATTTAGAAACTATTTAGACGGGGTCTTTTTTAATGATTGTATTTGTCTAAATTATATTTTAGGTCAAAGTTAGAAAAAGTGGGTTTTTTTTAAATTTTCATCATATTTTATGATTTTTTTTGTAGTAAATTATAAGATATGATGAACATAATGGTATCTAATGAAAGCCCTTCTTATGACGATAAAAACAACATAATTTGTATGGGTACAGTATCTGAGAAAGAAGAAAATTGCAGCTAAACACAAACACCCCATAAATGTCAAAACAGCTATTGTCACCAAGGGAAAGTCAAGGTGAAAATGTCTTGTCACTAAGGGGTTAAATTAAAATAAAGCAGGTAGAATCATCTGCAAATTATATTGTTTTTTTTTGTCCAGTTTGAATACCCAATATCTCCACTTTGTTGTTTCTCATTTCAGTTGCTAAATGTTCTATGTATAGGTAAACAGTAGAGGGGAATGAAGTGATGTAGAATGTTGTCATGGTTATTCTGGGTTTGTGGCTGTTTTCTCTTCAGCCTCTAGTGGCCGCTATTGTAGTGTGCCCATTCTATTCCTGTTGCCAGCTGCCTCGTTATCATCAGCCCTTCCCTATTTAAACCTGCAGCTTATGGCAATTAGTGCCTTTGCATTGCTTTGGTTGCTGCCTAATAGTGCCCTGTGTATTCTATTTCTGATTATCTGTTGCCGACGCCCTTACCTTGTCTGTTTTGCCGCCTGTCCTGACCTGTTTGCCCATCCTGACTACGTTTGTTTGCTGCCAGCCCCGATCTTTTGCCTGTCTGACTATTCTTCTGCCTGAGCCACTGTACCTTTGCCTTGATCCAGTATTCCGTATCCAGCTTCCTGTTTCTTGGGTTTAGTTTTGGTATACTGGTAATAGTCCAGAGTGCAAAAGTACTGGGGGAAAGAAACCTGTGGCTTAACCATAGGGTGGAATTCCTTCGGGCAGAATATTCTGTTCTGTTGCCGGGGCCAAAAAGACCTATATCGAGTCTGCACAGCAGTTCCAGCCTCATACCTGAACGTGACAGTTATCACAGGCCGTGTCCTGCATTTTGAGGGATGAAATCTTTCCCGACCAGGAGAGTCTCAGTTTCCTCCAGTTCTCCAATTGTGTTTTCACATTTGTCCAGAAATGGGGATAGTAATCCTTAAAAATATTATCCTGGTCTTTGGACAGCTGGATACCCAGGAATGTGATGGAGTCTGATTTCCAGTCAAAGCTGTAGGTGTGTTTCAATTCCGACAGGTCTGCTTGTACCATAATCGGCAGCGCCTGAGTCTTCCCTGAATTGTTCTTATAGTATGACACAGCTGAATATTCTTCCAGAACAATTGGAGAGCCGGGATGGATCGTCTTGGGTGGCTGAGCGATAACAAAATATGTTCAGCAAAGAGGTCGATTTTTTGGGTGGAAGTCCTGTGGGTTATGCATTCAATATCAGGCGAGGATCTGATTTTGGTTGCCAGTGGTGCCAAAGCTAACACGAATATCAGTGGGGACAGAGGGCAGCCTTGCCGTGTTCTGTTGGAAATAGGAAATTTCTAGGACATGAACCCCATTCTATATACCTTCGACGGGAAGCTGTAGAGAGACATTTTTGCTTTTATAAATCCTTCCAGGATACCACATTTATGTAAAGAGCCTTCCAGGTATGTCCAGTGCAGCTTATCAGAAGCCTTTTCTGTGTCTAAGCATAGCAGTAGGGCAGGTTGGTTGGTTGTGCGTAATATGTGGGTTAAGTTGATGAATTTCCTGGTGCTATCTGAGGCCTTTCTGCCTGGAGTGAAATCGAATTGATCTTCATTTAGTAAATGCGGGAGAATTTTCTTAAGTCTCTCTGCCAGCAGCTTGGCGTAAAGCTTAGTGTCTGTGTTCAACAATTATATGGGTCTAAAGTTTTTTGGTGCGGTAGGGGATTTACCCAGTTTGGGTAGGGTGATCACCAATGCTTCCAACATTTCAGGAGGTATGTTCCCTGTGTCCTTGATGTGATTGAACATTTTTGTCAGAAGTGGGGCAAGAATATGAGCAAATGATTTGTAATACACATTGGAGAAGCTGTCAGGGCCCGGCGCTTTCGATGATTTTAAAGTATTTATAACAGATCGAATTTGGTAAAGGGAGCTATAAGGTGGTCAGCTTGGTGGTCTTCTAGCTGTGGGAGGACTACTGAATCTATAAATGTTTTGATATCCATAGAGGATGGTTGCGGTGTCTGGGCATCGTCTTTTAAGTTATACAAATGACTAAAAAAATCTGCCAGTTCATTAATGTCCATGGGGTTGTATAGTTTAGGCCCTTGTTTCTGTTGGATGTAGGGAATTCTAGTTACAGCATTTCTTTGTTTGAGTTCATTAGCCAACATCTTCCCTACTTTGTTTCCATCCACATAGTATTTGTGTCCCATATTTTGCAACATTTTCTGTGTATTTCCAGCTGTATATCTGCCAGGTCTTTCCTGGTAGATCGGATCAAGTTTTCTCTATGGGCATCAAAGTGTTGTTTATGCTGCTGTGACAAGTTCAGTAGAGTGGATTGCAGTTGGGCCACCATCTTTTGTCTAATTTTTTTTAACTTTAGCACCTTGTTGAATCAGTAGACCACGCACCACAGCTTTCTATGCCAGCATAAAGTCGGTGGCGCACATTAGTCAGTGTCGTTGTTCAATTTTAGACTTCTCTTTTGTCATAGACTGAATTTGAATGTCATAGAACACATGGTTCATAATAAGTTATGAGAAATACTTGTAAGGCGTTTATTATTTATAACCTTGAATTTGACGTAGTGTGATTAGACTTCAGCTTTAAGATATTCCATATAAATTGTTCTAAATAAAAAGTGATTTGTGCAATAAACAAAGTGCAAAATTGATATTAAATAATACTTGCGGGACCACACAAAATGCAGCCTTCTGAAGCAGTCTCGAAGGTGCTAATAAACAGAATATAGAACAAGAAGCAGATTGGTGCTGAATTGTGGGTACCTTCAATTAAAAAACACACAATAATAGTGCAATATTTTTGTTTAGAGAGACAGTGAATAATGGTAATTAATACACTCACAAACGTCCATGAGTGAAGATCATTTCAGGCAAAGCGTGGATTCCAAATAAAATATAGTATTTATTCGATATTTCTGATATAAAAAACAAACTTGTGCAGGACCAAAAAAGCAGACAGAATGTTGGCCCCAGCTACCAATACACTTACAAACTGCAGGTAGATATTTCACATAAAAGGATGGTCACATCCATGGAACTTGGGACAGCATGAAAAAAGACAGCGTGTGGAGAGCAGGATCCAGGAGAAGATATTGATCGCCGGTACCTCAACGCGTTTCGCCAGAGCTTGTGTCACGGCTTCCTTAGGAGAAGACTTATGACCAGCATGTGGATAATCAGTGAGTTTATATGCGTCTACAAGCGACGCCCGCTTCCATTCGATGACGTTTCAAATGCGACAGTTAAAAAGCGTCTTTTGTTGTCATGGTAATCTTCCGTTCACGTGCCTCTTCCAGTAGCAGATTCAATGTCCATATTACAGACAAGTGATCGTCGCGTGTTCACTTTAGGACTGATAACCATCAGGCATACAATAAAAACAAAATAGAAAAATCTGGAGTGGAGTAAAAGAAGCCCACTTAGGGAGTGGACAATAGTCGCGCTGCCGTGAGCGGAGAGGGGGAGTGGGTAGGGGCCGGGGAAGCACCGACGGAGAACTACATTTTTTTTTTCTCCCTCCCTCTTTTTCTCTTCTCTTTATTTACTCTCCCTTTTTTCCATCTTTTCTTTTTCTCTTCTTTTTTCTTGCTCTTTTCATAAACCCTGGGAAGAGCAGACCCTTTCTATTTGTGTTTCATATATTGTGGACTACTTTGGACAGAACTTTATTTGCGAAACACGTGTATGTAAGATCTACATGTTTGTATGTTTTCATAATTGAATAAAAAGATTTATATATTAAAAAAAAAAAAAATAGAAAAAATTGTGGACAAAGGACGCATGCACTCCAAACTCCAATATGATTGTAAAACTTCTGATTTATTCCAAAAAATTAAAATGGATCACAGGGACATTGAATGAATACAAAGACAGGGAAAGGACGAATGCCTTACATGTTTTGCGTGCTCACACGCTTAATCATAGGCTTAACAATAGACTGAATTCACAGAGACTAAATACAAAAGTTCCACCAATGCATAGAAAGGTCATCTCAATCAAGTTAATTAAAAAACCTTGTTAATCATGTTGCAGCATAGGAGAGGAGATGGTGTGATGAAAGTGTTAAATGAGGCGTGGTAGGAAGAGTGAATTGCAAATACCTATATGGCTGCCTTTGAGGACATGTTCATATTTGGCCAGGCAAACACCTTTCGTCAGTGTATCGTCTGGTACGGACGGTACATTGACGACTTGTTGTTTGTCTGGCAGGGATCTATCCCTCAACTACATGATTTTTTCAATTTTCTTAACGATAATTCCCTAAATCTGAGATTCACTATGAACAATTCTACCACTAAGATTGATTTTTTGGATCTTACTCTCATAGGCAAACCCCATACTCATAAGATAGAGACGCAATCCTACCGCAAACCCTCATCAGGAAATACAGTATTGCATGCTGAGAGTAGCCATAAAAAGTCAGTAACTAATAACATCCCAGTAGGTTTATTCATTACGCTGAGACGCAACTGTTCAGATATGGAGACATTCAGAGTGCAATGTACAGAACTCACCAATAGACTTCTGGCAAGAGTCTTACAATACTGTTAAAGGTTGGATGTATATCTAATAACCTTTTGGTTACTGCATACCTCACCAATTCCAATGGCTGGTTACGTCTTTGCACCCACTTAGAAAAAAGTTTATTTTTTATTACATAATTATTACTATTTATGCTAATTGTTCTACAATGTTAATAAAATAAATAAAGAAATAAATATTTTGTTGTTTTATCAAAGTTGGAAATTTTTTTTAATAAATGTTTGAGTCATATCGCATATTAGCATGTTATGGCACAGAGGGGATATGTTTACATTTCTTCACATTCAACACACTGCTACTTTGTCTATTTTTCACACATTTTTTCACATTCCTATACACTGCTACTTTGTTCATTTTTCACAGATATATTTTTCACATTTCAGTACACTGCTACTTTGTCCATTTTTTCACAGATTCATTTTCCTATTTATCTTTTACTACTTCTTATTTTTCAATAGATCACTTTGTCTGATTCACTTTATACACACTTATTCACTGTTTCAATCACATATGTGTTTTTAGTCCTCTTTATTCCTCTAACACTTTCACCACACCCTCTTTCACCACCTTTTTTTTTCTTTCTTTGCATATACATCTCACATTTCCACCATTTATTTTGCACCAGTTTATATTTTTAAACAATTTTCACTATTGGTATATTAACATATTATTCACTTTTTTCTTTATTCCATATAACAGTACATTAGTGTTTAATAATATCTTTTTATTTCAATTCACTTTTCCTACCACGCCTCATTTAACACTTTCATCACACCATCTCCTCTCCTATGCTGCAACATGATTAACAAGGTTTTTTAATTAACTTGATTGAGATGACCTTTCTATGCATTGGTGGAACTTTTGTATTTAGTCTCTGTGAGTTCAGTCTATTGATAAGCCTATGATTAAGCGTGTGAGCACGCGAAACATGTAAGGCATTCGTCCTTTCCCTGTCTTTGTATTCATTGTCCCTGTGATCCATTTTAATTTTTTGGAATAAATCAGAAGTTTTACAATCATATTGGAGTTTGGAGTGCATGCGTCCTTTGTCCACAATTTTTTCTATTTTCGCTTATGATGCTTTTGCTGCAGCACGGACGGAGCACCCATCTTCCCAAGATATATAGGAGGTATGTTTACTGCCAACGGTGGAGCCGGCTTGTTTTCCCCTTTTGTTTGTCAACAAAAACAAAGGCTCTCGAACCACCAAAAAAACACATAATTCTAATGGACAAAATGGCAACATATTATTATATATAAAACAATAGTAAAAAAATGTAATGCTGGGAGATAGATAAGTAATAAATATTATTAGTAGATACATTGAATCAGGGGCGTCACTAGGGTTGGTGTCACCCGGTGCGGAAACTCATGGTGTCACCCCCCTGGATTTCCTCAATTCAATGCCAAACAGATTCCTTAACAATGCCAGTTAGATGGTCTATTAACTATGCCACACACAGGAGCCCCATAACTATGCCACACACAGGAGCTTCATAAATTATGCAACACCAGAGCCCCATAACTTATGCAACACCAGAGCCCCATAACTTATGCAGCACCAGAGCCCCATAAAATATGCCACACCAGAGCCCCACTATTTATGCCACACACACAGGTGCCCCATAATTATGCCACACACACACAGGTACACCATAATTATGCCACACAAAAGAGTCCCTTAATTATGCCACACAAGAGTCCCTTAATTATGCCACACATGGGGCCCAATAAATATGCCACACACAAGTGCCCCATAATTATGCACACATGGGACCGCCATTAATTATGCAACACACAGGAGCCCCATGAGGTGACAATCTTACAATTATAGATACCAGTAATATTGTGCCATTCAGAGCCCAGTAGTATTGTCCCACTCAGAGCCCAGTAATATTGTGCCAGTCAGATACCAAAAATACTGTGCCATTCAGAGCCCAGTAATATTGTGCCAGTCAGATGCCAGTAATATTGTGCCAGTCTGAGCCCAAAAGTATTGTGCCACTCAGAGCCCAGTAATTTTGTGCCAGTCAGATACCAGGAATATAGTGCCAGTCAGAGCCCAGGAATAGTGTGCCAGTCAGAACCCAGTAATATTGTGCCAGTCAGAACCCAGTAATATTGTGCCAGTCAGAGCCCAGTAATGTTGTGCCAGTAAGAGCCCAGGAATATTGTGCCAGTCAGATACCAGTAATATAGTGCCAGTCAGATACCAGTAATATAGTACCAGTCAGAGCCCAGGAATATTGTGCCAGTCAGAGCCCAGGAATATTATGCCAGTCAGAGCCCAGTAATATAGTGCCAGTCAGAGCCCAGGAATAGTATGCCAGTCAGAGCCCAGGAATATTATGCCAGTCAGAGCCCAGTAATATAGTGCCAGCCAGATGCCCAGTAATATAGTGCCACTCAGAGCCCAGGAATATTATGCCAGTCAGAGCCCAGTAATATTGTGCCAGCCAGAGCCCAGGAATATTATGCCAGTCAGAGCCCAGGAAGAGTATGCCAGTCAGAGCCCAGGAATATTATGCCAGTCAGAGCCCAGTAATATAGTGCCAGCCAGATGCCCAGTAATATAGTGCCACTCAGAGCCCAGGAATATTATGCCAGTCAGAGCCCAGTAATATTGTGCCAGTCAGATGCCCAGTAATATAGTGCCACTCAGTGCCCAGTAATATAGTGCAAGCCAGAGCCCAGTAATATTGTGCCAGCCAGATGCCCAGTAATATAGTGCCAGCCAGATGCCCAGTAATATAGTGCCACTCAGAGCCCAGTAATATAGTGCCAGCCAGAGTCCAGTAATATAGTGCCAGCCAGAGCCCAGTAACATAGTGCCAGCCAGAGTCCAGTAATATTGTGCCATTCAGATCCCAGTAATATTGTGCCATTCAGAGCCCAGTAATAGTGTGCCAGTCAGATACCAGGAATATTGTCCCACTCAGAGCCCAGTAGTATTGTCCCACTCAGAGCCCAGTAATATTGTGCCAGTCAGATACCAAAAATATTGTGCCATTCAGAGCCCAGTAATATTGTGCTAGTCTGAGCCCAAAAATATTGTGCCACTCAGAGCCCAGTAATTTTGTGCCAGTCAGATACCAGGAATATAGTGCCATTCAGAGCCCAGGAATAGTGTGCCAGTCAGAACCCAGTAATATTGTGCCAGTCAGAGCCCAGTAATATTGTGCCAGTAAGAGCCCAGGAATATTGTGCCAGTCAGATACCAGTAATATAGTGCCAGTCAGATACCAGTAATATAGTGCCAGTCAGAGCCCAGTAATATAGTGCCAGTCAGAGCCCAGGAATATTGTGCCAGTCAGAGCCCAGGAATATTATGCCAGTCAGAGATCAGGAATATTATGCCAGTCAGAGCCCAGGAATAGTGTGCCAGTCAGAGACCAGGAATATTATGCCAGTCAGAGCCCAGGAATAGTGTGCCAGTCAGAGCCCAGGAATAGTATGCCAGTCAGAGCCCAGGAATAGTATGCCAGTCAGAGCCCAGGAATATTATGCCAGTCAGAGCCCAGTAATATAGTGCCAGCCAGATGCCCAGGAATAGTATGCCAGTCAGAGCCCAGGAATATTATGCCAGTCAGAGCCCAGTAATATAGTGCCAGCCAGATGCCCAGTAATATAGTGCCACTCAGAGCCCAGGAATATTATGCCAGTCAGAGCCCAGTAATATTGTGCCAGCCAGAGCCCAGTAATATTGTGCCAGTCAGAGCCCAGTAATATTGTGCCAGTCAGAGCCCAGTAATATAGTGCCAGCCAGAGACCAGTAATATAGTGCCAGCCAGATGCCCAGTAATATAGTGCCAGCCAGATGCCCAGTAATATAGTGCCAGCTAGATGCCCAGTAATATAGTGCCAGCCAGAGCCCAGTAATATAGTGCCAGCCAGATGCCCAGTAATATAGTGCCAGCCAGATGCCCAGTAATATAGTGCCAGCTAGATGCCCAGTAATATAGTGCCAGCCAGAGCCCAGTAATATAGTGCCAGCCAGAGCCCAGTAATATAGTGCCAGCCAGAGTCCAGTAATATTGTGCCAGCCAGATGCCCAGTAATATAGTACCAGCCAGATGCCCAGTAATATAGTGCCAGCCAGATGCCCAGTAATATAGTGCCAGCCAGAGCCCAGTAATATTGTGCCAGCCAGATGCCCAGTAATATAGTGCCAGCCAGATGCCCAGTAATATAGTGCAACTCAGAGCCCAGTAATATAGTGCCAGCCAAAGCCCAGTAATATAGTGCCAGCCAGATGCCCAGTAATATAGTGCCAGCCAGAGTCCAGTAATATAGTGCCAGCCAGAGCCCAGTATTATAGTGCCAGCCAGAGTCCAGTAATATTGTGCCAGCCAGATGCCCAGTAATATAGTACCAGCCAGAGCCCAGTAATATTGTGCCAGCCAGATGCCCAGTAATATAGTGCCAGCCAGAGCCCAGTAATATTGTGCCAGCCAGATGCCCAGTAATATAGTACCAGCCAGAGCCCAGTAATATTGTGCCAGCCAGATGCCCAGTAATATAGTGCCAGCCAGAGCCCAGTAATATTGTGCCAGCCAGATGCCCAGTAATATAGTACCAGCCAGATGCCCAGTAATATAGTGCCACTCAGAGCCCAGTAATATAGTGCCAGCCAGAGCCCAGTAATATAGTGCCAGCCAGATGCCCAGTAATATAGTGCCAGTCAGAGCCCAGGAATATTATGCCAGTCAGAGCCCAGGAATATTATGCCAGTCAGAGCCCAGGAATAGTGTGCCAGTCAGAGCCCAGGAATATTATGCCAGTCAGAGCCCAGGAATATTATGCCAGTCAGAGCCCAGTAATATAGTGCCAGCCATATGCCCAGTAATATAGTGCCACTCAAAGCCCAGGAATATTATGCCAGTCAGAGCCCAGTAATATAGTGCCAGCCAGAGCCCAGTAATATAGTGCCAGCCAGATCCCAGTAATATTGTGCCAGTCAGAGCCCAGTAATATAGTGCCAGCCAGAGCCCAGTAATATAGTGCCAACCAGATGCCCAGGAATATTATGCCAGCCAGAGCCCAGTAATATAGTGCCAGCCAGAGCCCAGTAATATAGTGCCAGCCAGATCCCAGTAATATTGTGCCAGTCAGAGCCCAGTAATATAGTGCCAGCCAGAGCCCAGTAATATAGTGCCAACCAGATGCCCAGTAATATAGTGCCACTCAGAGCCCAGTAATATAGTGCCAGCCAGAGCCCAGTAATATAGTGCCAGCCAGAGCCCAGTAATATTGTGCCAGCCAGATGCCCAGTAATATAGTGCCAGCCAGATGCCCAGTAATATAGTGCCAGTCAGAGCCCAGGAATATTATGCCAGTCAGAGCCCAGGAATATTATGCCAGTCAGAGCCCAGGAATAGTGTGCCAGTCAGAGCCCAGGAATATTATGCCAGTCAGAGCCCAGGAATATTATGCCAGTCAGAGCCCAGTAATATAGTGCCAGCCAGATGCCCAGTAATATAGTGCCACTCAAAGCCCAGGAATATTATGCCAGTCAGAGCCCAGTAATATAGTGCCAGCCAGAGCCCAGTAATATAGTGCCAGCCAGATCCCAGTAATATTGTGCCAGTCAGAGCCCAGTAATATAGTGCCAGCCAGAGCCCAGTAATATAGTGCCAACCAGATGCCCAGGAATATTATGCCAGCCAGAGCCCAGTAATATAGTGCCAGCCAGAGCCCAGTAATATAGTGCCAGCCAGATCCCAGTAATATTGTGCCAGTCAGAGCCCAGTAATATAGTGCCAGCCAGAGCCCAGTAATATAGTGCCAACCAGATGCCCAGTAATATAGTGCCACTCAGAGCCCAGTAATATAGTGCCAGCCAGAGCCCAGTAATATAGTGCCAGCCAGAGCCCAGTAATATTGTGCCAGCCAGATGCCCAGTAATATAGTGCCAGCCAAAGCCCAGTAATATAGTGCCAGCCAGATGCCCAGTAATATAGTGCCAGCCAGAGCCCAGTAATATAGTACCAGCCATATGCCCAGTAATATAGTGCCAGCCAGAGCACAGTAATATTGTGCCAGCCATATGCCCAGTAATATAGTGCCACTCGGAGCCCGGTAATATAGTGCCAGCGCGATGCGGGGGGGGGTTGCCGGTCCGGTCCGCACCCCCCACCCCCCCTCGTGACACCACTGCATTGAATCAAGTACAATGAAACATTAAATTGCACATCAATAAAACCACTATCACAAAAAACACAATCACAAAAGCACTATCAAAAAAACAGAAATGAAAAACCAAGTGGATATGGTAAACAAAAAACTGCAGCAAAAAAATAAATAATTTATACAAGTTTTATTTGTTCCCCAAAAATGGGGAATTATTTTTAAAAATAATTGAAAAAGGCTTGAAGAAAACCCGTGAGGGTTGAAACGTCGCCTGCGTTTGAATTAAACTCCCACTTCATTCACTGAGTGCTGGGTCCTGTATTTTCTTTATTACATTTGAAGATTTGGGTGACGTCTTTGCACCTCGGCACCAGGATCATTATTGTGCGGATTTAAATCTATTTATCTTTTTGTCTGTAATATGGACTTTGAAAAAATCTGCTTCTGGAAGAGGCAAGTGAACGGAAGATTACCATGACAACGAAATACACTTTTTATCTGTCGCATTTGAAATGTCATCGAATGGAAGTGGGCGTTGCTTGTAAACTCACCGATTATCCACATGCCGGTCAATCATCTTTTCCTAAGGAAGCCGTGACACAAGCTCCGGCGAAACGCGTTGAGGTACCGGCGATCATTATCATCTCCTGGATCCTGCTCTCCACACGCTGTCTTTTTTCACGCTGTAATCAGCACCACAAATGTGACCATCCTTTTATGTGAAATATCTACCTGCAGTTTATAATTGTATTGGTAGCTGGGGCCAACATTCTGTCTGCTTATTTGGTCCTGCACAAGTTTGTTTTTTTATATACTTTATATCGAATAAATACTATATTTTATTTGGAATTCACGCTTTGCCTGAAATGATCTTCACTCACGGATGTTTGTGAGTGTATTAATTACCATTAATTACTGTCTCTGTATACAACAATATTGCACTATTACTGTGTGTTTTTTAATTGAAGGTACGCACAATTCAGCACCAGTCTGCTTCTTGTTCTATATAAATAGTTCTGCCAGGTAGGATTGGAACATTTTTTTCCATCTGCCTTTTGTTAAGCTCTTATTTGAAGAGCTTAAATTGTGTCTCTCCTGGGAGGTGGGGCAAGACACACATTCTGGGAAATTACTTTCATTATAATGGTATGCGACTGTAATTTTTATACACCCTTGGGTTTTATATGTTTATTTGTGTATCGAATGATGCGCGGACTGGACCTGCAAGGTGGAGACAATGCTTTGTTATTCAAAAATGGGATGATTAAAGGGGATACAATTAATGTCCAGGGGTTAAACTCCCATGAGAAACGTCAACCTTTAATTGATCGACTAAGGGAAAGTAAGGCCACTGTTATATACATACAGGAAACATTTTGGAAGCAAGAGGGCCCGACAATAAAGAGTGTCTAGACACACCGGGTAGGAGAGCACTGTGTTGTATGGACTGTTTTGCTATCATGGAATAAATTCATTTTACAGCCCGTCCTGTGTCTGGAATTTTTACATATTTATTCAAGCCACAACCGAATGTTTCTCTGAAGTTTCTTCTATTTTTTAATGACAATAAAGAGTCACCACTTTCCATTTATAATTAATATAAAGAACTAAATAGAGAGAGGTATGGCTATTATGCTCTCAAAAAAGTACCATATAATGAAATTTATAGGAAAGTGGGCTTGTATTTCTGATTTGTGAATTGCAGGGTAGAACTTTTTCCTTGCCCAACCTCAGAAATGTATAAATTACTTTTTAACTAGGATCGAGGTTCTGGTCCAGGTAACGTTACTAATAGGTGCTGCTTTCAATTTTGTGACGGATGCGGTCTTGGACAGAAAGGTCTCACGTGACACAAAAAGGAATAATTCAGTAAAAAGACTAGATACGCAATTGCAGAATGTTGTAGCAACATTTGACCTGTATGATTTATGGATGAAAAGATTATACATTTTATTCCGGGTCGCACCTGTCATAGTTAAGATTGGACGATTTTTTGATTAGGTCACAGTTAGTACAACACTGATATTCTGTAGAAATAAAAAATATGACATGGATAGTTATGGATATTGGGTTAGATACTGATAATAAAACATGACATGAAGGTTAAATGAGAGATTGCTGATTGACACTCAGTGTATAGACACTTAAAAACTCAATGTCAAAAATGCCCTTGTGGTGACCAATGATTATTCATGACAGCTGAGGTGATAAATGTTATAAAATGCAATAGTGCATTATTTTACACACACATTGAATGATAAAAAAATATTATAACAATGATATAAAAATACTAGCAGTGTAAAAAAGACAATTATGTAATAAAATACAAATTGTAAAAATGATACTTAGCACAGGAACACTCTTCATACCTGAAATAAAGAATACACCAAGAACCTAGTGCAATATGTATGGCACACCTAAATGAATAAGTGGCAAATGTAATGGTATGATAAAACACTCACAAACACAGCTCCTAAAACCAAGGATCTTGAAATATGCTCTTGTAATGGTATACTTGGTCCTGGAGGGGTGTATCTGGTGTTGATGAAAATGATGCCGGTCAGCCCAGTGTCAATACAAATATCCAGACTTTGGATATGGCTTTGTGGGTCCCATAAAGACAGCCATAAAGGCACTTTAAATGGACCCAGTGGCCAAGACTGTAGGTCCTGGCATCTCCGTAGATTGGTTCCCAATAAAAAATGGTACTAGGCAGGGTTGCTCCCTTGCCCGTTTTCTATATGTTTTGACTTTGTAGCCCCTTGCTGTAAGTAAACTAATCCCAAAATTAAAGGAGTCACTCTGGTTTGTACTGCTTATAAGATAAGTCACTATGTGGATGACATCCTACTTACACCGAGTGTCTCCACAATTAAGAGCTTTAATTCTGAAGATAGAAAATTACAGTAAGGTCTACAATAAAAATAAAAAAAATATATTGGGAAATCCCAAATTATGCCCATTAATCTGGATGAAAATTGATTAACAGTGCGATTATCCATTTGCATGGATTTCGGAAGGTTTCCCATATCTTGGAATCAACATGTCTTCAAGTATAAAAGAAATGATGGGAAACATGTTGAAATTTTATATAAAGAGACTAGTGATAAACTACTAAAAGAGTTCAAAAGTATCGGTATTTCCTGGTTAGGTAGAATAAATATCATCAAGTCCTATGTTTTGTCTAAATGGTCCTATCTCTTCAGAATGACTCCTTTGTCAGTCCCTTTAATTAGATTAAGACAGATACATAAATTATTTATGAGTTATATCTAAGGTAATAAGAGACCCAGAATTTTATTGTCATATATAATGAAGAGGACTAAGGTCATTAGATACTATGAGGCGAGTAGGATGTTCCATCTGCAGAGATGGCAGGCTCCGGCTGTTATAGAAGTACCATGGTTTAGACTTGAGTCCACATTATTGAAAATGAAGGATCTTTCCTCTGTACTGTGGATGGATGGTAGTGCAGGTGTTAGTTTACTGTCTACCAGTGGTGTATCTTGTTTTTTTGCTGCCCTAGGCAGACAAAATTCAGGCACCCCCCCCCCCCCCCACTCACGTTGCACACCTACGACATGCCCAATCACCCACATTGCACACCCACAACATGCCCCATCAACAACATTGCACACACATTAAATGCCCAAATCACCCTATTACATGCCCCATTACCCACATTGCATACACACTAAATGCCCCATCAACCCCATTACATGCCACCATCACCCTCATTACATACCCCCAACCACGTCCATTACATGCCCCCATCACCCTAAAGCTAAAGCTTGCTGAATGGTGGGCGAGTGCCTTGTTTGCCTTGTGGAAGATACACTACTGCTGTCTACCATAGAAACCTCACACTTAAGAGATCTTTATGACAATAGGTTGAAAAAAAAAACCCTGCTGGATAAAATCCCCTTATAGTGTCAAATATAACATATTAGACTTACACTTAGGGAACTGGACTAAAACAAGGAGACTGATGATGGTGGATTTATTGCAGGGAAATAAAATGTGCTCCTTTTCGCAGTTACAGGACCCAGAATAGCACTCACATGACTCTGCCCCAGGACCCACAATTGCACTAACCTGATTCTGCCCCAGTGACCAACACTTTATCCGGCACTCTGCTGCTCCTGCCCGCTGCATGGAGCACCTGATGTCACGTGAAACTCATGTCGCATTTTTTTTTCTTTTTTAACTTTATTGAAGTCCCGCGGTGCAGAAGGGATGCCCTCCACACCGCACGATCTCCGCTCCATAAGACGCACAGACATTTCCCCTTACTTTTGAATGGTAAAAAAGTGCGTCTTATGGAGCGAAAAAAACGGTAATTGGCAGATCCAGTTTCAATATAGATATATGTAAAATGATGCACTTGCGGAAGTGAAACAAAATGCCTCTTATATCATAAATGTATGTCTGTTGGGTAAATCCTGTATGGGAAAAGGATTTGGGTGTTCTTATTGACAATAGACTGTGCAAAATATCAGGCAGCTGTTGCTGAGGCAAAGAAAAAGACATCTTCGTGGGGATATAGTAAACCTTCACAAGTATGTTCAAGGTCAATACAGAGATCTTTTTGGCTAAATCTTTAGAAATCATACCTCTTATTAAGCACCCTTAAGATTGGAGAAAAGAGCGTTTGCCTTAAACAGCTTTCTTCACAGTTAGGGCGATTTAAAATATGGACTAAAATGTGCGCCTTCTTCTGGATCAACAAATATGGGTGTGTGGAATGGTTGGACTTGATGGACTAAATGTCTTTTTTTTCAACCTAAAGTATGTAAATGTAAAGGTTTTCAAGAATTTTTAAATTCCAACAATGGCAGCCTTGCAAACAGTTGCGTTGTATTCTATTCTTCAAGAATTCTTGAAACTTGACATAGCTGGATATGGATCTCACAGAGGCTTTGTTTCCTGAAAAATATTTTATTTCACTCAATGTTCAACAAAAGACATACCGTATCTGCTCGATTATAAGACGACCCTGATTATAAGACGACCCCCCAAACTTTGGATATTCCTTTAGGAAAAAAACTAAAAGCCTGAATATAAGACTACCCTAAAGGAAAAAAGTTCAACTTGTATATATTCACATGTAAAGTGCTTTTTAATAAAAAATGATGATATAAAAAAATGCATTTCTTGTTTTTATTTCCTTTTATGTGCTAATGCTGCCTCTCTCTTTCCCCTTCCCCCAGCATTGTCTCTCCCGCACCCTCCCTTTCTCTCTCTCCCCCTCCCCCTCCCTTTGTGTCTCTCTTTGTCTCCCTCCCCTTGTCTCTGTCTCTTCTCCCTCCCCTTGTCTCTGTCTCTTTCCCCCCTCCCCTTGTCTCTGTCTCTTCCCCCCCTCCCCTTGTCTCTGTCTCTTCCCCCCCTCCCCTTGTCTCTTTCCCTCCTCCCCCCCTTGTCTCTGTCTCTGCCCCCCCCTTACCTCGTCTCTCTGGTGGCTAGTGGGGGCAGCAGGGGGATGACTGCACGATACAGCCGGTCGGAAATGTGTCAGGCAGCATGGAGGATCTTACTGGATTCCAATTCCCTTTCTATTTTTCTATCGGCCAGCCAGATGAAAAAGATCAGGAAAGGGATCTCAGGCCTCCAGGTGAATCCATCATGCTCTGTCAGAAGGGCCATGAGCATTCTGGGCCTATTAACAGCTGCTATACCTGCAATCCGGTGGGCGAAGGCTCAAATGAGACCCCTCCAGCAAGAAACTGATCTCGCAAAGAAGACGGTGGTGGAAACATGGTGGAAACAGCCTCACATCGTAGCACGAGGGCTGTCGTTTCAAACTATTGGACAATTCTCACCACAGACTCATCTGGGAAAGGGTGGGGAGCCCACATACACTCCTTATTTCGGCAGGGTCACTGGTCCTCCCACGAAGCCGCCCGGTCATCCAATTTCAGGAAATTATTGGCAGTGTTCCGGACACTGTTAGCTCAGGCCCCATGGCTACAAGGCAAGGCAATCAAGGTGCAATCCAACAATCATACTACAGTCGCCTATCTAAACAGCCAAGGGGGTACAAGAAGTCTAACGTTACAGGTCCTATGTTCCAGAATTATGGACTGGGCTCAACAACATCTTCTGGATATTTCAGCAGCGCATATCAGAGGCGAAGACAATTTGATCGCGGACGATCTCAGCAGAGGAAAGTGGACTCAGACCAAATGGACCCTACACCCGAACGTTTTTCACGACCTTACCAAAAAATGTGGCCAGCCCAATATAGATCTTATGGCCACAAAGACAAATGCAAAGATCAGTTGTTTCACCTCCCTTCATCCTTCAGACCATCCCTTCATCCTAGACTGTCTATCGATCCCATGGAAATTTCAGCTGGCATACATTTTTCCTCCAGTGGCACTAATTCCTCATTTTTTTCTGCAAAAGATTCATACAGATCACCCAAGGGTATTGGCGATGGGGTTAAACCAGATTTGTTCGATGTCAACCTAAATTCGGTCAGACCATCTTCTTTGAGAATTTATCTCAGATATTGGAGAACGTTTTTGGAATGGTCCAAGGTCAGGGGTATTTCTGCTTGGACGTCTCCTCTGTCCTAGTTTTCCTACATGAGGGTTTCCAGTCCGGATGCAGTGTGTCTACACTCAAAGGCCAGGTATCAGTGTCATTTTTTGTTACAGGATCTGGCCTCGCACATCCTTATTAAAAGTTTCTTTAAAGCTACACTTCAGAAGCGACCACCAAGCAAGAACCA
Source organism: Pelodytes ibericus (assembly GCA_036172795.1). Classification (NCBI taxonomy): domain Eukaryota; kingdom Metazoa; phylum Chordata; class Amphibia; order Anura; family Pelodytidae; genus Pelodytes; species Pelodytes ibericus. The sequence goes on along the minus strand of CM069864.1, from coordinate 56,397,568 downwards.
TTTTCCTACTTGGGACCTGACGTTGGTTCTGGATGTACTTTGCTCCCCTCCATTGGAACCGCTGGAAGAGATATCCCTCAAACTCTTTTCTTTAAAAGCAGTTTTTCTTGTAGCCATTACCTCTGCTAAGCGTACTGGGGAACTCCAGGCTCTATCTTCAGCTGAAGAATTTTTATGTTTTCACCAAGATAAAGTAGTCTTATACACCAAACCTTCGTTTCTTCCAAAGGTTTTGTGTAAAGGTTTTTTGAACAAACCAATTGTTCTTCCTTCATTGTGTCCAAATCCATCCTCCTGGCTGAAACAGAAATGGCACTGCCTGGATGTAAGAAGAACCCTTAAAATCTATCTACAGAGATCCAAGGAATACCTGAAATCTGACCGGCTATTTGTAAATTTCCAAGGGAAATGTAAAGGGTCAGTAGCCTCCAAATCGACAATCGCCAGGTGGCTCACTGGAACAATCAAAACAGCTTATAACATCAAGAAAATGCCGCTGACATTCCCAGTGAAACCTCACTCCACACGGGCTATGGCAGTTTCCAGGGCGGAAAGGGCTTCAGCTTCCCCAGAGGAAATTTGCAGAGCAGCTACCTGGTCACCTTAGAAACATAGAAACATAGAATGTGTTGGCAGATAAGAACCATTCGGTCCATCTAGTCTGCCCAATTTTTTTTGAATACTTTTATTAGTCCCCCGTTCCCGGTCTTATAGCTAGGATAGCCTTGTGTCTATCCTACGCATGCTTCTGCTGGAAGGCTATTCCATACATCCAGTACCCTCTCAGTAAAGTAATACTTCCTGATATTACTTTTAAATCGTTGCCCCTCTAATTTAAGACTATGTCCTCTAGTTGTGGTAGTTTTTCTTCTTTTAAATATACTCTCTTCCTTTACTGTGTTTATTCCCTTTATGTATTTAAATGTTTCTATCCTATCCCCCCTGTTTCGTCTTTCCTCCAAGTTATACATGTTAAGATGCTTTAACCTTTCCTGGTAAGTTTTATTCTTCAACCCATGAACCAGTTTAGTAGCCCTGCTCTGAACTCTCTCCAAAGTATCAATATCCTTCTGGAGATACGGTCTCCAGTACTGCGTACAATACTCCAAGTGAAGTCTCACCAGTGCTCTGTACAATGGCATGAGCACTTCCCTCTTCCTACTGCTAATACCCAGTGCTGTATTTACCGCGAGACATCCTAGGCGGATGCCTAGGGCGGCAAATTTTGGGGGGCGGCAGCGCCCCCCAGCACTGAAAAAAAAAAATTAAAAAATAAAAAAAGGCGGCACTTTAAAAAAAAAAAAAAGACCGCGCTTGCAGGCAGAGACGGAGGTGAGAGGGGATCGGAAGATCCCCCCTCACCATTGCTCTGCCTGCCAGGCTGCACGGGGAGCCGAACAGGCAGCACAGAGAAACCTCCGTGCTGCCTGTTCGGCTCCCCGTGCAGTGTGCCGACACGGAAGTGCCGACAGTCACGTGACGGGCGCGCTGACGTCATACGCGCGCCCGGTCACGTGACCTGTCGGCACAATCGCCGGGAAGCCGAACAGGCAGAGTGTATTTGATGGGAGACAGTGTGTGTGACTGAGTGTGATGGGAGTCAGAGTGTGTGTGATGGGAGACAGTGTGTGTGACTGAGTGTGATGAGAGTCAGAGTGTGTGTGATGGGAGACAGTGTGTGACTGAGTGTGATGGGAGTCAGAGTGTGTGTGATGGGAGACAGTGTGTGTGACTGAGTGTGATGAGAGTCAGAGTGTGTGTGATGGGAGACAGTGTGTGTGACTGAGTGTGATGGGAGTCAGAGTGTGTGTGATGGGAGACAGTTTGTGTGACTGAGTGTGATGAGAGTCAGAGTGTGTGTGATGGGAGACAGTGTGTGTGACTGAGTGTGATGGGAGTCAGAGTGTATTTGATGGGAGACAGTGTGTGTGACTGAGTGTGATGGGAGTCAGAGTGTGTGTGATGGGAGTCGGAGTGTGTGTGATGGGAGTCGGAGTGTGTGACTGAGTGTGATGGGAGTAGGAGTGTGTGACTGGGTGTGATGGGAGTGTGAGCTTGATGTGAGTCTGAATGATGGGGCATGTCTTAGGTGTGTAACGTGGGTGTGCAGCTTGGGTAGGGGGGTGCCCGGATTTTGTCTGCCTAGGGCAGCACAAAATCAAGATACACCACTGCTAATACCTCTCCCTATGCAACCAAGCATTCTGCTAGCATTTCCTGCTGCTCTATTGCATTACCTACCTACCTTTAAGTCATCTGAAATGATTACTCCTAAATCCCTTTCCTCAGATGTTGAGGTTAGGACTGTACCAAATAGTCTATATTCTGCTTTTGGGTTTTTACGCCCAAGGTGCATAATCTTGCACTTGTCCACATTAAATGTCAGTTGCCACTGCTCTGACCATTTTTCTAGTTTAGCTAAATCATTTGCCATTCGGCTTATCCCTCCATGAATATCAACCCTGCTGCAAATCTTTGTATCATCAGCAAAAATACATATTTTGCCAAAAAGACCTTCTGCAATATCGCTAATAAAAATATTAAAGAGAATGGTACAGGTTCCCAAGTACAGATCCCTGAGGTACCCCACTAGTAACAAGACCTTGCATCGAATATACCCCATTGACTACAACCCTCTGTTGCCTGTCACTCAGCCATTGTCTAATCCATTTAACAATATTGAAATCCAAACTGAAAGATTTCAGTTTATTGATAAGCCTTCTATGTACGACAGTGTCAAAAGCCTTACTGAAATCAAGGTAAGCAATGTCTACTGCACCACCCTGATCTATTATTTTAGTCACCCAATCAAAAAAATCAATAAGATTAGTTTGGCATGATCTCTCTGAAGTAAACCCATGTTGTCTCTGATCTTGAAATCCAAGCGACTTTAGATGTTCAACAATCCTATTCTTTAACAAGGTTTCCATTATTTTCCCCACTACTGAAGTAAGACTTCCCTACTCCCTTTCTTGTGAATGGGCACAACATTTGCTAATTTCCAATCTTCTGGAACTACTCCCGTTAACAATGATTGGTTAAATAAATCTGTTAACAGTTTTGCTAGTACACCACTAAGTTCTTTTGATAACTTTGGATGTATCCCATCAGGTCCTATCGACTTATTTGTCTTTACTTTAGACAGCTGAAGTAAAACCTCTTCCTCTGTAAACTTACATGCATCAAAAGACTCGTTAGTCTTTTTCCCTAAATGAGGTCCCTTACCGTCATTTTCATTTGTAAAAACTGAACAAAAATATTCTGCTAAGCCTTTATCCTCTTCTACATAGCATCCTTCTTTTGTTTTTAATCTAACTAATCCTTGTTTTACTTTCCTTTTCTCATTTATGTATCTAAAAAATGTTTTATCCCCCTTTTTCACTGACTGGGCTATAGTCTCTTCTGTGTGTGTTTTGGAAGCTCTTATAGCTTGCTTTGCCTCTTTTTGACTACTCTTATAGATCTTTCGATCTTCCTCACTCTGAGTATTTTTATAATTACTAAATGCTAGCTTTTTATTTTTTACTATTTTGGCCACCTCTGCAGAGTACCACAGTGGTTTCTTCAATTTTTTGTTCTTACTGACAAGCCTAATGCAATTTTCTGTTGCCTTCAGTAGTGCAACTTTTAGATAATCCCATTTCTCCTGGACTCCATTTAAATTGCTCCAGTCTGATAATGACTCCTTTACACATAATCTAATTTTAGAAAAGTCTGTTTTTCTAAAATCTAAAACTTTTGTTTTTGTGTGGTGTGACTGCGTCACTGTTCTTATATTAAACCACACTGTCTGGTGATCACTAGATCCTAAACGTTCACCTACGGTAATATCTGATAACAAATCTCCATTTGTGAACACTAAATCTAGTATGGCCTGCTTTCGAGTTGGCTCCTTCACTATTTGCTTTAGAGATAATCCCAGTAGGGAGTTTAGGATATGCGTACTCCTGGCACAAGTAGCTATTTTGTATTTCCAGTTCACATCAGGAAGATTAAAGTCACCCATGATGATCACTTCTCCCTTCATTATCATTTCAGCTATTTCCTCAACTAGTAGATTATCTAACTCCTCTATTTGTCCAGGGGGCCTATAAATCACACCTACCGAGTTACCATATGATTACCAAATTCTAATGTAACCCAAACTGACTCTATGTTCGCCTCACTAGCTTGTATTACGTTACATTTTAAGCTATCCCTCACATACAGGGCCACCCCTCCCCCTTTTTTTACCTTCTCTGTCTTTTCTATATAAAGAGTACCCTGATAACCTATCTTGATATGTCCCAGTCATGTTTTTCATTATACCATGTCTCAGTAACAGCCACTAAATCTACATTCTCAGTTGCCAATATTGCCACAAGTTCATGGATCTTATTCCCTAAACTGCGAGCATTTGTAGACATGACCCTAAGCTTATCATTTTTCAGCACACTAACTACAGGCACCTTCTGTCCCTGTTTTGGGGGGCAATTGGATTGATGTTTTATCGACATTTTGCCCCCCTCTTTTAGTTTGAAACCTTCATACATTATATTCCTCTTCTGAAGCAGCATTCGGGCGCAAGTTGCTACAAGCTGTTGTCTCCTGATTCCCACCCTTGGTCTATCTTGCCATGTCCCACAGGTGGGCAAAGAGCCCATATTGTGCTATACTATCTGTTTTCTTCCTTCATCGCTTGTTATCGTTGGAACATATACATCAGGCTCGACAAACTCTGGGTGCCCAGTCGCCATGGCCCCCTGGTGCTGTTCACGCGGAGCAGCTTGCCGCTGCCATCTGTTTTTTTTTTTGCAGCAAGAGGGGGGAAAGTTAGTGCGGACTGCAAGCTCCTCCCACTGACGCAACGCGCTCTAACAGGTGCCGGGTGTCATGAGATTCCGTCACTCAGCAGGAAGGCACATGGAGATCCAGCAGCAGAAATTACCCCTCCCCTGCAATGAGGTAAAGCAGCACATTAAGAAATGTATTGTTTCTTAAAACGGGATTAAACTCCCGAAAAACCCCAGAGCAGTCCTTTTACACCAGGGGTGGCCCAAAATCTCCAAACCCCAACTAGCTCTCGCAACCCACTGTCTTCTGGCAACAAAAAGAGTCATAGCTAGGGACTGGAAACAAAATAAATGTATTAGTTGGAAAACTGTTGAAGATCAATTACGATTCTAAATTAAAATGGAATGTGGTGTTTCCTGGATTTTGTCAACCTCAAGTAAGACTAAACAAATATGGGTAGACTGCTCTAATATGATCAATGAGTAAGTAATAACAACATAAGTTCTCCAGCTATAGAGTCCTAGAATACATTCCCTCAAGAAGAGGTGGGAAGGAAGGGAGGAGGGGTAAGAGAAAAAGGCCATAAATGGGCAGTTCGGAATTTCCTGGGCTGGAGAGGAGGAGCAGCTGGAGTAGACAGCAGTGTGTGAATTTGTTTGTTTTTATGTAACATTGCAATTACTAAGTCTAATGACAATGAAATTTCGCCCTCAGGCAGTTTTTTCAATTTTTTGTCTTTTATTATTTTTCAGGCTGAGCAAGACTAAGAATATGTAATATATTGCAATGTACATTTGTATGTATATGTTTTTTCTTTTTATATACCAATAAAAGAGATATTTATAAATAAAAAAAAAAAAACATTTAACTGCTGAATGGTTTGTTTATGTGAGGTGTAAATATGTATGTGAGATGAATGTGTGTGTATGTATGTTTGCGTGATTGATGTGCCATTGTGTGGCTCCTACATTTTTTTCTGGCACTTAAAATTGAATTTGTCAAGCCATGACATATATAATAGTTGGCAACGGAGAATACACCTTGGAAGGGGGAGACCTTCATTTTTCTATAGCGTTTACACCAGAGCCAGGTAACAACTGCCTCTGAAAAAGTGTATTTCTGATGGGGGAGTAGACTTCTGAACTAGCAAGTATCACATATAAACACACACTATTTCTTTGTTTACTTTTAATGTCACTATGTATGAAGTTACTTCTCAGATAACTGTGAAACAAATAAAAAAAAAAATTCTTGCACAACTCCTTTACTTTTATCATCATTTTCTGTGTGCTGTAGGGCACACAGGTGGTTTTCTGCAGCATTCCTTAGAATTAAAGCACCGGTGTACTTCATGTTGTTTAACACCAGAATAAATAACGAACACCACAGAATTGTAGTTAATAATACACTTTAATTAAAAAAAATTGTGAAAGTGCATAATTGTACAAATTTGATCAGTATGTTAGTGTGAACACATCCGGCCTTGACAGTAGCCACTCAGAGCATATCCGGGGTCTGTGCTGCTGTCTTCCTGACATGTGTCCTACAGGTACAGGAAAGAACTGCTGAAGGGGAAATTCAGATTTATGGTAAAATTTTAACTAGCAATTTCTATCTATACATAAAGCAATGTATGCTGAAAGTCTCTTCTACAGAAAACAATAACTTGCTTACCCTATCTGGAAGCATGCACAGGTTTTTATTTAATTCTCACAGTAAATGGGGAGATTTTCAGTGTGCTCAGTAAAACGCAATATACTCAAGTTGAATAGGCTGAAATGTAACCCACCGGATAGAGATACATTTCATCATTATTTTTTTATATCTAATGGTTACATTGCACTTTTAGGAAATTTGTGGTTTAACAGATGAAAAAAATGGGCGCCTTTACAAAAACAAAAAAAAAAAGATTATGGACTCTGAGAACGTGCAGAGGGCTACAAAACTAATATGTAAAATTTTAATTATGACGAAAGGCTAGAAGAGTTATATTTGTACATGATAGACAAATGGGATGTTAGAGAGGGTATAATAACATTATATAAATATGTACAGGGCCCACACAAAAAGGGCTCTCTCTCTCTCTCAAGGCCTGTTCTCTAATAGAACGCACAAAGGATAAGAGGTCACCCGCTAAGAATTGAAGAAAGGAGATTTAGCCTGACAGCAGAAGGGATTCTTTATGGTAAGGACAATAAATATATGGAATTCACTGCCTAAAGTGGTAGTGCTAGTAAATACAGTAGATGCCTTTAAAAAGGGACATGGATACTTTTTTTTACAGAAGCAGAACAGAGAGGATATGTTAGCATAGGCAATAATATATAATATTTAGTGTTTGTTGATCCAAGGAGATATCTGATCTGCCATTTGGAGACAAGAAAGATTTCCCCCCATTGACAGCAGAATTCAAACTTGCTGAAATAAGGGGGCGTTTGCCTTCTTTCGGTTCACCAGTGGTAAACAAGGAATAGAAAAATGGTTGATGGATGCAAGTTCCTCCCCCCCCCCCCACCTAAACTATGTAAATGTTTCAGGGTTTAGAATTCATTTAGAAGGTTCTCATGAACTTTGAGCAGTGTTTATACACCGCTTTTACATAACGTATGGATTGTTTATACAAAATTTTCACAAAATCTAATAGAAAATAATTCTTATTAATATGTCCTACATCACCAGTACAGTTGTAATCCTTATCAGCAGCCATTCTCAAGTCTCCTACTGAGAAAAAGCAGTCTTTGGCCAATATTATGAAATCTGCCTTCTAAGCTGAGCTGTTTTACATGTCATACACACATATGTAAATGGCAGGTGAGGAGTAATTTTAGCCAGCTCTCTGTGCAATGTTGCAACAGTGAGAGTGGCTTTTCACAAAGGCTTGGACAACCATTGTAACGCTTAGTTTAAGGAAGGTTTGTAGGCGTCAGGCAGAGTTTTGGAACAAAACAAACAAAAAAGTCTTAATTTTGCATGATAAAGTACTTATACTTTTGTGGTATACAAGACACCTAGTTGGTTAAACAGCACTTTTAAAATTCCAGGTTTAAAAAAAAATATATAAAAAAAAAAAAAAAATAAAAAAAGATCTATGACACAATATACAAAGCCAGATTTATTTCTCAAATGACTAGGAATAAAACTAACAGCCACTTACATTGTGCACCAGCTTATTTAAGGAACCATGTTTCTAGCCCTTTTATTGGCTTGTGCATACAATGACTTATGCTGCTAAGTACTATTAGCCTTGCTTTCAGTTAGGAGAAATAGTATTAACCAGTAGCCTAACTGCAAATTTACAACTTAACAATTTTGTTAAGCTTGAGGTTTTCTAAAAATGGAAAATATATTTAAACAATTGTGTGTGCACGCAAGATGGGTAGAATTATGCCATTGTAAAAAAATAATGTAAAACCAGTAACTGTGGAAACAAGACTAACCCACCACTAGCAGGTTATTCGGTGTCAACTTTTTAAAAGTAGAGCAATCACCATGGAAACCAATGAACTGCTCTTATTGTTTGGTATTAATATTTTTCTCCAGAACTGCTCTTTACAGATAACCCCTATGGGAATCAAACTCCAGTATGAGGTCATAAACCCAGCACTAAGTACCCAGTTTGTTCTTAACACAAAGGAATAATTGAACAAACTTTATTACTGCAAGTATTGTGTACTAGGAAACAATGTTCCCTTCCTCACACAAAATAAGTAAAATGTAACTATTCTATATTAATATTTTACATAGATACAAATTGAATCAAATGGGTGATTTGTGAATAACGTGTAATGGAGAGCATTTCTGAATATATTACAATAAAAATGTTCCATTTTAGTCATATGTGGCAAGGATGTCAATACTCTTTCCTGTTCCACATATTGCCCATAATAAAGTTTGTTTCTTTAATCTTCCTTTGCATCTTTGCAACAACCAAGCTTGCCTTATCAATAACCCCAAAAGTCTATGGTAGTTTAGGCCAATAATTAAAGTCAGAGCAAAGCATTAGAATATGCAAATATGGCACACCACATGGTTTATCGGAGTTAACCACATCAAAGTTTTGTTTTATTCCACAAAGGAGTGGATTGATCACATCATTGTAGTAGCTATCATTTGCTTTTGATACTGCAAATTCCCCTTTCACTCCCGCCCAATGAAAATATATCAAAGAATTAAGGAGAATTTACATATGGATGAAATTTAAATAAAACGCCCATGACATGACCTTGCTTAGAGAAATGTTCTGTTTAGGTATTGTAGTTTAGTGTGGCTTGTACAGTTTACATTTACTTCACAAGGAAACAACCAGCATGTAAATAAGTGCATACGAATGCTTTAACGGACATTTGTTTTAAAAAAAAAATCATTATTTTGGTGTTGGGGTTTAATATTGTTACTTTGGAGGACTAAAACACACAAAGTGAATCCAATAAAGATATTTGTATTCATTCAGTATTAAGTATCAACTGTATGATCATCATAGCACCTCTGTACATAAATCAGATGAGTAGACAAAAGCATATAAAGGAAAAAATGGATGCACTGGGAAGGGAGCAAATAGTCTGTAGATTTGATGGATGCCACATGGTACGCAATGTAAATCAGGTTGCCAATACTGTTGAAACAAAATACTCCTTACAAGAGAAAGAAAAATAAAAGCATAATTCCCTTTGCAAATACAATAAGGCCACTTGCATGAATCACTAGACCTTAACCCATGTCCTTAACAAGTACTATACAATCTTATGTGTCCGTTGCCTTTTACATAGATTATGAACGCCACAATAACAAGTCATCTATGCGGATGCTCAAACTTTCCTTTATGGCAATCATTATTGAATTCACTTTAAAAAGAAAAACAAACAAAAAAACAAAAAAAAAACAGAGGGGATGGGGTGGCCTTCATGGTTCCTTTTAAACAGTATGTTGAGGATCAAGTGGCTTTCAAGCAGCATGGTGGGTTCTAAATTTATATGCAGATTAAATCATTCGGTTGCGTTTATGAGTTGGTGAGTCTGTGATGACATCGCCACACTGGGCAGAGGTACGCTTCCTAGTGCTACTACTGTCCAAGTGGAGTGCCATTTCTTCTGATATGAAAGTGTTCAAATCCACATCATGGAGTCCATTTCTTCGACGGCTTGTGTTGGAACTGCTGCTTACATGAGTAGGAGAGCCTGGCGTACTGGATCGGACACTTATACCAGCCATTGCACCACTCAATCCTGAAATTTAAAAAAAAAAATGCATTTAATAAGGACTTAAAAAAAGCAGCATTAAGACAAAACCGTGAGATTTCTGGGGTGTTTGTGTTTAGCTGTTATTTTCTTCTATCACATACTGTACCCACACAAATTATATGTAGTTTTTATTGTCATAAGAAGGGCTTTCACTAGATACCATTATGTTCATCATATCCTATAACTTACTACAAACAAATGTCATAAAATATGATGAAAAATTTAAAAAAAAAAAAAAATTCTAACTTTGACCTAAAATATAATTTACACAAATACAATCATTAAAAAAGACGTGTCTAAATTATTTCTAAAAATGTTGTCCAGAGTTCAGAAATATGCATGTTTCCATATTTTTCGGTATTTTTTTGCATTATGGGGCAAAAAATAAATAGTGTTTTTTCATATATAAACCTTTTTAACCACAACCCAAACCCTAAATTTAACCCCAATTCTGACTCTTATGCTATCCCTTAATATATTTAAATATAATTTTAACCCTATCCCTTAAAAACATTTAATTTTAACCCTATAGGCTAATCTAACCATAATAACAGTTTTGAGCCAATTAAATCTTTTTTTTTTTTTAACATTGCAATGTTGCTTGCTGCCTCTAGGGGCAGTCAAGAAACATACTCCGAGTGAATTTTCTTTCACTTCCGAAGCTCTGATCACAAGAGGGCATAGCCATATTGACGGAGCATGCTGCTCTGTCAATATAACGGCCACGATCGCTCCGTGGGGCGATCGTAAGTGCCCCAGAGAGGGAATTTCGGTGCTGGCTATTGCTTCGATATCGAGGCAATAGACCAGCACCGTTAAAGCGGTTTTCGTGATCGCCGATTGCGAAAACCGCTTGTTTCCTGCAGGGTGTGCCTGACACGTCCATTGTCGTGAAGGGGTTAATATACAAGTAATTAATAATTGCCTGCAAACATATTGGTTAAATGGGAAACTGAGGTACAGTTTGCCAAACAAAAACATTTTCAAAATTGGGATTAGTTTTAGGTATGCCAAAGGGAAAAAGATGAAGGCAGAAAATGTTGGTCCTTTATTATTTATTACAAGGCCCTAGGGCAGGGGTGTCCAAGTTTATTCGGCAAAGGGCCACTTCGCTAGAAATGTATGCGTGCGTGGGCCGCATTCATTTTTCATTCAGAGAATATATATATATATATATATATATATATATATATATATATATATATATATATTTTACACTAATGTGTAGTGGTCACATTAACTACAAACACACATGCATACATAGTCACACTTACCCCCCCCTTCCCACACACAGTCACAATTACCCCCCCCTTCCCACACACAGTCACAATTACCCCCCCCCCCCCCCCCCACACACACACACACACACACACACACACACACACACACACACACACACACACACTTAACATGCACTCACATTTATACACATACTCTCACACACACTTACCACACACATACACACACACACACACACACACACACATCAGGGCTTGACAAATTTAATTAAGTTTTAGGAGCCAGCTAAAAAATTTAGGAGCCAGACAACGGCACATCACAAAATCATAAACGCATACACACAGTCACATACACCCACCCAGTTACATTGACACACGCCACATACACCCACCCAGTTACATTGACACACGCCACATACACCCACCCAGTTACAGTCACTCACCATAAACAACCAGTTACATACATACACACCACATACCACATACACAGCCAGTTATATTCACACACACCACAGCCAGTTATATTCACACACACACACACACACCACAGCCAGTTATATTCACACACACACACACACAACAGCCAGTTATATTCACACACACACACACACACACACCACAGCCAGTTATATTCACACACACACACACACACACCACAGCCAGTTATATTCACACACACACACACACACCACAGCCAGTTATATTCACACACACACACACACACCACAGCCAGTTATATTCACACACACACACACCACAGCCAGTTATATTCACACACACACACACACACACCACAGCCAGTTATATTCACACACACACACACACACACACACACACCCAGTTATATACACACACACACACACACACACACACACACACACACACCACAGCCAGTTATATTCACACACACCACAGCCAGTTATATTCACACACACACACACACACACACACACACACACACACACACAGCCAGTTATATTCACACACACCACAGCCAGTTATATTCACACACACCACAGCCAGTTATATTCACACACACCACAGCCAGTTATATTCACACACACCACAGCCAGTTATATTCACACACACACACACACACCACAGCCAGTTATATTCACACACACACACACCACAGCCAGTTATATTCACCCACACACACACCACAGCCAGTTATATTCACACACACACCACAGCCAGTTATATTCACACACACCCACACCACAGCCAGTTATATTCACACACACCCACACACACACCACAGCCAGTTATATTCACACACACACACACACCACAGCCAGTTATATTCACACACACACACACACACACCACAGCCAGTTATATTCACACACACACACACACACACACACACCACAGCCAGTTATATTCACACACACACACACACCACAGCCAGTTATATTCACACACACACACACACACACCACAGCCAGTTATATTCACACACACACACCACAGCCAGTTATATTCACACACACACACACACCACAGCCAGTTATATTCTCACACACACACACACCACAGCCAGTTATATTCTCACACACACACCACAGCCAGTTATATTCTCACACACACACACACCACAGCCAGTTATATTCTCACACACACACACACCACAGCCAGTTATATTCACACACACACACACACACACACACACCACACACACACACACACACACACACCACAGCCAGTTATATTCTCACACACACACACCACAGCCAGTTATATTCACACACACACACACACCACAGCCAGTTATATTCACACACACACCACAGCCAGTTATATTCACACACACCCACACCACAGCCAGTTATATTCACACACACCCACACACACACCACAGCCAGTTATATTCACACACACACACACACACCACAGCCAGTTATATTCACACACACACACACACCACAGCCAGTTATATTCACACACACCACAGCCAGTTATATTCACACACACCACAGCCAGTTATATTCACACACACCACAGCCAGTTATATTCACACACACCACAGCCAGTTATATTCACACACACACACACACCACAGCCAGTTATATTCACACACACACACACCACAGCCAGTTATATTCACCCACACACACACACCACAGCCAGTTATATTCACACACACACCACAGCCAGTTATATTCACACACACCCACACCACAGCCAGTTATATTCACACACACCCACACCACAGCCAGTTATATTCACACACACCCACACCACAGCCAGTTATATTCACACACACCCACACACACACCACAGCCAGTTATATTCACACACACACACACACCACAGCCAGTTATATTCACACACACACACACACACACACACACACACACACCACAGCCAGTTATATTCACACACACACACACACACACACACCACAGCCAGTTATATTCACACACACACCACAGCCAGTTATATTCTCACACACACACACACACCACAGCCAGTTATATTCTCACACACACACACACCACAGCCAGTTATATTCTCACACACACACACACACACCACAGCCAGTTATATTCTCACACACACACACACCACAGCCAGTTATATTCTCACACACACACACACCACAGCCAGTTATATTCACACACACACACACCACAGCCAGTTATATTCACACACACACACACACCACACACACACACCACAGCCAGTTATATTCTCACACACACACACCACAGCCAGTTATATTCACACACACACACACACACACACCACAGCCAGTTATATTCACACACACAGCCAGTTATATTCACACACACACACACACACACCACAGCCAGTTATATTCACACACACACACACACACACCACAGCCAGTTATATTCACACACACACACACACCACAGCCAGTTATATTCACACACACACACACCACAGCCAGTTATATTCACACACACACACACACCACAGCCAGTTATATTCTCACACACACACACACCCCAGCCACATTCACACACACACACACACCCCAGCCACATTCACACACACACACACACACACCACAGCCAGTTACATTCACACACACACACACACACACACACCACAGCCAGTTATATTCACACACACACACACACACCACAGCCAGTTATATTCACACACACAGCCAGTTATATTCACACACACACACACACACACCACAGCCAGTTATATTCACACACACACACACACACACCACAGCCAGTTATATTCACACACACACACACCACAGCCAGTTATATTCACACACACACACACACACCACAGCCAGTTATATTCACACACACACACACACCACAGCCAGTTATATTCACACACACACACACACCACAGCCAGTTATATTCACACACACACACACACCACAGCCAGTTATATTCACACACACACACACACCACAGCCAGTTATATTCACACACACACCACAGCCAGTTATATTCACACACACACACACACACCACAGCCAGTTATATTCACACACACACACACCACAGCCAGTTACATTCACACACACACACACACCCCAGCCAGTTACATTCACACACACACACACCCCAGCCAGTTACATTCACACACACACACACCCCAGCCAGTTACATTCACACACACACACACCCCAGCCAGTTACATTCACACACACACACACCCCAGCCAGTTACATTCACACACACACACACACACCCCAGCCAGTTACATTCACACACACACACACACCCCAGCCAGTTACATTCACACACACACACACACACCAGCCAGTTACATTCACACACACACACACACCAGCCAGTTACATTCACACACACACACACACCAGCCAGTTACATTCACACACACACACACCACAGCCAGTTACATTCACACACACACACCACAGCCAGTTACATTCACACACACACACACACACCCCAGCCAGTTACATTCACACACACACACACACCCCAGCCAGTTACATTCACACACACACCAGCCAGTTACATTCACACACACACACACACACCAGCCAGTTACATTCACACACACACACACCACAGCCAGTTACATTCACACACACACACCACAGCCAGTTACATTCACACACACACACACACACCAGCCAGTTACATTCACACACACACACACCACAGCCAGTTACATTCACACACACACACACACACACACAGCCAGTTCCATTCACACACACACACACACACAGCCAGTTCCATTCACACACACAGCCAGTTCCATTCACACACACACACACAGCCAGTTCCATTCACACACACACACACACACACACACAGCCAGTTCCATTCACACACACACACACACACACACAGCCAGTTCCATTCACACACACACGCACACACACACAGCCAGTTCCATTCACACACACACACACACACAGCCAGTTCCATTCACACACACACACACACACACACACACACACACACACACACACACACACACACAGCCAGTTCCACACACACACACACAGTTCCATTCACACACACACAGCCAGTTACATTCACACACACACACACACACACACACACACACACACACACACCACAGCCAGTTACATTCACACACACACACACACACACACACACACACACCACAGCCAGTTACATTCACACACACACACACACACACCACAGCCAGTTACATTCACACACACACCACAGCCAGTTACATTCACACACACACCACAGCCAGTTACATTCACACACACACCACAGCCAGTTACATTCACACACACACACACACACACACCACAGCCAGTTACATTCACACACACACACACACACACCACAGCCAGTTACATTCACACACACACACACCACAGCCAGTTACATTCACACACACACACACACCACAGCCAGTTACATTCACACACACACACACCACAGCCAGTTACATTCACACACACACACACCACAGCCAGTTACATTCACACACACACACACACACCACAGCCAGTTACATTCACACACACACACACACACACCACAGCCAGTTACATTCACACACACACACACACACCACAGCCAGTTACATTCACACACACACACACACACACACACACACCACAGCCAGTTACATTCACACACACACACACACACCACAGCCAGTTACATTCACACACACACACACACACCACAGCCAGTTAAATTTACACACACACACACACACACACCACAGCCAGTTACATTCACACACACACACACCACAGCCAGTTACACACACACACACACACACACACACCACAGCCAGTTACATTCACACACACACACACACCACAGCCAGTTACATTCACACACACACACACCACAGCCAGTTACATTCACACACACACACACACCACAGCCAGTTACATTCACACACACACACACCACAGCCAGTTACATTCACACACACACACACACACACACACACACACCACAGCCAGTTACATTCACACACACACACACACACACACACCACAGCCAGTTACATTCACACACACACACACACACACACCACAGCCAGTTACATTCACACACACACACACACACACACACACCACAGCCAGTTACATTCACACACACACACACACACACACACACACACCACAGCCAGTTACATTCACACACACACACACACACACACACCACAGCCAGTTACATTCACACACACACACACCACAGCCAGTTACATTCACACACACACACACCACAGCCAGTTACATTCACACACACACACACACCAGCCAGTTACATTCACACACACACACACACCAGCCAGTTACATTCACACACACACACACACCAGCCAGTTACATTCACACACACACACACACCAGCCAGTTACATTCACACACACACACACACCACAGCCAGTTACATTCACACACACACACACACCACAGCCAGTTACATTCACACACACACACACACACACACACCACAGCCAGTTACATTCACACACACACACACACACCACAGCCAGTTACATTCACACACACACACACACACCACAGCCAGTTACATTCACACACACACACACACACCACAGCCAGTTACATTCACACACACACACACACCACAGCCAGTTACATTCACACACACACACACACACCACAGCCAGTTACATTCACACACACACACACACACACACACACACACACACACACACCACAGCCAGTTACATTCACACACACACACACACACACCACAGCCAGTTACATTCACACACACACACACACACACCACAGCCAGTTACATTCACACACACACACACACACACACCACAGCCAGTTCCATTCACACACACACACACACACACACACACACAGCCAGTTCCATTCACACACACACACCACAGCCAGTTACATTCACACACACACCACAGCCAGTTACATTCACACACACACCACAGCCAGTTACATTCACACACACACACACACACACACACACACACACCACAGCCAGTTACATTCACACACACACACACCACAGCCAGTTACATTCACACACACACACACACACACACACCACAGCCAGTTACATTCACACACACACACCACAGCCAGTTACATTCACACACACACACACACACCACAGCCAGTTACATTCACACACACACACACCACAGCCAGTTACATTCACACTCACACACACACACACACACACCACAGCCAGTTACATTCACACACACACACACACACACACCACAGCCAGTTACATTCACACACACACACACACACCACAGCCAGTTACATTCACACACACACACACACACACACCACAGCCAGTTACATTCACACACCACAGCCAGTTACATACACACACACACACACACACACACACACACCACAGCCAGTTCCATTCACACACACACACACACACACCACAGCCAGTTCCATTCACACACACACACACCACAGCCAGTTCCATTCACACACACACACACACAGCCAGTTCCATTCACACACACACACACACAGCCAGTTCCATTCACACACACACACACACAGCCAGTTCCATTCACACACACACACACACACAGCCAGTTCCATTCACACACACACACACACAGCCAGTTCCATTCACACACACACACACACAGCCAGTTCCATTCACACACACACACAGCCAGTTCCATTCACACACACACACAGCCAGTTCCATTCACACACACACACAGCCAGTTCCATTCACACACACACACAGCCAGTTCCATTCACACACACACACAGCCAGTTCCATTCACACACACACACAGCCAGTTCCATTCACACACACACACAGCCAGTTCCATTCACACACACACACAGCCAGTTCCATTCACACACACACACAGCCAGTTCCATTCACACACACACACACACAGCCAGTTCCATTCACACACACACACACACAGCCAGTTCCATTCACACACACACACACACAGCCAGTTCCATTCACACACACACACACACAGCCAGTTCCATTCACACACACACACACACACACACACACAGTTCCATTCACACACACACACACACACACACACACACACAGCCAGTTCCATTCACACACACACACACAGCCAGTTATATTCACACACACACACACCACAGCCAGTTACATTCACACACACACACACACACCACAGCCAGTTATATTCACACACACACACACACACACACACACACCACAGCCAGTTATATTCACACACACACACCACAGCCAGTTATATTCACACACACACACCACAGCCAGTTATATTCACACACACACACCACAGCCAGTTATATTCACACACACACACACAGCCAGTTATATTCACACACACACACACAGCCAGTTATATTCACACACACACACACACAGCCAGTTCCATTCACACACACACACACAGTTCCATTCACACACACACACACAGCCAGTTCCATTCACACACACACACACAGCCAGTTCCATTCACACACACACACACAGCCAGTTCCATTCACACACACACACACAGCCAGTTCCATTCACACACACACACACAGCCAGTTCCATTCACACACACACACAGCCAGTTCCATTCACACACACACACAGCCAGTTCCATTCACACACACACACAGCCAGTTCCATTCACACACACACACACAGCCAGTTCCATTCACACACACACACACACAGCCAGTTCCATTCACACACACACACACACACACAGCCAGTTCCATTCACACACACACACACACACAGCCAGTTCCATTCACACACACACACACACACACACAGACAGTTCCATTCACACACACACACACACACACACAGCCAGTTCCATTCACACACACACACACACACACACAGCCAGTTCCATTCACACACACACACACACACAGCCAGTTCCATTCACACACACACACACACACAGCCAGTTCCATTCACACACACACACACACACAGCCAGTTCCATTCACACACACACACACACACAGCCAGTTCCATTCACACACACACACACACACACACAGCCAGTTCCATTCACACACACACACACACACACAGCCAGTTCCATTCACACACACACACACACAGCCAGTTCCATTCACACACACACACACACAGCCAGTTCCATTCACACACACACACACACACAGCCAGTTCCATTCACACACACACACACACACACAGCCAGTTCCATTCACACACACACACACACAGCCAGTTCCATTCACACACACACACACACACACACAGCCAGTTCCATTCACACACACACACACACACACAGCCAGTTCCATTCACACACACACACACACAGCCAGTTCCATTCACACACACACACACACAGCCAGTTCCATTCACACACACACACACACACACAGCCAGTTCCATTCACACACACAGCCAGTTCCATTCACACACACACACACACACAGCCAGTTCCATTCACACACACACACACACACAGCCAGTTCCATTCACACACACACACACACAGCCAGTTCCATTCACACACACACACACACACACAGCCAGTTCCATTCACACACACACACACACACAGCCAGTTCCATTCACACACACACACACACACACAGCCAGTTCCATTCACACACACACACACACAGCCAGTTCCATTCACACACACACACACACAGCCAGTTCCATTCACACACACACACACACACACACAGCCAGTTCCATTCACACACACACACACACAGCCAGTTCCATTCACACACACACACACACAGCCAGTTCCATTCACACACACACACACACAGCCAGCTCCATTCACACACACACACACACAGCCAGTTCCATTCACACACACACACACACACACACACACACACACACAGCCAGTTCCATTCACACACACACACACACAGCCAGTTCCATTCACACTCACACACACACACACACAGCCAGTTCCATTCACACACACACACACAGCCAGTTCCATTCACACACACACACACACACACACACACACACACACACACACACAGCCAGTTCCATTCACACACACACACACACAGCCAGTTCCATTCACACACACACACAGCCAGTTCCATTCACACACACCACATACACAGCCAGTTACATACACACATTTTTGTTCTTTAAAAAAAAAAAACAACCACAAAAATGGTATTTCTTACGGTGACCTCCCTCCCTGCTGCTTACCTCATTGCAGGGGAGGGGGACATTTATGCTGGAGCCCGATCCTCTTTCGGTTCCTGCTAAGTGCCGTGTTGTCACGTGACACTCGGCACTACTTCGTGTTGCGCGAGGGGGCGGAGCTTACAGTCTGTGTGATCCGCACAGACTTTCCCACCACGCACTACGATGAAAGTGAAAGAAAAACGGATGGCAGCCTGCAAGGGCACCCTGTGACAAACAGCACCCGGACGCCAGGTCTGATTTCCTGGTCGCCATGGCGACCGGGGTTTGTCGAGCCCTGACATACATACATACACTTAACCCACACACACACACACACACACACACTCACATACATACACTTACCCCACACACGTGGCTGTGGACTCCCGGTGCGCTTATTCCCTCCCTCTGACCCTTGCGCATAACCTCATGCGCAGGGTAGAGGAGGGGATTTGTGCACTGCACACCGCACGGGAAGCTGTATCGGGGAACGAAGTTCCCTACACAGAGTGTGTAGGAAACTTCGTTCCCCGACACAGCTTCTCATGTGGTGTGCAGTTCGAGGTGCGGCTACCGGAGCAGAGCTCAGGTGGGCCGCACCTAGATGCCCGGCGGGCCGCATTTGGCCCACGGGCCGCACGTTGGACGCCTCTGCCCTAGGGTCAGATAGTATACACCCAACATAACTCTGGCCAGACCATTATTTTGAATCTTTAGGGATTTTTTTTTAAGCTTGAGAATAGTTATAGTATATTTAGATTGGCATAAGGCAAATGTGCTGCCCATATTAAAAAAGGGATCACAATTTCAATCTGCCAATTACAGTAAAATAAAGATCTCTATGGAAGTACAAGGCTCCTAAAAATAAATAGGCCTGAGTCCTGAACCTATCTGGCAAATAAAATCTATAAATATTTGTCAAGCCTGGTCTATTTCCAAATGTGTAACATTGTACTGGACCAAAAGAAAAAACTCGATATTCCATTCATTTGAATTGCATTATTCTCATTGGTTCCTAAAGTTAAAAAAAAAAAAAAAAAAGGAAATTACTTTAACTCATGTGTGGGCAGTCCTTGTTTCTTGCTAACTGTTGTCATTTCACAATTTCTTTTAGCTGTAAGTATTTTGTATTTTAAGCAAAGCTAAATTTAAGACATGCATTTTAAAGTACTTTGAAAGCACATTAATATGCATTAATATTTGGAAGATACATTTTGGGCACTAGACAGTCCGTTTAAGTCTCTTCAAATGTCCGTAATGTAGGGGTAGTTTCAGCCATATTTGAGTGTTGTGTGGCAGGACTTAAATCTTTGCACCACACATCTTACCTCAAAAAAAACAAAAAAAAAACAATTTCTCTCTACTGCTAAAGTAGCACTGAAGGTTGTTTTAGAGTTTGGTCTCACTAGTAGAAGCAAAAAAAGTTAAAAACCTGGTGCCAACTTCTTGGGAACAAGTACAACATTTACATTTTCAGATTCACACGTTTACACTCCGTTCTGCCTTTCAGCAGCTGTCTCTACATATGGATGCTCTATATGAGAGTCATACATGATTAAAGGTTTGTTGTGTGACTTATATGTAGCACATACTTGGGCAGAATGTAAACTATTTTGCATCGAGAGTGGGAGGGAAATAAATAAATAAACCAATGTCCACTTTTAATTATAATATTTAATTAACCCCTTAGTGACATGAAATTTTTGGCTTGGCCGACGCTTGGTGACATGGGCTGTTTTAACTTCTCTCTCATTTAGTGAATTCCCACAAACTATATATCGTTTTTATCGTCATAAAAAGGGTTTTATTTTGATACAAACATATAATTTGATATAAAAAAAAATATATATATATATCAAAAAAATGGAAAAAATTCTGACTTATTTGAAAAGTCGTATACTCATTTACAAGAGACAAAAAAAAAAAACACTGCTAAACAGTTTAATATTTGTCCCGAGTTCAGAAATAGCCAATATTTAATGTTTTTGTACTTTTTTTTATTCATATTACAGGGCCAGATCCTTGTTTTTACCTTTTCTTCAAAATTAGATAGTGACATTATAACACTGATATCTGTACTAAATCCATGAATGAGCCCCCCCCACATGTGCATATTTTTGAAAACTAGACAACTCAGGGCATTTTGACACTTTTCATGTAGCCATTTTACCCACCAACCTTTGGTTGCAAAATTGGCATTAACAAAAAAAAATAAAAAATAAGAAATTGTGATTTTTCACATAGATTGCAATTTAGATAAACATTACTTGAAAATATGCATGGGTACTGCCAAACAACACCTCAATATGCAACATCTCCTGAGTACAGGGATACCACCTATGCATAGGTTGGTTAGATTATTTGGGTGTCACATTTGAGAGGTGCGCTTTTTGGTTTTCCAACTTGGACATGCAGAAAACCTGCGCCCATGTCCCATTTTTTAAGCCAGTGTATTTTACCCCACCCCTAAGGTATTTCAAATGTTGGTATTTTAACACTTAACATGTATTAATTCTACCACCAGTCAAATTTTTGGTAATTATTTAATGTTTTGTTTCCACATACATTGTACTTTGGTCATGAATTTACAGTTCCTGTTGTGTGTCAGTGCGAATCAACACCCCAATATGTGTTCAACAACAACTCCTGAGTACAGGGACACCAAACATGCATAGGTTTGTTTGGGGGTTAAAAGGGGGATATGCAAGATCACAGCTTACGCAAGATCAATGGCAGGGAAGGGGTTAAACGCAAGGAATGGCTTTAGTAATTTATTTTTTCTTTAATTGTATTTTTATTATTTTATTGTACTTTAACTACTTTGACCTGTCTCTCTCCCTCACTAAAAAAAATAAAATAAAAGTGGACAGGGAGGCAGATCGATATTGGTTTAATATTGATGACGCTTTCAGTGCTCGTTTTGGTGCAGGACGGACTGTCCTTAACGCCTCGCCACACAGGACGGATCTAGCGTCTGTCGGAAAGGGGTTAAAACACTTGTTGGCAGTTTTAATTGGATAGTTGTGCTTGTATTCTGTTGATCTACACTTTTTTGTACAGTAGTGTCTCAGTGGGTCTTTCTTCACACTATTAGCTGGAACAATATTTGCAACTCAAAATAGCATACGTCCACATGTTGTACCAACGTTTGATATGCAAATGTGCCACTGAGGGGAAAGTGGTGATATTTACAAACTGAGATCACTTGGGAACTGACAGCAGTAATCAGAGTTTGTGAACAGTAGACTAAAGTGCTTCAATACTTTGGAATCAATATAGAATCAAAAATCTCAAAAATCATTTAATTGCATTAAAATCAATTAAATATTATACACTTGTGCTCTGGGTAGATCATAAATTGGTGACCTCTAAAAAAAAAAATCAGGTATTATATTGTCGTCTTCTCAGCAAATAGATGGGATACTTTACAAAGTTTCAGAAGCAGTGATGGCAATAAATATTATATGGCAATGATAGCAACGAATATTATATTTTGTCTTGTTAATCCTGAAAGGAAGTTGCTTCTAAAAAGTTTGGTTTGCATTGCCATTTTAAATTTATATTAACACATCCATGACTACAGATTAAAATATATAAAATGAATTGTTACCATGGAGAGCTATTGCTTCCCGGAATGGCTGCAAATCAGTTTCTACAGATGAGCCAGTCTCTGTTGAAGTAGCTCTATTTGGGGACACAACAGTCAGTCTTGGGGGAGCACGCGACGTCCTTGGAGGTGGCACTTTTCCACACAGAAAGCTGATCAAATCCTCTCTTCGAATAGTTCGTCGACGCTTTTTTACCCAGGCTAAGACATCCTTATTGCGTCTTTGATAGCCAATCTGAATTCCTAAGTCAAAACTCCGCTGATGACCATCCACACTTTCTATAATGCAAAAGAATGAATATTAATGTAATTTCTGCACTTTATAAACAGTGAGTGGTGAAGGGAAAAAAAACAAACTAAAAACAAAAAAAATATAGATGAGATCTACAAATTTAAGCTTGGTGTACCAGCTCTGATTCAACTGAACATCATTCCACCCCGTGCAAGTCTTAAGTAGTAGTAAAAAATATTATGGTTACGGATTAACAATTGAGTATAAAGTTTTTTACACTATTTCTAGTGTATACAAATGTGTAAGTTATAAATATAAGCAGGCCTGATATAAATAACTCTCCAGTTACCTAATCATTAAACAAAAATGGACAAAGAACAAGAGGCCAACCCCTGAGACCGCACGTTTTGCACTAATGTGCAAAACACATCAAGCGGTTTGTTCATGTTCAGTGTCTCCAGTGTGTTGATTTATATTAACCCCTTGGTGACATGACTTTTTTGGCTTGTCCGACGCTTGGTGACATGGGCTGTTTTAACATTTCTGAGGTGTTTGTGTTTTGCTGTAATTTATTTCTGTCTCATTTAGTGTACCCGCACAAACTATATATTGTTTTTATCGTTATAAAGAAGGGCTTTCTTTTGATACCATTATTTTGATAATAGCATATAATTTGATGTAAAAAAAATAATAAAATATGGCAAAAAAATTGAAAAAATACTTTTATGACTTTTATTTGAAAAATCGTATACTCATGTACAAGAGACAACAAAAAAACACTGCTAAAAAGTTTCTAATATATGTCCTGAGTTCAGAAATAGCCCATGTTTTTGTGCTTTTTTATTCATGTTACAGGGCCAGAACTATAAGTGGTGCAAAGCTATTTTAAAATCCTTTCTTTAAAAATTAGCGATAGTGACATTGTAACACTGATTTCTGTACTAAATCCATGAATGACCCCCAACATGTACATATTTTTGAAAACTAGACAACTCAGGGCATTTAACTTGGGGTATTTTGACACATTTCATGTAGCCATTTTACCACCAATCTATGCCAAAGTTTGCAGCAAAAAATCTTTTTTTTTAATTTTTCACATATATTGCAATTTAGGTAAACATTACCTTAAAATGTGAAGGGATATTTCCAAATAACACCTCAATATGTGTTCAGCAACATCTCCTGAGTACAGGGATACCACCCATGCATAGGTTTGTTGGTTTGTTTTGGAGCTAAAAGGCCACATTTAGGGGGTGCGCATTTTGGTTTTCCAACTTGGAATTCTGACATGCAGAAAACGTGTGCCCATGTCCCATTTGGGACATTTTTGAAGCCAGAAAGTGTATTCTACCCCACAAAACCATATATATTTTTAAACTAGACACCCTAGGGTTTTTCAAATGGTAGTATTTTAACACTTTCCATGCACTAATTATACTACCAGCTTATGTCAATGTTTTGGGTAGTCATTTTTTTTCACATACATTGTACTTTGTGCATGAATTCACAGATCCTGTTATATGTCAGTGCCAAACAACACCTCAATATGTGTTCAGCAACATCTCCCGAGTACAGGGATACCCCCCATGTATAGTTTGGTTAGGTTATTTGGGGGTTAAAAGGCCACATTTGAGAGGTGCGCTTTTTGGTTTTCCAACTTGGAATTCTGACGTGCAGAAAACCTGCTCCCATGTCCCATTTGGGACATTTTTGAAGCCAAAAAGTGTATTCTATCCCACAAAACCATATATTTTTGAAAACTAGACACCCTAGGGTATTTCAAATGGTAGTATTTTAACACTTTCCATGCACTAATTATACTACCAGCCTGTGTCAATGTTATGGATAGTAATTTTTTTTCACATACATAGTACTTTGGGCATGAATTCACAGATCCTGTTATACGTCAGTGCCAAACAACACCTCAATATGTGTTTAGCAACATCTCCTGAGTACAGGGATACCACCCATGTATAGGTTGGTTAGGTTATTTGGGGGTTAAAAGGCCACATTTGAGAGGTGCGCTTTTTGGTTTTCCAACTTGGAATTCTGACGTGCAGAAAACCTGCGCCGATGTCCCATTTGGGACATTTTTGAAGCCAAAAAGTGTATTCTATCCCACAAAACCATATATTTTTGAAAACTAGACACCCTAGGGTATTTCAAATGGTAGTATTTTAACACTTTCCATGCACTAATTCTACCACCAGCCTATGTCAATGTTATGGATAGTAATTTGTTTTTCACATTCATTGTACATCGGGCATGAATTCATAGATCCTATTATGTGTCAGTGCCACAAAACACATTAATATGTGTTCAGCAACATCTCCTGAGTACAGGGATGCCACCCATGTGTAGGTTAGTTAGATTATTTGGGGGCTAAAAGGCCATGTTTAGGGGGGGTGCATTTCCAACTTGGAATTTTGACATGTAGTCAGCCTGCGCCCATGTTCCATTTGGGACACTTTTGAAGCCTGTCAAAGTATTTTACCCCATAAAACCATATATTTTGGAAAACTAGACATCCTAGGGTTTTTAAAATTGTGGTATTTTAACACTTTCCAAGTGCTAATTCTACCACCAACCTATGTCAAAGGGTTGGGATGTCATTTTTTCCCCACACACATTGTAGTTCAGGCAGGAATTTTCAGATTCTGGTATTTGCCACTGCCAACCAACACCTCAATATGTGTTCAGCAACATCTCCTGAGAACAGGGATACCCCCCATGCATAGGTTTGTTGGTTTGTATTGGGTCTAAAATTCCACATTTAGGGGGTGCGCAATTCCAACCTGGAATTTTGACATGTAGTCAGCCTGCGCCCATGTTCCATTTGGAACATTTTTGAAGCCGTCCAATGAATTTTACCCCATCAAACCATATATTTTTGGAAAATAGACATCCTAAGGTATTTCAAATGGTGGTATTTTAATACTGTATAGGTACTAATTCTACCACCAGCCTTTGTAAAAGTTTGTGGTAGTACTTTTTTGGGAGGTTTTTTTCCCACATGCATTGTACTTCAGGCATGAATTCACAGATTCTGATATATGTCACTGCCAAACAACAACCCAATATGTGTTCAGCAACATCTCCCGAGTACAGGGATAGCACCCATGCATAGGTTTGTTGGTTTGTTTTTGGCTAGAAGGCAACATTTGTGAGATGCGCATCTCAAAATGCCAACTTGGAATTTTGACATGTAGTCAACCTGCGTACGTGTCCTTTATGGGATATATCTTTGAAGCCAGCCAATGTAATTTACCCCCACCAAACCATATATTTTTTTATCGGTAGATGATGTATCAGAAAGCTGAATAGGGTCAAAATCGAACCCTGAGTCCGCGGCCTCAGAATCAGTGCGTAAGCAGTGTTCTCGAGCAAAGAAGGGGTTAATAGCTCTTAGAAGAGCCTATCTAGTACTGTAATACATTACAGTACAAAGAAATTAATCCATAAAACAGTGCAGACAGAAAAACATACTGTTGCTGTGCAAGATTACTGCTTACACAGTGATGAATGGCAGGGAAGGGGTTAATACACAGTGAAAGACTTTCATAAAACCTGACAATTTTATAAAATGTTATTTTATATCACTAATACTGATCTGTCTCTTTCCGTCACAAAAATGTAAGTGAGGAGAGGGAGGCAGATCAATATTTGTGAATATTGATCCCACCAATTTTGATCTGGCCAGGGCGAATGGTGAGCTTAATTGAGAAATCACCAAACCGCCTTTGCCACTAATTCGCTGTTACTGATCGCTATGCGCTCAGGCAGCTTAAAAAAAAAAAACTCAAATATTTTTACTTTACATGTAATCCCCTAGCGGGTATGTGTAAAAAAAATAAAATAAAAATATGCAGACAGATAAAAATTGCTTTGCCGTCAATATCATTGCGTAAGCAGTGATCGACGGCAAAGAAGGGGTTAATAACTCTTAGAGCCTTTTTAGTACTGTAATAAATTACAGTACAAAAAAAATTAACCCCTAAAAAATGCACAAACGGCAAAAATAAATGCGCTGATGTGCACGATCACTGCTTATGCAAGATCAGTGGCAGGGAAGGGGTTAAACGCAGGGAATTGCTTTAATACATTTTTTTTTATTGTTTTAATATTTGTGTGTTGTGTGTTTATTGTTTTTTTTTACTTTTAGAACTTTGATCTGTCTCTCTCCCTCACTAAAAAAATGTGAGGAGAGGGAGGCAGATCATAACTGGTCAGATCAATATAGGGTTAATATTGATCTGATCAGTCAGTGGGGATGTTCAGCAGAACATCCCCACTGCCTGTCAGTGTGCCTGGCAGTCACTGATTGCCTCTGTGAAGAGGCAATCGTGTGACAGCCAGAGAGCACAGGAAGCAGGTACTTCCTGCCTCCTGTGCTCTTGCCCTTAGAAGGGCAGCGCCATCTTGGTCACTCAGTGACCAAGATCGTGCATTTTTTTTTTGTGTTCCTGATTGCCTCGACTTGCGAGGCAATCAGGAACACTTTCTGAGCATAGGAAGCGAAAAATTCGATTCCTATGCTCATTTTTTAATGCCCGTCGTTTTAAAGGCACTGTGCCTTTAAAACCGGCATTTCGATCGCTCTCCGGAGCGATCGAAACGCCGACGGGCATTTTTTTTAGTATTGTACGATGCTTCCACACGGAAAAACTCCGCTTTCAGTGCTCGTTTTGACACAGGACGGACTAGGTCCGTCCTGTGTCACTAACGCTTCGCCACACAGGACGGACCTAGTCCGTCCTGTGTCGCGAAGGGGTTAAAAGCCTTTACATAGCACTTTTTCCAAAACAATTTACTAGAATCATTGGTGTTGTTTCCAGGGAATCTTTACAATAAAAATATATTAAAAAGGTATTCACTGCCAAGAGAGGTGGTGCTGCACATACAATAGATGCCATTAAATTGTTTGGGTTTTCTTAAGAAAAGCAGGACTACACAATAGAAATCAACATTAATAATTTATAGAATGTTGATCCAAAGAGAAAATGGGATTGCATTTTGGAGTCAGAAAGGAATTTTCCCCCAATGTGAACAAAATTGTAAAAAATTAAAAATTATATATATACATTTTTTTGATCAAACAGCAAGAAGGATAGGTAGAAGGGTTGAACTTGATAATTTAGTATATAGAAAAAAAAGGATCTGTGTTACATTTATTTATTAAAGCTATAGCTGCTCCGAAGCCATAGTGGTATCCAGACATAATAAATCTGTTAAAGACTGGGTCAGATTAGAAATTTGTCCTTTACTTAATCCCCCAAAAAAGCATCTTGTATAAAGAAAAATATATATTTCCACTGTCCTGCAGTGCATACGATTGTTATCCTTAACGCTTCCAGGATGTTTGGGGATTTCTCCTATTATACTACTTGCTGCTGCAGGACAACAGAAATATATATTTTTTTTTATTTACACAATGCTTTTATGAGATTAAATAAAAGGCAAATAGTTTTAATCTAACCCAGTTTTCAGCAGATTTATTATGTGCCTGGACAACAGTGGTTTTGTAGCAGCGATAGTTTTACTACATTCTGGCCCCTAGTCTGTCAGATTTGGACAACCTAATACACAAGTATTCATGGAAGGATGGGGTCATTCATTTCACATTAGACTTAGTTATCAAGGAGAAAAGTTGTAAGAGACACAAAACATCTAGAATATCAGTCTACAAACACTAAGTGAAAAGTAAGACAATTAAAAACAACTGTAGTAACCAAAATAAAAAAGGTACAATGAAAAAGCAGTTCGTATGCTATAGATATGCAGGACCAGGGCATGATGCACGAAGTTGCAGATTTAGCCCCTTGGCATCCTGACCTAGCAAATGATTGCATCCACTGCTCAGCATGTGTTGCAGTAATTCCTCGATGTAGAGGCATTCAGCAACACCGAAATTCATTGCAGGGGGTGATATTCAATCACAATCATATTGTGAAGCACCATACCTTTCCAACATGGTGCCACCATGCGGGCAAGAGCGTTTTTGAAGTTATCAGTGATCACTTCTGTCGCTCTGGGAATTATGCTGGCCTGCCTCTAGATATTTGTTGCCATTTACACCAAAGGTATACATGGTGATCGGTTGCCAGGGACAAAATCAGGGTCCCTGCCAAAAAAAAAAATCACGAGACCTCCCGACGGAGGCACCTGGAATATCGGGCACGGTGTGATTTGGTAAAATCTAGCCGGTGATTGTTTTGCTCATCAGCTACATTTTCCCTGTCAGCAGGATCCAAGTACAGCTCATTGCAGGGAGCGATGAGTTGTTAAACGCAGGACGTTTTATACTGTCGTAGCATCCTTAAATGACCAGAAACATAGGATGGCATAGGATGTCCTAGTGTCAGGAAGGGGTTTAATGCCTGCCAAGGATCAGATGGAGTTTTGAAAGTGCCACTGATCTCTTCAGGTAACCATTCTATTATTAAGAAACCACTTCACAATCAACTTTTCAAAATTCACTGGAGATGGATCAAGTGAAGTTTGTGCTCAATGTGATAGATACATGGTGCACGTTTAAATAACCATTTTTCTGAGAGTGGTTTTCTCAAGTTTAGTTACAATGGTACGCAAATACTAAACCACATATACAAAATGCCAATGCATTGATTGTAAAGGAAACAAAATGGAGATAATGTTTCACATGGTTGTCAACAGAATTGGTAAAAAAAGAAAGAAAAAAAAAAAAAGACAACCCATGAATGGATTCTATCAAATTTACTTACCCTAGCAAACTTAATACAACTATCCAACCATTTAAGAACAGGAATTTGGAACAAACAAAAAATACTTTATTGTGGACAGAACGAATAAATGTACCATACGGTCTACAAAAAAATAAAAAAAAGAAAGAGAACCAAAACACAGTTACATCCAGGCATGTCAGTTAAGCAACTGGCCCGTAGCCATTTGTGGTGGCCAAAAATAGAGTAGGGCATTGCCAATTATGTGCCTCAGTTATGATGTGCTTAGTCTGCTTGTCAAGTACAAAAAGGACACTTAGAACCTTGGGTTTGACCAACACGACCATGGTTTTGAATACACATGGATTATGCAGGACCAATTCGCAGTCAAATGTATTTAATCGTAGTTGATGCTCATTCAAAATGGCCAGAAGTAACACCAGTGACCATGTCAACTTCAGCATTAAAAGAAAATTTACGCTTTACTTCGATGTCCTCATGAAATGGTTTCAGACAATGGCTCTCAAAATTACATCAAATGAAGATTTTCAGAGACAAATTGGCATGAAACATAAAATCCTGGTTCCCCAAACATGAGACTACCAGATTCAGCCTACCCACTTGCTCACCAGACCATGCTGCAACAGTAGGGAAACGCCTGTGAGGAGTGAAGGCATCTATTTACAGGTACTGCTGCTATGCTTGAGGAGGAGGCTCAGTGACCTCACCATGCCGCGATGCAGAAATCTAAATTAGAGAGCAGCTGAAGATGCCCCCACTGCAGTGATGGACCCTCTGTCATGCTGCACTTTTGCCAGGTGCTAGCCTAGTAAATATGCATCATGAGTGAGCATTTGTGTGCATGGGTCAGCAAGTGTCACGCATGTGACAAAACACATATCTACATATACACAGACAGATAGATCTATCTTTAGCCCATCAAGCACATCTAATACACTCTGCACACACCAGTGCCTCATATAATGCCTAGAACACCCATGAGATATTTTGTGAATTGCAGTTTCCAGAATGAGCATCAAATTTTTTGGTTGATGGAGCATAAAGGGAACTGTATTCCACAACAATTGGATAGCCAAAATTCTACTACAATTAAAGAAGTGATGGCTAACTTTTACACACCAGCTGTTGTAGACTGCAGTTCTCATAACCCATGTCCCTCCCCCTTTAGAGATACACATGGATTTTCACTCTGCTTTGCCTCACAGCTGAGAAAGAGCTGGTGGGGAAGCTGACGCATGCACAGCCAATCAGAGCAGGGGCTTGCCCCACGCTCCTCTGATCATGGGCTGAATTGTTCTATTAGAAGAACAAGTAAAGAGGAAAAAAAGTTATCCATCATCCTCAACAGTACAACATGGCTAAAACAGTCTAGTCATTACAGGGGTTAAAAAATAAATAAACGGACAATCCTATAAAGAACTGATGTTTAAGTGCCAATCCGCCTTGACATTTTTTTTTACATGCATATCAATATTAAATAATGATACAAATATATGAATTCATTAAAATATGAATAATTGTATTATAAATATAGTTTTAATTTAACCACAAATAACAGGTTAGCAGCTTCTATTGACCCTCCCACTCAGCATTTGGCTAGAGTCTGGGAGGAACAAAAGGCAAAATATTCAAAATGTTAAGTATACTTGTGTGCTCAGTGCAATATATGCATACACACAATACATCTGCAGGTTTTTTTTTTCTCCACACCAGCTGTACAGCTAGAATTGCCAGGTCAGCAGGGATTAGATCCCATGGGAATTTCTTGATTAACCAACTGATTTCCCTATGAACACATACAAATCCCACATTTTACATGCTGCTCAGCAGAATGTTTGTGCCTCTCAAAAGAAAAAATAGTCTTAACACTGTAACAATTTAGAAAAGTGTGATTGAGAGGAAAAATGTCTGTTAATGAATAGTGGGACAAAACTGCTTGGAATAGGCATTTAAGAACTACTCAAAACCTTTTTGCATGAGGTTTATTGGCATTTTGCACTGTAGCTTCACTCATTTGGAAGCCAGATCTACTATAGAGCATTGCAAAATTTGTTACTGATCCTAAAAATACTTAAAATTATTTTGTTATCTCTTCAGTAGTTATAAAAACAAAAGTTTATCCCAGAAGTATAATAAAATTAAAGCCTTCTCAGCAGAGCCAAGCTCCAGTGGTGCATGATGGACACAAGCAAATTTCACCTCACTCAGATTGGGCCTTTACATCCCAAACAAGAGGAAGTCAAATAAAAATGTAACAGATTGGTGGTACTTATGTGTTTGATATTTCTCATGCTGATTATTATTACTATGCGTATGTATTTGTCTGTTCTTCGGAATGCTTTTTTTTTTTGATACTAATGAAAAGAAAACTCCATGTGAAAAATAAAAATATAAAACAAATGTGTACTCAGACTACGGGACATATTTGCTAAATGAGCTGCACGTGAGAACAAAGTTCTCACTACAAATACATGTTATAAAAGGGCAATTCCTGGTGGGTTTCTTCTGTAAGAATAGAATTGGCCCTACTGAATGCATTAAGTCATTGAGAGCCTTTCAAAGCTTTAACTAGGCATTATGTAGGACCAATATAACTCTTCTAGCACAAGATTCAGCAGAGTTTGCCCTCACAATGCATAGCTAAATTGGGGAGCTCAAATGATCATTTTGCATTTAGTGAATAGGTCCTTATGGTATATATCCAAAACATTAACTTTGCAAGAACTATATACTTATAAAAAATAAAAAAAAACTGAACATATCTATTTCATGCTACCAAAAGAGTATAAAATGATGACAAAGAATGACAACATGTGCCCAATAAGACTTACAATAAAAAAAAAAACCGTATTTATACATAGAAACAACTTTACCAATCCATCTAGGTGTTAGTCTACACAAAACAACAAGAAAATCTATATAACTTATGCAGACAAAAGCTACTGACTGCACCTCTCCAACATAAGACAATGGTATAGCTGCCAAAGCATTAGCTAAACAAATCATTACAGCACTCCACTTCTATATCCGATATTATAACCTACCTTTATAAAGGTTAGTAACAGCTGTTGCAGCATTTTGGAAAGGGACCCAAAGTGATAGCCCTTGCTGTTGACATACACGATCTGAAATGATAAAAACGAGCCAGTATATAATATATACAATTACTAGAGGATGTTTTGCAGGAATTAGCTGTTTGCAGTTTTGTTATGGGTTAAACTCTGCATTTTTCCAGTTCTCGGTGGAAAAACGTTAACATAAATGTAGCAGTCGGAATGATTTCCCACCGTTAACTTATAATGGGGTGCATTGTGTTCTTTACAATAGAGAATTTTAACGCCATTTTGTTTTACAAAAGGACTCGAATATCCATTTGCATGTAAAATGACGTGCGATTAAGAGACACACAACATACTTCTGTCAAGAAGAGGGCTTTCAGACGGTTAACGAAAAGGTTGTATAATCGGGCATCCGCTTATAGACAACTGTCAACTTGATATCCCCCTCATGTCGGGTGATTTAGTTGTTAAAGGTGAAATGAACCGGTAGAACCGCCCCTCACTAGATCGATTATTGTAGAAACTCTCACCCCACCCCAGGGGTGTAACCCATAAAAAATGCCCGCAAACACCCAGATCCGTGTATTGAAGCAGCACATAACCCTCGACGGAGCCAGTTGCTGATATAGTTACTGCAGTCTGAGTAAAACAACAATCACTGGGTAAAGTAGAAAGCGATTCACAAGATGGGAATTTTATCCGTCCCAACCTTGATGATTTGCTGGGGAAATTCCTCCGCCATTTTGTTTTTCCGCCTCTGTTGCTAAGCGTTGTAAAGGCTCAATATATTGCACCAACCTCCGAGGATCAGAGGTTAAACTCTAGTAAAGCACTACCCGCCTTCACAACGCCCTTAGCCCCATCTTCACACACGCATCTAACCTTTATAAAGCTGCGCCACAGCTGTTGCAGAGTTCTGGAAGAGGTGCCAGAGTTTTTGCTGACTCTGCTCGGCCTCCTCGTCGGGTTGCTCCTCCTGCTCGGCCTCTGACAGACACTGTCTCTCCCATTTACTGAACCAGTGTTCGGGGCCATGTTCTTGAATTTCTGCCTCGCCTTCTTCTTTCTTGTCCTCCATTATCTCCCTGGATTACAGATCCCGCTGCACTTTGGGCCTTCCCCCCTTTAATTCACCCGTGAAAAAGAGACGGAGCGTGTTTAACCGGACCTCCCCTCCTTTTCTGCTATTCGAATAAAAATCCACGTCATGAACAAATTGCGATAAAAACTCGCTCCTACCTCACCCCCATACCCACTGTTTGATAGCTCCAAACAAACTGAACCTATGACGTATCTGACCTGAGACTGAATGTAAGTAAGGTAGGATTTGCTAGCAATTTTGGCCACCCCCCGTTTTCTGTCTGCACGCACAAGTGGTTGGTTTCTCTCTTGAAACCGGTTCAAACTCTGTAAGCAGCGTCTATTGGATCATTGTTACGCATATCAAAGTGACGTCACAAGGGGCGGGCAGGATCATGCTTGGTTGACTTAGCAAGCGTAAGAGGGATGGGGAGAGCCAAACGAGCATGCGCAACAATGAAAAAAAAAAAAGTATCTAGCTTGCTGGTAGTGTCTGAAAACAAACTATTAAAAAATCAAAGATTAGGTTATGAATATTATGTAGAAAATGGCGCACGGAACTAGGATGAGTTGAGCCAGAGAACATTTGCCACTTACGGGTTTCGTTTTGTAAAAAAGGTTAATATTCGACATGTCACTAAACAGATTTAGCCCGTCAGTAACTGGTAGAGGCCTACAGTAAAGTATTATTACTTTATTGTTTTTAGCTATTTTCAATGCTTGCCTTTGAAACTTCCATGGGGAACCTTTTTATGTTGCAAAGAGGGACTCTGTGATACTCATTGTTTAGCTATCAACATATAATTAAAAATATAGATACATTGTTTTAGCAAAATGACATGAAAAATGTATTCACTTTTTTTTTACTTCATCTTATGGTTTATGTGAAAATTAAACATTTCCCATTAAAAAGTTGATAATTTGTATATTAGGTCACAAGATTATGTCATTAAAAAATAAACAGAGATGAAAATAAATGTGAATAAGCGCCTTTCAATGTCATACATCCCCAGTGCTTTGCATTCTTAGTTCTGAGAAATCAGTGTACAGTGATGTTACATCTACTGTTGCACATAAGAATTCGTTTGAACACTCAAATTTATTCAAGATCCCCAACACTTGCTTTGTCTCCCTAAGAAAAGAAGGGCCTTGCGACACATTTTAGGAGGAAGAAATCTACATACTGAGATGTATTATTTGTCAGCGAATCTATACCTCTAATAATGGGTCTCCCCAGTGGATTTAGGGGGTCTTTGTTGGCCTTGGGTAGGAAATAGACAGCCTAGACTACGTGAGCTCCCTGGTGGAGCAAAATGGAGGGTTATTCTCCCGATCGCCTCATCAGACAAGGCCCTGAGTATTTTGTTTTCCAGTGATACAAATGAAAGCCTTATTTAAGGCACAAATATACAATGAAAATACAAACAATTTTCCCATGAGGAAGCCGACATCGGTGCCACGCTTCGTAAAAACTTCTTCAGCTGGTGGGTATTGGTGCACCAATACCCACCAGCTGAAGAAGTTTTACGAAACGCGTCCTGTGGGGTGTTTTTCTTTGTTAGTGCAATATCAATTTTTTTTGCGGATGTTCAATTACCTGGCCAGGTGAACTAAAAACAGTGGGTAAGGGTCTGTATGTACATCCTTTTTCCCGTTTTTGTATTTTATACTATTATTCTTATATGTGATTTTATATTGTATTACCGTATTTGCTCGATTATAAGACGACCCTGATTATAAGACGACCCCCCAAACTTTGGATATTCCATTAGGAAAAAAACTAAAAGCCTGAATATAAGACTACCCTATAGGAAAAAAGTTCAACTTGTATATATTCACATGTAAATTGCTTTTTTAATAAAAAATTATGATATCAAAAAATGTATTTCAAGTTTTTATTTCTTTTTATGTGCCAATGCTGCCTTTCTCTTTCCCTTGCCCCCATTTTTCTCTCTCTCCCCCCTCCCCTTGTCTGTCTCTTAACCCCCTCACTCCCCTTGTCTCTGTCTCTTAACCCCCTCACTCCCCTTGTCTCTGTCTCTTAACCCCTTCCCTCCCCTTGTCTCTGTCTCTTAACCCCTTCCCTCCCCATGTCTGTCTCTTAACCCCCTCACTCCCCTTGTCTCTGTCTCTTAACCCCTTCCCTCCCCTTGTCTCTGTCTCTTAACCCCCTCCCTCCCCTTGACTCTGTCTCTGCCCCCTCCCTCCCCCCTGTCTCTGCCCCCCTCCCTCCCTCCCCCTGTCTCTCTCCCTCCCCCCTGTCTCTCTGCCCCCCTCCCTCCCTCCCCCCTGTCTCTCTGTCCCCCTCCCTCCCTCCCCCTGTCTCTCTGCCCCCCTCCCTCCCTTCCCCTTACCTTGATCCCTGGTGGCTAGTGGGGGCAGCCGGGGGATGTCTGCACGATACTTGCAGACATCCTCCATGCTGCCCGACACGGCAGTCTATTATCACGGACAGCTGTCCGTCATAATAGTCTGCCGTGTCGGGCAGCATGGAGGATGTCTGCACGTATCGTGCAGACAACCCCCAGCTGTCCGCTTTTCCCTGGTGGCTAGTGAGCGCAGACCCCCCCTGCTGCCGCCCGGCACGCTCGCCGGGACTTCTGTGACGAAAGCGGAAGTACCCGGCTTCTTCACAGAAGCCCCGCGGTCGTGCCGGGCGGAAGCAGGGGAGTCTGCTCATTGCGCAGACATCCCCTGCTGTTAGAGAGGGGGATCCAGGTCCAGGTCCCCCCAATTTGAGGTCAGATTATAAGAAGACCTCGATTATAAGACGAGGGGTAGTTTTCAGATTTTTTTTTCTGAAAAAAACCTCGTCTTATAATCGAGCAAATACGGTATTACTTGTGACCAACTTTGTATTATACTTTATAGTGGCACTGGACTTTTCTGTTTCATATGTTTACACATTTCATTTTGTGCGCTAGAGGCCTTCCACCCACAAAACCATATATGGTAAAAGGAATTATGTAATTGCCTGAAGTAGCGATTCACTTCATTGATGGAGCATAAAAGTGATGCCAAATGTCTCAGAACATGAAACGACAAAAAGAGACAGAGAACATAGTATAGCCCAGTAGGCAATGTGGGGTGTTGCACTAAAAAGTTGTGAATTGCACTCACAAAATGGATAAGAGACAGGGCTTATCTGATATAGCTGGAATCTTCTATTGTCCTCTTCCTTCTCGCTCAGTAGCCATATGTAGGAATAGTGGCAGAAAGTAGAGGTAGAATACAATATACAATGTAGAAGGAGCTGGAGATGGGCATAAGTCAGTGGTGTACAGTGGGTCACGCAGCGCTTTTTGCCTTTCCTTAGGCTTCCTTCTAGCATGTGACTACTGTACTGTAAAAAAAATTTTTTTTAACAGTGCCCCTGCTAATTTGCCCAATAGTATGCCAGTGTTATTTGCCATTTAATATGCCCCAGCCAATTTGCCCAATATTAAGCCAGTGTTATTTGCCATTAATAATCAATTTACCATCAATTTTCCCAATACATCTCCCTATCTCCCCAGCACTTACCTTTTTCCCTGGTGGCTAGTGGCAGGCAGCATGGTGTCCTCCATGGCTCCCCGGCGGTTGTGCAGAGAGGGCACGTGACCGGCCCGCATCTGACGTCAGAGAGCCGGTCACGTGACCTGTGGGCACTTCCCTGCCACACTGCACAGGAAGCCGAACAGGCAGCACGGAAGTTTGTCTGTGCTGTCTGTTCGGCTCCCCGTGCAGCCTGCTGGCAGGCAGAGGGAAGGTGAGGGGGGATCTTCCGATCTCTTCTCACCTCTGTCTCCGCCGGCAAGTGCGTGTTTTTTTTTTGTTTTTTTTTTAAAGTGGTGGCTTTTTTTTCAATTTTTTAATTTTTTCTCTTCTCAGTGCTGGGGGGCTGCCCTAGGCATCTGCCTAGAATGCCTTGCGGTAAATACAGCACTGTCCAGACCACTAGCCGAAGCACTTAGTGTAGGATGAAGAATAATAACAATTTATTGGAACAGACACAAAATGCTACCCAACACAAAGTGCTAGGTTACGCAGACAACCTTTTATTTACAATAACTAAACCCCATTTGACCCAGCCGAATATCATTAACTAATTTCAAATCCATGGAGAATGTAAGGTTCAAGAGTAGGGAGCGTAGCGCAGGGTGGAGGGTAGGGAGTATGGATTGAAAAGAGGGAGTTCAAAAAGTGTCACAGCAATAGGGTTAGGCAAAAGAATAGTCAGTTCCAGTCCAAAAGGTTGAGGCAGGCTACGAAGGGTCAAATAGTGGGTAAACAAGTCTGAGTAGGGGTAACAGCAATTCGGGTAGTCCAGGGGAAAAACCCTTGGTCGGTACACAGGAAGGCAGCAATAGAAATAATTTAATTCGCAAGGAATCACAAAGGAATGGGACTGAGATCAGACACCACAGCTCAACAAACAAGCACTTAATAAGGTGAGAGTAGGGTTTTTATAGGGCTGCTAATCAAGGACCTCTCCCCTTTACACCTGGTGACCCGCCCTGGACCGTGTTGTGGATAGGAAGAAGGAGTAAGCCCCGCCCCTAAACCTCTTGGAAGTAGTTGTAGTCACCGCAAGTGGCCTACCTCGCAGTCGCACTAATGCGTGTTGGCTACAGACAGGGACAGAGGATGGATCCAGTCTTGAGGTTCTCCTGTGCAA
This sequence comes from Pelodytes ibericus, assembly GCA_036172795.1. Taxonomy (NCBI): domain Eukaryota; kingdom Metazoa; phylum Chordata; class Amphibia; order Anura; family Pelodytidae; genus Pelodytes; species Pelodytes ibericus. The sequence continues at coordinate 56,357,345 of CM069864.1, read as the reverse complement.
GGTAAGAGACGGTCCTTGGACCTGACAGAGAATTAGCTAATTTTAAAATAAACAGCTTGAAATTAAAAATTGTAAATATTAACATGCCCACTCAAATAGTAGGTCAACTTAAATCTGAATTTTTTTTCAAATGGTGCAAACACAAACGTCACCACCTGGGAATCTGGCTCACCTTTGATTTCTCTCTCTACCAAAATTATTTTTCCACCACTGTTGCAGGCAATGCGCAAGGACCTATTAAATTGGATTCCACAATATATATTTTTGTTCGGCAGGATCAATGTCCTGTAAATGACTGTTGTACCTCTTTCAAACTACCCCCATTTTTAGACCGACAGCCTTTTTTGCTTGTTTTTGAAATTTGGGCCAACAAACAAGCCCGATTAAATTTACCACATTGGTTAGACCGAAAATTAATGAAGGCACGGGATTACCTTGCTCTTGCAATTACTATCATGCCTGCCATCTTTTAAGGGCCTTGGAATGGCCCCACCCGCCACTGAAACTATGGATTGACACATAACTACTTCTACTCAAGCTTCCTCGCCACCATGTACTATGGCTGCAGAAACACCATGCAAGACCTGTCACCCGCGACCACCCCTTTATAGCAGCCACAGATCTTGCACTCAACTCACACAAAATAAGATCTTACAACCTATCCGTCCCCCATGACCACGAAAAAAATCATCCTGATTTTGCTGCTGGTCAGAATCCAGGTCCCAGTTACAAAGTTTCTTTGAAAGACTCCCGACAAAACATGCTACAACCAGGGATTTCACTAGCTTTGAATGCCTGTCTACCAGCTCATCTATGCCCGCACATGGAATTCCATTGCTATATAAGCTTCTGATTAGAGTTGAGCGGACATCTGGATGTTCGGGTTCGGCCGAACTTCGAAAAAATGTCCGGGTCCGTGGTCGAACGTGACTCCAAACTTGACCCCGAACCCCATTGAAGTCAATGGGGACACGGACTTTTGGCCACTAAAATGCCTCTAAAAAGTCCTGGAAAGGGCTAGAGGGCTGCAAAATGAAGTAAAATGTGGGTAAGAGTGTCCCCATTCATACGAATAGGTCAATTGACCTATTCGTATGAATGAGGACTCTATTTCAGTTTATAGAAAGCCAATAGCATTACATGTATTCCATAAACTGAAAGACATTCGGTTTATAGACTTTCGGTTTATGGAATACATGTAATGCTATTGGCTTTCTATAAACCGAATCTCTTTCGGTTTATAGACTTTCGGTTTATGTAATACATGTAATGCTATTGCTATTCTATAAACCGAAATAGAGTCCCCATTCATACAAATAGGTCAACTGACCTATTCGTATGAATGGGGACTCTATTTCGGTTTATAGAAAGCCAATAGCATTACATGTATTCCATAAACCGAAAGTCTATAAACCGAATGTCTTTCGGTTTATGTAATACATGTAATGCTATTGCTATTCTATAAACCGAAATAGAGTCCCCATTCATACGAATAGGTCAATTGACATATTCGTATGAATGGGGACTCTATTTCGGTTTATAGAAAGCCCATAGCATTACATACAATGTATATCTATGTAATGCTATGGGCTTTCTGATTGGCTGCCCTGCAGCCTTTCAAAACGCTCCATTAAATCGCTGAACCCCGAACTCCAACCCGAACATACAGTGAAATGTCCGTGTTCGCGGTACAAAAACCGTAATGTTCGGTATGAACCCGAACAGTGTGGTTCGGGTTCGCTCAACACTACTTCTGATACAAGAACATGACCGCTATTCGTTGCAATTCTGAGTCAATGGGAACAGGCTATGCAACTCACGTTAGACACTAAAGACTGGGAAAAAAATGTTGTCCTCACTTATAAAATCTCTCTTAGCACCAAAGTCCAAGAGACCTCATACAAGCTACTTACGCAGTGTTACAAGACACCTGTGATCCTTAATATATTTTCAAAGTCCACAGATTTGTGATGGAGATGTGGCATTGGTGTTGGCACACTTCTACATATTTGGTGGAGTGCCCGAAGCTCATATCATTCTGGAAACAGATACGCCAACTCAGCAATGTTAATGCTGCACTGGAAGGATCCAACCCCAAAATCTTGCAAGTATGGACTCTCCAGGTGGAAAAGACTAGGAAACTGGAAGAACTAGCGATGCACTCTGTAACGCAAAGAGGATTGGCTTTCATCCACAGTCTACGCAGGGCATCAGCAGTAACTCATGTCCCACCTTTGGTACCAGGTTTGGGTTCCCTTACTTTTCAAGCCCACTGCGATGGGAACATCGTACCATACTCCTCCCCAACACTGATCGCCCACCCTCCTCTCCCCCACCTTTTTTTGATTTCTGTATCTTTTCCCCCTGCTTTCCATCCCTTTTGAAATGTATTATATTATTTTCTGTAAACCCAATAAGACTCTCCCCCCCACAGAGTTACCTGCAGAACAAGCCACAGTGTCACTTCCCCCATGGTACATATTATATTGCCCCACAAAACATGCCATAGCATCACTTTGCCAAATAAAATAAACCACTCTCAGATACCAATTAACATGCCAGTCACTTTGCCATTAACAAAATATTAATACGCTACAGCCAATTTGCCCATAAATATGCCACAGCCAATTTGCCCATTAACATGGCAGTGCTAGTTTGCCCATTAACATGGCAGTGTTAGTTTTCTCATTAACATGGCAGTGTTTGATTGGCTATTAATATGCCACAGCCAATTTGCCCATAAATATGCCAGTGTTAGTTTTCCCATTAATATGCAAGTGTTATTTGCCCATTAATTTGTCCATTAACCCCTTAGTGACATGACTTTTTGACCTCCTCTTTCCCTTGGTGACATGGGCTGTTTTGACATTTCTGGGGGGTTTGTGTTTAGCTGTAATCTTCTTCTTTTTCACATAATGTACCCACACAAATCATGTATTGTTTTTATCGCCGTAACTAGGGCGTTAGATACCACACAAAAAATGATGAAAACTTTTTTTTTTTAAAACAATTAATTTCTTACTTTGACCTAAATAATAATTTACATAAATACAATCATTAAAAAAGACCTCATCTCAATAGTTTCTACATTTTGTGCCCAGTTTAGAAATATGCTTGCTTCCATGTTTTGATGAAAGTCATGACTGGACAGTTCATTTACAAGGCTATTCACTTTATAGAAGGGACAGAATCAATGGAAAAGGGGAAGGAATTTGTCTATATGTGAATCCTAATTTTAAGCATAGTATTAAAGAAGATGTGCATGATGACACTGGCACTGATGTGGCGACACAGTGGGTGGAGATTAGCATAGATATTAAAAAGCATCACTGATTACTTCTAGGCAGTGGCGTCCCAAGAGGGGTGCGGACCGCATTGGGTGACACCCCCAGCGGGGTCGCCACCCATGCTGCCTGCTGCTGAACTTTTTTTTTCTTCTGGCAAGCTGCATCTGCTATATTCAGCTGCCGGGGAAAAAAAGTAAAAAAAATAAAAAAATCATTGACACTGGATATGACCTTACGTCATTTCCGGTGACTGTATTTCCCTCCTCCGTGCAGAAGGAGGGAAGGCTGCATGGAGAACATGACCGGGGACACGGAGCAGCCAGGAGGTGAGTACTGGGGAAGGGGGGAGGATGGTGGTATATAACGGGCACAATAATGCTGGCATAAAATGGCAAAATACTGACATGTATTAAATTACAAAATACTGGCATATTCAGTGGCAAAATATGGGCATATTAAATGGCAAAATACTGGCATATATTTAATGGCAAAATACTGGCATATATTAAATGGCAAAATACTGGCATATATTTAATGGCAAAATACTGGCATATATTTAATGGCAAAATACAGGCATATTAAATGGCAAAATACTGGCATATATTTGTGGGTGGGAGGATGATGTGAGTACATCAAGCACGCCACGTTCTGAGCGAGCAGTAAGGAGAAAGGAAAAAGCAATGTCGAGATAACGAGCACTGAATGAATCTGATATCCCATTTCACTTTATGACCCTAAGTTTCCCCGTTTCAAACGGCCACACGGTGAAGGAGAGAAGTGATAGAGGGTCTAAGCCCCAAGGACGGATCCTCCAACTTTAAACCTAAAGCGGACACCATTGACCAAGATTTTTGGATAGTTTTGGGGGCTATACACAGATGTTGAAAAAGAGAACGGGTCCCTGGTGGGGTAAGCTGGCTTAACCAGTGGCTGTAAGGTATATCCTCGTGGATATCGGATCGTGGATGCTTCGTTGATAGATGTAGCGGCAGCAATATAACACGGAGAAACAAAAGAAGAAAAAACACCTGCACTCCACATATCCAGTAAAAAAAGTAGTGTATCCAAATTTATTAGTGGGATCCGATACAATATAATAAAACAACACAGGATATATATATACGACACAGAAGAGAAAAGGACTTGCCTTACGCGTTTCGCGTGAAAAACCACGCTTAATCATAGGCTATACACAGAGCCACGTATCAAATCATAAACCAAAGAATCAATCTCTCAATTAAATCTGTCCACAATTTACCCCATACAGGTAATCACACATCCCGATAGCTTAAATTCTAATAGAGCAACTGTATCCAGAAAAGCCAAGTTAAATCAAACCCATGAAATTCACAAAAGAAAACAAATAAAAAAATTAAAAATCTCCTAATCGCTTCTAAAATCTACCAAAGTGGAATCAAACTAATAATATATTCACCTGAACAAAAACCATGATAAAAAAAAAAAAGATCCACAATAACAATCCTCGGGTAGAACAAACTCTTTCCCTTGAGTAAGCTGTACCCGACAGCTCCAAATTAGAGCCTAAATCTATGTAAAACCCCACAGTCTGATGGTTTCACTCTCAGATACATCATTTTCTGAGATCCTTACCTGCACCCAACACTGACAGGCCAACTCTTACCACCATAGAAGGCCTTTGCATGACCAAAACGACCCTGTGTTGAAGGGAGTAATTTCCACCCTTCAACACCATCTCACCTCTTTGGACTCAGCCTCTAAACCTTTTTATATTAGAGACTGGGAACTGGACTGTAACATAATTTTTTGAGAAACCCAATGGCAGACAATTACTCTCCTGGCACACAAATGCTCCCCCTCCACAAAAATCCAAGAAAATTGTTTTAAGATTATCAGCAGATGGTACAGAGTGCCATCTCTACTCCATAAAATCTATCCCTCCTCCTCTGACCAATGTTGGATATGCAAGACCGATAAAGGTGCCTATATACATATTAGGTGGACTTGCCCATTGATCTCCAGATTCTGCAAAAAGTTAGACTTGATCCTACAAACCCACTCTGACATACCCGTCCCATTTACACCCCAAGCCTTTCTGCTACACTGCAATTCACTGCCACCTCACATATATAGGCGAACTCTTACTGCCAAATTGCTGAACGCAGCAAAACTAACGGTACCGAAGTTGTGGAAGCAAACTCGAGTACCCACCATCATGGACTGGCTTTCAGTGGCTGAGGAGATCAGAGCGGCGGAACATTTCTTCTACTCAGCCATTGGTAAAGGTTTGCAATATGCCACACTGTGGCTACCGTGGTCAGTATTTATTGATAGTCCTGATTGTCTTATTGAATTGCAACATGATAATATGTAAAACCATAAGGTTATTATACCCTGCTGTATATACTGTACTCCTGAAATTCTTTTCTAAGGTCCACTGTTCATATTCAAGGATAGATATGTTCATAACCAAATCTCACTCATTGAATGTTGTTCTGTCATCTAACATAGGATCAATTACTTGGTCAGATAATGCTCCAAATCTTTTGTAGTCTTAAAAACAATCCTGAATATAGACTCAGAAGTAATTGGAGGTTGAACTAACCAAAACTTCTTATATTGAAGAACTAAAAACACAAGCTCTGAACTTTCTTGAGATTAATTATAAAAAAAAAAAGTAGTGGATCTGACCCTCTGGAGAACATTAAAATGTTACATGCGAGGACTCGAAGGGAAGCCAACAAAAGAAAATGGGTGTCAGCGCGTCGCTGATACGGGGGCCAGACAGCCACAGAGACTACCTGATCCATGGAGATTGAGTAATCTTCCCCCTTCAGACCTCCATGTTCTGTCCCCAGTGTGGCGCAGAGGTTTGGTGATGGTCCGACGTCTCCATGGTACGAATGTGCTTCCGCATATCAAAAGGAGATGTGGGCTCCCAATAAGACGGAGCATACACGGTGGTTGGTGGTGGACTTTGAAGGTGAATGGATCATTGTTGTCCTCGACTCCACTCAGGAGTCTGGGACTTACTGTGGCTCCTCCCCCTAATCATGCAAACGCCCACTGCAACCCTATAAAAAGCCTAAGTCTTCCACATCAGTGCACAGTCCTACTGTAGCTCCTGAGAGTGTTACTACCCCTGTGTTAAACTCCCTGTGATCTGCCATAATTTTATTACGCCTTCCTCATCCACCTAATCAAAGTATTCCTCTATTTTGTTTTTGCCTCAGTATTTTGGATTATCGTCCTTCATTTTTATTTCAGCCGTCTCCTATTCACAGTGTCTGTTATATTTAAGAATACGCCTGAACAGTGGGGTCCCTGCAAGGGTGCTATACATCTGACAAAGGGTTCCTTTCTGATTCAACCTGCGGTCAGTGGCTGACCTGACAATGGGAATACAACCCCTATAAGACTTGTATATTCTATTAGCAAAAGAAGAGAGACTGAACAAATTGAATCCGAACAGAAATATTTCCATAATCATTTCCGATCTTCACAACCAAATTAAAATCAAATTATGTGAAAAAAATAATAAGGCTCTAAGCATATTTAAACAAAAATGGTACTACAACAGCAATAGAGTAGACAAAATGCTCTCGAACAAACTAAAATTTAAAAAGATAAAGGAAATGATTAGGAAAATAATAATAATAGAAAATAAAACTCTTCTTCCCCCCCAAAAAAAATAATAGAGGCCTTTGGTGAATATTACCATTCACTCTACAATCTACAAGGCGAAAATAAATCCCATTTAGAAATTAGATCCTTTTTAAAAAGACTAAATCTACCAAAAATTAATACTCAAAAGTTGGAGGTACTAAACCACCCATTCACAATAGAAGAAATCCAATTAATGATCAAGAACCTAAAAAAGGGTTAGGCTCCAGGACCTGATGGTTTCTCATCTCTGTTCTACCAAACCTTCCCAGACATCATATCTCCTCTACTGCTCAATTCCTATAGAGAAATAACCAACAAGCAACAAATTCCACCGGGAATGTTGCAAGCTACAATAACACCAGTCCCAAAACCCGGGAAGGATCCATCCACCCTGTCAAATTATAGGCCTATATCCCTAATCAATCTGGATATTAAAATCTTTTTTTAAAATCTTGGCAGAATGACTAAAAGTGGTTATCGTGGACGTTATACATAATATCATGCAGGATTCATCCAGGGAGAAGACGTAGCAGATAACATCTGCAAAATATTTAATGTAATAAATACCATCAATACCGAGAATATACCAGCTGTCCTTCTTGCTTTAGACGCAGAGAAGACCTTTGTCAGGGTGAGCTGGACCTTCCTGGATGAGGTACTTGAGGAATTTGGCATTAGAGGACCATTTAAGGTGAATACTATGTCCATGTAGTGGTAGGATTCGGTTAGGAATCAGGATGGTTTAACATCTGTAACGTCACTAGGCAGGGCTGCCTCCTAGTTCCGCCATTATACCTTCTGACAATTGAACCTCTGGCAACCCTAATTAGAAAAACAACAAATATTCAGGGGATCAAAAGAACCTCCAATGAAATTAAAATCACACTATTTGCGGACGACATCCTCCTGACTCTATCCAAGTTCTCAAATTACCAGCTAAACATAGAGCTTGTCTTTCAATCTATCCAAAAGTCAACTTGATGGGCTGACAGAGATCTATGGACTGAAGTGGCAGGGGGAAAAGATAGGATATTTGAGGATTAAACTAAAATCCAATATAAAGCAAATGATTGATGCAAACTATCAATCCATGTTAGTACACTTCAAAGAAAAAATCCAAAGTTGGCAGGGATTAGAAGTATCATGGTTGGGTCATATAAACTTAGCGAATGCTTACCTACTACCAACATTGATCTAGCTCTTTAGATTCATCCCAATGAGAATCGAGCCAAAAATCCTAAGACTTTTTCAACTACTGCTCTCAAAATATTTATGGAATAATGAAAAAACGAGGATTGCGAACCAGACAATGACCTAAAAATCAACTAAAGGCTGGATTTCAATGCCAAATATAGAACTCCTATATGAGAACTGTACGTTGGTCCATTTTCTGAATTGGAACAAAGAGCCTGTCTCAATTTTAACCCATACTGTTTATTTTGGGTGGGTTTTGGACTGATGAAGAGGGAAGTTCTCATCAAAAACCCAATAGCTAATGATACAATGCACACAATTATAAAACTTAAAAAAAGGTTACAAATTCCTAAAGGCATTATTCTCTCTTCACCCATAGATACGATCAAATGGTATATCCAAAGTATAGATACTAATAACTGGGAAAAAGTCAGAATCTTTAGTAATGCCCAAATATGTCCCCAAGGCACTCTGATTCCATTTCCAATAATAAAATCCACATTTCAACTGCCTTCTTCTGAGATTTTCACCTACCTGAGAACTAAAAACTTCATAAATTCAAATCAGGTTATTCAGTCCCCTGCAATTGAGGACTTTTTAGATAATAGGTGCAATAGTAGAATATTCTCCAGAATATCAAAATTTATAGATAACACTCTTACTACTACTACTAAACGCGCCCAACTAAAATTGGAAAAAGAGATCGACTATGAAATCTCATTACAAGCATGGTGGGACTCATATTCACTGATTAAGAAATGCACACATAGCTTAAAATTACATGAGTTACACTTTAAAGTTATGCAACAATGGTATTTTAACCTTGCTAATATGAGTAGATTCATCCCAAATTTCTCAAAGCTTTGTTGGAGATGTGCCAAGGAAGAAGGAACACTAGTACTTATGTGGTGGTCCTGTCCAACCCTAGAAAATATTATACATAAAATGAATCTAATTTTAACAGAAATATGTGCTTTTAAAGGCATTCGTTCTCCTCAAATATTCATTCTCTATATAGATATTTCATAATGCAGTGAAAATATTAAATCCCTACTTATCGATATTGTGATTGCCACAAAATTGGGGATTATTCTAGCCTTGGTGTAGAAATAATCTGAATTTTATTAAAGACAGGAGGCGAGTATTTGCATAAACGTTCTTTACTGAATAACCTCCAGCAGCAAACCAGTTAACATGCTGATGGTCAAACAACCAATCAGAAAACAGAAAACAGTCTATATAAGGACCCAGCAACAAATGTCACTTCCTCTTTCTTTGCTGTGCCGATCAGGAGAAACACAGATGAACCAGAAAACGAACTCCACTTTCCAAGAAGAATATACACCAAAGTAGCTCACAGTCGTGAAGGATGATAATACGCTGAAAGAAAAAACGATAGCCATGTGAAAATAAACTGATCTCCAAACTAGTTGAAGCAAAATGATCAAGAAAATGATAATGCAATTGGCATAATAAATAAGAGACAAGTACATAGATTTAGACTAAAGACAGCAGGGGTCGGAAGTAGAAGGAATGAAAAATCGACTCTCTGGACCAATCAGCGGCCACGAGAATATCCGCCAAAGAGCCGCCCGAAGCAAAAGCCGCAGAGGCCACCGCACCATGAACACGATAAGGTAGGAACTGAAACCAGCTTGAAAGGATGGACATAGGATAAAAATAAAGGACTCCGAGTAGAGGAACATGGGGAGCCGTAGTATTGAGATAACAACGAACGGAACGCGTTTTACAGAGCCTGGGATGCTCCGGGAAGTACGGGTAGGAAACTGAAGTAGAATGGGACTTAGTCCTTCTGGAAATAGAGACCGAGACCCCTTCAGGGGAAAAAAATAAGGAGTTTGAATCGAAAGCACTAACGTCGGATACTCGGCGAAAAGAGATCAAGCAGAGCAGAAGAGCCAGTTTGGCCGAGAGTTGCTGTAATGACAGACAATTGTTGTCCGATGAAGCGAAGTACTAGGGAAACCTCCCAGAAGGAGGCATAACGGGCCAAAGGGGGTCTGGCTAACCAGATTCCCCAAAGCAAACAACAGACCGATGGGTCTTTACCCACACTTGTGCCCTGAAATGGTATATGTTAACGGAAAATGTTAATAGTCCGATACGATTTTGCCTGAGTGAACAAAGAGTCCACGAGGAGGGTCCGAGCTGCCGGTGATAATCATGACACATTCCATGATCCCTGGAAACTGTCCAAGCCACCAGGGACAAACGAACCTGTAGAATCAGTGGATGAAGGGTCCCCTGCGGGTCCACGAGGAGATCCTGGATACCTGAAAGGAGGAGAGGATCCCTGCATGATAGTTCTAACAGCAGAGGAAACCACGGTTGGGTCCAACAAAGGGGGGTGTCACGGACTGGGTAGTATCTGTCACGGACTGGGTAGTATCTGATGATAGGAACCGCAATGCAAAGACCTGGTATCTTACTGCAACAGGCTTGGAGACAGATCAGTGTCTATTCACCTGAATGGTATTATACCCTACGGTTGAGCCTCAGGCAAATGACCACCCAGGACTTGGTACACTGACTGCAACCGCACACTGAAGCAGGGATACGCAGGGAGTACAGGATAAATGGATAGTCAGCAGGCCGGGTAAAACACAACAGGAATAACAGTACAATGACGGTTTGAAGGACGCAAGGTCATAAAACAGGCAAATAGATCGGGGCAGGCAGCAAACAGCGGAGTCAAAAATCAGAGCAGGAGTCAAAAACCGGAGAATCAAATAATCAGAAATAAACGCTAGATCAAGCCACAAGGAACTATCTCAAGCAAGGTCTGATTAGCAACTGAGGGTTTAAATACAGTTTAGGCGGTAAAACCCGCCCCCAATAGGTCCCCAAAAAAGTATAAGTATAGCCCTTTAAGGCTATGATAATTTTCTGTGTGTAGCGGTACATAGCATGCGCGCAGTTTCTGTCTGTTGCGCGTTCGTCGAGGGGAAGCTGTGAGCGCGTCTGCAGCCCTGGAGGGCTGAGACGCTGAACGGAGCCTCCGTTGCCCGCCTTCCTTGTCTGCAGAGGCAGCGATAGCGGAGGTACGGACCTCGTGTCGGCAGGTAAGTTTCTTTATTACAGGGGGTGACAAGGAGTACTGTGGCATGTTGAAGCGCCACTTGGCGCACTGATCTGAGAATCATGGAGAATGGGGGAAAGGCATATGCCCCCAGAGACGGTCAGGTTTGAAGGAGGACATCCACCGCCGAGGACAGAGGGTCCGGCATCCAACTGAAAAAAGCTGCAGTCTGATGATTTGTTCTGGATGCAAAGAGATCCAACATGAAAGGACCCCTGAGTCGATCTAGAGCATGGAAAACCCAAGTGTGCAGTTGCCAGTCGCTCACATCCCTCCAGTGGTGGGAGAACCAATCTGTCACCAGGTTGTCCTTTCCTGGGAGGTATTCCGCCCGGATTGACAAGTGCTGGTCTAGGCAGTACCGATAGAGATCCTTGGTCAGTTCTGTCAGAAGTCTGGAGCGAGAACCACCCAGATGGTTGACGTACCAAACTGCCGAAACATTGTCCATACGAAGGAATAAAAAGCAGTGAGTCAGGCCTTTTGTGAAACTTCGTATTGTGAAAGAACAGGCAATGAGTTCCAGGCCCTTTCTCCTCGGGGGTCCAGAGAAAAAGGCAGGCCGAGGAGGTGATACCGCGGCCGGGCAAAGCTTGCGAAAGGCTCCCAGAGAGTGGAGGAGGCCTTGTAAGGCCTAGAAATTGTGTGAAAAACTTTCCAAACTTGTGGGAAACTAAGGACAAGGGGGGGGGGGGGGAGACAAAATCAGAGCCCAGAGGCACCATAGGTTGAGAGAAAAAACATGGTAAGCACGAGGGCCTAGAGTAAAGGTATGTAAAATCAAAGCACCATGCAAAGACTAGACAGAAAAGCAATAACCTGAATTAACTATGCTAAATACATATAATATACAGTAATATGCACAATAAAACAGTGCACTTAGACAGTGGTCACCTGGAGGTCAAGCAGCAAAAAAAGAGGAAGTGACAGTGATTGCTGGGTCCTTATATAGAGTGTTTTATGTTTCCTGATTGGTTGTTTGACCATCAGCATGTTAACTGCTTTGCTGCTGGAGGTTATTCGGTAAAGAAGGTTTATGCAAATACGAAGCCTTCTAACTTGCCATAAAATTGTGTTTGGCAAGAAAATGGAAATCCGATGAACCTCCAAGATGGTTAGAGATAGTACAACAAATAGAATTTCAATGTGAAATGGAGGTTGGCTATTTAAATAGGAAATGGGAACTCTACAATAATAAATGGAAACCTTGGATCCAAAGAATTAAAGAAACACACAATGGCCCACAGAAATAAATTTTATTTAACATTCCCTTTACTAGAGATCTTTATTGAGTACCATAGCTTCCCCGTTGAGATTATGCCAGACCCTCGTTACTGAGCATCTAAAAAACAAAAGAATGGAAAACATTCGACTCCTCCGGACCCAGTCAGAAAAGTCTATATAGGCTATTCACATCTATTTATATGATAATATTGTATCACTTTTTCTATTTTTCTAATAAAAAATAAATAAAAAAAATACTGGCATATATTTAATGGCAAAATACTGAACTGGCATATTAAATTGAAAACTACTGGTATAAATTAAATGGCAAAATACTGTCATATATTAAACAGCAAAATACTGGCATATATTAAATGGCAAAACAATACTGGCATATTATTGGGCAAATTGGCTGTGGCATATTAATGGCAAAATTATACTGGCATATTGTTTGGCAAATTGCCTGTGACTTATCAATGGCAAAATAATACAGACAAACTATTGGGCAAATTGTCTGTGGCTTATTTGTGGCAAAATAATACTGGCATATTATTGGGCAATTTGTCTATGGCATATTAATGGGAAAATATTACTGTCATATTATTGGGCAAATTGGCTGTGGTATATTTATGGGCCTGCTAACACTGGAATATTAATGGGAAAACTGTGGCTTTTTTTAATTGGCAAAGTGATGCTGTGGGGCAAAATAATATGTACTATGGGGAAAGTGACACTGGCTTGTTCTGCAGGGGCAGTTCTGTGGGACAAAGTGACACTGTGGTATGTTCTGTGGGACACTGACACTGTGGCATGCCAAATTGCATAGGTGCAATATGAGTGCAAGACAAGTGCTGTGGGTACTGTATGGTGCTGTGTTAAGTCATTTAAGTGCAAAGGAAAGGAATGCAATTTTTCAATAACATTTATATTACATATGAAAATAGTTGAATATAATATTAAAAAGTTCAAATAAGTATAAATGCAACTAGTTAGAGAGAGTGGCATAATTTGTGGGGCACCTATCCATATATGGCATTACTAAGGACTCTGTTTGGCATGATATTTGAGGAAATCCAGGGGGTGACACCATGAGTTACCGCACCGGGTGACACCAACCCTGGTGACGCCTCTGCTTCTAGGTGTATGCCACCTAATATTAGCCTTGATGGAGAAGATCAGCTTTTATTCCAAATTGAAAAGGCTGCAAATCTGAATGAATTTTTAATCATGGGAGACTTGAATTACCCAGACATAGATTGTATGCCAGGTCCCCTAAAGGCAGCACATTTCTGAACCTGCTTAAAAACAAATTTCCCTTTCCATTTTTAGTGTACTGCCCTACAGACTAAGACCATGGACTGATGGGTCGAAACGTCACACTTCACATTATGGTGACGTAAATTTTTTTGTAATATTCAACACATTGATTGCTAAATCTTCTATTCTTTTCTATGATCTCCACCATGGATGTGTTTTCAAGCACATCCACTCCTCGGGCACCAATCACTATTTTTGTATAAATATATAGATTTTTTATTTGTTCTGGATTGCCAACATATTCTCAGGGCCAGATTAAGACATTGTAGGCAACTGGGCTACAGGTATTTTGAGGCCCCCAGTAATATCTGATTGGGCATATGTCACGTGACAAATGTTCCAGCACTAATATTGCACTCACAGGACTTACCCCAGCACTTAGATTGCACTTAACATATCATAAACTTGACATAACATGGTAAAATTGATAGTAATGTATCAAATTGGTATAACATGGCAAAATCAGCAGTAATGTGTAAACATGGCATAACATGGCAAAATCAGCAATAATGTATAAACATGGAAAAATCAGCAGTAATGTATAAACATGCCATAACAATATCAGAAGTAATGTATAAACATGGCATATCATGGCAAAATAAGCAGTAATTCCTAATCTTGGCACATCATCATGGCAAAATCAGCAGTTATTTATACATTTCTGATATTTATTTAGGGAAAAAAATAAAAAGCCTAAATATAAGATGACCCTACTGGAAAAAAAAAGTTTTACTAGTAAAGAAAATGTAACAGGTAAACTGTTATTGTTTTTCATATTTAATAAAAACTATGATTGAAAAAATGCATCTATTATTTTTTTCCCTTAATTTGCCAATCTGCGCCACAGACTTGACCCACATTGCACTCTCATTATTTACCCTAGTACATGCCCAACCACCCACATTGCACATCTAGGACTTACCCCAGTACATTCTGCATCAAAGACACACTCAGGACTTACCCCGTACCCCAGGATATGCCCCATCACCCACATTGCATGCCCATGACTTACCCCAGGACATGCTCCATCACAGACATTGGACACTGAACACTTAACCCAAAACCCCAGGATATGCCCCATCACACACATTGCACACCTAGTATTTACCCCAGTTTATGCCCAACATCCATATTGCAGACCAAGGTCTTACTTCAGCACCCCAGTACATGCCTCATCACCAACATTGCACCACAGTACTTACCCCATTATATGTCCACATTGCACACCTAGGACTTACCCTGGTTAGCACAGCTCCCTGGGGTCTAGTGGCAGGCAGAATGAAGTCTGTGTGCTGCCCAGGTGCACAGACAGGTCTCCATACTGCCTCTCTCTCACTGCATGCCACTCTCATTGCGGAAGGTTAAGTGATCACAGTGGGTTACGTGACATGCTGTTATGAGAGCAACGGGGAGTGTGAGAGAGAATGCAGCGCACAAACTCCATGCTACCTGGTTGCCGACAGGGAGCTGGTAAAGGGAGATCTTCTGATCTCCCCAGCCAGGGCTGGCCCAAGACATTGTGCTGTCTGGGGCGAGAATTAGTGCTGCCCCCCCCTCCCAATCCATGTTTTGGTTCGGTACTGAATGGAAAATTACACACACACTTGAAAATTGATAACATCCTTTGGAGGTTTTTCTTAGCACATGAAGGTGTATGTTCATTATCAGAATATAATTTAACTATGATAATTATACAAAACACATTATCTGCAAAAAGGGTACAGCATTATATATATATACACACATACATACAAATATATACCGTATTTGCTCGATTATAAGACGACCCTGATTATAACACGACCCCCCCAAACTTTGGATATTCCTTTTTGGATATTCCTTTAGGAAAAAAACTAAAAGCCTGAATATAAGACTACCCTATAGGAAAAAAGTTAAACTTGTATATATTCACATGTAAATTGCTTTTTTAATAAAAAATGATATCCAAAAAATGCATTTGTTTTTATTTCCTTTTATGTGCCAATTCTGCCTCTCTTTCCCTTGCCCCCAGCTTTGTCTCTCTCCCCCTCCCTTTGATTTTCCCCTCTCCTCTGTCTCTGCCCCCCCTCCCTCTGTCTCTTCCCCCCCCTTGTAGCTCTGTTCCCCCTCCCTTCCCTTGTTGACTGTCTCCCCCCCCCTCCCTCTCTGCCCCCCTCCCTCCCCCTGTCTCTGTCTCTGCCCCCTCCCTCCCCTGTCTCTGCCCCCTCCCTGCCCTGTCTCTGCCCCCTCCCTCCCCCTCACCTTGAAGTCGATCCCTGGTGGCTAGTGGGGGCAGCCGGGGGATGTCTGCACGATACGTGCAGACATCCTCCATGCTGCCCGACACGACAGTCTATTATGACGGACAGCTGGTCCGTCATAATAGTCTGCCGTGTCGGGCAGCATTGAGGATGTCTACACGTATCGTGCAGACATCCCCCAGCTGCCCGATTCTCCCTGGTGCCTAGTGGGGCAGCAGAGGATGTCTGCGCGACGAGCGCAGACCTCCCCTGCTGCCGCCTGGCACGCTCGCCGGGACTTCTGTGACGAAAGCTTCTTCACAGAAGCCCCGGCGGTCGTGCCAGGCGGAAGCAGGGGAGTCTGCGCTCATCGCGCAGACATCCCCTGCTGTTAGAGAGGGGGATCCAGGTCCCCTGCAGCTCTGCTGGGGACCTGGATCCATGTCTTATAATCTGACCTCAATTTGAGGTCAGATTAAAAGAAGACCTCGATTATAAGACGAGGGGTAATTTTCAGAAAAAAAATTCTGAAAAAGACCTTGTCTTATAATCGAGCAAATACGGTATGTATGTGCATATATCCAGGGCCGGACTGGGAACAAAAACCAACCCTAGAAAAAAATTGAATACCAGAACATAGCATAACATTAAAACATATTAAACCAGCATAATATAATATTTTTGTTCATGAAAAAGGAAAACCATGCATACTAAAAGCACATCTGAAGAGTGTATTATTTATAGATAAGACTGATATATAAGCCTGCTTAGGGCAATATATACCTCCAGTATGTACACAAAGATATATGAATTGCCCAGTGCAGAGGTATAAATCAGGGCAGTGTATGAGACATAACCTTGTGTACATACTGAGGGCATATATTGCCCTATGCAGAAGTATATATCAGGGAAGTGTGCAAGATATTACCTTGTGTACATACTAGGTGGATATATTGACTTACCCCAGCAAGAGATTGCACTCAAAGCGCTTGACCCAGCACCCAGAACTCTTACCCCAGCATTCAGATTGCCCTTACAGGACTTGACCCAACATCCATATTGCTCTCACAAGACTTCACCCAGCACCCATATTGTACTTATAATATTTGTCCCAGCACCCAAGACTTACCCCAGCACTGAGATTGCACCCACTGGACTCACCCCAGCACCCAGCCCGGCACTGAGATTGTACCACAAATGCGGATCCATAGTATTTTTTTCGGGAGGGGAACTGCCCATGTTGGTCTGTATTTTCCTCATATCTGTAGTCGCTCTCTCTCCCTCTCATTTCTATAGTTTATCTTTCATTTCTGTAGTGTCTCTCTCATTTCTGTAGTGTCTCTCTCATTTCTGTAGTGTCTCTCTCATTTCTCTAGTGTCTCTCATTTCTGTAGCATATCTCTCTCATTTCTGTAGCTTCTCTCTCATTTCTGTAGCATCTATCTCTCATTTCTATAGCATCTCTCTCATTTCTGTAGTGTCTCTCTCTCATTTCTGTAGCATCTCTTTCTCTCATTTCTGTTGCTTCTCTCTCATTTCTGTAGCGTCTCTCTCTCATTTCTGTTGCATCTCTCTCTCTCATATCTTTTGCATCTTTCGCGCTCATTTATGTAGCCTCTCTCTCATTTCTGTATCCTCTCTCTCATTTATGTATCCTCTCTCTCTCTCTCTCTCTCATTTCTGTAGGGTCTCTCTCTCCCCCCGCCCCTAGTGTATCTCTCCCCCCGCCCCTAGTGTTTCTCTCCCCTCTGCCCCCCGTAGTGCCTCTCTCACCCTTCCCTGTAGTGTCTCTCTCTCACCCTCCCCTCCCTTCCACTGTAGTGTCTCTCTATCACCCTCTCCCTTCCCCTGTAGTGTCTCTCTCTCACCCTCCCCCTTCCCCTATAGTGTCTCTCTCTACCCCTCCCCCTGTAGTGTATCTCTCACCCTTCTTTCCCCTGTAGTGTTTCTCTCACCACCACCCCTTCCCCTGTAGTGTCTCTCTCTCCATTCCTGTAGTGTCTCTAGTGTCTCTCACTCTCCCCTCTTCCCCTGTAGAGTCTCTCTTTCATCCTCCCCATCCCCTGTAGTATCTCTCTCTCACTCTCCCCTCTTCCCCTGTAGAGTCTCTCTCTCATCCTCCCCCCTTCCCCTGTAGTGTCTCTCTCCCCCTCCCCCGGTTGTGTCTCTCTCCCCCTCCCCCTGTAGTATCTCTCTCCCCCTACCCCCTGTAATGTCTCTCTCTCTCCCAGCTTCCCCCTGTAGTGTCTCTCTCCCCCATCCCTATGTAGTGTCTCTCCCCCTTTTCTCCTAGTGTCTCTCTTCCCCCTTTCCCCTGTAGTGTCTCTCTTCCCCCTGTTGTGTCTCTCTTCCACCCTCCCCCTTCCCTGTGTAGTGTCTAAATTAATCCCAGGATTTACCTCCTGCACCCAGATTACACCCAGAATTTACCCCAACACACAGATTGCGCCCAACGGAATTTACCCACACACCTAGAAACAAAACCTACTCCAGCACGCAGATTGCACTCACAGGACATGCCCCAGCACCTAGACTGCACTCACGGAACTTACCCCAGCAACCAGAATTTTCCCCAGAACCCACACATTACAGCACCACGGTGCAGCACCCACTGGTCATGCCAATCATTATAGCAATAGTCCAATAATTTACCCACAGGACTTAACAAAGCACCCATATTGCACACACAAGGACTTGGCAACTGAACTAATACTGTACCCACAGGTAACTGGCCTTGTTCCATCTCTGAGCCCAAACAGTTTGTCTTGGCTATTTCTGTGCCCAAACAGCTTAACACACACACAGTCACACTCAGTAGTAAAACGTTCAGATTAACTCAGACACACTCAGCCAGCACACACACACACACACTCACAGACACACTCAGCATGGCCAGCACACACAAACTTAGCCAGCACAGAAAAAAGTCACAGACACATCAGCAGATTATTTTTTTTTTATGATCAGACTTAGACGATTGAGAGGTGCATGCCAAGCATCAGGACTGCAGGAAGTTTTTTTCTTTTACATGCATCAGGGGGTGCCTAGAACGTTTGGACCCAGGGTGGACTATTTTGCAAGCCCCCCCCCCCCCCCCCCCAACATTTTAAAATGTAAAAAAACATCCACACTTTTTTGTTTTGTTTTCAAGAATATTTGTTCCACAATGTTGTAAACTTACACACCGAAACTCACACTTACACCCACACAGGCTCACAAGGAGCAACACTTACACAATCACTTTTACACCACTCACACACACAGACTCACACAGTGAAAGTGTGAGACTCACAGTCACACTTTCACACACAGACTCACACTTACACAGAGTCACACACACACATTATTGGGATCCACATGCAGGGACGTCACTAGGGTTGGTGTCACCCGGTGCGGAAACTCATGGTGTCACCCCCCTGGATTTCCTCCAATACAATGCCAAACAGATTCCTTAGTAATGACAGTTAGATGGCCTATTAACTATGCCACACACAGGAGCCCCATAACTATGCCACACACAGGAGCCCCATAAATTATGCCACACCAGAGCCCCATAAATTATGCCACACCAGAGCCCCATAAATTATGCCACACCATAGCCCCACTATTTATGCCTCACCTCTGCCCAATTAATTATGCCACACACACCGGTGCCCTATAATTATGCCGCACACACACAGGTGCCCCATAAATATGCCACACAAAAGAGTCTCTTAATTACGTCACACAAAAGAGTCCCTTAATTATGCCCACATGGGGCCCAATAAATATGCCACACACAAGCGCCCCATAATTATGCACACATGGGACCGCCATTAATTATGCAACACACAGGAGCCCCACGAGGGGACAGTTGTACAATTATAGATACCAGGAATATTGTGCCAGTCAGATACCAGTAATATTGTGCCATTCAAATACCAGTAATATTGTGTCAGTCAGATACCAGGAATATTGTGCTATTCAGAGCCCAGTAATATTGTGCCAGTCAGATACCAGTAATATTGTGCCAGTCAGATACCAGGAATATTGTGCCAATCAGAGCCCAAAAATATTGTGCCACTCAGAGCCCAGTAATATTGT
Source organism: Pelodytes ibericus (assembly GCA_036172795.1). Taxonomy (NCBI): domain Eukaryota; kingdom Metazoa; phylum Chordata; class Amphibia; order Anura; family Pelodytidae; genus Pelodytes; species Pelodytes ibericus. Next base: position 56,337,276 of record CM069864.1, on the reverse strand, counting down.
GCCAGTCAGATACCAGTAATATTGTGCCAGTCAGAGCCCAGTAATATTGTGCCAGTTAGAGCCCAGTAATATTGTGCCTGTCAGATACCAGGAATATTGTGCCATTCAGAGCCCAGTAATATTGTGCCTGTCAGATACCAGGAATATTGTGCCATTCAGAGCCCAGGAATATTGTGCCAGTCAGATACCAGGAATATTGTGCCAGTCACAGCCCAGTAATATTGTGCCTGTCAGATAACAGGAATATTGTGCCATTCAGAGCCCAGGAATATTGTGCCAGTCAGATACCAGGAATATTGTGCCAGTCAGAGCCCAGTAATATAGTGGCAGTCAGAGCCCAAGAATATTGTGCCAGTCAGACACCAGGAATATTATGCCAGTCAGTGCCCAGGAATATTGTGCCAGTCAAAGACCAATAATATTGTTCCAGTCAGAGCCCAGTAATATTGTGCCAGTCAGAGCCCAGTAATATTGTCCCAGTCAGAGCCCAGGAATATTGTGCCAGTCAGAGCCCAGTAATATTGTCCCAGTCTTACACCAGGAATATTATGCCAGTCAGTGCCCAGGAATATTGTGCCAGTCAGAGACCAGTAATATTGTCCCAGTCAGAGCCCAGGAATATTGTGCCAGTCAGAGCCCAGGAATATTGTGCCATTTACAAACCAGTAATATTGTGCCAGTCAGAGCCCAAAAATATTGTGCCACTCAGAGCCCAGTAATATTGTGCCAGTCAGAGCCCAGGGATATTGTGCCAGTCAGATACCAGGAATATTGTGCCAGTCAGAGCCCAGTAATATTGTGCCATTCAGATACCAGTAATATTGTGCCAGTCAGATACCAGTAATATTGTGCCATTCAGATACCAGGAATATTGTGGCAGTCAGATACCAGTAATATTGTGTCATTCAGACACCACGAATATTATGTCAGTCAGTGCCTAGTAATATTGTGCCAGTCAGAGCCCTGGCATATTGTGCCAGTCAGAGCCCAGTAATATTATGCAATTCAGAGCCCAGTAATATTGTGCCAGTCAGAGCCCAGGAATATTGTGCCAGTCAGATGCCAGGAATATTGTGCCAGTCAGATGCCTGTAATATTGTGCCATTCAGAGCCCAGAAATAGTGTGCCAGTCAGAGCCCTGTAATATTGTGCCAGTCAGAGCCCAGGAATATTGTGCCATGCAGAGCCCAGGAATATTGTGCCAGTCAGAGCCCATTAATATTGTGCCAGTCAGAGCCCAGGAATATTGTGCCAGTCAGATGCCAGGAATATTGTGCCATTCAGATACCAGCAATATTGTGCCAGTCAGAGCCCAAAAATATTGTGCCACTCAGAGCCCAGTAATATTGTGCCAGTCAGAGCCCAGGAATATTGTGCCAGTCAGATACCAGGAATATTGTTCCAGTCAGATACCAGTAATGTTGTGCCAGTCAGATACCAGTAATATTGTCCCATTCAGATACCAGGAATATTGTGCCAGTCAGAGCCCAGGCATATTGTGCCAGTCAGAGCCCAGTAATATTGTGCCAGTCAGAGCCCAGGAATATTGTGCCATTCAGAGCCCAGTAATACTGTGCCAGTCAGAGCCCAGTAATTTTGTGCCAGTCAGAGCCCAGGAATATTGTGCCATGCAGAGCCCCAGAATATTGTGCCAGTCAGAGCCCAGTAATATTGTGCCAGTCAGAGCCCAGGAATATTGTGCCAGTCAGAGCCCAGGAATATAGTGCCAGCCAGAGCCCAGTAATATTGTGCCAGTCAGAGCCCAATAATATGGTGCCAGTCAGAGCCCAATAATATGGTGCCAGTCAGAGCCCAGGAATATTGTGCCAGTCAGAGCCCAGGAATATTGTGCCAGTCAGAGCCCAGTAATATAGTGGCAGTCAGAGCCCAGGAATATTGTGCCAGTCGGAGCCCAGTAATATTGTTCCAGTCAGAGCCCAGTAATATAGTGCCAGTCAGAGCCCAGTAATAGTGTGCAATTAAAGTGCTTGTTTTCAACCCCCCTCCTCCACCCCCCCTCCCCATCACTTATCGAATGGCTGCTGCTGCTCCGTGTCCCCGAACGAACGCCTCCTCCGTGCAGTCTTCCCTCCTGCACGGAAGAGGGAAACACAGTAACCGGATGTGACGTTACGTCACATCCGGTCGGTGTGATTTTTTTTTTCCGTGAAAAAAAAAAAAAAAAAAAAGTTAAGCAACTCTGTGCTGGGGGTGCCGGCAGCACGGGTGTCACCCCCGCTGGAGGTGTCACCCGGTGCGGTCCGCACACCCGCCGCCCCCTTGGGACGCCATTGTCCACATGCATAACTTACACACACAGACACATACTTACACACACACACTTTTTTATACTAGATATCTTCATAGTTTCCAACATCAGCCATGTTTCCAGGGACACATATTTGGTTCACATGCTTAAGAAAGAGCATGAAAAGTGCAGCCTGACAGTACGTAGGATGGATATACACACAGACACAATCCAATTAACTAATCAGGGTGGAGATCTAGGACCTATCATGATTTATTAATTGGATTGTGTCTGTGCATATATACAACTTACATACTGCATACTGCTGCACTTTGCATGCTCTTTCTGCAGCATGCGGAACAAAAATGTGTCCCTGGACACATGGCCGATGTTGGCAACTATGTATCTTTATTTGGATTTATTAGGTTAAAACTTATCTACACACACAGACACATACTTAGACACACACACGCACTTACACACAAAGTCACACACACTTACACACACACAGCGTTTCTTTTTTTCTCTTTTCCTACCTTGCTGCGGGCTCCCGATGGGACTGCTCCCTTAGTTTACATATGCTGCTTATATATAGGCGTGCGGTGGAGGTGCAGTTACCGCTGCAGACCTCGAGCAGACCGCACCTCCATATCTTCTATTAGACCATGGGCACCCCAGCCAGTGGAACCCCTGCCATGAGTGGCACCCGGGGCAGACCGCTTCCTCCCCTTAGTCCGCCACTATATAGTGAGCCAGACACTGATGCTGGTACAATATACCTCTCATCATTATATAGTGGGTAGACACTGACTGTGATAACTCCCACCACTGTAAAGTAAGCCAGATAACAAAGGTGGCTCAGCATAACTCCTGCTAACTACAGTTCCTATGAGACTTTTCCAGTAGTGCTGGTTGAGCATCATAGGAATAGCAGTAATCAGCAGGTGAACTACAGTTCCAATGATGCTCAGTTTGTCAAAAGTCTTCCATGATGACATTTGAGCATTATGTGACGTGTGGTCCATATCACAGATTTTTTTTTCTTCACTGTTATTTCCCCCAGTTTTAATATTTATTAGCCCTTTAAGGACCAGGGATTTTCCTGAGCCAAGGACCAGAGCGTTTTTCAATTTTTAATATGCGGTTTTTGAAACATAATTTTCCTCTCTCTCATTTAATGTACCCATACAAGGTATATGTTGTTTTTTAAAGGACAGTTAGAGCTTTCTTTTGATACCCTATACATAAAAATGATTTACATTTTAGTATTAAAAAATACATACAAAAGAGGAAATTTTTGAGGAAAAAAAGTTTTTCCCCATTATTTTCCAAATAATAAGCTACACAACTAGTGCAACACTAACCCACTTATCCCCCCTAATTAACTAACTAATAAAAAAGAAAAATATTGGTTCCCAAACCCCCCTAAACAAAAAAGACAGAAAAAAAAACAGGGGTTACATTTTATTAAATAAATATATTTAAATTACCTTTATTTATTAAAAAAACTTTATAAATTGCAAAAATAAAAAAAATTGGAAGGAAACCGAAAGGGTTTTTTTTTTTTTTTTTTTCTCATACAACGTTCTTTTTTAATTTATTTTTACTTGCAGGTCACTCTCTGTGCTTCACTATAAGAACGTGAAGCACAGAGAGTGAATTAGAGGCAAAGTCAGTGTGTGAACACATTGACTTTGCATCTAATTTGCATGTTATCGCATTGATCACTCAATCAACGCGATCACATGCCCGGAAATCCACCGATCGGGTCCAGGAGCTTTGCCTCGGGTGCGAGGCTTAGTCCTGGACCCGTTGCAGACTGGCTGGCGGTGCCCACGGAGCACACCGCCGGGTAGACTGCATGACGAATTAACTCGTTATAAGGTCGCTAATGCTGCGGCTCTTATGACGAGTTAACTCGTCATATGGTCGCGAAGGGGTTAATCCACTGTGTGAACATAGAAACCATGGCGCAGAAAAATCATAGCAATCAAAGAACAGTCCACAGTTTACCATTATGAAGGTGGTAGAATGAGTGGCATTGTGTATTGAACTTACAGCCAAGTCATTATTTTCAGTCGAATGTCGACTCCTGCAATCCTTACATGAAGATCATAGGTACAGCCAGCTCTGAAATATACACAGACCTGCCACTAGCAAAGAGGTTTTATGACAGGTAACAGAGGCTGATAACATACTGCTAGTTAACATGGCAATAGAGACAAGTCACTGTTGTGTATGTAGTGGGACTTTAAGTGGGTTTCTCATTACCCTAGTCTACAATTCCTATGGTATTCAGCCAGTAATGGGCTGGCTGTATATCATGGGAGCTGCATTCAACAACAAAAAAGTTAATGTGCAGTGTAACAATCTTAGCCTATAACTACGAATCGAATAAAGTAAAGTTAGTAATATGGCTTATTGAATATTATTGTAGTCAACAAAAGTTAGTGTTTGTAATGTAGACTTACTGTAACACCATTCTCCGCCGAACACCCCCCCCCCCCCCCAACTCGCACAGCCCCATCCACAGTTAGCACCTAGCAATGTTACTTGCTCAAGTTCATGGTAGTTGCAGTCAACAAAAGTTAATGTTCTGTTGTGAAGTGTAGCTCTGTGATGTACAGCAAACATTGGAAAGTATTACAGAAAGGGAATTTAGAGGCAATAAAAAGGGACATAAAGGTCTGGTTCCAAAAAAAGGACACTTGGTAGTTGTGCAGCACTGGTAGCAGGGGCGGATCCAGAGTCTGATCTCGGGAGGGGCACATGTCCGTCTGTCTTTTCCTCTCTCCATGTCCGTCTGTCTTTTCCTCTCTCCCATGTCCGTCTGTCTTCTCCTCTCTCCCATGTCCATCTGTCTTATCCTCTCTCCCATGTCTGTCACACTCCTCTAACTCCCCGTGTCCCTCTGTCTCTCTTCCTTCCATATCCGTTTCTCTCCTCTTCCCTTCCATGTACGTCTATGAATCCTCTTCTTTCCCATGTCCGTCTGTCTCTCCTCTCATTTCCCATCTCTCTGCCTCTCCTCTCCCATCCCATGTCTGTCTGTCTCTCCTCTACTATCCCATTCCCATTTATGTCTCTCTCTTCTCCCTTCCCATTTATGTCTCTTTCCTCTCCCTTCCCATGTCTGTCTGTCTGTCTGTCTCCTCTCCCCATATCTGTCTGTCTCTCCTCTGCCATCCCATGTTTGTCTGTCTCTCCTCTGCCAACCCGTGTCTGTCCATCTCTCCTCTACCATCCCATTTATGTCTCTCTCTTCTCCCTTCCCATTTATGGCTATCTCAGCCAATTTGCCCAATAATATGCCAGTGTTAGTTTCCATTTAATATGCCCCGGCCAGTTTGCCCAATAATATGCCAGTGTTAGTTGCCATTTAATATGCCCCGGCCAATTTGCCCAATAATATGCCAGTGTTAGTTGCCATTTAATATGCCCCTGCCAATTTGCCCAATATGCCAGTGTTATTTGCCATTTTATAAGCCCCTTCCAATTTGCCCAGTAATATGCCAGTGTTAGTTGCCATTTTATAAGCCCCTTCCAATTTGCCCAGTAATATGCCTGTGTTAGTTGCCATTTTATAAGCCCCTTCCAATTTGCCCAGTAATATGCCAGTGTTAGTTGCCATTTTATATGCCCCTTCCAATTTTCCCAATAATATGCCAGTGTTAGTTGCCATTTTATAAGCCCTTTCCAATTTGCCCAATAATATGCCAGTGATATTTGCCATTTTATAAGCCCCAGCCAATTTGCCCAGTAATATGCCAGTGATAGTTGCCATTTTATAAGCCCTTTCCAATCCCAGTAATATGCCAGTGATAGTTGCCATTTTATAAGCCCCTTCCAATTTGCCCAGTAATATGCCAGTGATAGTTGCTATTTTATAAGCCCCTTCCAATTTGCCCAGTAATATGCCAGTGATAGTTGCCATTTTATATGCCCCTTCCAATTTGCCCAATATGCAGTGTTATTAGCCATTTAATAAGCCCCAGCCAATGTGTCCCACCCCCCCATATCTCCCCAGCACTTACCTTTCCCTGGTGGCTAGTGGCAGGCAGCATGGTCTTCTCCATGCTGCCTGTTCGTCTCCCTGGCGGTTGTGCCGACAGGTCACGTGACCCGGCGCGCGTATGACGTCAGCGCGCCAGTCACGTGACCTGTCGGCACTTCCGTGTCAGACTGCACGGGGAGCCGAACAGTGAGCACAGAGGTTTCTCAGTGCTGCCTGTTCGGCTCCCCGTGCAGCCTGCTGGCAGGCAGAGAAGGTGAGGGGGATCTTCCGATACCTTCTCACCTCTGTCTCTGCCTGCAAGCGGTTGTTTTTTTGGTTTTTTTAAAGCGTTTTGTTTGTTTTTTTCTTCCTCTTCTCAGGGGGGGCAATTGCCCCGTTGCCCCCCCCCCCCTGGATCCACCACTGACTGGTAGTAGTAACCTTTGGCACTACAGGTGCTGTTATTACATGTATCATGATGTTCAGCCAACCAAGTGGAGATGTGCATTCCACAGCAGCTGCAGTACCAATCCATAATCATATACCGTATTTGCTTGATTATAAGACGACCCTGATCCAAACTTTGGATATTCCTTTAGGAAAAAAACTAAAAGCCTGAACATAAGACTACCCTATAGGAAAAAAGTTAAACTTGTATATATTCACATGTAAATTGCTTTTTTAATAAAAAATTATATTAAAAAATGCATTTCTTGTTTTTATTTCCTTTTATGTGCCAATGATGCCTCTCTCTTTCCCTTGCCCCCAGTTTTGTCTCTCTCCCCCTCCCTTTGACTCCCCCCTCGCCTCTGTCTCTCCCCTCCTTGTTTCTCTCTGCTCCCTCCCTCCCCTTGTTGCTCTGTCCCCTCCCCTCCGTCTCTTCCCCTCTTCCTCCCCTTGTAGCTGTCTCTTCCCCCCTCCTTTTCCTTGTTGCTCTGTCCCCCCCTCCCCCTGTCTCTCTGCCCCCTCCCTCCCCCTGTCTCTTCCCCCTTGTCGCGCTGTCCCCCCCGTCCCCCTGTCTCTCTGCCCCCCTCCCTCCCCCTGTCTCTCTGCCCCCCCTCCCCCTGTCTCTCTGCCCCCTCCCTCCCCCTCACGTGGAAGTCGATCCCTGGTGGCTAGTGGGGGCAGCAGAGGATGTCTGCGCGATGAGCGCAGACCTCCCCTGCTGCCGCCCCCGGCACGACCGCCGGGACTTCTGTGACGAAGCCGGAAGTACCCGGCTTCATCACAGAAGTCCTGGCGGTCGTGCCGGGCGGCAGCAGGGGAGTCTGCGCTCATCGCGCAGACATCCCCTGCTGTTAGAGAGGGAGATCCAGGTCCCCTGCAACTCTGCTGGGGACCTGGATCGCTGTCTTATAATCTGACCTCAATTTGAGTACTCACCATACTATTAAACATTTTTATTTTAGAATCCAGCCCTCTGTTTGGTTTGGTTTAAAAGGGTTACATTATAATGATCTTACCAGTTAAAAGCTCCTGCACAGGCAGAGGAAACATGAATAAAGAGGAGGGTGTAACAGAAAACCATGCAATCCCAAGGTACAGGAAGTCAGAGTAACTGAGAGTTAGACCAATAGGATGAAAGGAGGGAACTACGGGAAGCTGGCCAATAGTGTGAAAGACATGCAACTAGTGGCCAATGGGGTGAATAAAATGAAGGGTGGTTGTAAGAAGCTAAGGGAACTTGGGCAATACCATGATGAAAAGGGTTTAGTGATGAGGGAGGGAAAAAATAAAATGAATAATAATTTAAACCAGTATAATATCATCCACCCTGGCAAGTAAGAATATAAAAAGTATAGGGCTCAAGTAATAGAATCAGTGGACCTTGCAGTGTGTCCACTCAGGGCATCTACCCCTATTACACAGTGGTTAAAAACAGCCCTGAGAGAGCAGACCCAACCATTCTGACAAGGAGTGTCAATGCCTTTACTAGGTCAGGTAGGAGTTTCAGTGCAGGGATAGAGGAGGTGTCTGGTTTCATGTTGTTATTCCTTTTGCAGGGTGAGAACAGGTATAGAAGCAAAGAGATAAGGATTGGAATAAGGACTATAGCAGAGACAAAAGGGGGCTTTAGCAAGGGACTGCAGAATAGGAAAAGGGTTTGAGTAGGAACTGCAGTATAAACAAAGAAATTTAGCAGGGACTGTAGAAAAAGGCGAGATAGGGATATGGAGAGTTGAGCAAGCGGTAATATCTTATTGTCCTTCTCCAGTGAACATCAAGCTTAATCAAATACCCCTTCATAACTGACTTGTATGTATGGACATTTTTTAGGTTAGTATCCCCCATTAAAAAAACATCTCAGACTCATATTTGAGTTCCTCAATATTTTCTTCTGAAGAAAGCACAAGATAATTAATTCTCCAAGGCTTCCATTTTTTTTCCCCTTTTCTAGGGTCATTGAATCATGGTTCATCCAAAGCACAATCTCAATTTTAATACTGTTACAATCTTTAATATTTTTTTTCTGTAGTCAATATCATATTGAGTCTCGATTGAGACTTATGTCTATGGGAATAGAACGTAAAACCCTTTCCAAGGGATTGAAGGGTTCACTAAATATCATGCTCCCTCAGAACCTCTTTGTGAAACATAATTTTTTCCCCTTCCATAAGCATGTTATGCATATGTATATTAGCCACACAGTTTAAATCCCCTAGAAAATAAAAGAATCATGAATTAGGTCATAAAATTTCCCTAATATTCCATTTAAAAAGTGAAGTCAATATTTAACCTCAGATGACATCAGAATTTCCACATCCCTTTTATATTTTCTATTGAAGCAAATTTTACTACTGGAAATTGTTTACTAAGTATTCTCTTTTCATCTTCTCCTTTCCAATGGATCTCTTGTATCTAAGATACAAATTCCTTAACATATTCAGCATACTAACCCTCTTTTAGGCTTAGTTCATACTCTGTATATTGAGGGTGACTATTCTCAGATTTTCTTCCATACTTTTGAACCAGAAAGATATTGGACTAGAGTGGAACTCATAACCACACACAACATATACAATATGAAACACATAAACCCCAAATACCGCCACCTCGCAAGGTAACTTTTACCATGTTTCCTTTATCCCTCTCTTGACACACCAAATGTCTACTCGTACTGCACCCTGTGTGACAATACCCTAAAAGATGTTGAGAACACTCCTTAGGTATTCTAATCATTCTTCAAAGTATCCCCTTGTGGATAGATAGGGAAGTTTGGTGGTAATCTTATGACCACAAATTCAGGGAAGGAGCAAAGAAAAAAAAGAAGGATAATAGAGGAAGCATGAGGTCTTTTTTCCACCTCCTTCCTATATCAATTTTTTTGACATACTCTAATTGATATTTTTCATGCAAACAGTCCACCTGAAAACTTGTCCTTGATAAATTCTTACTAAACGTTAGTTAATCTCATTTAGTCTCTTAACAGTGGTCTACTGTAATAAATCCAACTACTACTACCACCATCCTACACTAATCTCCCAGACCTTCTGATAACCTTCTCCACATCTAGCTAACAAGCCTATTAAACACACTACATTAAAATAATAATGTAAACATTCAATATAACCCCTCCCACCCTTAAATATCTTTTTTTTTACAACTTCCTATAGAGGTTGCTTCTCCAACAGTCATTTAGTCCATAGATAAGTGTTGTCATAGTAACTATGCAAATAAACACATCTGATTGTGTTGTATCAAGTATAACTTGAGGGATTCTTTATTTCCCTCTTTCCCCTTCCTGTGTTTTGTGCCGCAAATTCTAACTGAACTATAATTTAACCTTATTCAATGCCCCCAAAACTACCTTGCAACACTCGCCCATGTCCTCCTAGTGACCTTCAGTATAAAGGATTTAATGACATAATCACCTAACATTAAACCCGCAGTTTCCCATACCTAACCTTATTTTACAGATTATATATTGGATAATTCTCCATTAAATCAACAAATAAAAATTAAATTAAATTTTGTTTCTAATTAGCAATATGGAAAAATTAAGACAGATACTAGCCTTGGGAATTTGTTTCGAATTCCGAATGTAATATTGAACAAATTCACAATGAATGAAAAAGTAATTAAATCAATTGTCAATTTGGATGCCTTTTGCATAAAAGGATGGACATTGGAGTAAGCTGATTATTGTTTGTCCAATCAGCTCGCTCCTGTGTCATGGGCTTGTCCAACCAGGTTTTTCGAAATATTCTTTTAAACAAAATTTGTTTATTATATGTTTAGTCTATATATACACTGATCATCCATAATATTATGACCACCTGTCTTATATTGTGTAGGTCCCCTTTTGATGCCAAAACAGCTGTTGAGGCATGACCTCCACTAGACCGCTGAAGATGTGCTGTGGTATCTGGCACCAAAATGTTAGCAGCAGATCCATTAAATCCTGTAAGTTTCAAGGTGGGGCCTCCATGGATCGGACTTGTTTGTCCAGCATATCCCACAGATGCTCAAATGGATTGAGATCTGGGAAATTTGGACGCCAAGTCAACACCTTGAGCTTGTTGTTGTGTTCCTCAAACCATTCTTGAACCATTTTTGCTTTGGGGCATGGAGCATTATCCTGCTTAAAAAGGCCAATGTCATTAGGGAATACAGTTTCCTTGAAAAGAAGCACACGTTCTGCAACACTGCTTAGGTTGTGATGCAGGTCAAAGTAATATCTACATGAATGGCAGCAGAACATTGCCCAAAACATCACACTGTCTCCACTGGCTTGCCACCTGTCAGTGGTCATAATGTTACTGCTGATCGGTATATATATATATGTGTGTGTGTATATATATATATATGACAAAACTTTTATACTTTAACTAACAATGTGATAGTACAGCAGCAATGGTATTACAATAACAGGCTATGCTAAACACAGGGCTAATCTAAACTGTAAATAAAACACCGCGATCACATGGTTGTGAAGACAGCGATTCACGGCTGGGAGACTGCCTAAGTTGTAAGGCAGCCTCCCAGCAGTGCTTTTCCGTCTTCCTCGCCATGTGATCGCGGTGATTCGCCAAATCCCGCGATCACATGGCTCCTTTCAGTACCCGCCCCGTATTGGCTGCTAAAATGAACAGCGTGCTTTCTGCACGCTGTTCAAGCAGCTTGAAGGTAATGGGAGACTGCCTAACAACTTAGGCAGTCTCCCAGCATTCCATCCCTGGCTTCCTCGCCATGTGATCGTGGTGATTCGCCAAATCCCGCGATCACATGGCTATCATAAATCTTCGCCCCCTGAACGCTGCTGGAGACTGCCTAACAACATAGACAGTCTCCCAGCAGCAAATCAGTATATTCCTGGCCATGTGATCACAGTGATTGGCGAATCACTGCGATCAAAGTGATCACATGGCTGTCAATGTTTAGAAACATTGACACTGTATCCCTCTCACCCTCTGTACCTCACACACTGATCGTGAGGTACAGAGAGTGACAGATCAGAGATACAGAGTGTTCCAGAGTGATATTGAGAGGTTCTAGATACATTTAATAAAAATTAACCCCTTATTTCCCTGCCTATTCACAGTACATAACTGTCTGATCATCCCAGGGGTGATCATTTACCCCCAATTATTTTATTTTTTTAATAATTACTTTTTATATATTCTAAAGTTTTTTGTTTTTTTTTAAAAATACATACAATCTTAACTATTTTTGACTGTTACTGTATACTATACAAAGTATATCACCGTGATCAGTCTGATCACTTCGGTGATTTTTTTCTTTTTTTTTTTCTCACTTTTTTTAGATTCCTGTCTCATCGTAGGACACAGCTGTGATCAGTTTGATTTCCAGTGTGGTGATAAGTTTTTCCTCAATTCATTTTTTTATTGTTAATTACTTTTGGGAAGTTTTAAAAGTTTTTATTAATACAAAAAAATAATTGTAACCCTTTCTGCCACTTGCTGATCACAGTTCATAGCTGCGGCTACGCAGTACACTGTGTGTTTTTTCTATTCTTTTGGGTGGTGTGAATTTTTTGTAGGTACTTTTTTAACCACTTAAAAAAAATGTCCCAAATGTACTCTGCTGAGGAGGCTTATGCCATTCTGGCGTCAGACTCAGATTGTGAGACCCTAACTGCATCAGATGTAAAGCCCATGTCTGACACCTCAAGTGACATGGCTGAAATTCCACAGCCCCCTCAAATAAGAAATACTAATCCTGTGCCTTTTCCAACTAAGCGCTCACGCTATGGAATAAAATTCTACAAGCTGAGTGAGAGCGGCTCAGGGTATACGTTTGCATTCAGAATCTATGAGGGGAAGGACTCAAAAGTGGATCCTCCAGGGTGCCCTGAGTCCATTGGTATTAGTGGAAAAATAGTGTGGGACCTTCTCCTCCATTTACTAAATAAAGGTTACCACTTGTACGTTGACAACTATTATACGAGCATAGAACTTTTTAAAAATTTGTACTGCTTTGAGACAGTTGCATGTGGGACCATTAGAAAATATCGGAAAAATATTTTCCGCCTGGTATGGATTACGTTCAGTTCAGAAATTTTGATCAAGGGGGTATCTCAAGAATCTGTAATTTATTTCATAATACTGTATTTGCTCGATTATAAGACGACCCTGATTATAAGACGACCCCCCAAACTTTGTATATTCCTTTAGGAAAAAAACTAAAAGCCTGAATATAAGACTATCCTATAGGAAAAAAAGTTTAACTTGTATATATGTAAATTGCTTTTTAATATTTAATAAAAAAATTAAATTATACAAATGCATTTCTTGTTTTTATTTCCTTTTGTGCCAATGCGGCCTCTCTCCCCCTCCCCCAGCTGTCTCCCCCCCCAAACTTCTCTCTCTATCCCCCCTCCCCTTTTCTCTCTTCACCCTCCCTCCCCTTGTCTGTCTGTGTTCCCCCCCCCTCCTCCCCCTTGCCACAGCCATTATGCCCATTAATGTCTCCCCCCCTCCCCTTGTCCGTGCCTCCCCCCTCCTCCCCCTTGCCACAGCCATTATGCCCATTAATGTCTCCCCCCCTCCCCTTGTCTGTGTCTCCTCCCCCCTCACCTGGTTTATTTCCCTGGTGGCTAGTGGGGGCAGCCGGGGGATGTCTGCACGATACGTGCAGACATCCTCCATGCTGCCCGACACGCCAGTCTATTATGACGGACAGCCGGTCCGTCATAATAGACTGCCGTGTCGGGCAGCATGGAGGATGTCTGCACGTATCGTGGAGACATCCCCCAGCTGCCCAATTCACCCTGGTGGCTAGCGGGGCAGCAGAGGACGACTGCGCGATGAACGCAGACCTCCCCTGCTGCCGCCCGGCACGCCCGCCGGGACTTCTGTGACGAAAGCGGAAGTACCCGGCTTCTTCATCGAAGCCCCGGCGGTCGTGCCTGGCGGCTGCAGGGGAGTCTGCGCTCATCGCGCAGACATCCCCTGCTGTTAGAGAGGGGGATCCAGGTCCCCTGCAGCTATGCTGGGGACCTGGATTCCTGTCTTATAATCTGACCTCAATTTGAGGTTAGATTATAAGACGACCTCGAATGTAATCCTGTGGACCCCACGGATTCCATAGACCAATTGTGTTCTGAATTGGAGAAACTTCTGACCAAAGAGATCAAATATAAATGTGAAATAGGAACCCTAGAGAGGTATCTTAAGGATAAAATTACACCTAGGGGTCTAAGTTTATTAAAACGACCAACTAGTCATAGCGATGACCCGATATTTCTTATGTTTTGGGATAAAGTCCTAGAGGATTGTACCAATAAATTGATGGAACTAATTATAAGATTCAGACGTGACAATCTTTCTAAGATCGATCACGATTTACGAAATCTAGAGGGAAAATTGACTCCTCTATTACCTAATATTGGATTTGAAAACACCATTACCCGTATTACTACCAATTTGGGGAAATTAGAAAAAGATATAATGGAAATTAAAAAGAAAAAACTCATGAGAGATCAATTGGATTATAAGAACGATAGAATCAGAACTTTCTCCAATAAATCAATAGACTTGACTAATACACCTATGATACAGCAGAGTACTTTTAATCATACAGACACCACTTCCCCCGCCTTCTCTCATGTGAGAAGACAAACAAGATTTAATGAAGGAGATGATAGTCAGTATCATCAGCACCCTTTTAGATATCGCAACCATAGACAAAACTATAGGAATAATTCCCAACAAAATTGGATTCACTCTAGAACATATCCATCTAAATACTCTATGCCGAATAGAAGGCAAAATGATAGTTAAGAATCAGAATGGCAACCTGCTAGAAAGACCTTTAACAAAAACACAATAACGCAAAATAATCCTAATCTTATACCTTTGAAAAATCGTTTTGAGAATTTAGCAAATTATTCTGAGGAAAAAAATCCGCTTCCTTTTTTAGCGGTAGGCCACAACAGATACAAAAAATGGGAAAACAATCCCACAATGTCACCCTACAAGCGATTAAGGAGCCCAGATTTAGAGGAAATAGGGGAGGCCGCAGAATTCAAAAAAGGAAAACGAGGAAGATGGTAACATCAAGTGGCATCTTTAATCTGAGTACCTATGTTCTTAACCAGGAAGAGATGAGGGTTTTAAATAGGGGCCTTAAGTTTGCCCCCACTAAGGGTATTGACAAATTTGAGACCTATATTGGTCTACAAAAGTTTATACGCAATATTTGTTTGAAAAAATTCTTTATGAGGAACCCAATTTTAGAGAATGTAAATAATCATGATGATCCTTATACACATACATCTCTGAAAAATAAATCTACTTTTTTTACTAGACACATGAAATCAGATGAAATCAGAATTTTTGAAAAAATGGTTACATATGAAATCAAAAAGATTAAAAATCTTAATAAGTTCCAATATAATTTATCAAGAGTAGAATTACAGGCACTAAAATCACTGCAAATGAATAAAGACCTCGTCATTAAACCTGCCGATAAGGGGGGGGGGGGGGGGATAGTTCTCCTTAATAGAACTCAATACTGCCTAGAAATATCAAGACAACTTAACGACAATAACACCTATCAACTATTAAATACCAATCCAACTAATAAGATTAAAACCAAATTGACTAAATTTCTAGATAAGGGACTCCTCTCTAATATCCTTAACAAAAAGGAGCACCAATACCTCAACCCACTAAACCCCAAAATTCCTGTGTTTTATATCCTACCAAAAACCAACAACTTGAAAACCCGCCAGGTAGACCTATAGTCTCGGGGGTGGGTTCTTTGTTATCTAATTTGTCAGAATATATAGACATTCTCCTCCAGCCTTATGTTGTAAAAACAAGATCACATCTAAAGGACTCTACTAGTCTTATTAAGGAACTTGAACAAGTAGAATGGCAAGAGGGCTATATATTGGTAACTTGTGATGTAAGTTCCCTGTATACCATTATTGAACATTCGAAAGGCTGTGAAGCAGTACAGTTTTTTCTTAGTAAGGCGACAACTATGCCAGATGCCCAGATTAAGTTTATTTTGGAGACTATTCTCCTCATACTGGAGAATAATTTCTTCTGGTATGAGGACAACTATTACCTACAACTTAGGGGTACAGCTATGGGCACCCGTTTTGCCCCCAGTTATGCTAACCTATTTATGGCTTTCTGGGAAGAGGTCTCTGTTTTTGGTGCGCATGACTGGGTAGCAAACCTGGTGCTCTACAGAAGATACATTAACGATATGTTCTTCATATGGAATGGTGATAATTTGTCTCTCCAATCCTTTCTGTATTTTTTAAACTCCAATTCTTGGGGAATTAAACTTGTGTTAGAGAGCAATAATAAAAGTATAAATTTTTTAGATCTTGAAATATTTCCTGTAGGTAGCACATTAAACACACGCACGTTTTTTAAAAAAGTTGACACCAACAATTTTATAGAATCGGACAGCTGCCATTTTCTCCCATGGCTTTTAAATGTCCCTAAAAGCCAATTATGTAGATTGAGAAGGAATTGCAGTGATATAAAAGACTATTTTACACAGGCAGATACAATGAAAGAAAGATTTATAGAGAAGAAATATGATGCTGCCCCAATTAGTAAGAATTAGAGTTGAATATGTGGGTACGTTAGATAGGAAACAACTCCTTAATACGAACAACCAAAAAACACCCACTAAACCGTATAAGGAAATTCCTTTGATATTGAAATTTAGTGGCAATAACAGACACATGAAGAAAATTCTCACTAAACATTGGCCTATTCTTCTACAAGACCCTAGTGTACACTCTCTTCTAGGTCCCCAACCACGCATTATTTATAAAGGAGTCCCAAATATTAAAAGCCAACTTAGTCAAAGCTTTTTGAACACTAAGAAGACCATTTTACAGACCAACAATGCGTTTGGTAACCTTGAAGGATTCCATCGCTGTAAATTATGTCAGGCGTGTCGAGAAACCGATAGTACACAAGATAAACGTTTATACAGCTTTAATAATCCACATAGTGGGAAGCAATATAAAATCAAAGAGGTTTTGACCTGTGAAACGAGTGGGGTCATCTACATGTTATGGTGCCCCTGCGGACTCCACTATATAGGTAGGACCACAAGACCCTTGAAAATACGTATAGGGGAACATATCAGGAATATAAGAAAAGGTTATGATAAACATACTGTATCTCACCATTTCTCCATAACTCACAATAAGGACCCAGCCCTTCTAAAATTTATGGCCATTGATAAACCTAGGGTACACTGGCGGGGTGGTAATAAAATTACAACACTGGGACGTGCAGAGATGAAATGGATTTTTGAGTTGGATACGTTAATTCCTAGTGGCCTCAATGCAGATTTCGAACTGTATCATTTTCTCTAAAGGTGCTCTGCTGCTGTCTTAAGTGTTTGTTATAGCTGTCATTTCCTTAAGAGCTATTTATGTGTGGTTGTCTTTTAGCTGTTTTATATTATTGTGACATATTATCATGATATTTAGTTATAATTGATCTAAAGATGTTGCCTTTTCTTACTGTTATTTTAATTTCTAAGTTGTGTCACTAATAGCCATATTGTAGAAAATCTACATGTGAGCAAATTTTATTATTAATGGTTGTTAAGCCTTGTATAGATTTATAGAATAAATATTTCTTTCTTTATTTCTTTTTATATGTTCATTTGGTTCATTAAATTATCCCCCAGAGGACACTGGTGGGTAAATTGGTAAGGTATAATGCGCTAATGGCTCGCTTACTGATATATTGTCTCGACGTTTTTTGTTCTTTTTTATCTCTAACACGGAGACACCACTTTGCATAAGTGGGTGTCACCCAGCCGTTCCCGCGGCAACGGAATTTGGAACTGCCTTTATATACCGAGATCCCCCGTCTGGACGTCACTGCTCTGAAAAAGCCCTGATAGGGCGAAACGCGTCGCGAGATTGGTGACGTCCCACGTGAGCTGTCTATCCCGGAAGTCTTTTTGTTGCTCCACTACACGAGATTACTGCTTACCAATCGTGGAACACTGACTTTTGGATCATCTTGCCGCTGCAAGTAACTCAGCTGAAACTGACCAGCTTGGTGAATCTGCTTCCGATTTCGTCTTCTATTATTTTTTATATCTGATGCTGTTTTCTGCTGTTTTTTATGTAAGATTCTATATCAGGGGGAGATTAAAAGTTATTTATATTTTTATACTACAACTGTATCCCTCTACTTGTACTCCCATATATATCACCGTGACTCCCTTGATGAACGAGCACCTTACCCTTGGGGATCATAGGACTTAGAGTCCATCGTCTTATACACCTAGAGCCGGTTTTTTAGGCTCTAGACATTGTGAGTATATCTCCAAAGGGGGAAATATTCACTGGTACCACTTATTGATAATACTGCACATTATTTGTTATATTTTTCTTTTACATATACGGATCATTACATCAATCGCTGATAAGTATCTTTTATATATCCCTTTTATGCGCAACACTTTATCACTTTTTCACTTTCTCTACCTGTGCCCTCTGGAGGGAAAGCACTAGTGTTTTGCTGCACTTTATATATATATATATATTCTTTAGCGCTTGTCACTTTACTGTCACGTCTACATATATATATATATATGTCCTTAAATATATGGTTCCCTGAGTGTCTCATTCCTTTATATAATATTTATAATATGTATTTTATGTAATATCAAAGAGAACAAAGCAGAGTCCCAAAAAATGACACTACATGAAGAAAAAATAGGTAAAAAGTAGAGTGCAGTGACGAAGCAGGTTGCGAAACACGCGTCGGGCGTTTCTGGACTTCTTAGTCTAGCCTATATTATCTTTACAGCCTATTCCTTTCTCCTATTGATTTTTGTAACTGTCGCTCTTTGGAGCCAGTCGTCTGTTGCTATTTTGTGTGTATATATATATATATATATATATATATATATATATATATATTTATTTATTTTTTGTACGTGTGGGGACATCTTGGGAAAAATTTATACTCCATGGGGGAAGTCAGCGTTATTAGTTAAATTATATTCCGCTCTCCCCTGTCCCTCTGTATCCCCATAGCATCTATTAGCAGTTGTGTTATACCTGCCACTACTCATTGAAAAACAATCTACTTAGACTTATATCTATATATTTTGTGTCCAGTGTAGCATTTACACACTGATACAGCTCATACTCTAAATGGACAATCTATTTACTTTTTGAAAGGTTACAATTGGATACCTCTTTTTGAACTGGACTAAGTACAGTCGTTCTTTGTTGTATGTTTTCTATACTATGTGCTGTATACTACTATTAATTTATTTACCAATATAGAAGTGATACATATGTATATATATTTTTAGTATCTGCACTCCATTTATGTTTTATGTGTTTTGTATGTGTTTCTTTGTTAGTTCTTGTACATATGTGTCTTACCAGTAGATGGGGATATACCACTGTATACTGAACCTCTTAGGTTCTTCTTTTTATTATTATTCTGCATTAAAGCTAGTAGCACTCTACTTTTTAACAATTTGTTCTTCACGTAGTGTAATTTTTTTGGACTCTGCTTTGTTCTCTTTGATATTATATGTTTTTCACCCGGGTTACCCCCTACAAATTTATCTATATTTATGTAGCCTTCTTTGTTTCACTATGTATTTTATGTGACTGTGTGTGCATATATGAAACGGCGTGAATGTGATTGTGTGAGTGTTGTCTGCCACAAGATAAAGCACATAGGCACAAAGTCACACATGCACATACGCACATACAGTCACAGATATATAGTCAGATAAATAGTCACACAGACAGTCACAGCTTAGGTACTGGGACTGCTTCTACTCGGGCCATACCAACTCCTAATGTATTGTATATAAATACAATACTTGCCCATTCGACCGATCGGACTGTATTGAGCATGTTCTACTCGTTGCCCCTCTGTCAATATGGTCTCCCTCTCGGGCTTGTTCTATGCAGGATTTTCCTTGACTCCACGTAAATGGTTTCATGCAAAGATTCTTATAATAGTGATATTTTATAAGTATTGCCTTTTGATTAATCCATGTTAACACTTTATATTTTTTCTATATCATTTAGGGAATTTGATGAGTGCGATGAAATGAGCTTGTTTGCTAAATAAGTCAACTATTACCAGGACAGTAATGTGTCCATGAAACAAAAGCAGGTCAGTTATAAAATCCATGGCTATATTCTTCAATGGTCTCTTGGGAACAGGTAATGGGTGTAGCAATCCAGAGGGTCTGGTACAAGGAATCTTGTGGCACAAACAGGACATGACTGTATGAAAAGAGAAATGTCTTTTAACATTGATGGTCACCAGAGATATCTTTGAAGTAGACATTTTTCATTCTGTTTGCCCCATGATGGAGTTTTATGGCCCCAAGACAAAACTTTCTTTCTGAAACGGTGTGGAACAAATAATTTGCCAGGGGGTGGTCGTCAGTTCTTTGGTCTCTGCCTTTGTGATTAAGAGATACACCACATCTATGAACTTTGTACAGGAGCTATTTGTCACATCAGTGCCGTTGCGCTGCAGGACACGTCCTGCTTACCTTAGCTGCCGCTTGACATGCGCTTCTTCTGCGCGTGTAATACTTACCACAAGGTCCTGTCCCGGATCCGCTGCTATGATTCCAGAAAATGTACGCATGCGCTTACGCAGTGCCTTGAGCCTTTACTGCGTTTTTGTACTTCCTATTCTATATCACTGTTGCCGAACTTTGCTACCTGACCTTGCCTGTTTGCCGTCTTTCCTGACCTGTTGCCTGTTTTGACTTCGCCTGAACTCTGCCAGCCTCGACTTATAGCCTGCCTGACTACTCTTTTGCCTGTGTCCCTGTTACCTTCGACTCGGTCCTGTTGCATCTTCCATTCTTGTTACCTCCGCCTCGGTCCTGTTTCAGCATCCTATCCTGCACCTCCGCTTCGGTCCTGTTACAGCTTCCAGTCCAGTACCTTAGTTTCAGCTTCGATACTCTGGTAGTAGTACAGAGTGCAAAAGACCAGGGAGAACGAAACCTGAGGCTCAACCATAAGGTGGACTTCCTTCAGGCGGAAGAATTCTGTTCTATTACCGGGGTTCGTTGCACTAACCTCTATCTCTCTGCAAAGCGGTTCCAACCTCGCTCCTGAACGTGACACTATTTTTGAACCAGGATGAAAAGAGATCATGAAGTTAAAACGAGTGGAAAAACAAGGCCCACCTAGCTTGGCGTGGAATCAAACTTTTGGCTTTTTCAATATACAGAAAATTGTTATGATCAGTGAGGATGGTAATGGGTGTTTCGGTACCTTCCAACAAGTGGCGCCATTCCTCTAAAGTTAGTTTAATGGACAATAATTCACGATTGCCCATATCATAATTCCTCTCTACAGGAGAAATAGATTTTTAAAAGTATAAACAAGGATGAAGTTTGTTGGTTTTCTAATCTTTTTGTGATAGTATAGCTCCTGCTGCTATTTCAGAAGCATCAACTTCCAATATCAGTGGTTGACTGGTTTCTGGTCGTTTGAGTATGGGTGCACAAGTAAATTAAAATGTTATTCTCTTGAAAGCAGCTAAGGCTTCCAATGTCCAACATTTTGAGTTGGCTCCTTTTCTAGTCACTGCAATAATGGGTGCTATGACATAAGAACAATTATGAATGTCGGTAATAGTTGGCAAAGCCTACTAATCTCTGTATGCCTTTTAGGTCAGTGGGTTCCTCACAATCATTTATAGCTCAAAGTTTTTCCGGATCCATCTCCATCTGACCAGCCGATATAATATATCCCAAAAATGTTACTCTGTTGCATTCAGATTCACATTTCTCTGCTTTTGCAAACACAGAATGCTCCCTACGATGTTGTAAAACTTGTTTGACATAACTGCGGTGTTCCTCCAGGTCTTTGGAATATATTAAAATATCATTGAGGTAAATCATTGTGTGAGATAAAAGCATATCTCTGAAGATATCGTTCATAAAATTTTGGAACACAGCGGGTGTACTGCATAAACCAAACCGCATTACTAGGTACTTGTAGTGGCCATATCGGATATTAAATGCTGTCTTCCACTCGTCCCCTTCCTTTATGCGGACCTGCTCCTACTGGGGATGCTGAGGGTCTAATGAACCTTTATTTAGATATTCTTCAGTGTATTAGGCCAAGGCCTGATTTTCTGGATGTAACAAGGGGTAGGTATGACCAGTGTGAGGACTGGACCCACTCAATAATTCAATAGAACAATTATAAGCTTGATGTGGAGGCAAGGTTTTGGCTTTTTGTTTGGAGAATACGTCTAAGTAATCCCAATATTGGGATGACACAATTTTCTTCTGTGGGTAGATCAAGAAGTAGATTAACCTTATGGAGGGACATACAACAGGAGGTTTTACACCAATTACTCCAAGAGGTAATTTGTTTTTCTTTAAAATCGATACTGGGGTTACAGCGTTGTGACCATGACATCCCCAAAATGATAGGCATGTGTGGACACTGCAATATGTCAAATTGTAGTTCTTCTGTATTACATACTCCTATCACTACTCCTAGAGATGTGGCAACAGCTGTTTTTGGGGTTTTATTATTTAGTAGAATCCCTTGACAGAGGGCCCAAGTTTCATCTACAGAATTCCTAGCAGCGCCTCAAGTCCATGAAGACTTGAGTGGCCACTCCACTGGTGGTACATACATTTTTTGGTAATCTGGCATTGAAAGGAACTGGCCGGTCTCTGCTCTTGATCAATTACTTCTAAGGTCGTTGATGTGTGGCAGGTTTGCAGATATCTGGAGAGCTGTGAAGGCGGAAAACAAATACACAAGGCACGTGTTTCTTTATCCTCAGCTCTGAGTGTAGTTTATTACACATTGATATTTATACACACATTTAGGTGTTGTCCTGTATAGTGATTGGTTATAAATTGTGCAGAACTTAGCATAAAGTACATGAGGGGGCGTTTACACATGGGGGTGTGAACAATATGCACTCATATTGCCACTAAGCAGAATACATGAGATACAACTCAATATAGTCACTCAAGCAGAATATAGTACAAACTTGCTTACATATTTAGTTCCTCTTATTGCAATTTAAGACATTTTTACATAAACAGCTAACACCATGATGTCTTATCTGACCTCCTCAGGGACTGTGACCTTTTCTTGCACTTGGTCAAGCAGAGTAATTTCTCAACATCAATTTAACCCTTTCAGGCATGATCATAGAAATTCTCCTAGCTTCACTAAGTTTAAGCATTTCCTGACTTCATGGGGCAGAGAGCTACTAGGTGTTGTTTTTGGCCACAGTACATGCATAACCCTAGGGGCCGCTAGCATTGTTTTTCTTCTGCAGTTAAATGAAGAACTGGGCCTATTTCCATAGGTTCTATTCTGGGAATATGACTTTCTGTAGTGGGTTTGGGATAAGGTCTCATAGGTGGACGAAGAGGTTTTCTCTCTCTGTCCCTATACTTCTCTAACTTTCTTTCTTGATCCCTAACCTCTAACCCTAAAAATTAGGCAATCAAATTCTCTAGGTTGTGTAGTTTATCTCTATAATCTTTAATGGGGTCATTTAAACCTCTACGAAATGCAGCCCGTAAGGCTTTCATAAGCTGGGGTGCGAAATTCCACTGCATATTGGGCTACTGTCCTCTTCCCTTGTTGCAGTTCCATTCGATTAGATTCTGCAGCTTCACGTTGGCCAGG
The DNA here is from genome assembly GCA_036172795.1 of Pelodytes ibericus. Taxonomy (NCBI): domain Eukaryota; kingdom Metazoa; phylum Chordata; class Amphibia; order Anura; family Pelodytidae; genus Pelodytes; species Pelodytes ibericus. The sequence goes on along the minus strand of CM069864.1, from coordinate 56,313,900 downwards.
GGCATCAAATACAGCCTGGAATGCAGCTATAAATTCGTCTGCATCCTCCAGAAGAGTGGAGTTCTGTTCCTTGAGTGGGGTAGCCAAGGCAAGAGCCTCCCGCTTCAGTACATCAATAATGAATGATATTCTATTGAAGTTAGAGGAAAAAGTCTGTGGTTGTGTCCAAAATTGTAAGGAACATTGGTTTAGAAAGCCACGCCATTGTTGAGGTTCACCAGAATATTTTTCAGGTAGTGGTATCTTTGGTGGTTTAACTGAAGAAGTGGAATGAGAACTAATAGTAGCGATTTCTGCCAAAGTTCTAGGCGATGGCAGCGGCTCAGGAGGAATAACAAGGTGGGTGACACTTTCGAGGTGGTAGTCGTCGCCTGGTACCAAAATCCCCATAGCAGATGTATAATTTTTTACATAAGGCCACAGCCTGTCCACTTTCATTTAGTGGAAGGCTCTTTGACCTTAATATATCTGCTCACCCTGTTACCAAGCAGGGTAGCACCTTTGGTGCACTCCTTCATATATGTTTTCTTGTTTGCATTTTCTTGTCTGTTATTAATGCTATATCCTCATATTCTCCCCCAGCCTCCAAATGTTTCCATTTTTAGTCACACTTTGACCATATGCATACAATCTAATGGCCCCTGATATTTCCACATGGTCTACCTGCTCAGTGGTTACAGACATATATACCTTCTTATTAAGCTTACTGGCTTAAAATTATATCTATTAATGCTAAAGGCATTAACTCTCCTGGCAAAAGAGCCAGAATATTTAGGGAGCTACAATCTATGAAAGCATTACTTTCCTAGGTGGTGACCTCAACGTTGTGCCGGACCCATATCAAGACTCATCCACTGGGTTATTCCCTCACTCTCATTACCCAAACTTAGGAGAATTAAGCAGGTACTCAGGCTATCACAACTGGCAGATGTGTGTAGAATTCAGAACGTAAGGATTATACCTTTTTTTCATACCTCACAATAGATATTCACAAATTGACAGCATATTCATATCTCACAAACACTTACATCTTGCCTTGGACTTAAATATAGATGCCATCACATGAAGCGATCAGGCTCCTGTGTCAGTATCTATACAAATCCCCTCCATGGTAATGAGGCAATTGTCACGACTTAACCCATATTCAGGCTCATCCCAGCGGTATCCAGGCTTTCAGTTTCCTTTCTGCATCTGCTATTCTGATTCTTTGTTATTCATGTTCCTGGGTTCTTTTGTGTTCTATTTTACTTGTGTTCCCATTATCTTGGTCCCGGCCACATGGTGGCATATTTCAGTCACGGCCACATGGTGTCATATTCTAGTTCCAGGCCACAGTAGTGGCATTTCCCAAGTCCCTGTCCATAGTGGCTCCTGTCTAGCCTGGCCCCATAGCGGCAACTGCCTTAGCCTAGCCATAAGACCTGCACCTGCCTAAGTCTGGCTATAGAGCAGCACCTACCAAAACCTAGAAATAGTCCAGTACCTGCCAAGTCTAACCCCGACTGGCACCTTCCTAAGTCTAGCTAGTCCGGTACCTGCTGAAGCCTAGCCATGGACCGATACCTGCCTGAGTCTGGCCATTGTCTGGCACCTGTCCAGTTGGCCCATGCCCAGTCTTAAGTTCCTTCAGTGGAATGCCCTGTCTTTAGTTCCTTCAGTGGAATGCCCTGTCCTGTCCCTTTAAATGTAATCCTTTGTCAGCTTCCAGTCTTTTCTGTCTCTGTTTCTAGCCTTGTTCCCTGTCTAAGTTATACCTTGCTCTTGTACCCAGTTTCTATGTTTTCTCTGTTCTTTGCTCTGTTCCATTTCTGGTTTTCCTTTTTCTGTGATTATGTTCCATTCCAGGTTTTCTCTCAATCCCTCTGCCTTGCTAGTTTTCTGCTATTTAAACCACACCCGTTGCTGTTCAGTCCTCTGCAGCAGTCTACAGGTATTTTCTCTGTGTTTAAGTTTTCATGCTATTTATGTGTCTTAGATTCTATTTATTCTTTGCTATATTAGTTAGGGACTTGCCTAATGTGGGGTACCTTGATATGGTTGGCAAGCTAACAACTAATTGGCCAACTGGTGAACCAAACCCCCGTCTTTACCAACTTTAGTGTCAGGTTAATTCCTGTATTTATATTTATTCCTTTGTATGTGTCTCTTGTGTTCCTTAGTCCTGTTCCCTGCAGTATTCTTATGTTATTATTCTGCAACCCTGTGCCTTGCCTTGTACTGTTGATCCTTAGTTGGTTTCTGTTTTATCTGGCTCATGTCTTGCCTCTGTCCTGTAGCCCTGCACTCTGTATTTCTGTTTTGCTCTCCCTCAGTTACTTTTCTGTTTTAGCTCTGCTTGGCTGTCACTAAGTTAATTTCCTCTCTAGCCCTGGGACCTGGATGCAGCAGCTGCTTCACAGGGCCTGGTTGTGGCTGCAAGGACTTGGGGTCCCAAACCTCCAAGAGATTGCAGTTACCCAGCACCAGGTCCTGTGCCTCCACCCTGCACCGTAGCTCCTGATCTCGGGCTCTCAGGGTCCCTTTACCATCCTGGACCCCGTGCGTTACAGCAATGTAACTGGTGCCTTAATGAGACACTTCTTAGAGATCCCATAAACACTGACAAACTCTTGACTACACTGAACACATAATTCCATACAAATGCCATCTCAAAATTGACTCCCCAAATTGTCTGGGAAGCACTTGTCAGTGATAAGGGGTCACCTGATCAGTATGGGAGCGTATTTTATAAAGAAAAGGGCTGCAGCCATCATCTCCTTACTGAACAAAATTCCTGCCATTAAAAATACACACAAATAAATCTTTATCTGATACTCTGCACCAAGAATATATACAACTGGGAGCTGAACTGGCATCAATTTGCAACTAAAAACTACAGAATTCACTCAAAAAAGTGCAAGGCTTGTACTATGCCCTACAGAATAAACCAGGCAAATTGTTAGCCAAAGCTCTTAGAGCTAAACAATTGTTAACATTTATACCTAAAATTAAGGACAATACAAATTAACTATTACACCACACTGTGCAGATAACATACACATTCAGACAATTCTACCAAAAATTGTATAACATATCCCAGAGACCTGACAAGAAAAGGAGCCAACTCAAAATGTTGGACACCGGAAGCCACAGCTGCTTTCAAGAGAACGTGTACAACAATACCAGACTACACATATGAAAACCAAAATAACTCCTGAATACTTGATGCCCCTATTGCTTTTGAGGAGCTACTTGAGGTCATCAAATCCTCCTCTAATGGGAAAGCCCAAGGCCAGATGACTTTACCATTTAGGCATTCTACCACACACCCACAGCCCGAGTATGGGTTAATGGAGTGCTCTCAGTGCCAGTCACCCTGTCGAATGGAATGAGACAAGGCTGCCCCTCGTCATACATGTTATTTGTTTTAACAAAGGAGCCACTATTAAACAATATAAGACCCAACCATAATATCTGCTATCTGGACATTGGTCCCCATCATCATAATGGCATATGCGGACAACTAACTTATTACACTTAATCATACTATTATATATTATACAAGCCTTACAGATACAAATACCCAATGTATTTTTCACTAAAAATAAAAAAAATAACAAAACTAATTTGGAAGGCTAAACAACCAAGACTGGGTTATCAGTACCTAATTTGTTCCAAAGAACAGGGCGGCCTTGGCTTGCCTGATGTGGAATCTTATTATAGGTCCACCTTGAGAGAGTAGTGGAGTGGTTAATATCAGTGGTGGAGCGGTCAATACCAGCGCCCTCAAATAGTAGTAGATGACATCTCCCACCCCACGATACCTGGTACTGCGAGGAATTGGAGATATATATGCCGTAAACTAAACCTCCTTAACATGGGCAGAATATTTTTCGCGGGGTAGGCATAATTTTACTGTCGTCCTTGCTGCGCTGCACCTCTTTTTGACAATGCAGTTGTCCCAACACTAGATTGCATGCACGGCATCAGCTACAGCACCAGATTACACTCACAGCCATAGCACATGATACCACCGACAACACTAGGTGGCATGCACAGCACTAGCTTCAGCACCAAATTGCACCATCACCGCCAAATTTCCCTTGCCACAGCACCAGATACCAGATTGCACCCACAGAAGGTGCCACCGCACTAGATTGCACCCAAAACCTTTGCCACAGCACCAGCTATAGATTTAGCCAAATGCCACAAGATATAATCCCGCTGCACCAGATACAGATCCACAGCACTTGATTTAATATCACAGCACCAGATATAATCCAACCACACTAGATAAAACCTCACTGCACCAAATATAGATCCACTGTGCCAGATATAGATTTACATCACCAGATATTAACCCAAGACACAAGATATAAACCCATGACACAAGATATAAACCACAGCACCAGATAAATATCCAGAGCTCTAGCTGAAACTCCACAGCAACAGATACAACATAGCAAAAATATAAACCCACAGCACCAGATCCAACACTATAGCACACAATATAACCCAACAGCACCAGATACAACACTATAGCTCACAATATAAGCACACAGCAACAGATACAACACTATAGCACACAATATAACCCCACAGCACCAGATACAACACTATAGCTCACAATATAAGCACACAGCAACAGAAAACACCCAAATTCCGAAATCTTTCTTTATCTCTTTTCCCCTTTTTTAATATGCTTTATTCCTCCATGTTTGCCATCTCTTTCCCCATCAGCTCTTTTCATCCTCCATTATCTTTTCTGCCCCATGTCGTCCCATTTTGTCTGCATTCTGCATCCATCTATCACATCATTTTGTCCTCCATTATCTTTTCTGCCCCATGTCACCATGTTGTCCCATTTTGTTTGCAATCTGCCTCCATGATCCATCTATATCATGTCATTTCATCCTCCATTATATTTTCTGACCCATCCCTTTGTCACCATGTTGTCCTGTTTATTTATTTTTTTTTTGCAATTTGCCTCCATGTCCATGATCCATCATTCATGTCATTTCACCATTCATTACCTTTTCTGCCCCATGTGAGCGTTAATGTCATTCACGTTTCCTACCTGTATTCTGCAGGCTGCCTGGTTCTCTGTCTGTTGCTTTGCTCTCTGGCTGCAAGCACGAGAGGGAAGCTGTAGTGCTGCACCCTGCACGTCAAGTGAGGCTGTCATGCTTATCTTACACAGCGTGGAGGCTGCTCTGACGTTGTGGCGCTCAAGGCCGCTTTAAGGCCCTGAGCAAAGTGTTTAGCAGTGGGCTCTTCTTGACCCAATTTTTCTTAAGTCACATTGTGAAAAACTGTATGTAAATGTAAACTTTTTAATATTATATGCAACTATTTTCAAATCACATTCAACTATTTGTATATATAAAAAAAAATGTTAGTGAAAAATTGTTTTACCCTTTTTCTGCACCCACATTGCACCTACAGGACTTTACACAATACCATACAGCACCCACAGCACTTGCCATGGACCTATATTGAACCCACAGCACTTGGTTTGCACTCATATAGCACCCACACATTTTGGCATGCCACAGTGTCTTTTTTCCCTACAGAACAAACAAAAATGTCACTTTGTCCCACAGAACTGCCTCTGCAAGCCCAAGCCACAGTGCCCAATAATATGCCAGTATTTTTTTGCCATTATTAAGCCACAGCCAATTTGTACAATAATATGCCAGTATTATTTTGCCATTATTAAGCCACAGCCAATTTGCCCAAAATATGTCAGTATGATTTTGCCATTTAATATACCAGTATGATTTTGCCATTTTATATGCCAGCGTTATGCTCATTATATACCACCCTCCTCCCCCCCCTTTCCCAGTACTCGCCTCCTGGCTGCTCCGTGTCCCCGGTCGTCTCCTCCTTGCAGTCTTCCCTCCTGACTATGACGTACTGTCAAATCTGGTGTCAATTTTTTTTTTTACGGCTCCGTGTGAGACAGTCATATGTCCAGCGGCGAGACATATTTTCTTTCCCCAAAAATCTCCCTTGCTCCCCCCTGTGGACACCCATGCTCCTTAATACACCATCACCACTACTGTCCTTGATAATACATCCCTCTAGGTAACATTTATACAGTGTTTCAGACAATGTTCCCCACTAGAGTGCCATACTCTTGATTGGGCAACTTCATCCATGAAGGGAGTGGATGTCGACGGTGGAGGAGATCCGGTCAAAATTTGGAGGCCGGGGAGAATATGAGGATATAGCGTTAATAAAAGCACCTTAAACAACAGTTCTACTTGTCAGATTTTTAAATGGACCCAAATGTAAAGCTGCTCTACTGTAATATGTTATCTAAGCTGAGATCTTGAATATCCTGGGTTTAACATAACATTTAATTAAAAATGTTTAAGCCTATTTGTATCTTAAAGCTCACTAGCTATGAAGTGATCCTTCCCTTTCACCCCCTCAAACCCCATATTTTCTGTGACACAAGTATTCCTTTTTTTTACATTATTTTTTGTAGCTTGAGGCTTGAGCCCCTCCAATGGTTGATACCAGACGAAGACAGTAGAAGTTAATGGAACATTACACGCTATTGCCAAATCACTTTGTGCATTATATTTTGTGATAGTCATGTTTCCTATCCCTGTTCACTTCTTGTCTGTCTTTTTCATGATGAAATGATTAATAAAAAAGAAATTAAGTAAAAAAAACAAACAGTACTGCGGAAAGAGGAAAATTACAACAAAACACATATACCCCATAAGTGTTCGAACAGCCTGTGTCACCAAGGGTAAGACATAGCCAAAAAGTATAAATCAAAATTAGACTTTTAACCCCTTAGTAACAAGACATTTTCACCTTCACTTTCCCTTGGTGACAATGGCTGTTTTGACATTTCTGGGGTGTTTGTGTTTAGCTGCAATTTTATTCTTTCTCACATACAGTACCCACACAAATTATATGTTGTTTTTATCGTCATAAGAAGGGCTTTCATTAGATACCATTATGTTCATCATATCTTATAATTTACTACAAAAAAAATCATAAAATATGCTGAAATTTTTTTAAAAACCTTCTTTTTCTAACTTTGAATATTCTGCCATAGCCCCAAGGACATCAAATCGTTGGTTACCATCACATCGAGTTGGAATGGTGCTCCATTTTGAACTGGTCCCAATCTCTGATGCTGTAGTACTTATTCTTTGGCAGCTTTGAAAGCTGTACTTGTTCAGCTCCCAGGAGGACTTTTGAATTCTTTCTGGTAGCATTGTAGATGGGGGAATAGGCCTAAATGACCAATACCCAAGTGCACCCAGGAACTTTTGGTCTTCTTTCAAACTATTTGGTTCTGGCATGCTTTGTACAGTATCCAGTACAGGTTGTGGTATCTTCCGTACTGGGCATGCCCACAACATCCCTAGAAACTTTACTTTTTTGGCAGGGCCCTGTATCTTGTCTGGATTTATACCCCAGCATCTTCCATTCATATGGTCTATGAGTTTTGGTAATACATCTTCTACTTCATCTTGGGTTCCGGTGATCATGATGTCATCAATGTAGTGGAGCACAGGAGTAGTAAGAGTAAGCTGTCTCAAATCTTATGCAAACTAGATAGACAGTGCTATATATGAATTTAAAAATCAATATAAATAAAAAGCAAGAAGTAAATAAAACCACTCCAATACACAGGAATAAGTGGTATAAAAAGTATCTAAGTTTAATAAATATGACAAAAAAAATAACAGATGACCCACAATATTATAAATGTAGAGACACAGAACAAACATATAATATGCAAAGTATAAATAGAGTTACCACAATCATTAAGGTATACAGCCAAATAAAAGCATGGAATTATTTAAAAGAATAAATAAATACACACCTAATGATCCACCCGAGATAATGCTGGACTCAGAGAAGGGGGCTAAGAATCCAAGAAAAAGCGAGAGAGAGCCTGGTCAGGTCTTTAGCAAAAAGGGACCCCCTTCTCTGAGTCCAGCATTATCTTGGGCGGATCATTAGGTGTGGATTTATTTATTGTACATATAGCGCTGTCTATCTAGTTTGCATTCGTTCAACCCTTTGTTTTCTCTACAGTGGTGTTCCACTGAGAATTACATAAGACTAGCAGCTATTTAATCCAATTTATTTTATACCAGTTCATATCAGTCCATTTTCCGGTTTATATCAGAGGATATGGTCTAGTTTTCCGCCACAACAAATCATGCACTTTTCAACGCCTTATTTTTCACACAAAGGCTGCGCCGAAGAGACGAACACGACACAACCTAAATCTACGCATTTGGCGTAGAAACTCCGGTGAGTCTGCTTTATACATTGGCACACATGCCAATTGCGCCAGTATTGGGTGCAATCTGCATGTGTACCATGTTTTTACATGCCCCCATAGTTTTAAAAAATTCCCGAAAGGTTCAGAAGCCTTATTCCAAATTAAGGATTACTCATGAGGAAAAGAAGGAAAAAGCAGAAATGAAAAATTAGGAATATAGAGAATTCAATAAACTATGTCATGAGCACATTAGACAACATAAATGCAACTTTAACTAGGTCAAAACATGATCTGCTTTTAATATGAAAAAAAGAAAACCAGTCTTAAAGTCAGATGGGTCAAAATAAATTATGCACAAAAACATCCATCATGGTATTTAAATTAAATGCCTTTGCCTAATTTGTAGCAATTAATAAAACATTTTTTTTCTAATCTCAGATAGGATTATGTCACAAAACAGAACTATCTATCAAGACCATGCTTTCATCATAATCCCAAAAGTGCAAACATATCTACAGACAGTAGGTGTCACACTTTGCTGATTTTTGATAATCACTTTAGAAACCTACATAAAAACTTAAACTTTTTCACGTTTTAAAACCTGTAGTTTTTAAAGGGGCACTACCACTTACATAATATGTAACTAGATAACCTGGTCATTTAAAACAGACACATATATAAATCATATGTCACTGTTTTTTTATATGATTGAATTAACTACATATAAAAGGAAACATAAATCTCACGGCTCCTGTGTTTATCTCCTGGCTCCATTTTGTGAATATTTCCCATAATGCAACATCGTCCAAAATCTTCCAGTCAGTCTCACTTTACAACTGTGGTCAAAGCTTGCGTGATGATGTTATAAGATACTCCACTGCTCTCTTACTGGCTCCTGTATATCATAGTGGGCAGCACTAGGTGGCTGTGTACAACTTTTTTTTACCTTACTTCCAACACAATGAGAGGAGATTGACCTGATCAAACAGGATCATAACTCCACCCCTTGTGATGTAATAGTTACAGTACCTTCCTATTCAATGCAAGTCTATGATCAGAATTTTGACTAATAGACTGCATTCTGTATCCCCAGCCCCAAAGTGAGAAATTTGTGCTGTAAAGTCACCAGGGGGTGGCACCCAAAAACACTATATTTCACAAAATGGCGGTGCCCAGTCACGCCCAGGAACAAGAATAACAAATAAGCAGAACAGAATAGCAAAGACAGAGAAGAAAAACAGAGAAACTGAATACAAACTAGACATGAGATGATTTGAATGCGGGATGGAATCCGATAACAGGAAGGACCCTTACAGGCCTGGGATTTTGAAAAACAAGCTGTAGATTTGTGAACTAGACATTTGCAAATGTATATGTTTTAATGGGCACTTGACTGTTCTATGTTTTTAATGTTCACCTGACTGTGGCATGCTTTCAACGGGCAAACTGACTTTAGTACAAATTAATTGGCAACAGGGTATTGTATTGTGATTTAGGGTTTGTATTTTAACCTGCAGTAAGGATGTTAACCCCTTCGCGAAAATAGGGAGGGAGGGAGGGCAAGCATTGGACAAATCATTTGTTGAATGACATTTTTTTGTCTCTAGCTAGTACAGACCCCAACCAGAGGTGAAGCGTGCCTGGATCCGGTAATAACTAACACGGTGGAGCTTATCTCTAACATCCAAGTACGGAAGCATTTAGGAAATAGGGACCATAACATGGTATATTTTGAAATTAACTGAAAAAGGCAAATTGGTATGGGTCCTACCAAAACACTGAATTTTAAGCTATATTAATAGGTTTAATACATTCCTTGGTCTTGTTGACTGGGATGGATTATTTTTGGGGAAAAACACAGATGGTAAGTGGAATACCTTTCAAACTAACACTACAAAAATATACATATAAATGTATACACTTTGGTTACAAATATAAAAGAAGAAAACTAAAAGCAATGTGGCTAACCAGTAAGGTAAATCAGGAAATGAAGAAAAAGAAAGTATCGTTTAAACATTATATGACTGAGGGATCACCATAGGCATTTGCAAAATATAAAGAAGCCAACAAAGACTGTAAAAAGGCAATTAAATTAGCTAAATTGCAGAATGAAAAAACAATTGCTAAGGAGAGCGAGAGGAATCCCAAACAAATCTTTAAATATATAAATGGCAAAAAATGAAAAGCTAAAAATGTTGGGTCCTTGTTATCTGAAATGGGTGAGATAGTCAGTGGAGACAGAGAGAAAGCAGATATTTTAAATTATTTGTTTTCTTCTGTTTTTACCAAGGAATAACCAATGGACAAGAACCTGCAAGCTACTTTTATAGAACAGTCACAGCAAGCCTCTGATTGGTTATCACAAGAAATTTTTAAAATAATTAAATAGTGTTAGGATACACAAAGCCCCGGGGCCGGATGGTATACACCCACATGAACTTAAAGAGTCAAGCCAGGTCCTGGCCAGACCGTTATCTGTGATTTTCAGGAATCCTATTATTTCAGGTATGGTGTCCACAGATTGGTGTAAAGCTGATGTGGTGCTCATATTTAAAAGGGGATCAAAATCCCAATTACAGACCTGTAAGCTTGACATCTGTGGTGGAGAAACTGTTTGAAGGGTTGCTAAGGGAGTATATTTAAGATTTCATATTGAACAGAATCACATTAGCAGGAGCCAAAATGCCTCTGTGAAAGATAAATCTTGTCAAACTAACTTAATTACATTATATGAAGAGGTGAGTAAAAAATATTGATATGGGTGCTGCAGTGATATATATATAGACTTTACTAAGGCATTTGATACAGTTCCACATAAAAAGTTACTGTACAAATTGAGTGAAATAGGAATAGACACGCCATGTAGTAAGCTACATAAAGGCGAATTAAATAACTGAGGAGTGAATACAAGCCTTAGTATTGGAATAGATAGGCCCTAAGTTGCTAACTTGCAAAATATTGTTTGTATTTCACATGGAAATCTTTTTATAACAGCTAAAGCTTCTACCGATTTTTAAATGCTAGTGGCCTGCAGAACTTGTTTGCTTCCTATTAATCTATCAATTTGTTGAGACTAAAACACCTGTGTGTGTGGCATAATTAATTGGGCAGAGGTGAGGCATAAATAGTGGGGCTCTGGTGTGGCATAATTTATGGGGCTCTGGTGTTGCATAATTTATGGGGCTCTGGTGTGGCATAATTTATGGGGCTCCTGTGTGTGGCATAATTAATAGGCCATCTAACTGGCATTACTAAGGAATCTGTTTGGCATTGTATTGGAGGAAATCCAGGGGGGTGACACTATGAGTTTCCGCACCGGGTGACACCAACCCTAGTGACGCCCCTGCTCCCTCTCCTCACTTGCGTTTATGTGAGGGAGAGAGACAGTTCAGTATTGTTTGAGTTAGTTAGTTTGTTAATTTGTTAATTAAATCTAATAACTTGTGAGAGCCAAAGGCTTTATCAAAACCATTACTTGGGTTTAAACCCCTTCCCTACCTGTAAACAGTGATCTTGCACAGCCGCACTTTTTTGCTGTCTGTGCATTTTTTAGGGGTTAATTTATTTTACTGTAATTTATTACAGTATAACAAGGGCTCTAAGAGCTATTAACCCCTTCCTTGCTGTTGATCATTGCGATTGCATTGAACCGGCCGCGGAAGCACATTTTTCGCTCTCTGCTTTTTTTTTTAACCCCGCTAGGGGGTTACATGTAAAGTAGCTTGGGTTTATTATTTTTTTTTTTATATGTCTGAGCGAATGTACAGCGCTGAGGAGGCTTATGCAATACTTGCCCTAGGCTGCTGACAACAATATTGATGTCTACAGTTTGTTCAGATTTTTCTGGGGGATGATCTTTTGTGGGACATTGTCTCATAAACTAATCTTGTTGCACAGCAGTCCTGTGCTGCTAACCCACAGTCGTTTTTGGCAAAGCAGCAATAGGCCCCCACTTATTGCCCATTATTTCTTTATTGATGGGCATCACTCCGCTCCTACTGGAGTACAAGTGCTATATGCAGTACCCCAATTTCCCCCCAGACAATGCATAGGCAAAGAAATTAAATGCTCCTGCATTTCATGCAGTTTAGTGACAACAGCCTGTGCCCCCTGAAGGAGCACCCCTTATTTGACAGGCTGTTTAAAATCTACCCCTTGATTACCCACCAGGTTTGCAGAAGTTTATACACCTGGGAGGAATATATGTGTTGGTGAATCTCTGATGAAGTATAAGGGAAGGTTGGGATTCAAACAATATATTCCTTCCAAGCACTGTGAGTATGGAATCAATGTGTATAAACTCTGTGATTGCGAGACTGGGTATAATCAGGCCTTCCGGGTATCCGAGGGAAAGAATTGCCACCTTGACTAACCAGGTTACCCAGAACCTATGGGAACCACTGCCAAAATCGTTTGGGACCTAATACTCTCCCTTATGAACAATAGGTACCACCTGTACATATATAACTTTAACACAAGTGTCCCTTTCTTTGAAGCTACTAAACTACTTTGATACAGTACCTTGCAGTATTTTATGCCAGAACCGCATAGGTTTCCCAGATTTGGCACAAACACGATTTAAAACGGGGGAAACCACAGCTCTGCTCCAAGAGGAGCTCTTGGCTGTAAAGCACAAGGACAAAAAGGATGTGTGTGTGCTCAGCACCATCCATGAGGAGAGGACTGTAGAGGTTCTTGTCCATGGCAGAGCTGAGGTTGTCAGAAAACAAGCATGCATTAAGGAAAATAACAAACATACCTCATCATGTGTAAGACCATGGCCTGGTACAAGAAGGTTGCAATTTATCTCATGCAAATTGTAACCCACAACACTTTTTTCCTCTGCAAAAAAGCAAACCCTAGACTGACCTTTCTGCAATTTCAGGTCCAGGTCATTTTGGGGGTCTTGTACCACAATCCAGCTGGTCCCCGGGCGGTGATGGGGGAAAGTGGGGTTGGGGCTACCCATTTCATTTTTAAAACTCCCCCTACTCCAAAAACCCGCAGAGTGTGTTACACCAGGGGGTGATGAGAGGAGACCTTTTTCCATTGTCCTGATTGCCCTGGACAACTTGCACCCTGCATTGGTACATGCTTTAAGCTGTACCACACAGTCGCCCACTTTTAATTTTTGTTTTATTTGTGGTTTCTGCTACAGAGTTTTAATTTTTTTTTTACCTGTACTGCTCCAGACTTTTACATTTTTCTGTTCTGTCAGCAAGTCCTAAAATTTGTGCTGTACCTTCTCAAAAATCCTGGCAAACCTAAGCATGGGGGCATAGATCTACTCTGAGGGCCTTGCAGAAAACAACCTGGGGTGTTTTCTTACAGTAGCATATAACAGGCTCTCCTAAATTGCTGTCAAAAAACGTGTGTGAAAAAAACAAGAAAAAAATAAAAAATACACACGTTCTCCAACTTTCTAGGGCTAAATGGTTGCATCAGAGGCCTCAATTCACCCCATATGCAATACCTTGGGGTGTCAACTTTTTAAATACAGTTGCAAGAAAAAGTATGTGAACCCTTTGGAATGATATGGATTTTTGCACAAATTGGTCATAAAATGTGATCTTCATCTAAGTCACAACAATAGACAATCACAGTCTGCTTAAACTAATAACACACAAATAATGAAATGTTACCATGTTTTTATTGAACACACCATGTAAACGTTCACAGTGCAGGTGGAAAAAGTATGTGAACCCCTAGACTAATGACATCTCTAAGAGCAAATTGGAGTGAGGTGTCAGCCAACTGGAGTCCAATCAACGAGATGAGATTGGAGGTGTTGGTTACAGCTGCCCTGCCCTATAAAAAACACACACCAGGTCTGGGTTTGCTTTTCACAAGAAGCATTGCCTGATGTGAATGATGCATCGCACAAAAGAGCTCTCAGAAGACCTACGATTAAGAATTGTTGACTTGCATAAAGCTGGAAAGGGTTATAAAAGTATCTCCAAAAGCCTTTCTGTTCATCAGTCCACGGTAAGACAAATTGTCTATAAATGGAGAAAGTTCAGCACTGCTGCTACTCTCCCTAGGAGTGGCCGTCCTGTAAAGATGACTGCAAGAGCACAGCGCAGACTGCTCAATGAGGTGAAGAAGAATCCTAGAGTGTCAGCTACAGACTTACAAAAGTCACTGGCATATGCTAACATCCCTGTTAGCGAATCTACGATACATAAAACACTAAACAAGAATGGATTTCATGGGAGCATACCACAGAGTAAGCCACTGCTGTCCAAACAAAACATTGCTGCACGTTTTTCAAGAGCACCTGGATTTTCCACAGCAGTACTGGCAAAATATTCTGTGGACAGATGAAACCAAAGTTGAGTTGTTTGGAAGAAACACACAACACTACAAAACCTCATCCCAACTGTGAAGTATGGTAGTTGGGGCATCATGGTTTGGGGCTGCTTTGCTGTGTCAGGGCCTGGAAGGATTGCTATCATCGAAGGAAAAATGAATTCCCAAGTTTATCAAGACATTTTGCAGGAGAACTTAAGGCCATCTGTCCACCAGCTGAAGCTCAACAGAAGATGGGTGTTGCAACAGGACAACGACCCAAAGCATAGAAGTAAATAGAGTAAATAAAGTAAACAGAATGGCTTAACCCCTTAGTGACAAGACATTTTCACCTTGACTTTCCCTTGGTGACAATGGCTGTTTTGACATTTCTAGGGTGTTTGTGTTTAGCTGTAATTTTTTTCTTTCTCACATACAGTACCCACACAAATTATATGTTGTTTTTATCGTCATAAGAAGGGCTTTTATTAGATACCATTATGGTCATCATGTCTTATAATTTACTACAAAAAAAATCATAAAATATGATGAAAAATGTAAAAAAACACACTTTTTCTAACTTTGACCTAAAATATAATTTACACAAATAAAATCATTAAAAAAGACCCCGTCTAAATAGTTTCTAAATGTTCTCCCGAGTTCAAAAATATGCATGTTTCCATATTTTTCGGTATTTTTTTGCGAGTTATGGGACAAAAAACAAAAAATAGTGTTTTTTGTTTTTTTCCTATATTGATCTTTTGACCCCAACCCGAACCCAAAATTTAACCCTAACACTAAATTTAACCCCAACTCTAATCCTTATTATATCCCTTAATATTTTTTAACTTTAATTTAATTTTAACCTATCCCTTATGCTAAAAAATATTTAATTTTAACCCTATAGGCTAATATAGCTAAATAACCTGTTTTTAATTAATTAAATATTTATTTTAAATATTTCCCATTGCAATGCTACTAAACTACCACTAGGGGTAGTCAAGTAGCATATTCAGAGCGACGGAAGTGAAGTTACTTTCACTTCCGAAGCTCAGACCGGCAGAAAACTTAGCCATATTGACGGAGCGATCGTGGGGGTCCCGAAATAGACATTTCGGTGCTGGCTATTGCCTCGATGTCGAGGCAATAGACCAGCACTGTTAAAGCGGTTTTCGCGTTTGTTGATCGCGAAAACCGCTTCATTCACTGCAGGACGTGCCAGGCACGTCCTTTGTCGTTAAGGGAGTCTCTCCCAGGACGTGCCTGGCACGTCCTTTGTCGTCAAGGGGTTGTACAGAAGAAAATACGCCTTCTGAAGTGGCCCAGAGTCCTGACCTCAACCCGATTGAGATGCAGTGGCATCAAGAAAGTGATTCACACCAGACATCCCAAGAATATTGCTGAACTGAAACAGTTCTGTAAAGAGGAATGGTCAAGAATTACTCCTGACCGTTGTGCACGTCTGATCTGCAACTACAGGAAACGTTTGGTTGAAGTTATTTCTTCCAAAGGAGGTTCAACCAGTTATTAAATCCAAGGGTTCACATAATTTTTCCACCTGCACTGTGAATGTTTACATGGTGTGTTCAATAAAAACATGGTAACATTTCATTCTTTGTGAATTTGCAGACTGTGATTGTCTATTGTTGTGACTTAGATGAAGATCAGATCACATTTTAAGACCAATTTGTGCAGAAATCCATATCATTCCAAAGGGTTCACATACTTTTTCTTGCAACTGTATATACACTGTATATACACTTATATAAATGTGTAACTCCATTCTGGACTGGGTCCCCAGGACATATTTGAAAATGAGAGAAATCTCAATGTATTCTTCCTGGTAAAACACTTTCTAAATAAATAAAATAAGTAAAATAAAATATGGCAAAAAAAAACTAAACTGGCAATATGCAAAAGGCCCCAAGCAAAAGATAGGCAAAAGAAGATATGTCAAGTTAGAAAAATGACTGCATATGTCCCTAATTTGCATTGCACCCCAACAACTCAACAAACCTATGCATGGGGACTATCCCTGTATTTAGGAGATGTTGCTGAAAACATATTGATGTGTTGTTTGGCACATACCAAAATCTGTGAATTCATGTCTGAAGTAAAATGCATGTTAAATAAAAAAAACTTGGGAGTGGAGCTGCACACTGTCTGTCTTTCCTCTCCCCATGTCCGTCTGTCTTTTCCTTTTCTGTCGCTCTTCCATCCCATTTCTTTCTCTCTCTCCTCTTTCTTCCCATATATGTCTCTCTCCTCTTCTTTCCCATATATGTCTCTCTCTCTCCTCTTTCTTCCCATGTCTGTCTCTCTCTCTCTCCTTTTCCTTCTCATGTCTGTCTCACCTGTCAGTGTTCTCCTACTCCCTGCCCTGTAAGTGTTCTCTCCTCTCCCCGTGTTCTCTCCCCTCCCTCTCCCACCCCTTGTTTTGTCAACTCCTCCCCCCTGCTGTGTTCTCCCACCCCCCGTATTAGCTTCTCTCCCCTGTGTTCTTTACCCCAAGCCCTCCCTCCTGCCTTATTTACCTGCAGCTGTGTAGATCACCCGCCGGGGAAACGCAGGCATCATTGGCTCTGTGTGTTAAACCCAGAGCATCATATTTCTGATTCTCTTAATCTTCACAATGCGCGAGGAGCGCGATACAGCACTGATTGAGCTCTGTGTTTGTTTACCCGACAGAGCCACTTCTGCATGTGTCTCCCCGCTGAGTGATCAGCACAGTTCTACTGGGTGGGGGCGGACGCTCACCTCGCACCCTGTGAGTTCCGCCCCCCCCCCCCTCCCGGTATCTGCTCGGGGAGGGGCAATAGCACCGATGCCTCCCCCTGGATCTGCCACTGGGCTGGTGGTAGAATTAGTGCATGGAAAGTGTTAAAATACCACCATTTGAAATGCCCCATGGTGTCTGGTCTCCAAAATGATGTTGCTGAACACATATTGAGATGTTGTTTGGCAGTACCCCTTCATATTTTCAGGAAAAGTGTACCTGAATTGCAATCTGTGTGAAAAATCCTGCCAACTGTGGCAAAGGTTGGTGGTAAAGTGGCTACATGAAAGTGTTAAAATACTCCAACTTTTCTAGTTTTGAAAAATATGTACATGTAGGGTCATTCATGGATTTAATAGAGATATCAGTGTTACAATGTCACTATCGCCAGGGCCGGCGCTACCGTAAGGCAGCACAGGCGGCTGCCTTAGGGCGCACCAATGGGGGGGCGGGAAAATCGCCCGCTCCCCCAGACCCCAGTACTTACCTCCATGCCGCTGTTCAGGTCCGATGCTGAGAGGGAAGCGCTGTGCGCTCCCCTCAGGCCGTGCGCATTCAATAAAGTGTGTTGAAACTTTTTTTTTCAACACACTTTATTGAATGCGCACGGCCTGAGGGGAGCTCACAACGCTTCCCTCTCAGCCACGGACATGAACAGCGGCATGGAGGTAAGTACTGGGGTCTGGGAAAGGGGGGAGGAGGGAGGTATAACGAGCAATTCCTGGGCATCTGACTGGCATAATATTCCTGGGCATCTGACTGGCACAATATTCCTGGGCATCTGAATGGCATAATGTTCCTGGGCATCTGACTGGCATAATATTCCTGGGCATCTGACTGGCACAATATTCCTGGGCATCTGAATGGCATAATGTTCCTGGGCATCTGACTGGCATAATATTCCTGGGCATCTGACTGGCACAATATTCCTGGGCATCTTAATGGCATAATATTCCTGGGCATCTAACTGGCATAATATTCCTGGGCTCTGACTGGCATAATATTCCTGTGCATCTTAATGGCATAATATTCCTGGGCTATGACTGGCACAATATTCCTGGGCATCTGACTGGCACAATATTCCTGGGCATCTGAATGGCATAATGTTCCTGGGCATCTTAATGGCATAATATTCCTGTGCTATGACTGGCATAATATTCCTGGGCATCTTAATGGCATAATATTCCTGGGCTCTGACTGGCATAATATTACTGGGCTCTGACTGGCATAATATTCCTGGGCTATGACTGGCATAATATTCCTGTGCATCTTAATGGCATAATATTCCTGGGCTATGACTGGCATAATATTCCTGGGCATCTTAATGGCATAATATTCCTGTGCATCTTAATGGCATAATATTCCTGGGCTATGACTGGCATAATATTCCTGGGCATCTTAATGGCATAATATTCCTGGGCTATGACTGGCATAATATTCCTGGGCATCTGACTGGCATAATATTCCTGGGCTATGACTGGCATAATATTCCTGGGCATCTTAATGGTATAATATTCCTGGGCATCTGAATGGCATAATATTCCTGGGCATCTGAATGGCATAATATTACTGGGCTATGACTGGCATAATATTCCTGGGCATCTGACTGGCATAATATTCCTGGGCATCTGAATGGCATAATATTCCTGGGCTCTGACTGGCATAATATTACTGGGCTCTGACTGGCATAATGTTCCTGGACATTTGACTGGCACACTATTCCTGGGCTCTGACTGGCATAATATTCCTGGGCATCAGACTGGCATAATATTCCTGGGCATCTGAATGGCATAATATTCCTGGGCATCTGACTGGCACACTATTCCTGGGCTCTGACTGGCATAATATTACTGGGCTCTGACTGGCATAATGTTCCTGGGCATCTGAATGGCATAATATTCCTGGGCATCTGAATGGCATAATATTACTGGGCTCTGACTGGCATAATGTTCCTGGGCATCTGAATGGCATAATATTCCTGGGCATCTGAATGGCATAATGTTCCTGGGCATCTGACTGGCATAATATTACTGGGCTCTGACTGGCATAATATTCCCATTGAAATACTGGTAAGTTTGTTGATTGAACTTTACTTCATTTTAAATATTGTATTTGTTCCCATTTTGTTTCTTCACTTCAAAATAAGATATATGCAGTGTGCATAGGAATTTGTTCATAGTTTTTGTTTTTACTAGTGAACTGGCCCCCTGTTTAAAAAGTTTGAGGACCCCTGGGCTAAATACTGGCATATTGAGTGGCAAAATAGTGTGTCTCAGGTTATGTGTGAATTGGTGTAACTGTGTGTGTGTAAGTGGTAAGGGTGTCTGTGTGTGTGACTGCAAGGGTGTCTTTGTGTTTAAGGGTTTCAATGTGTGACACATTTAGAGCATGCGAGTTGAATATTTAGATTTATTTTCTACACTATACATTATTTATATATATATATATAATTTAAGGAGGCTTAATGGTGTGGGAGGCGTGGCGGATCAGAGCAGGGGGGCACCAAAATGCACCTTCGCCTGTGTAGACGAAAATCCTTGCACCGGCTCTGACTATCGCTAATTTAAAAAAAAAAAAATAAGAATTTGGAAATACCATTGCACTACTTATAGTCTTTGCCTTGTAACTTTAATAAAAAAAGCACAAAAACCTAATTTCTAAAATATTAGAAACTATTTAGCAGTGTTTTTTGTTGGCTTTTGTAGATGTGTATAAGATTTTACACATTTTTTGCCATATTTTATTATATTTTTTAATCTAAAATTATATGTTATTATCAGAATAATGGTATCAAAATGAAGCCCTACTTATTACGATAAAAACAAAATATAGTTTGTGTGGGTACACTAAATGAGAAATAAATGACAGCAAAAGACAAACACCGCAGAAATGTTAAAACAGCCCATGTCACCAAGCGTAAGACAAGGCCAAAAAGTCATGTCACTAAGGGTTTACTATATTGGTTAAAATGGCATTATGTGGCAAGTGTGTAGGTGCCCTCATGAGATTGTACAAAAAAGAACACTAATATCTGTGTAAATTGGGGCTTAACCCTAGCGCCCTAAAAGTGGTATGCCAAAAGGTATTAACAAACAACAATAAATAATAAATTAAATATAAATAATGATGAAGAGTGTGAAAAGGATTTATATAGGAGAGACCACTCTCCTGATTGTACCAATGTATAGTTTTCCTACCCCATTTTCATTATATGCAGTGGCTAAACAGCAGTACATTTGTAATCTGTACATTTTACTATATGGTATTCCTTTCATGCACTATGTCGTCCAGGGCCGATCCTAGGATCACGGACGCCTGGGTGCAGGTTTTTTTTGTGTGCCCCGTGTGGGTGTGGCTATATTATAAACTCCTCCCCTTTGCACATGTCTGTTCCAGACATGCCAATTTTTAATTACTGGGTGGGGAGGGGGAGAGCACAAACTTTTATTTTAAATAAAGATATGTATTTGGCCATAATACGGTGTAGTTATTTTATTTATGTCTATGATGCTCAGCTAGCAACATGGGAGACTTTTGCTGGCTAGCAGAGTGCGTTTTAACTACTGTTCCAATGATGCCCAACCAGCCAAAGTCTCCCATTAGTCTGGCTGAGCATCATTGGAAAAGAAGTACACAAGGAGTGATAAATAATATTTCACCATGTCAGTCACTCACATGTCTTTCTCTACCCATACCCTCATGTCTTTTTCTCTCCACTCATGCCCTCATGTATATCTCTCTCTCCACTCATACCCACATGTATATTTCTCCCTTCATACCCCATATATGTTTCCATGTCTATCTTTCTGTTCCCCGTGCGGGTCTCTTTTTCTGCATGTCTCTGTCTCTCCTCCTATATACCCACGTCTGTCTGTCACTTTTTAATTCAAATGTATCTCTCTCCCAAAGTCTGTCTCTCTCTCCTCATAACCCCTTGTATTTGCCTATTAATATGCCACAGCCGATTTGCCCATTAATATGCCACAGCCAGTTTGCCCATTAATATACCACTGTTAGTTTCCCCATAAATAGACCACAGCCAGTTTTCCCATTAATATGTCACTGTTAGTTTTCCATTAATATGCCACCACCAGTTTTCCCAATAAAAGCATTACCACCTCATTAGTAGCATTAGTACCCCAGTACTCACCTTGCTGCTGCTCTCTCGCGTCTCCTCCACACGCACACTGATTGCAGGAGGTAGGAAATAGCTTCCGGTTGGATGCAGACTGCTGCCCTTTTGTGTTAGACAGTCACACGCGCAGTGGGAGCATGTTGCAGCCAGCGGTGGCCCTTTTAACCTGTGGGCCACTGCCTACACACATACACAGCCACACTTACACACTCACGCATAAAAACACACAGTCACACTTACACAGGCACACACTTAGTTATCATTACACACCTACAAACACTTACACAGACACCCTTATACACACTGTCGCACACACACAGAGATACACAAACAATCACACTTACACATATAAATATACACACTTACACAGACACCTTTACATACTTAGACACAGTCACATTTACAGACAAACACACAGACACACTTTTCTATACACACAATAACACACACATTGATACACACTTACACACACACACATTGACAGAGTCACTTACACACACACTGACACATAAATACACTGACACACACATTGACACACATACATTTCTTTTTTTTTTTTAAACAAAACAAAAAACTGTTGGTCCACCTCCCTGCTTAGTTAACTTAATTTGCAGGGAGGAGGTAGTTTCCGACTGTGTCTGCATAGGCAGAACACCGCCATTCAGTTATTCTGCCGTATTCAGACCTGATGCCGCCATCTGTTTAAAAATAGGAAAAATGTCAATGTTGACGTTGTAGCAGATAAAATGTAGTAAGATAATTTATGTTGAAAAATTTCCACTACAGTTCTAAAAAAGCCATTTTATTTTTCAGAGTTCATATGTTGAAAAAATTTCCACTACAGTTCTAAAAAATAATAATATAACAGTGTAACCAGCGCTGATATCTTAGCTCTTAGCAGCACTTAGGTAGTGTGTCCCTAAACCACACAGCAACAAAGTGAGAACATAAAAAACATAAAAATGCGCTTGAGAGCAAACTGTGATTAAGCACCTTAGTGAGAAAAATATATAGTGGCTCTCAAATGAGAGATAGTGGATCTATTTTCCAAAAATCAGGGAGATGGTGTCAGTCCCCCTTAAGGGGATACACTTACAAACTCTTTGAAAAGAGACAGCACTTCAGGTATGTCCGGTAGAAATCTGGCTTCAGAGTAGTAATTCTCATGAAAACACAGCAGAGGACATCAATTAATAATAGAACAGGTAGATTTTAATAAAAAAATAGTAGCTGCTTACATGAGGATTCTGGAAGTCACATGAAGTGGGCGCCACACAGAATGACAGGAATCCTTTACAGCAAGTAGTATAAAATATTACTTTAAATATAGAAAAATAATAAAAGTACAATGGTAAGAATAGCAGGTTGAGTCCAGAACGCTACGCGTTTCGCTCTACATGAGCTTCGACCAGGCGTCTGGACTCCCTGCTTCAGAATGGCACTTTTATCCTCCGTTGGTATTGCCGGGTCCTGGCGTTGCTTCCGCATTCGTCATCATCTCGCGCGATTTCTGTTTGGAGATTCTCTGTCTTCACATCTCGCGAGATTTGGACTTAGGTTATTTTCTTCCAAAAACGGGACATAAGCTAAATAGCTCAGTTTTACATATGCCATAGAAAGAGAGGGAGAATAAAAGACATAGCGCTTTACCTAAAAAACAGGCTGGTATATATCAGCATATAGAAATGTGCATTTCAGAAACGGACTTATATACAAAAAGGTGGCTAACTGTAAATAATAGCTGCACACGAAGAAAAGACAGGTATATATATACTAGAACAATATAAAATATTTAAGTATGGGGAAGATATTAAAAGCGTTTATAAGATGCACACATCTAGTAAACATAGCATTAACACATAAATACAATAATAAGAGCCCTACTACATAAAATTATATAGGTCAAAATCGGCATTTAAACCCTGCGGCTTCAGGGTTGCCAAATTAAAAACCCATTTCATTTCCCTCCTTCCAATATTTAAAATGTTGTCCCCTCCTCTCCAATGCTTTTGAACTTTTTCTATTGCACAAAATTTGAGACCCTTCGGATTTTTTTGATGAAAATCCATAAAGTGCTTTGAAAGGCTATGAGTGGTTAACCCATTCCTTATATTCCTTACATGCTCCTCAATTCTTTTTTTGAGTGTCCTAGTGGTCCGTCCCACATATTGCAGACCATAAGGGCACTCTATTAAATAAATCACATTAGTTGAGGAACATGTGACAAAATTTCTTATTTCAAATTGAAAACCGTTGTGAGAGGAGCGGAAATTTGTGGTAGGATATTTGGGATGGGTAATAGATTTACAGCCTATGCAATTGAGACATCCATAGAAACCATTTTTTCTGGTGAGAAAGTGACTAGGTGCTGGGGCAGAGGTTTTTATTTGACTCGTATAATTAGTAGTTAATTTTTGTTTAAAATTTGGTGCCCCTCTAAATACTACTGAAGGGTCATCTGGTATAATATTCTTTAATATATCATCAGTTTGTAGTATTTTCCAATGTTTTTTTATAATTTTTTTAATTTGTCTTGATTTATTGTTGAAATTAAAAACAATAGGGATTTTATTTTTAAAATCTTCCTTTGGTGTTTTATTCTTATAAGTTAAAAGTTGGTCTCTGTTGCTTATAGCTACCTCTGATATGACTTGATCCACTTTTTTAGTGTCATATCCTTTTTCTAAAAATTTTTCCTTTAAGACTTTTGTTTGTTCTGTATATATAGATAGATCTGTACAGTTGCGGCGTATCCTAGTGAACTGGCTTTTTGGTATGCCACTTAGCCATGGGGGGTAGTGGCAACTAGATTTGTCTATGAAACTGTTGCTGTCGACCTTTTTGAAATGGTTTTTGGTTTTGATTTGACCATTATCTATATAAATTTCTAAGTCCAAAAAGACAATTTTTTCTTTACTATAAACAGTATTTAAAATTATGTTGTTATTATTGGTGTTTAAATATTCTAAAAATGAGTTAAGATCTTCCTCGCTTCCCTTCCATATAAAAATTAGATCGTCTATATATCTATAGTAGAGGACGAGGTTCTCCGACCAGCCATGTCCACTCCAAACATGTTCACTCTCCCATTGGGACATAAAAAGATTTGCATAACTGGGGGCGAACCTCGTCCCCATGGCTGTCCCTGTTTTTTGTAGATAAAATTTGTCTAAAAACCAAAAGAAATTATGATTGAGAATGATTTTAATACCGTCTACCACATATTCTATCTGATCCTCTCTTAAAATATTTTTCTCTGTTAGGATATTCTTTATTGCTTCACAGCCTTGTTGGTGGTCTATCACTGTGTATAAGGATGACACATCACTTGAAACTAGGAGATAATTGTCTTCCCATTTACACTTATTAAGGTTATTCAGGATACTGATGGTGTCTTTTAAGTATGACCTGGTTTCTTTAACGTATGGCTGTAATATGTGGTCCAAATATTCCGACAAGTTGGAGAATATAGAATCTATTCCAGACACTATCGGTCTGCCTGGTGGTTGGGTTAGATTTTTATGTATTTTAGGTAGGAAGTATATAACCGGTATTTTTGGATTTGTTACATTCATGTATTCATATTCTAAAAAAGCCATTTTATTTTTCAGAGTTAGAGAGGCAGAGGTTCCAGAGACATCCAAAAAATAAATCAAAGTGGAGAAGAACAGGCATCAGTAAGAAAGACCAGAGATCAATAAAAATGACCACATTCCTACACAAAATCCACAGACAAAAATACATATCCAGAAAATGTGCCACAGAGATGAAGCATTGCAGGATATCAGGAATGGACAAAGAACAGGACATCAGTATAGTTACAATACTCCTGAAACAGAGCGAGAAAGAGAAGAAATGATGGACATTACAAAGAAGACAAGGAAAAAAGAGGGAAGAGCAGAATCCAAGAAATATGATCACATTCCTAGAAGAAACCTGGAGTTAAAAAAATGTCCACAAAATATATAAACAAGAAAAAACAGAGCAAGAAATGAGGAAATGGCAAAGAGCAGAAGCCACCTAACCAGGTAAAAAATATGGCAATAGGATAACAGAGAAAGAGGTAAGACAGATAAAGAGCAACACATGGGAAAGAGCAGCTCTCTTGGATACGTACCAGTTTCCAACAGCAATTAAACGCCAGGATGAGATGTACACAGTATGTGTCGTTGGACAGGAAAATGGAAACGCAGAAAGACACATATACAAGAAAATAAATACAACAGGGAAACAACATGACAAATCATATAACAAATCACATCAACAGCAGATACAATAAATGAAATATAAATGCTGGAATGTTTCTGATAAGGTTTACCTTATCACATCACACCAATCTACACCAAAATTGAAGAACACTGTGTCAGCAGCCATCATACTCAATCCTGTATTGAAGGTGAGTGCTGTTGAAAATAATCATATAGAATGTTCCCCAATAAATCAGAGAAAATTGGAATTGCCAACTGATTCTTAATCTGTTTTTAAGACAGAAGAAATTCCTATAGTGAAAACAAACATGACAATCATGGCAGAAAATAATCAGTCATCACATGAAGATGGAGGTTTTATAAAAAAATAAACTTGGCAAACATGCTGCTTAATACCTAATAGAGAGAACAGCAGGAGCTAAAGAAGCACTCAAAGAAAACCACATAGACAAAGCTTTAGCAATGGAAGATGATTCCATTGAATCATTTCATGATAAAGAAAATAGTGATCATTGACCAACATGCAACCAAAATGAATTAAATTCACTCAATATGATTTTAAAGAATGATTCTCATAATTTGTTCTGCAGTGTGTGTTGAATTGGAAACAAGAGTTGAAGAACAACACAGGAGAAAGTCCAGCTAACCAACAGGATGAACAGGAGACCAGGCCCAAAGATATGATTCCAATCTCACTTGCTGGCTTGGATCAACACACATTGTGGTCACCTTCTGAAGTTGAAACACCCGCCAAGTAGCGGAGGGAATTTTTTTTTATAGTGTCGATGATACATCTTTCAGTAACCCACCTAGGATTAGGAAACAGCAGAGGCTTCACCTTTTTTACTTTAGGGATACAATTTCAAAATTCGCCTGAGATGGGTCAAGTTAAGTTTGGGTTTTGATGCAGCAAATACATGGCAGTGGGTGTTTAATGTAACTATCTTTGCTTGGATTCTCCACTCTGGTCCAGCTGATGACAAACTATTGTAGGTGTGTTCAAGTTTTTTCTGCAGTGGACGTGGGCCACATTAATTTTTCGTTTTGAGAAAATTATATATATATATATATATATATATATATATATATATAATATATATACATACACCCAGTGGTGTTTCTTGGTTTTGTGCTGCCCTAGGCAGACAAAATTTGGGCACCCCCCTACCCACATTGCACACCTACGACATGCCCCATCACCCACGCTGCACACCCACGACATGCCCCATCACCCCATTACATACCCCATCACCCACATTGCACACACTAATGCCCCATCACCCCAATTACATGCCACCATCACCCTCATTTCATACCCCCACCACGCCCATTACATGCCCCCATCACCCCGATTAACTGGAACGAGCTAACGCTTGCTGAACAAAAATACAAGGAAGAAAAAATGTTTAAGCACCAGAAGTGTGGTTTAACACCCTCTGGCAAAGTGCCACCCTAGGCAAGTGCTTTGTTTGCCTTGTGGAAGATACACTACTGCATACACACACACACACACACATTAATGTGCATTATGTGAATGTATCACAGACTCCACAGCAATAGCACTGACACTGAACATTATTGTATCACAATACACAATAAAACTCACAGCAAAAAAAAACCTCACATTAATTACACACAGTCACACTTATACACATGCATACACAGCAGCAAATACACACAATCACACAAACACAGCCACACATAGACACAAAGTCACACACAAATACACACAGTCATATATGCACAGTCACACTTACACACACCAATCTGCACGGTTACACTTCCACACACACACACCCCTACACAACCACAGAGACAGACACCCTTACACACAGACACCCTTTTACACACACACACACACACACATTTATTTTCTTTCTATTTTTTTTTTTTTTTAGCCATTTGGCCCCCTTCCTGCTCATTTTCCTTTCATATGCAGGGAGGGGGATGGTTCAGGCACATTGTCTGACTCCAGGAATTCTTCATCTTCTGCGCTCCGCTTTGTCACCTGACATCCTGAGCTCCGACAGTATCAGAGCACGACGGGGCGGAGCATGAACTCTTTTTTTTTTTTGTTTCATGTATTGAATAGTGCATATATACACTGTGGAATACAAATTAAATTTAATGTGGTTCCAGAGAGGTATCAATTTCCAACAGGTACGCTGAAAGACCTTTTCCCGTCCTAGGTGAACATATATTTTGGCGCCCCTTGCTGATCCTGCTCTCAGGATTTTACAGACACAGTAAGACTTTTGGTGTCACATACATGTGCACACACATGCAATGTCAGATGCAGTCACACGTGCACACACTGTAACACATGTAATGTCACATGCAGCCCACATTCATACACAGTCACACATGCACATGTCCGTCTCTCTCACCCCATGCTGTTCATGTTTGTCTCTCTCTCTTTTTTTTTTGTCTCTCCTTATTTATTTATTTAGAAAGTGTTTTACCAGGAAGAATACATTGAGATTTATCTCGTTTTCAAGTATGTCCTGAGGACCCAGTCCAGAATGGAGTTACACATTTAACAGTAGATTCAAAAATAAATACATACATATATTAAACAAGTTGGAAGGAGTACATACAGGGTAAATCATTATTGATACAAAAAAGGAACAACATGTACAGTATATGAAAGTTTGTAAACTAATAACAGGAACAATCTGTTTTGAGGATTTGGGAGATACTTATTTTCAGGCAGAGGCGGCTCTCTAATTAGGCGAGTTAGGCAGCCGCCTAAGGCCTCACACTCACGGGGGCCTCGCGCCTGCCTAACTCACCTTATTGCCTTTGATGTAACAGGGAGCTTAACGCTGCCATTAAGCTCCCTGTTACACTAACCTGTGACGTTTCCTCCGTGCATCTTCTCTCCTGCACGGAGGAAGGAAGCTCCGATCGGGTTTTTTTTTTTTTTTAAACTTTATTGAACCCGCGCAGCTTGGAGGTAAGTACTAGGGAAGGGGGGGAGGAGGGTGGTACAAACGAGCAAAGCCTGGCATAATGAGTGGCTAAATATTGGCACAGTGTGGGGCAAAATCCTGGCATAATGAGGTGAGGGGCAAAATCCTGGCATAGTGAGAGGCTAAATCCTGGCATTGTGAGGGGCAAAATAGTGGCATTATGAGGGGCAATATCCTGGCATACAGTGGCATAATCCTGGCATATTGAGAGGCAAAATTCTGGCATTGTGAGGGGCAAAATTGTGGCATAATGAGGGGCAAAATCCTGGCACAGAGTGGCAAAATTCTTGCATATTGAGGGGCAAAATTCTTGCATATTGAGGGGCAAAATCCTGGCAAATTGAGGGGCAAAATCCTGGCATATTGAATGGCTTAATCCTGGCATATTGAGGGGCTAAATCCTGGCATATTGAGGGGGTAAATCATGACATATTAAGGGGCTAAATCCTGGCATATTAAGGGGCTAAATCCTGGCATATTGAGTGGCAAAATTCTGGCATTTTGAATGGCTAAATTACAGTGCATCCGGTGCTGTGAGGAAGAACAAAGTGCCAATCTTCTAGCACAACGTGGTCTGTGAGACCACTTTCAACATTGAGCACCTTTCCTCTGGCTGAGTGTTTCTGTTAGTGTGTGATTGTGTGCTTTCTGAGTGTGTCTGTGAGTCAGTGTGTGCTGGCTGAGTGTATCTGTGAGTGTGTGCTGGCTGAGTGTGATTGTGTGCTGACTGAGTGTGTCTGTGAGTCAGTGTGTGCTCACTGAGTGTGTCTATGAATGACTGTGTGATATGTGTTAGTGTTCACATTTAGGACACAGCAATAACAATGTGAGTTAGTCAGCCGCACACAATTTTATCTATACCAAATGTTTATAGATGTTTGTAGAATAATTATGAGACAAATAAAATTCTAGGAGCTGTTCATTTCTAGAAGCTGGGATTTGAGTCTGATCTTGAAATATACTATTTCTACAGTTCATTTTTATTATCACTTGCATATATTTTATTTAATAATGTGTGTCCGTGAGGGCCTCATGTTCGACTTTCGCCTAAGGCCTCACAAAGTCTAGAGCCGCCACTGTTTTCAGGGATCTTAGAGTAGATGATGAATTGGCAGAAACGGGAATTCCTCTATGTATCTCTCTCCTCTCCCTTCCCATGTCTGTCTCTCTCTCTTCAGCAATTTTTATCTTGGGTAGACCCTCCAAGTCTGCTGTCTGCCTCTCTCTTACTCTCCATGTGTGCTGTCTCTCTCATCTCCCCCCAAGTCTGCTATCTTTCTCACCTCCCCCACATGATTATTGTCTCTCTCTACTCCCCCCATGTTTACTGTCTCTCTCACCTCCCCGCATGTCTACTGCCTCCCTCACCTACCCCTATGTCTGCTGTCTCCCCAGCATTTTTTTTACCTGTGGGGATCCGCAGGGCAGCATCAGCAATGTATGTTAAACATATTTTGAGTTCAGTCAGTGCTGCTTGCGCTCCCCATATGTAATGATGATGAAGAGTCATGGGCTTTCTCAGGATTTTTTCAGGGTAGGGGTTAAAATATCAAAGCAGGAATGGACCAGCACTCATGGCATGTTGATAATCATCAATTTATTGAAGAAAATAGGTGATCCATGGAATCAATAACAGCCAAAGTGATATTGTGAGGAGGGAGAACTCAAATGCTGACAGCTTAACACATATCACACTATTAGCGTGAAATATCCTCTCCAGTATCCTTTGATGTATCCCCATTGTTTACCTTTGTTTTACCCATTATTAGGAAAATGATATGACCATGGTAGTAGCAACTACCAGTGTATAAAAGGTGCAGTGTATAAAAAGTATTTGACATTTATGGGTTGCTACACAACCCCAAACGCCTTCAAATTCAATTTTTAAAATATTCAAGTTTGAAATCTGTAATAGGTATGATTGCTTTCTTGCACTGCATATGGGGTATAACAATCTAGAGTTGCAGCTGAATACATTTTGAGGTGTTGGTAGGTGGCTGCACATATCCTGTGCACAAATACTATGCAACATGAAAACGTTTGTGAACGACCCCTAACTAAAGTCAACACAGGTGTAGTACTTTTATACAATTTTTATATGTTCTTTGATTAAAGTTAGGAGCCTTGTATATAATATTAAAAAGGCAGAGCTTGTCATCATTGTTCACAGTACAATTTGTGTACTATAATTCTATGCATATGAGGTATTTTCTAAACTAGGAGAAGTCAATAAATGTATATACTTCCAATTCACTAGACAGGGGAAAATTATTAAAGGCAAAATAAAATTATTTACCCCATCTTTCCTACTCTATGGTGTCAGCATCACTTCTGGTAAGATGGCGCTGCTCTGGAAGTTATTCATGTTTTATGCATGTTTTCCATACTTAGCTGTTCCCTGAGCTGCCGTTTCTATTGACCATCCTGTTATTTTCTGCTCAGCACATGAAATGTGTAGTTTTTTCAGGCAAGGCAAGTTTCAATTAGTAAAACAGAAAAGTGGATGTAACCAGCGCTGTATTCAAAAGCTCACAGCAGCACTTAGGTAGTGTGTCCCTAAACCACACAGAAATACAATATAAACAAAAACAAAGAACATATAGTGCGCTAAGTGCAAAACTGTGGTATTATAGCACCTTGGTGGATATAATTATCAATGATCTCTTTTAGAGATATAGATGTGTCTTCCAAAAAATAGGGAGATTCTCTGTCCCCCTTAAGGGGATGCACTTACCAACTGCCAAAGAAAATCAGGCACTTCAAAGGGTTTCCTGTTGCAGTGGAACTTCAGGGTTACTTTTTTTCTCTCAAAGAAAAGCAACAGAAGGCACCAGGTCAGCAGTGAAAACAATCCAGATTTTAATAAAAATAATAGCTGCTTACATGGAGGATCTTGATATCACTTTTAGGGTGGGCGCCACACGACTGATGTGATGAGGATCCTTCCAGCAGGTACAGGTAAATATTAATACATAAATATAAAAAACAAAAAGGAATGTAGCAGGTAGAGTCCAGATCGCTACGCGTTTCGCTCCTCATGGTCGAAGCAAGATCCTCCATGTAAGCAGCTATTATTTTTATTAAAATCTGTATTGTTTTCACTGCTGACCTGGTGCCTTCTGTTGCTTTTCTTTGAGAGAAAAAAAGTACCCCTGAAGTTCCACTACAACAGGAAACCCTTTGAAGTG
Source organism: Pelodytes ibericus (assembly GCA_036172795.1). Taxonomy (NCBI): domain Eukaryota; kingdom Metazoa; phylum Chordata; class Amphibia; order Anura; family Pelodytidae; genus Pelodytes; species Pelodytes ibericus. The sequence goes on along the minus strand of CM069864.1, from coordinate 56,282,091 downwards.
CCTGATTTTCTTTGGCAGTTGGTAAGTGCATCCCCTTAAGGGGGACAGAGAATCTCCCTATTTTTTGGAAGACACATCTATATCTCTAAAAGAGATCATTGATAATTATATCCACCAAGGTGCTATAATACCACAGTTTTGCACTAAGCGCACTATATGTTCTTTGTTTTTGTTTATAAGTTTCAATTAGTGTGAGTTTTTCTCCTAGTGATAGGGTTTTCAGAAAAGGCTTTATATACAATGTACAAAATTACAAGTGACACAAATTGATGCGGCTTCTCAACCCAAAACATGTGATCGTTTTACAGTAAGCTTTCTATACAGTGTACAAAATTACAAGTGAAACAACAATAAAAAGTGCAAAATTAGGTGCTTAAAGTAGCCATCTATTAGTTACACCTACTTTTGCGCATTTTATTGTTGCATCATGTGTTATGATGGTACTCACGTTTTGATGAGGAGCCTTGTTGTTAGGAAAACACGCTTGCTTGAACAGTACCCAGAGGAGAGGACTGGTGGGTATGAACAGAACTCTTTCTGTGGTCACTGTGAGCACAGGTGAATATACTGGAGCTGGATGGGACTTGCTCAAAGGAATAGGAAAAAATCCATAGTACAGTAGCCAAGCAAAATTTCAGGGAACCAGAGAGCTGCTTAGTAGATGGAGGAAGTCAAAATCAGGGGAGCCAGATATCAGAATAGTCGTGGTACAAAAAATGGGTTCAATGATCCAGAAATCAACAGGGTCAGTATTCAAGCCAAGGTCAGTATTTAGGTAGTCAGAAAAAAAGGAATGGTCAAAAATGGTAAGCAAGGGTCAAAGCCAGGTAATCAAAATTCAAATGGATGGACAGCTTGGAGGCTCCGTACACTGAAAATCACAGTAACTCTGAGTAATGTGTGCTCATTCCCATGGGGCTTATACAGCAGGTTTGAGGGGAGTGGTTAGTTATTACGCGGAGGGGCAGAGCCTAATTCCGCGTCGCCATGCATGGAAGATGGACGCGACGACGCTGAGTATAACAAAACCCCCCGTGAGGAGCGACCTCCGGGTGCGAGAAGGAGAAGGTTTCTGAGGATACCATTTATGGAATAACTGAACCAGTTTGGTTGCTCTGAGATGAGAAGCAGGTTGCCAAGATCGTTCTTTGGGTCCATAACCCCTCCAATCTATGAAATATTCCAATTTTCCCCTTCGGTATTGGGAGTCCAAGATTTTCTGTATTTCATATTCTTCTTCTCCGTTGATAACAATTGGGTCAGGAACAGGAGGGTTGCGATTTGGAAATGAATTTGCAATCCAGGGTTTACATAAGGAAACATGAAATACAGGATGAAGACGGAATGTAGGAGGTAAAGTAAGACGTACAGTAACAGAATTGATCATTTTCTGGATTGGGACTGGTCCAATGTATTTCGGTCCAAGTTTCTTAGAAGGACATGATAGACGAATGTTTTTAGTGGAGAGCCACACTTTGCCACCAGTTTTGATACATGATACTTTAGAGCGATGTCTATCCGAGTTTTTTTTATAAACTGCTTGTGCTTTTTCAATTGTCTGTTGATGTGTCTTAAATTGAGTTTTGAGTTTGGAGAGGCTATCAGAAACTTCAGGTATCAATGAATCAATGGGTACATCAGGAAACATGAGAGAATGATATCCATAATTTGCAAAAAATGGGGAGAGTTGAGTAGTGTTTTGAGTATTATTGTTAAGAGAATTCTGCGGTAGGGAGATATTGGGATCAATCATCTTGGAGAAATGTCGAATAACAACGTAGGTATTGTTCCAAGATCAGATTAATTATTTTGGTCTGGCCATTTATTGGGGATGGAATGCAGAGGATAAAGAAGATTGAATCTGAAGACGCTGACAAAAAGCCTTCCAAAAGGTAAATTGTACCCCTCAGTCTGTGGTTAACGAGGTAACCTATGAAGGCGGACAACATTGGAACAGAGAGGACGTTTTGGACGCTGTTGGAATCCCAATGATGGGAATAAAATGAGACATTTTTGTTAACCGGTCAACAATAACCAAGATGGTGTCATGTTTTTGAGAAGGAGGGAGATCAACTATAAAATCCATTGTTGGATCAGTCCATGGCATGGAGGGTACAGGAAGTGGATGAAGAAGACCCACTGGCTTGATTCTGGGTGTTTTATTTCTAGCACATGTGGTGCATGAACGTACAAAATCAATGGTATCTCTTCAGAGAGTAGGCCACCACAATTTTCTTTTTACCAATTCAAGAGTTTTTGCAATACCATGATGTCCTGCTAAAATAGAGTCATGACATTTTTGTAGGATTTGCATTCGGAAGGAATCTGGGACAAACAATTGAGTGTCATGGTAATAAAATCCATCTTTCAGACACAAAGGAGGTGAGGTGTTCGGAATGGTGGCAGTATGAGTTGTGGTTTTTAGACTTTTTGAAAGGGAACTGTCAATAGTAAGGAAGACAGAAGGAGACAAAATGGTGTCCAAAATTGACTTCTCTACATTTTCAGCGATGGGAGGATGGGATAAAGCATCAGTTTTTTTGTTATTTGCTGATGGACAATAGGTTATATGCAAACACAAACGGTTAAAAAATAAAGACCAACGAGCTTGGTGAGGACAAAGTCTTTTAGCGGTTTTTAAATATTCCAGGCTTTTATGGTCTGTATATACAGTAACAGGATGTAGGGAACCTTCCAAAAGATGATGCCATTCTTCCAATGCTTGTTTGATAGCTAATAGTTCCTTATCACTGATATTGTAATTAATTTCTGAAGGAGTAAGTCGTCTTGAATAATATGCAATCGGATATAATTTCCCCATATCTTTATGGCGTTGGGAGAGAATGGCTTCAAGAGCATTATCAGAAGCATCAACTTCCACATGAAAAGGTTGACTGACATCAGGTTGTATTAGGATAGGAGAAGTGGTGAATCTCCTTTTTAATTCCAAAAAAAGCATTTTCAGCTTCTGTGTTCCACACAAAGTGTTGATCTTGATGTGTCAGTTTAGTGATTGGAGCGATAATGTGGGAAAAGGAACAAATTACTTTTCTATAAAAATTAGCAAAACCCACAAATCGCTGAATTGCTTTTTTATCAGAAGGTTGAGGCCAATCTAAAACTGCTGAGACCTTTTTGGATCCATCAAAACTTCACCAGGTTTGAGAATGTATCCTAAAAAGTGAACTGTGTTGACTTCAAAAATACATTTTTCAAGCTTTGCATACAAATTTTGAGAACGAAGTCTCTCAAGGACTTTCTTTACATGTATACGATGTTCTTCTATTGATGGAGAAAATATAAGGATATCGTCCAAATAGATGAAGGAGTCAAGATAATCCCGGAAGACATCATTTAAAAATTTTTGAAAGGTGGCTGGAGCATTGCAGAGGCCAAAAGGCATTGCTCTATATTCAAAATGGCCATATCTACTACGAAAAGCAGTTTTCCACTCATCCCCTTTTCGTATTCTCACAAGATTGTATGCGCCACGTAGATCCAGTTTTGTGACAATCTTAGCATGTTTTACTCGATCCAACAATTCAGGGATAAGAGGAAGAGGGCATCTTATAGTAATTTTATTTAATTCCCAATAATCTATGCAGGGGCGTAGTGCACTTACACCCACCAGCTGAAGAAGTTTTCACGAAACGCGTCCTGAGGGGTGTCTTTTTGTTTGTGCAATAGTGTATTTTTTATACATATGTTCAAAACCTGGCCAGGCGAACTAAAAGCAGTGGGTAAGATTGTATTTATTTTATTCCTTTCTTCCCATTCTGTATAATTTTTATGTTGTTATATTCTATTTGTCATTTTTATCTGTCCATGTGATCATTGCTTGTATTTATCTCATAGTGCACTGGACTTGTGTGGGCTTTTTTTATTTTTTATCTTATTTGTATACAAATTTTATCTTGTGATATGCAATAAACTATTTCTATTTTCATAAATATATGTTTTGTTTCTTTTGGGGTTTATTTCAGCGCTGTCTCTTTCTTTTATTAATCTCGTGCTTCTTTTTTGCAGTGGTGCAGTCCACTGCAGTTGTAAGACTAGCTACAATATTTTTTTTATTTGTGAGTGGTCCTCCCCCCCACGTAATTGAGAGATTTCTTTCTCCACATTGAGTTTGTGTGAAGTTTTGTGTGTGGATTACATACGGGTTAGTTTTTCAATTATTGTTGTTTTTATTTTTCACATACTTCTCACAGTCACTTATTTTAAGCGCTGTACAATTTTTTCTTTTTTCTTTTCTAAAGATACTTGTGTAGATGAGGTACGTAAGGGATCATCATAAAGGGTATCCATAGTCTGCAATTTTTCAGGTAAGGATATTTTAGGTTCTGGACATGTTGCAGCATCAGTATAGGTAGGAGTATGATGAGGTGGAGGAATAGGGGGTGTGGTTTGGATCTCATGAAGTTGATGCTGCAGGTGATTTTTTCCTGCTTGTAACTCTTGTACTGGTTGATTTAGTACAGCTATTTGCCATTTTTTAACCCCTTAGTGACATGACTTTTTTGGCCTGTCCGACGCTTGGTGACATGGGCTGTTTTAACATTTCTGAGGTGTTTGTGTTTTGCTGTAATTTATTTATGTCTCATTTAGTGTACCCACACAAACTATATATCGTTTTTATCGTTATAAGAAGGGCTTTCTTTTGATACCATTATTTTGATAATAGCATATAATTTGATGTAAAAAAATAATAAAATATGGCAAAAAAATAAAAAATAATTATGACTGTTATTGTCCTGAGTTCAGAAATAGCCCATGTTTTATGTTTTTGTGCTTTTTTATTCATGTTACAGGGCCAGAACTATAAGTAGTGCAAAGCTATTTTAAAATCCTTTTTTTCAAAATTAGCGATAGTGACATTGTAACACTGATTTCTGTACTAAATCCATGAATGACCCCCATCATGTACATATTTTTGAAAACTAGACCACTCAGGGCATTTAACTTGGGGTATTTTGACACATTTCATGTAGCCATTTTACCACCAATCTTTGCCAAAGTTTGCAGCAAAAAAACTTTTTTTTAAATTTTTCACATAGATTGCAATTTAGGTAAACATTACCTTAAAATGTGAAGGGGTATTTCCAAATAACACCTCAATATGTGTTCAGCAACATCTCCTGAGTAAAGGGATACCACCCATGCATAGGTTTGTTGGTTTGTTTTGGGGATAAAAGGCCACATTTAGGGGGTGCGCATTTTGGTTTTCCAACTTGGAATTCTGACATGCAGAAAACTTGCGCCCATGTCCCATTTGTGACATTTTTGAAGCCAGAATGTGTATTTTACCCCACAAAACCATATATTTTTGAAAACTAGACACCCTAGGGTATTTCAAATGGTAGTATTTTAACACTTTCCATGCACTAATTCTACCACCAGCCTTAGTCAATGTTTTGGGTAGTAATTTTTTTTCACATACATTGTACTTTGGGCTTGAATTCACAGATCCTGTTATATGTCACTGCCAAACAACACCTCACTATGTGTTCAGCAACATCTCCTGAGTACAGGGATACCACCCATGTGTAGGTTAGTTAGATTATTTGGGGGTTAAAAGGCCACATTTGAGAGGTGCGCTTTTTGGTTTTCCAACTTGGAATTCTGACATGCAGAAAACTTGCGCCCATGTCCCATTTGTGACATTTTTGAAGCCAGAATGTGTATTTTACCCCACAAAACCATATATTTTTGAAAACTAGACACCCTAGGGTATTTCAAATGGTAGTATTTTAACACTTTCCATGCACTAATTCTACCACCAGCCTTAGTCAATGTTTTGGGTAGTAATTTTTTTCACATACATTGTACTTTGGGCTTGAATTCACAGATCCTGTTATATGTCACTGCCAAACAACACCTCACTATGTGTTCAGCAACATCTCCTGAGTACAGGGATACCACCCATGTGTAGGTTAGTTAGATTATTTGGGGGTTAAAAGGCCACATTTGAGAGGTGCGCTTTTTGGTTTTTCAACTTGGAATTCTGACATGCAGAAAACCTGCGCCCATGTTCCATTTGGGACATTTGTGAAGCCAGAATGTGTATTTTACCACACAAAACCATACATTTTTAGCAAACTAGACACCCTAGGGTATTTCAAATGATAGTATTTTAACACTTTCCATGCACTAATTCTACCACCAGCCTTTGTCAAATTTTAGGTTAGTAATTTTTTAATGTTTTGTTTCCACATACATTGTACTTCGAGCATGAATTCACAGATCCTGTTATGTGTCAGTGCAAAACAACACCCCAATATGTGTTCAGCAACATCTCCTGAGTACAGGGATACGACCCATGCATAGGTTTGTTGGGTTGTTTGGGGGCTAAAAGGCCACGTTTAGGGGGAGGTGCATTTCCAATTTGGAATTTTGACATTTAGTCAGCCTGAACCCATGTTCCATTTGGGACAATTTTGAAGCCTGTCAAAGTATTTTACCCCATCAAACCATATATTTTGGAAAACTAGACATCCTAGGGTATTTAAAATTGTGGTATTTTAACACTTTCCGAGTGCTAATTCTACCACCAACCTATGTCAAAGGGTTGGGATGTCATTTTTCCCCCACACACATTGTAGTTCAGGCAGGAATTTTCAGATTCTGGTATTCGCCACTGCCAACCAACACCTCAATATGTGTTCAGCAACATCTCCTGAGTACAGGGATACCCCCCATGCATAGGTTTGTTGGTTTGTTTTGGGGCTAAAAGGCACATTTAGGAGGAGCGTAATTCCAACCTTGAATTTTGACATGTAGTCAGCCTGTGCCCATGTTCCATTTGGAACATTTTTGAAGCCATCCAATGAATTTTACCCCATCAAACCATATATTTTTGGAAAATAGACATCCTAAGGTATTTCAAATGGTGGTATTTGAATATTATATATGTACTAATTCTACCACCAGCTTTGTAAAAGTTTGTGGTAGTACTTTTTAGGGAGTTTTTTTTTTCCACATGCATTGTACTTCAGGCATGAATTCAAAGATTCTGGTATATGTCACTGCCAAACAACAACCCAATATGTGTTCAGCAACATGTCCCGAGTACAGGGATAGCACCCATGCATAGGTTTGTTGGTTTGTTTTTTGGCTAGAAGGCAACATTTGTGAGATGCGCATCTCAAAATTCCAACTTGGAATATATATGGGATATATGGGAACCTATATGGGATTTATCTTTGAAGCCAGCCAATGTAATTTACCCCCACCAAACCATATATTTTTTAATGGTAGACACCCATCACTACTTGAGGCAAGGACTCAGCAGCCACCGATACATCACTAGATGATGTATCAGAAAGCTGACCAGGGTCAAAATCGAACCCTGAGTCCGCGTCCTCAGAATCAGTGCGTAAGCAGTGATCTCGAGCAAAGAAGGGGTTAATAGCTCTTAGAAGAGCCTATCTAGTACTGTAATACATTACAGTACAAAGTAATTAATCCATAAAACAGTGCAGACAGCAAAACATACTGTTGCTGTGCAAGATTACTGCTTATACAGTGATGAATGGCAGGGAAGGGGTTAATACACAGTGAAAGACTTTCATAAAACCTGACAATTTTATAAAATGTTATTTTATATCACTAATACTGATCTGTCTCTTTCCGTCACAAAAATGTAAGTGAGGAGAGGGAGGCAGATCAATATTTGTGAATATCGATCCGACCAATTTTGATCCGACCAGGGCGAATGGTGAGCTTAATTGAGTAATCACCAAACTGCCTTTGCCACTAATTCGCTGTTACTGATCGCTATGCGCTCAGACAGCTTAAAAAAAAAAAATCTCAAATATTTTTACTTTAAATGTAATCCCCTAGCGGGTATGTGTAAAAAAAATTTAAAAAAAATATGCAGACAGATAAAAATTGCTTTGGTGTCAATATCATTGCGTAAGCAGTGATCGACGCCAAAGAAGGGGTTAATAGCTCTTAGAAGAGCCTTTGTAGTACTGTAATAAATTACAAAAAAATTAACCCCTAAAAAATGCACAAACAGCAAAAATATTTGCGCTGATGTGCACGATCACTGCTTACGCAAGATCAGTGGCAGGGAAGGGGTTAAACGCAGGGAATTTCTTTAATAATTTTTTTTTTATTGTTTTATTATTCGTGTGTTGTGTATTTATTATTTTTTTGTACTTTTACTTACTTTTCTTACTTTGATCTGTCTCTCTCCCTCACTAATAAAATGTGAGGAGAGGGAGGCAGATCATAACTGGTCAGATCAATATAAGGTTAATATTGATTTGACCAGTCAGTTGGGATGCTCATCAGATCATCCCCACTGCTTGTCAGTGTGCCTGGCAGTCACTGATTGCCTTTTCTAAGAGGCAATCGTGTGGCAGCCAGAGAGCACAGGAAGCAGGTACTTCCTGCCTCCTGTGCTCTTGCCCTTAGAAGGGCAGCGCCATCTTGGTCACACAGTTTTTTTTGTGTTCCTGATTGCCTCGACCTGCGAGGCAATCAGAAACACTTTCTGAGCATAGGAAGCGAAAAATTCAGTTTTTTTTGTGTTCCTGATTGCCTCGACTTGCGAGGCAATCAAAAACACTTTCTGAGCATAGGAAGCGAAAAATTCGCTTCCTATGCTCGTTTTTGAAATGCCCGGGTTTTAAAGGCGCTGTGCCTTTAAAACCGGCATTTCAATCGCTCTCCGGAGCGATCGAAATGCCGATGGGCATTTTTTTCAGTATTGAACGATCATTTCAATACTGCTTGAGCACTGAAAGCGGAAAAATTCTGCTTTCAGTTCTCTTTTTGACACAGGACGGACTAGGTCCGTCCTGTGTCACTAACGCCTCGGCACACAGGACGGACCTAGTTCGTCCTGTGTCGCAAAGGGGTTAAAATGCTCAGAGTTTCTGTTATGATGGTACTCATGTTTTGATGAGGAGCCTTTTTGCTAGGAAAACACGCTTGCTGGAGGTCACTGTGAGCACGGGTGAATATAGATGTAGATTAATCATACCAGAGCTGGATGGGACTGGCTCAAAGGAATAGGCAAAAATCGGTATTCCAGTAGCCAAGCAAAATTTCAGGGAACCAGAGAACTTCTTAGTAGATGGAGGAAGCCAACGTCAGGGGAGCCAGATATCAGAATAGTTGTGGTACAAAAAATGAGTTCAGGGACTTAGAAATCAGCGGGGTCTGTATTCAAGCCAAGGTCAGTATTTAGGGAGTCAGAAAAAAAAAAAAGGAATAGTCAAAAATGGTAAGCAGGGGTCAAATCTAGGTAATCAAATTCAAATGTAGGGATAGCTTGGAGGCTTCGTACACTGAAAATCACAGTAACTCTGAGCAATGTGTGCTCATTCCCATGGGGCTTATTTAGCAGGTTTGAGGGGAGTGGTTATGACGCAGAGGGGCGGAGCCTAATGATGCAAAGGGGGCTAATAAAGTGGAGGGGCGGAGCGTAATGCTGTGTCGACGTGCATGGAGGATGGACGGCGGTGAGTATAACATCATGTTTTGCACTGATTGTAATTATGTTTCACATGTTTTGGGTTGAGAAGCTTCGCCCACTTGTCTCACTTGTCATTTTGTATATAAAGATTATTGTGAAAACACTATCGCTAGGCTTGGTGGAAAACCTGTGAGTTGAAACATTGCCTTGCATCTGAATAAACTACACCATTCACATGCTGATTTATTCCTGTATTTGGAGATTTGGGTGGTATCTTGCCAAGAGCACCATTAATATTAATATATAGTTATTTTCTGCTCAGCTCTTCCAGGAGCCAGATATAAATAATTTTCTCTCCATTGAGCAGCAGTAATTAATATATTTTAGACTGTGAATCTAATGCTGGGGAAACAATATCTTGTTGATCCAGCCTGTACCTTATATGCTGCCGTTTATATACATAGAACTGTCTTTACAGAATATACTAATTTAATATATTCAATTATTATAGAAATCAGATGTTTTTAAATCAGATGCAATTTTAAATCACTTTACAACTTACCTGTATTTGGATATTTCCTATCTGATGTAGCTGTTTTAACCCCTTAAAGACAAGACATTTTTACCTTGACTTTCCCTTGGTGACAATGGCTGTTTTTACATTTCTCGGGTGTTTGTGTTTAGCTGTAATTTTATTCTTTCTTACATACTGTACGCACACAAATCATATGTTGTTTTTATCGTCATAAGAAGGGCTTTCATTAGATACCATTATGTTCATCATATATTATAATTTACAGCAAAAAAAATATCATACAATATGATGAAAAAATAAAAATCTTTTTCTAACTTTGAACTAAAATATAATTTACACAAATACAATCATTAAAAAAGACCGTCTAAATAGTTTCTAAATGTTGTCCTTATGCTATCCCTTTATATATTTTAACCCTATCCCTTAGACTAAAAATAAATTTGAACCCTATAAGCTAATCTAACCATTATACCAGTTTTAAGCTATTTAAATAATTTCTTTTAACATTGCAATTTTGCTGACTGCCTCTAGGGGGAGTCAAGCAACATATTCAGAGCGACGGAAGTGAATTTTTTTTCACTTCCGAAGCTCTGACAACAAGAGGGCATAGCCCTGCTTTGTCAATATGGTGCACACGATCGCTCCGTGGGTGCCCCAGAGAGGAAATGTCGGTGCTACATCGAGGCAATAGACCAGCACCATTACAGCGCTTTTCGCGACAACTCATTTCACCGCAGGAAGTGCCAGGCACGTCTATTGTCTGGAACAGGGTTCCCGGCAGGACGTGCCTGACATGCCCATTGTCGCGAAGGGGTTAATGTCCAGTTAACATTGCACAACCAAAAAAAAAAGGTCTCTAGCGGTTGCTGAACCATAACACTGATAATGCCCTAAGCAAATGTAATGGGTATTACCCTCGGCAATGGGTTATGTGCTTATCCTGCCATCCATAAATGGTAATGTCAGCATTCCATAGAAAAATGTTTCTAAATTAAACTTGGGTGTCGTATTTGACAATCTCCAAAGTCAAATTTCAATGAATAGACCCATATGGCTCTGCTGTTCCTCCCTTTAAGTCTGCTGACCTTTCTCCTGTCTGCCACCCTAGGCCTAAGCAGACATTTGCCTCCCTGTGCATCTGCCTCCCCCCAAATAAAATATTTTGTGAAACCCGGTGCTGAATTTGACTTAGACTCAAAAATAGCTGTGATCATTTCGCCTCCTATTAATTTCTATGGGGAAAATTCAAACCTGGGTGAAATTTTAGTGAACAGACCCATCTGAATTCCAGCATGTGGTGAAGAAGTGCAGGGGGGGATGGGACTCTTCATTGCGGCTGCTTCCGCACAGCCGCTTCACCGTCGACTCTGCAGCACAAGACAGATCGTCGCTGGAGATTTCATCGCGGGACATTTCATCCCTAAAGGTAAGTATTTTACCAATTTTAGTTTGGTTAGAATTAGGGTTTAGGGGGTTAGAATTAGGGTTATGAGGGGTAATTTTAGTATTGGGGTTTAATTTTAGTATTAGGGGTCGGGGGTTAGTATTAGGGTTAGTGTTTAGTGTTAGGGGTTAATTTTAGTATTAGGGGTCGGGGGGTTAGTATTAGGGTTTAGGGGGTTGATTTTAGTATTAGGGTTCAGGGGTTAGTATTGGGGTGTTAATTTTAGTATTAGGGGTCGGGGGTCAAATATTAGGGTTAGTATTAGGGTTTAGGGGGTTAATTTTAGTATTAGGGGTCGGGGGTTAGTATTAGGGTTTAGGGGGTTAATTTTAGTGTTGGGGTTAATTTTAGTGTTAGTATTGGGGTTTAGTGTTTAGTGTTACTATTGGGGGTTGGGAATCATTTATTAGGGGGGGTAGTTTCGTTTTACTCTTACATAGCTGCAGCCGCGGTAAAACGGCCGCGTTATACTTCATTGCTGACCGTTCAGCGTTCTAACTGCTGCGCTGAACTGTCAGCGATGAAGATGCGGCGAACAAGTGTGATTGCTGTAGATTGCATGTGTGATGTAATAGTCTTAAATCGAAATTAGGTACAGCATAGAGTGGGGAGGGCAGGTTGATGAGGGAGTGGGGGGGAGGAATAGAGGATTAAGAGTGAGTGGTAGCCTAATTGTTGAATGGTAAGGGTGTATGTACAGAGATGTTGGCAACGAAGGGAGATCTAAAAAATAAGAATACAAGTAAAATAGAGAGGAAAGGGAATAAGAAAGGAGGAGAGATGTTTGGGTCTCTCACGCTTATGTCAGTAACGAATCAGCATGTGCCAAGCAGTGAACAAATTTCCTCCCATGGGTGAATAGGTGAAAGGGTTTCACTTGATGGACTTGTGTCTTTTTTAACCAAAATTAATATGTTAACATGAATCACATTAAAATGTGATACTTTGCAACCTAATGTGTAGAAGGAGAATATATATGTCAAGTTTATAATAAATTTAAAAAAAAGGTATTTAAGATCACAGCTCTCCACAAACAATCGTGTGAAATGACAGCAGTAATTGGGTTGGGTTACTATTGGCAAAAACCACATCCTCTAAATCAATACTGAATATCTTTCTGTATTTAAAATGTTGGTATGTGTCTTTAGAAATTAAATTCTTACACACCCTGAAATGTTGTTGTAATTTAAAATGTTGTAGACTTTTGCTAACAAATCGTAGAACTAAAACAATATGTAATAGCAACAGAAAGTGACATTAGTAGTAGTTCAGAACAACTAGTTTCACTATATGGATTTTGTTGTGCTAAATATTTCACACACTTGCCAGAAAATTTTATAGAAAATTTTATTCAAGACAACATTTTCCAGCAAAAAAGGCAATATACAGGTAGAGTTGTACACTGCTGCTACAGGAGGAAAAAAATATAAAATATAGAAATAATGTAAAATGAAGTTGAATGGCTGTAATCTACTGCACTGAAACACATTGCTGCCTTCAAACAAAACAAAAATCTAATTAAGGAAACAAAACTGACATGGGAAAAAGGAAAAAAAACTACACACCATGAATATCAACATCAGTGAAAGACTTGCAGACGCACCCAACAATATGAACCTCTGTGTCAATTTGTACATGTTCATTAAATATACATTTTAACTTTAGGTCTGTAGTTTTTGTACAAAGGTATCTCACTACACATCAGTGCATGCCCTCTACTCTCAAATTCAAACTGCACATATTTTTTTTGTGTGTGACACGTGTTCAAATGACTGGTTAGCCAGAAAAGATAAAATATGAGAATAGTGTAACAGTATTTGACAATTTCCAATTTAGTGCTAACAACATATGCAGTAAAGTTGAGACCCCTATTTACTGGTAAGAAAACTTTTAAGCTATGTGAGTTAATTGGGGGAAATATGTTTATTTGTTCTATCGTACTCCTTTTCTAGTCTTGAACCACACTTTACTCTGCCATAACATCACTTCCACTGGCATTCAAGCTTTATAAAACAACTTCATTTTCCTTAAACAGGCAGTCAATAGATACAGAGAAGCCAAACTGAGCAGCCTCAACAAAATAAAATTAATATCAGCAGCAAATCCTCTTGCTGTAGACTTCAGATATAGTGCACATGTACCAAAGTTCTAGCATTGTTGAAAATGTGCACAGATAGTTATTTGTCCCTCGCCTTTGATAAACTTGGTTAGTTCATCAGTTGTGGATTTTAATCGCTTTCTCAAGGTAAGTGTAGCGACTTCTCTTTGGGGCTTTATTGAAGTGGTCAAGCCCTAGCCAAGGCCTAGGGTGGGACATGTTACCTAAGGAAAGGAAACAAGGAAAATATTTTATCATCAATGCACAAAGATGTGACAGGCAATCTGTACTCGAAAATAATCATGCAAATACAGTACTACGTATACTATAATATGTACTATTTAGCCAACAAACTCATGCACTGCAGCAACAATCTGTAAAATGTGTATTCACTAAAAGGTGAGCTGAGTATTTAATCTCACCAATTAAGTTATACATTGTGAAGGGACAAACCTGGTGAGTTTGTTAGCAGGGGAACTCACCAGATTTTTACCTGCAAAATGTATAGTTAAATTGGTTAGATGAAATGTTCATCACATCTCAACTCACCTTTTACTGAATAGACCCCAATGTGCCAAAAGATTGGTGGTGGTTGTTTATATATTTTGGTTGAGTATAACTTATCGGATATGTAAAACATATACAAATGCATTCAGGCACTAAAAAAAGTACAAACATGAATTTAAAATATGAGCAATATGTCTGCTGTGAAATACATTATAGTAGAAACACATTTCACCCAACCTTGAAGAGACTATCTTAAAATTGTGACAATCCCTAACAAGCCACCAATTTATGCCACAGTTGGTTACATGAAAACCTTTACTAAATTAAAAAACATCCCCTTGCTTCCTGTTGTATTGCTTTCAGACCAAGACATACAGATGCTATCACTGGTAACTTCACATGTGTATGTGATACAGCAGATGAATATGCTGTTCTGTAGATCTAGGCTATAAAGCAGACCATTGCTATTAGTTCTAGGTGTTTAGGACACACAGATGTCCTTATCTCTAAGGATGTATAGCTGACCATCTTAAAAAAAGTTGCTACATTTGTAAGGAACACATAACTTTAACCCATAAAAACTACAAATATAAATGCACATTTGGGGTTCATGTGCATGTACCTGCTCCCTCAGAGACCACCGTACAGTGATTGCACAATGATAAACATACACTCTTTGAGATTCTGACTAGATACGGTTTGGTACCATATACAAAACACATGTGTATGAGTGCGCATGTTAGCAGCAGCAATGCAATTCTGATCATTAGGAAGCAAGCAAAACACTTCATAGATAACTCTCACACACCCGCTCTGAACAATGTGTTGACACTTACCGGGCTGTGGCTCAAAGTCTTTCAAGCTCACTTCATAATCCTCTTCATTTATGTACTGGTGTCGACCCATCATTACAATGGCAAATTTAAACTGGAACAAATAGATTTTTGAAGTTTTATGAAGGATGTATACAAATGACTGTTTACAGACATTGAACAAAAGTTGTACATATATATATTCTACATATACAAATGTCTATTTATAGATATTGAACAAAAGTTGTAAATATATTCTACATTTACAAATGTCTATTTACAGATACTTAACAAAAGTAGTATATATATTCTACATAAGTCAATATTGACATTTAAATAACTTTTTGTTTTCATTTTTTCACAAGAGAAAGGTTTAGTGACCTTTAGGATGATGTACTTTTAATAAGTGATCAGTTTTTCCAGAACTTTAAAAAAAAAATCCTTACCTATGTTTGAGCAAATATTGGTAATATTTTTTATATTGATAAAAACATATACTATTGCCTAAAAATATAATGAAAATCAAATCCATAGAAGTACAAACCTTTTCAAACTCTTTCTCTTGAATCTCGAGCATTGTTTGGATTCTCTTCATTACTTCTCTGAAAGTTTCACCCTGAAATTAACAGGAATTCTGTGGTGAGTCAAAAAGGTTCAGAAATATCTACAATCCTATGAAATTTGCAACTAGTTATTTAACAAAAACGAGACAAATCTAGGTCCTGCTCTCCTAGAAAACAATTGCAGCATTTCAGTTACCATATATACACACACACACAATCATATACTCCGTAGGAATCAAAAACACAAATGATACCAAACCCAATTCAGTTAAAAATAACCACGGTAACTTGGTACAAAATGTTCAATTTCAGCACAGATTCAGAAAATGAATGTAGATTTAACCTGATGAAATAACAGTGCTGTATAAATAGTTAAACAACAACAACAAAAATAGCAAAAAAACACAATACACAACAGTCAAAGTAAGGATTAAACACAGAAAACCTAACTCACAAAAACAGTATTTATTGAGTCTGTTGAAAACCAAAATATAATGTTATTGTCCTCGTCTTTTAAGATCCAAGATGGTTCTGAGTTGTTCACATTCAAAATTGTTCCTTTCAGAGAATATAGCTTTAAACGTGTTTCCAAAACGCCAGCCCCCGTGAGAGGTATATAATAATTTGCAATTTTTATAGAGCCTCAAAGCACTTTACAAAATATATAAGCAGACATAAAAATGAACCCCTTCCCGCTTGTAGGACATTCTATGCCGTCCTATTTTTTAGTGCCTAGAGGCTTGTAGGACAGCATAGAACGTCCTGCATTAAACAGCTCATCGTGGTTCCTGTGGGAATCCCACTGCAGGGACATGCATGCAGGGTCCCCACTGTCAGGTGAGGGCACTTTGAGTGGCCTTACTCTGACACAGAAAATGTAGCCAACGCTCAAAGTGAGAGTCTGCTCCATTTTACTGTAAAAAGCTGCAGGACACTCTAACAGCTCATTGCATTTCCCACTGATGAGCTGTGCTGAGGATCCCGCTGCAGTGGGATCCCCAGTGTCAGATGAGTCCACTCTTAAGAAATGTAGCGAATGCTCAAAACGAGAGTCCGCTACCATTGTGGCATACCAGCGCGCTTGAACTTCAGGGTTCGGGCAAGCATCTGTGACGTCACGAAGTATCGTGGGATGTCAGCAGGGACCGACAGGGTCTATAGAGACACTGATCAGGTCCCTGCTTGGATCGTGATCGGCAGCCAGAAACAAAAAGACACCGGTTTGGTGCTTTGACTGTTAAGGACCAAAGCACCTTCCGGCATGAAGGGGTTAAGAGTTCCTGATGGACAGATGAGCTGACTGAATGTCCTGATAAGAGGTGGGTACGTCTGCAATGATGGTGCCTCTGATTGAGCATGGTAAAGAGTCCCAGAATGTGGACAGCAGCAAGGCTGAATGCCCAGGAACTTGAGTTTGTCTTTATTCTGGGCACTGACAGGAGGGATATGTTGTCTGCCCGATGTGAGAGAGATGGTCTATAGAGCATCAGAAGCTCTTTAAATCTTTGCTCCACTCCATGAGGTCTGCTAAGCAACTGTGGATGAGGCATGTCAGGTCTTTAGTATCTGGGGCAAAGGTGAAGCAGAATTGTGTGCCAGCTGGATAGCAATGACATTTTAGGCCATACTGGCCAATGATGTCCCCCGGTGGTTGCAGATAAATTGCAAATAGCATGGGACGCAAAATGGAACATTTTGGCACTCGGCAGGCAAATTCTGTGGGTGCCGATGAACATGATCTTGATGTTATTCTCTCTCATCTACCAGTGAGGAAAGATTTAAACCAGTTTCGAACTGTTCCTCCTACACCACATATTTGCTATAGGTGCTGTATTTAATTTCCATACTCAGTGGTGTCAAATGAAGCTGAGAGATCCAAGAGGATTAGGATGGAGTAATCGCCTTTGTCTCTCACCTTAAGGAGATCATTTAGCACTTGGAGTAGCGCTGTTTATGTCCTGTGGTGGCATCTGAAGCCTGACTGGAAGGGATTAAATATATTGAATAAATATTAATCTAATACCGTGATAGATGGGTCCCCAGTTGAGTTGCCACTACTTTTTCAATGATTTTCCCCAGAAATGGAAGGTTGGATACTGGTCTGTAATTTGACATGCAGTCTTGGTCTAATGAGAATTTCTGTAGGAGAGGTTTTACCACTCTTTTAAAACATTTTTTAGATCATCTGGGAAGTTTTCATTGAAATGATGGAGTATTTGTGAGGACATTATCCTGCAGAGCTAAGGTAGAAAAACCCTAGGTAGAGAGACGCAAACACAAAACACTGAGTTGTAGTGAACAAAACAAAGTACATGTAATACAGTGTAGACTCCCCACTGCCCCAGCATATAGTTAGTTAAAATTCCGATGATGATTAGCACAAATGAGCTACCTCACTGGATCCATCATTGAAACGGACAAAAATCTGCAGATGGTACATCCATGACTTTATTTTTATACTTCGATACTAATACCTACCAATATGCTAAAAAAATATGATCATTTTCAGGTTAACGTTATCATGAACAAAAATATTCAGCAAATAATGCAAAAAATTAAAAAATAATATTGAATTTTTACATAATACAAACATTATATTATCGAAAAATTGTTTGCAGACATTTTAAATGATTCAGATCTTGAATGTGCTAACAGAGGCAATACATTTACCTGTTGTATCCTTAGCAAAAATGGTACCCCAAATGTGCCAAACACCTCTTTGTGAAAATGTGCAACAGTAATCAGCATCTCATTTTCTTTTTCTATGTCCACCTGGTCCAGAGGTATTTCCTGTTGAACAGTTAAACACATGTTTATACATCAGGGAAACCATACATGACATATTTAAGATTTTATTCTCCTGTTCATTTAAATATTTAAACACTGCCATCTCCAAAGAGACCTACCTCCTTCTGATTAAAATAAATATAATATGCTTTAGATTTTATTTTAATCTGATATATATATATATATTATTATTTTTGTGGCGTTTTCTTTCATTTCATGTAAGTACAATAAGCAAGGGGCGGTCCCCAATGATCTCCTAGATTTAACTATTAATGTAGTTAGCATAATCTCTAGTAACTGTTCACTAGTAATGCACAACTAGTGAATTACTCTTTGTTTCTATTTTTTCCTTCATTAGCATTTAGTTTTTAGGACTTATTGCACTATTAGTATAGTCCTTAGATCTATAAATTGATCTTTGCACATTTGGAGCAGTATCAGTTTACCATCTGACCCAAGATTCTAAATGTCAGCTGCCACATAGATAAATTCAAACAAAGAGGGATCAATAAGGTATTTTATTTGTATTTGAATTTTAAAAAAACTTGGTTATTTGATAAGATACGATATGGGTATATACATAGTGCAACCTACCTTATTATTATATTATTATGATAAATTATTATGTAGCCACAAGCGACATTACAACCTAACCTTTCTCAGCCATCTGAAATTTTACATTTTGAAATGTAAGGGTTAATATATACTGATCAATTTAGTTTCAATATCTCTCTGAGATCTCTCAGGGGCTACATGTGGGATTTTAGTGTGGCAACAGTATACCTGATCATCCTACAGCTTCTGCTGCTTTACATTACTGACTGGGATTACACAATTCAGTTTGTGATTGGCATGCATTCCTCCATATAAAAATCATACAATTTGAGATCACTAATTCATGTGAAAACTTGTAAAATAACTGATCTACTAAAAAACACCTGCCCACTATTCACCTCTATCCGAAATGTTCGACTCGTTGCAGGTGATAAGCATTCCAACAGTTCTTCTTCCTGGTGCACTCCAATAATTTTGTAGCTTACAATTTCAAGTAGCCTATAAACAAATTAAATTGTATCTTTATATTCATATATCATACCGCATAACAGTCAAATAAAGGTGTACAATAAAGAAAAAAACACATTGGAATATGTTCATTTAACATTCGCGCTGCCATTTAGACTGTGATGGATGATACATTAAAATCTCTCTTTTCGATCGTCCCAACTTAAGAAGGAGGGTTATGGTACATATGATTTTTTTTTCTTTTTTTTTTTTTTACATAGACCAAAAACAGGCGACCATATCACTGACAGTGCTACTGCTACTGCTACTGCTAAATGAATGCATCACCACATGCAAATTGCATACTCTCTATTGTAATAAATAATTTGCACATGGGGGCCACAAGACCATGTCAAACAAGCATTAGGACAGACAAATTTAAGTCAAATTGGTTGGGGGGGGGTGACACCAGACATGGGTTGGGGGAGGGAGAGAGACAACAGACATGGGGCAGTGAGAAAGACAGACTTGAGGGGAGATGAGAGATATCCATGGGTAGAGGAATAGACAAACATGAGGGAAATAAACAAAAGAGGGGAAGATAATGGGGGAGAGGAGAAAGACAAAAGGGGGAAACCTGAATAGCATGTGGGTGAGCGAGACAGACATTGATGGCGTGGGGAGAGAGGAACAGACAGGGATGGCATAGAGGGAGAGACAGAGTGAGATAGACATTGAATGTGTGACTGTTTGGTTGAATGTGACATTGTATGTGTTACACTGTGTGTACGTGTGGCTGCATCTGACATTGCACGTGTGTGTTCATGTGCCTGCATATGCATGTGACACTGAAAGTGTTACCGCATGTGTAAATGCCTGGGGGCAGCAAAATATATGTTCGCCTAGGGTGGCAAAAAGTCTTGCACCGGCCCTGCATGTGAGAAATCGCTCTCACAATCACAGAAGCAAAATCATTTTGTTTTTTCCCAAGTGTTCATTAGAATAGTGACTTTTTTTGTTTTTTGCACATAAACCGTACTTGCTTGAATATAACATTTGTGATCAAGGCTCCACTAACCTCACATTATTGTCTCAATGAGACAATCTGATCCTTAAAGATTCTATTTCTACATGAGCTCTCCTACTTATTATGTGAAAAGGCTGAGCAGGTGATGCTTAATAACCAGAATTTTATCTTTATGAGCCAGACAATTACGGTGGCATGGAATATCATCTGTCTGGGGGGAAAAAAAGTGAATCTTAATGACTTAGCAGTCATAATGTGCATGCGTTTGTGAAGTCTTGTTGATGTGAAGTCAGTGCATTATTAAAAATATTTACTGACTAGTTCGCGTTATAATTTACCTCAGTTTACCGGATCCTTTATCGGAGAGTTCAACCGCTCTTTTACATTCTTCTAGAAGATCCCGAACACAACCATGCTTATCTGGATATAGTGTTATTTCCTACAAAAAAAAACATAGTAATGGAGGTGTTAACTGTGACAAATTCGAAACTTAAAGAGGGATTAAACCTTAAATTACAGTTTTATTCAGGGAAAAGAATTACACTTGCTTACTTAAACTGCATTCTTGAAGATGCTCAGTGTGCACTGTTCAAAAGAAAAGTGTCTCTTTTCGTGGGTCTAACTAAAGCCTTGTAAGCTGTAATATCACAGAACTATACGAATTATCATCTTGGACATTCTGAGTCAAATTTCCTACTGTTGATCACTATTTAGAAACACTGTCCAAAAGGTGTTTTGAACAGGCAAAAGCAGTATAATGCCTGATTAATACTGACATTTTGTATTTGGTCCCTCTAACCTTTTTATTTCTTTTCAGCCAACATTTAGACACAAAGTCATTTCTAAAAGCAGTAATCATTTTAAATAGTGTCTGTATTTTGTGTATTCATTCACTTCAAATAAAATATTTGAATTAATACAGCACACATTTAAACAGGTCCCTACTTGCACTTTTCAAACACAAAAGGTTTTTAATCACTGAAATGAGGGAAAGAAACAAAATATCATACTAAATTAGGCTGAAAAAACACATGTAGTCCATATAGTTCATTTCCACACACCCATTATTTATTGATCTGGAAGAATGCAAAAACAAAACGAGACACTTCTAATTTCAGTTCAAAGGGAATAAAAGTCATCCTTAACTCCATGTTAGTTGGACTCAAGAGAGATCAGCAATACTTTAAGTACTTTTAATTGTGATAACCCTGCATGTATTTCATTTCTACATAACCAACCACACCTGTGGATTATTCAGGAAACAACAGCTCAGAAGAACTTTACAAATTACATCTGGTTTAGGAAAATAGCTTGTCCTCATTGCCCTTTATTAGCAAGTACATCTACCATGATAAAAGTTTGGGATGACAGTTCCATCAAAAACCACCTATCTACGTGATCAAGTCCATTCTTGCCTCTATTTGGAAACAGACTATTCCCTGCCATATCAGATGTGTCTAAATTTCAGGAGTGAACTTTTCAAAATCTAATTTGTATAAAATTAAATATTTTATCCCAATTAAAAACGTTAGGGGTTGTGAAACTGAAGGCTAATTCATACACATCTAGTGGGATTGTCCAGTGTTAAAAAAACGGCGGGCAAAACTTGACCAATACCGCGCAAAAATTATCCTCTGTCGGGTACAACTATGGCTGAAAACTGGCAAACGGTGGGTCCAAAGCTGGCAGCAGCAAGCAGTTGGGGGAGGAGGGGTGGTCAAAGCTGGCACCGGCAAGCAGTTGGGGGTGGGGTCAAAGCTGGCACGGGCAAGCAGTTGGGGGTGGGGTCAAAGCTGGCATGGGCAAGCAGTTTGGGGGTGGGGGGGGCAAAGCTGGCACCAGCAAAACTGTTTGGAGGGGCACAATGCTGCCAGTTACAAGTATGTATATATAAAATAGACAAGAACAAAAGGAAAAAATCAGTAGTATTTGACCAATTGGTGTATAAGAATCTCATGGATTCAAGGTGAAGACTTCACTCAAATGCAGATAAAGATGGGACAACAGTAAAAATGAATAAACCTACGTCTACGTCAGAGACCTAAATGTGTTGTATTTTTCCACTGAAGATGAACAACCACTATACAAGCTATTGAAACTTACAGAGCAGCAAGGATGATGTGCAACTATCACAGAAACATTCCATCATTGTACCCAGAAATTGTGCTGTTTTTGAGTATTAGAAAGTTAAAGTAAACGGCAGTGTTTATGTGCAAGCAGAAAACAAACTGTTGTGTGTGAGATTTACTCTGCTTTGGTGTTTATATTTATATGCCTGGATAGCTCCATTCCTGGTGGGTACTACATGCAGTCCCATTCCTTCAAAATGAAATTAATTGTATTTTATCTACTTACCTCTTCTCTAAACTGACTATTTAACCATATACATTTGAAGCTCCTCCTGTTTTCAAAGTCTGTTATTTTCATTTTAAGCTGAAAAAAAAAATTGTGTTATAAACTTGTATAAATAAATGTAGCATTTTTTTTTTTTTTTTAAAGAAAACAGAAAGGACCTACCTGTTGATAGTATAATTTCTTGGGTTGCCTTGGCTTGAAAAACTGTAGAAGATCTCTTAAAGTTCCTTCATAATTATGCCTAAGAGGGTTACCAGGACCATCCCTGTAACTGTAAATATTGTGCATGGTTAATAGCTTGTAAATACAAGACACAATGCTGCTAAACAAGTTGAATGTGTCACTATGTTTTGGTTCTTGATTGCTGGATACATAACTGCATGTGTGTCACCAGAATAAGTGTGATTACCACATGAAATAGGTGAGTGGGTTCTTCACTTGGGAATAGGTCTTCCCTTTGTATCTACAGTGTCATACTTTCTTCATCTGTTATGAATTTGTTTCTAGCATCCATCACTATTCTTAAATCAGGACACAAAAAGCCTGATTTAAATGGTGTGTTCCTAGCTGTACAGTATAAGATATATTTTAGAGAGGGAGTACACTTTTTTTCTTTTAATGAGTCCACTTTATGCCTGATTAAAAAGCCACATGGCTTTTTAATGGCAGACTGATAATCAGTGTTTGACTTTCAAAAGAAATTTGAATCCATTCTGAATGGTAATTCTCTTATCGTTCTCTGTGAATTTGCGCCTACAAAAGGCATTTATTCAATTATAGTCCAATTCAGCCAACCTTAGTTGAGAAATGTAAATATTCACTCACCCTTGAGATTTGAAAAACTGCAGAAGCATTGGATCAGTATTAAGTCTTTGTGCAACGGTTTTCGCAACCTGTGGAAATAACAGACTATAATGAAACCCTTCCTCTAAATGTGGCCCAAACATATATATCATTTACAAAAGGAGTTTAGTTTTAAATCCAAGAGGATCTGGCTGCCAAATTATGTGCGCTCCCCAAAAAATAAAGAAAAATAGGAAGGTGTACCGTTTTCATGATCAATCTTACTGATGGTCCGAGCCTTAGAAACATGAACAATGAAACAGCTAGCAAAAAAATCTGAAGGATAATTTGTAGACACTTGATAACAAAAAAATCATGACAGTACCAATGTGAAAGTCCAAATGAAGGCGTCAACGTCCAACATATTTAACTCAAGAAGAAATTGACAATGCAATAAAATGTAACTTTTACTAAAAATATATTTTTTTTATCAAGAGGCCTATTTCAGTTTCATTATCGTATTTGATTGAATATACGGCAAAAATCAATGCTCATTTGCACTTATTATAAATAAAGCGTGATTTTCAAAAACAATCAGGAATGACCACTATTCCTTATAAAACCAAAACAGCCAGTCAGTGGAAGCCGCATGCCAGTGTGTAGCAGTGAAATGCGTGTCAGGCTTCTGCAGTCATTGAGGTGTTCCACAGAGAGCATCATCTTCTCCGTAGCCTTTTTCAATTTCTTGACATGCAGTTTCACAACATTGAAGGGCTGGCAGGCAAAGCATTAGACACTGAGCAGCAGTGATACACATCTGATAGGGCATATTTAGTAGTCAGACTATTCATGTCTTTAATTAGCAATGTAATAGTTTGCTCAGCTGTTAACCCTTGACTGGTTATTTTATTTTTATAATGAATAGCGGTCATTTCTAATGATAAATATCACTACAATCATTAAATAGATATTTGTGTCCACTAATGGCACTAAGATTTAATACAGGTTGAGTGTCCCTTATCCTAAATCCTCGGCACCAGGAATATTTTGGATAACGTGCCATTTGGGATAACAGATCATTTTTCCCACTAAGATATACTGAAGGCTCTCAAAACTCATGAAATACAGTATTATAAATGCAAATACTTTATAGAGCAAATAAATCACTTTGATTGTGAAGTGGCTGTGATGTGAGGCATCATTGAGAACCTGCCGTTGGTGCGTCAGACCTGCACATGGGCCATTGTCTGACCCATTGTGGGTTTGGGGGAATCTGAGCATTCATGGAAAGACTATAATTGCAGGTTAAGGGGGCTAGACACTGAATAAATGGTTGTGTGATTGTATTCTGATAGGCATGTGTGTGTGGCAAAAGCCCAAAAAAATTCTGGATACCTGATCATTTTGGATAACAAATTTCTGGACAAGAATACTCAACCTGTAATGAAAATCATATGGTGTGGTGCAAACGAGCTCTATTTTTTTAATAAAATGTAATTAAAAAGTTAATTTTAGTATTGAGATGCTACCATAAGAAAAAGTATATATATATATATATATATATATATATATATATATATATATATATATATATATATATATCCTGTTACAAATGAGGGTTTCTGTATCCGTTGCTAAACCCTTATGTTCTATAAAATATAACCCAATTTAACATTTTAACTTTTTTGATTATTACATCAAAGTTGTGTGTCCAGTAAAAATCACAATGCTAGCTGTCAATCTGAAGGGAAAAAAACCTACAGACACCTGTGAAACATATAATTTAATATTTATGTATTGAGATTTTATATAGGCATGCAGAACACATGTCTGTTAAACAAAGAGCGCCAGAGAAAAGTGATAGATAATTACACGACAGGACATAAAATAGGTGGTAGAAATACAGAGTGATCACACCCAAGAAAATAATGACAAGCACAGAAGGAACTAGGTTGATACTGGGGTGTGGAACTTGTCGAGTCCCACAGATCTGGGATGAGACCAAATCTCTGGATCCACATTAAATAATTGATGTTGAGAATGGAAAAATAATATTAGATAGTGAAAGCGGAAAGAGCAATAGAGATAAGAGATTAGTGGGTATACAGGTTAGGGAGACTGCATCACTGTGAAGCTAGGACGCATACCGTTTGATAGCTTATCATAAAATAGACTTCTGTATAAAATATTTATCCATACATTCCAATTACCATTTGGGATATTTTGCTATCCGCTAGCTTGAATCACTCTAAAAAGTAGATTTTTAGGAGCATATTAAAATTTTAATAAATGCATAAATTTTTATAAAAATCAAATCAGAGTTGTCCTTTTAATACTGGGTAACAAGTGCAAGCACATCTTACTTTGCGTCAAAAGGCAGGTTTGCTTGAATGATTTCAATTATGCTAAAATATATATATTTCTACAGATTCATATACATACATGTGAATAGCTCATTCTATTGGAGAGTGTTACAACGAATCCAGGATCATTTGGGATTGTTTTGTCGCAAAAAATCACATCAACACGGTGGTAAAGGTCTCTGAAGTATTCTTTTGCTGTAGGCAATTCACTGTTATCATTCTCTGGATCATCTCTGTTCAATACAAAAAAAAACCATAGTATTTTATACCTCTGCCATAAACAGAAATATGCTGTGCATAGTCAAGAAAGAAGTACTTTGGCAAAATACAAAAAAACGACATACATTGTAAACTGATTTCCTCTTAGTCCAGTCACCTCACAGTGAGTATTCTCATCTGTGAACGGGGACACATACCCTCTCGGCCTGCAACAAGGCCATGTGTATTTGCATATTCCATGGTGAGTAGCATCCCAGAAACTTATGAGCAGTAACGTTTTATTTATTGGCAGTAGAGGGCGGTTGTTGACTTCCGCATGTACTAACTAAAACAAAATATATCAACCGTGGGTATATAAATGTAGCATTGCCCAGAATCTAAGCGGCAGCCTTTGCAGTGTCATGTAACAATCTGGACTCCAGTGTGGGAATTCATCTTACAACAACCTGAAGAACCTTATGGCCCAAAGGCTGCATCTCCAGATACAAGATCTTCTAACTTGCAATGGCGTGCAAATATATGAATGGAGGACCCTGCTGCTGCTCTACAAATCTGTTCTACTGAAGCTTGCATTCAGAAATTTACTGGGCGACACCTCAGCAGCTTCGTATGCTGAAGAAATTACCTTGTTAATTAATTTGAATATGGTGTTTACAAAGTCTTTACAAACACTTTGGAAAAAATGAACATATGTTCAATTTTTCTGTAGTGATTTTTTGTTGGATTATTGCAGAAAAATTTTCTATGGATGATCTCTCGACTGAGGTTGGCGATACCTTGGCGCTCAAATGAGATAAATTTTGTGGTACCATCTTACATTGGAGTAACAAATAGATTGACCAGGGTGGTTTATTCAGAAATATGCATCGTTTGAACTCACAAGTGAGTTTTCTTCAAGCATTTTATATTAATGAAAAATAATGTTGGCTTCTTTACTTGATACATTGTTTAATCCCACCACTTGCAGACTAATCAATCTCAAGACCATCTTGAATGCACTACTGATATCTGTACCATATGTTGCTCTGCCAATCCCCATTTTGTACCTTATTCAAATTAATAAATATTGCTGTTATCTGAACAAATCTAGAACAAAAAGGTTTTCTATGATGTCCCTTAGAGTTAAGGCATAACGGATGGCCTTTAATTCTATGTAGTTTGACTAGATAAATCTGTCTGCCTCCACTTTCCCTGCTAAACTAGTGGAATAATAGACTTGACCAGCATCGGACTCTGGTTCTGCTGCCATGCTTTTGTAAATAACTTTAGTGCAGAAATCTGATCTTCCTTCTAGACTGAAGGATGGATCGCTTAGATCACCAACTAATTCAAGTTTCACTTTCTGCATGAATGCGGGTAGACTGGTGGCTTCTTGAAGACATATATACGTCATGCATCTTTAAGAATGTTGGAGGCGATCAAGGGGTGTTTTCATGATGCCTCCAAGAGGGTGCATCAGGCACACTGAAAAACCCCTGAAAGAAGAGCCCAGGTGAAGTATCTCCTTCAAATCAGTAAACAGAAAGAACAACTTTATTTAAAACACTTCTTTACAGGTTACAGCAATGCACTTTTAATAACATTATACTCACTTTTGAAACACTATAATATCACCATCCATAAGCTCATCGAGGGCTTTATCAAGAGACACATCATAATCTTGAATTCGCTCGGTTAAATTGGGTTTTACTTCCTGCGTGGAAAGCAAATACATCAGTGGTTTTGTACCTCAACAGCAATACTAACAGTATGGAAGTATTTACAAGAAACAAAACAAAAAAAACAGTAGTTATGGGCCAGAGAGCTAAAAGTGGAAGCACATGGATTATTTCTGCAGTTTACTCCACTTCCAGAAGTTTGCCCCACAACTAACCTTTACAAACACCCCAATATTGTATGATTCACTTCCTTTTTTTTTTTTATAATATATTTCAAATGTATGGTCAATCATATATAGACAAATACCAGTGAGTATATTGCGATATCTCAGATGGGGTACTGAACACTCACCAACTAGAGGTGCACATAATAGATTTCCTCACCCTTCCCTCCCCTTCAACCAAGTAACTGAAGGCACAGAGCACAATTTGACATATTTACAACACTGATTTGGGAAATGTTCAATGCTCATAAGAGCGCTAACATTTTAAACCAGCACATCTAGAAATTGTATTTTAATATCTGAATAAGAGAATAACAAATAATCAAATGGTTATTTTATACCTCATAGAGGATAAGATCAGATCCTTGCAGAAATCCTGCTCTTTCACACATAACTGGTAGTAGATCACCTATTGGGATACAGAGTAAAAAAAAAAAGAACATAAGAAGTCACTAGGAATCAGTAAGGAGCACAACAATATAAAGCCTTAGAGTATACAACTTACGTATTTTACAGGATATAGGTGTGTATATATGCCCGCAGTAGTTTAAACTTCGACTCTTGGGGTCATACATTTTTAGAAACAACATCACATCATCTGTTCAGAAAAGAAACCGTAAGACAAGGTTTGCAAAAAAAACACAAAGTAACAATGTCAATAATAAAAGAATAATGTAACATTGACATCTCATTTATATATTGATACAGATATAAACATTCGCTATATTTGCTGGAATATAAGGGAAATGCTCTGAAAAAGACCCCTCTCTCGTCTTATAATGAGATTATAATAATCAGCAGAACATGGGTAATTTTTATGCACCATGCGCCCCAGCTCTCTGTGGCAGAGTTGCTGCTGTTCCTAAATGCTTCCACTCTGTCCATTTATCATACTTTCTTCTGCGAGAGATAAGTGAGGATACTCTATCTTAGTATAGATCATCCTTTGATTCCAGTATTTTTTTTTTATACCATCATACTTTGCAAGTGTGGAATCCAGTAGTGGTTTTGTGGATGTGTTTATTGCAGAGGCAGTAAGCATTCACATGTGATCAGTTTACAAAGTTGAGAGAAGACAGGTTTAAGCTATTAAACACTGTTTTATAGCTTAAGCCTGCATGTATGTAATTTGTTGTGTGTTTTTCCTTGAGTTCCATGAGTCCACATTCTGGAACTCAAGGAAAATGACTGCGTTCAAATCACAAACATTTTACAACAAAAATATCACAGACAAGATTTTCTAACATGCACAAGCAACAATGTCATCTACTTGCTTTCATGCACATGTGGCTTGCAGCATAGCACCACCAGAGAATGGAAAAGTCTGCTAAGGAGAACATATTGGAAACACAAAGTCTAAACAAAGCAGTCTCTCAACATTATATAGACCACCACAATAAAATCCCAGGTTCCTGTCTTTCTCTGCAATCTGCAAAATCCCTACAAATTGAAGAGAAGGTGACCATGTTAGATATTTTGGACACGGGGAAATGTTTTGAATATTTGAGAAGACCGACAGTAATTCCCTTTGGTCCTAATGAGGGTTTGAGTCGTATCACTTTATTTGATTATCCCTAAATCCTTGCGTCTCCTTTTTTTACATACAGTCTTACAATTTATTTGCAATTGGTGTTAACCAGTTTGAAAACAGTTACATCTTAAAATATTTTAGTTACACTTACGATCTTTGTCGAACTTTGGAAGTGTTGCACCACTTGCAGCCATTTCTGGATCTACGGTTTCCAAAAATATTGTCCATGGATTTTCATTATCACTGAGTTCAATCATCTATAAATTACAGAAACAGAAAAGTTAAAGACATTAAATAAAACACATTTTAAAAGCATTGCAAAAATAAAGAGAGAAAAAATCTACTTCTAAAATAACTGGTCCCTATAATTTCTGCAGAGGATAGTTTTACACATGCAAAATGCGTTCAAAATTACTTCCTCGCACTTTGTATTGCGTTCTCTCATTTTGATTTTTAGATCATAACATGAGGGGTGATGACACTTATTAAGATTGTTACACTCATGGTATGAGCTTGATAGACACAACACAAGTAAATTATTGGGATTGACTGGTTACGACTCTCACCCAAGAATGCAAGACAATATTGTATATATCTTGGAATATTAGAACGTTTTACTGGCAATGTAATTTATGTGTTTGGAACTGATACATTTTAAGTGTATTGTATGTAAGTCATCTTTGGTAGAATTTACTCTTCAATCTAGGAACATGGAATATATAACTCTGGTACTTTTAAACACAATTAAAATGAATTCTATAAATGCAAAAGGCATAAATTCCCTTCCAAAAACTAAATAGTAATACCAAGGGGGATGATGAGCATCATAGTCAGAGACAAAGTTGTACGGGCAGACAGCGGCGGTTCATAGAAGATAAAACAAGCCGGGTTCTGGTTATCAGCAATAGTATCAATGTCAAAAAACAAACCAAAGTCAACATCAGGAAAACTAAAACAAAAACACACCTAGGTTCAGAGTACTGGCTCACAAAACAGGCGATGACCTGTCTGTGTTTGAGTCCAAGGTAAAGTTATAAAAAGGAACAAAATAAAAAGGCAGCTGCTATGGAGGAGTGAAAGAAGACCTGAGCACCAGAGCATGTGAAAAGACTCTGTCAAGTCTGGAGTGGGGTCCGAGTTAACATCTGTCACAGAGTGTCAAATGGCAGCACCTACTCTCTACTAAAATTGTAAACTTTTAGCTAAACAGAAAGCAGTTTGTTCGCTGAAGGATGTAGAGCAGTACAATAATTAGTGTCTGCAGGCAACAGTGCAGCATGGTGGTGGTGGTTCCTTGCACGTTTGGGGGTGCATTTCTACAACTGGAGTTGGAGATTCAGTCAGAATGAATGAATAAATAAATAAATAAACTCCTCAATTCTGAGACGTACAGGAAGATACTTATGCATTATGCAATACCACCAGGAAGGCATCTGATTGGCCCCAAATGCATTCTGCAGCATAACAACCCCAAACACAGAGGCAAAATCATGAAGCAAGTGATGGCCAGAGAGTCCTGATCTCAGCATCATTGATCTGTGATTATGAGAAAGAAGCAGCTGAGGCTGCCTATATTCACATAACCGCTGGGTTTAGTTCTCCTAGAATAACTGATGCTGTTTTGAGAGTAAAGGATAGTCACACCATATACTGATTTGACTTAGATTTTTCCGTTCACTCACTTTGTATTTTGTTGATAAAAATAAACCGTTAACATGCCTATTTTTAACACATTCTTACTTTACAGAATGTTTTCACACCTGCCTTAAACCTTTGCACAGTACTGGACTGCATCAAAAAAAAGAGACAGGTAGACAGTTTACAGATTTAGATAAGAAATAATTACAGTTTTGCTGGAATCCGCTTCATAATCCAACATTGCTGGCCTTTTTGTTCCATTACTCCTGGCTTGCATTGGCCATAGCCGGATCTGATCCTGTGGGAATCCCTGTACGGAGAGAGAGAATAATCAATACTTTTAGAAAGCACATTGCAAATAGTGTAAAAAGAAAAAACATCTTTTCATTCTCTGCTACTCAGGGCCTCAGAGAACGAACTTATATTGTGCATGCACACATTATTAGGGATAGGGAGTGTTGTGGAAAACAAACAGATCATTTGTTTTTATTTCCTTTTCATGATGCAGCACTTGTCTGGACTACCCCTTTAAAGGACAAGTGAAGCAAAACATTAAAAGGGCCACAAAACTTTTTTTTAGAAGCGCAAGTGAAAAATGAGTTGTCCCTGCTCTGAAGATAGACTGGCATTTACTTTTGATAGTAGATCCTTTGACTCGCAGCTGCCATTCTTCATAGGAAGCAAGACAGCCTGGTCAGGTTGGCAACTGCCTCTGTCTACCAACACAGAGAGAGACCATAGTTTTTGCATGGGATCAGCAGGAGGGACCTTTTGCTGATCCGCGTATCTGTGTATGACTGTGTTTACTTATAACTTTGTGTGTGTCTCTGTAAAATCTGTAACTGTATAAAAGTGTCTACTGGTGTGAAAAGATTTAGATTTTAAATTGTTTTTTGAAGGGAGAGGTCCCAAAATAAAATTTTGCCCCTGGAGCCCGAAAGATTGATTCTTCAAAGTACAGAGTCTCTTTGTAGTGCAAATAAAACATGAACACCTATCAACAGTCCTTCCATTATAATATATTTAGGGAAGAATTTAGAAAGACAATGGAACATCCTTCTGGACAATTTTTGGGCAATCATAGCTTGTTTCATGATGGGAACACAAACAAGCCAGCCTGATTAAATTCTATTTGACAAATGTAAAATTCAGGTGTGACAATTTAACCCCTTAACGCATATGGACGTATATATACGTCCTGAAAAGCATGGTCCTTATATATACACGTCCTCCGTTTTCATGTAGTGTTGCGCTCCTTAGCGCAACACTACATGCCTGCAGCTACTCTCAGAGGCTGCTTCGGATCCCCCCCTCACCCGCGTGCGCGCATACGATCACCGTGAATGTGATCGTATGCGCGTTACCACACATAGGCAGTGAAAGCTGATCACTGCCTGTGTGTGTAAAGTGTTGCATGATGCCTCAATAGAGGCATCATGCAACACATTCTGTGCCCCCTGGATGATAGCGGGTGTGTGCTGTATCGGAGGAGCATGCTCCTCCGATACAGCGTGCCCAGAGGAGAGCGACGGAAGAGAAAAAAAATTTAATCTCTTCCGTCGCTCTGAAACCACTACTTGACTGCCCCTACAGGCAGTTAAGTATATTACAGTTAAAAATAGAAAATGAATTAAATAAATTAAGTAAATAAATGTAAAAAGTAAACCCTAGATCTACTGTACCTAGATCTAGGGTTAGGGTCATAATTAGGGTTATAGGGGGGTTCGGATGATTACATGGGTTAGATTAAGGGGTGGGGGTAGTTTTAGGGTTAGGGTAAATTTAGAGTTGGGGTAAATTTAGGGTTGGGGTTAAAAAGTCACTGTAGAAGAAAATAATTATAAAACAAAAAAAAAAACACTAATATTGTTTATTGCCCTATTACTTGAAATAAAACAGACAAACAAGGAAACATTGGTATTACTAAACTCAGTACAAATATTATAAATATAAAGACGGGGTCTTTTTAACCATTTGTAATTGTGTAAAAAAAAAAATTAGGTCAAAGTTAGAAAAGGTGTTTTGTATGGGATATTTTCATCATATTTTATATTTTTTTAATAGTAAATGATATCATATGATGAAAATAATAGTATCAAATGAAAGCCCTATCTGTCCTTTAAAAAATGATATATAATTTGTGTGGGTGGACTGAACACAAAGAAAGAAATTCACAGTTCAGTAAACGTATGACAAAAATAATGGAATTCTGGTCTTCAAGGGACATCAAATGCAACATAGCACTCGGTCACTAAGGGGTTAAACACTCAAAACACAGCTAGCAGTGCCCAAATTTAAATTTGACTTCCGAGTGAATTCAAAAATCCAACATGTGATATTTAGAGAGACATGGGAAATTGTATATCTAAATACATACATTAGATATGTATGTATGCATGTGTTAAACATGTGTCAATGTGCATGCTCCACATTTAACTATAGGTATCCACACCTCTGATATCTGTTCAGATCATTGAGATTACTGTTCATTAGGTTTGAATTCTGTATCTAAATATAATCTTATACTATGTATGTGAAGAGACTTAATAAAAAACTATTCTAAGTCTCTTCATCACATTCACAGCAAAAGTCTCATCACATACACAGCATAAGTCTCTTCACATACACAGCATAAGCAATATTTAGATTCTAGCCTAATAGTGCAAATAGTTCACCATTAAACAGAGTAAGTCATGACGGTGTTTCCAACAAGATTTATTCCAAATCAGAAATTATCCCAAAGTGACTTAAATATATGTCTATTACAAAGACTATGAATACACTATATATTCCCGAATTCAGCTGACTGGTTACCATTTGGGCTTCTCTCAAGTTAGGGAATTTAATGTACCGACTGAAATCTTAGAAGGCATATACTACTACATTTTATTCACTTGTGAAAATTGTCTAATCCTTTGCCTTTTAACCTAAACCTTTCCTATGTAAAACTCCTAGCTGTTACCTTTTGATGCACTTGTGTCTCCAACAAGCGCTGCCATGTGTGGGTCTGATAACTAACAAGCTGACCAAAGCTTCCTGAAAAGGTTGTGGCAAATGTTTGTAGACTTTAGGAGCCAAACAGATCCATTCAGAAGCTAGAAATTGTACTTACACAGAGTTCTATATTCTAAATACAGAAACTGTACTTCTCTAGAGTTGGATGTAAAACAGTTAGGAGCCAGCAGCTGGAATGTTGGGAGCCAGCAGCTGGAATGTTGGGAGCCAGCAGCTGGAATGTTGGGAGCCAGCAGCTGGAACATTAGAAGCTGTGGCTCCCAGGATTTGTCAAACCTAGAAAGACTTATTTCATGAACGTGCTGCTGTTACCGAAAGGTTCTTCACATTATTAGTTGTATTGCTTACCATGGTCTGTGAAAGATTTTGAACAAATTCTGCCAAAGTAGAACTTTTCAATACTTTGAACACAGTGTACTTGACTTTCTCTTCATCATACATATCATTGCCTTGATGCCCACAGAATTGGTCCTCTGCAACAATCTGAAATAGATAAGATGTACAAAAGGCTTTGAATATTTTATTTATAAAAATACACTTGCTTTTAGCATAAGAACCACCTCCAAGCTCTGGAGACTGTGCTTTGGTTATTGGCAGGCTCTCCCAACAATTCCAAGTGAGAAGTTACATAACTGTTATAACAGTAACCCTTACAGTGCTGATAGACTATTAAGCTCTCTCCACTCCACCAGCACTAAGTCATGGGCGTCCGCAGGGGGGTGAAAGAGGGGGCAGAGTGGACCTATATCTTGACGGTGGGGTTCTATCTGGTGCTGTGGTATTATATCAAGTCCTTTTAGTGCATCGCTGGTACTGTCCGCATCATCTGGTGATTGCGTGCCATCTAGTGCTGAGGCAAATGCTGTGCATGCAATTTGGTGCTGAGGCTATAATCTTAAGTTGCAGCTGGCACTGTGGGGGAAACTGAGTGCTGTGGAAACTGCTCTGGGTGCAATTTGGTGCTGTAGCATCTGCCGTTCATGAAGACTGGTGCTGTGGGCGCAATCTGGTGCAGTGCATGCAGTCAAGTGATGTGGCAAGTGTAATCTGATGATGGTACTGTGGGTGCAATCTGGTGCTGTTCAAAAAGTGTCTGTGCATGGGCGACGTTAAAAATTATGCCAAATCCTTTGATTAATTTTCTGCGGACGCCCATGCTAAAAGCACAAACATGATCACTTATCCCCTTCATGAAGGTTTTTTTTTTTTTTACCATGCTGGACAATGGCAGTTTTAACATTTCTGCTGTGTTAGCGTTTAGCTGTAATTTTCCTCTCTCATTTACTGTAACCATACGTTCTTCAGATACCATTATCTTCATAATATAATATAATTATAAAACAAAATATGGTGGAATCTTTTTTAAAATTGTTATTGTTCCAACTTTTACTCATCTACAACAGCTAATGCAAAAAACTGCAGAAAAGAATCAAATATTTGTAATGAGTTAGTACATTACTATTTCCAAACCATTTCTATTCAGTTAGCAATAGTGATATTGTAACATTGATATAAGTCATGAATCCCAGAATCACTCCCAACACGTACATCATTTTCAAAAGTAGATGTAGCTTGGGTGTTTTGACACTTTTTATGCAGCCATTTTAACTTTGCCAAAGTTTGTGGTAGTAATTTTTGGTGTGTTTTATTCACACACTTTGTACTTGAGGTAGGAATTTACAGGGGTTGTTGTATGCTAATACCAAACAACACCCCGATATATGTCTAGTGAGTACAGTGTTACTCCACATTCAGAGATTTGCCAGGTTTATGGGGCAGGTACAGGGCCAAAGTTGGGATACAGTAATTGCACACTAATTAGGGGTAGCTTAAAGAAGCAATCCCAAGAGAAGGTCTATTTAATTTGGCACTCGAGAAACATGAAAAAAAACAACAACAACAAATGGAAATTGTATGAAAAAAAAATAGAAAATGAAGGTTTATTTGGAATCCAGACCAAACAAAATCCATCAACCAAAAACCTAAACATCAAAAAACAGTACAAAAATAATAATACAATCATCAAATCAAATAAAGTGATACTGAATCTTGCAGGATAATGTGGTCAGATACCATCAAGTAGAACAGACAAAAAACTGCACCACTCCAAGGTACCTGATCAATACCAGCGCTGTGCGTCCACCGCTAATAAATACAGTAAGATAACCTTGTAAAGTAAACAAATCCCTAAAGCAAAATAGAAATCAGTAGCATAAATAAAATAAAAAAAGCAAGCAGAATGGTTCTTGAAGTCTATTTAATGTCCCTTGTCTATTTTTGCATACTATTTACATTTAAACAGACCTTCTCTTGGGATAGCTTCCCTTAAACTACCCCTTAGTAGTGTGTTATAAAACCAGGTCTATAGGCACCCATCCCCCTCCTTTTATGTTTATAAGAAGGTGGGTGTGTTTAAACTAGAGATCTTTAATATAAGTGTTGATGCAGGAATACCACTTGGATGTTATACATTCATTGCCGATTTGGAAAATGGAATTTTTACGTTGTTTTGCAGACTAAATTTCTCATTATGCTCACCCAGCCAAAAGCTAACTTCGCATCATAGGAAATGTAGATTGGAGTAGACAGCACAGATATTTGCTCTCTTGCAATGCAGTAGGGATGAGTTACCAAGCTGTTGCATGGTTGACATATCCAGCTTCTGCAGCCCCTTCTTTACTGGTTCCACTAGCATGTTTTTTTTTTTATTTAAAAATAATGTCCCCAGAGGACCACAGACTGTTCTGACATGTCACGGGTCTCTTACAGGAGATATATTTATTCTGTTTCACTCTTAATTAGCACCACCACTGTCTGTGTCACTCAATTTGCTTTCAATCTCCTCCCACATTCTATTTTTCCCCACACAGTCTAAGACCAACACACAAAACCACTACAGAACCACCATCCCCTCAGCAACAGGACTCTGTCTGTTCAAAGCTCTCCCTCCTTTCCCCAGGTTCATTAAAGTTTGGTTCATCAACCGATGTGCCTTGACCTTTCAAGCAACCCCTTGGCAAACTCCCACCTCTGTATACAATTATTAGAAATATGTTCGCTACCTCACTCACATTACTCACCTGCAGTCTCCAAAGATTTTTATTTCTATATAGCTGGCATCTGTAGGCTTACAATGCACCCACCTAGATCACCAATTTAATAACCCCTGGTGTGACTCACTCAGCTGTCACAGTTCCCCAATACCTTCCATTATCACAATTTACTTTTATTTCTCCCTCCCGCACCTTTACTCCTGCCTCTTCACTTACCTTATGTTTCTCATGTTCCACAAGCGAGGGATCAGCAGCATCATTTACAAAGATGCCAACAAAGCCTGCAAAAGGCAATTAAAATGGCTAAATTGGAATATGAGAAACTGATTGCTAAGGAGATTAAAACTAACCCCAAATAATTTAAGTATCTAAATGGAAAAAGCTTTATCATCTAAACACTATTTTTTACTGTGAATGTAGAGAATAAAAAAACTATTCAAAATGATCTATATATTGCATTAGCAAAACTGCAGGCAAATGCTTATGACATCACCTGAAGCCTAATATGCAAATTACATATTAGCCATTGAAAACCTGTTCGTTTGCATATTAGGCAGCATTTTCATAATGCTTCTTTAATTCTCTACATTCACAGTAAAAACTATTTTTAGGTGATCCAATCACTTTAAGGCAGATAATGTTGTTCCTTTCTAATTCCAAATAGGAATTTGGGTTAGTGTGGACAGAGAGAAAGCAGATATTTTCAACACTGTTATAACACTTATATCAAAGAGGCGATGTAAGAGACCCTGTCGGCTAATTTTACAGAACCTTTACAGAAAACATGGAATTGTTTGACATTCGAAAGAGCTCTTAAGCAATTAAACACTGTTTAGTTAGACAAGTCCCAGCATAGACTCAAGGGTACTTAGGGAGGTAGGCCTAATTCTGGCCAGATCAATATTTCTAATCTTTTGGGACTCTTTCAGTTTAGGTATACTGCCAATAGACTGCCGCGAGGAGGATGGACCCATATTTAAAAAGGGATCAAAATCTTTGTCAAGATGTTAATCATGAAGCCTTTGACAATGTCAGGTGGAACTTCTAAGATCCTCTTTAAGGGCCTATGGAATGGACAATTGATGCTATTATGGCCCTAAAAATATGGATCTCGTTGTGGAAGTTGATGTGATCTATTTAGACTTTGCTAAAGCATTTGATACAGTTCCACACAGTTACTCTACAAATTGACAGAAATAGGCATGGAGCAAATGTATAAAATTAGCTAAAAGACAGAATGCAGAGTTGGGGTAAATGGAAAATCCTTAAACTGGACCAAGATATTAAATGGAGTACCTCAGGGGGTCTGCCTTCAGTCCTCCTGTTTAATTTATTAATGCTCTCCTAAGTCATGTTGAGAACCCTGTCTCAGTATTTGCTGATGACACAAAATTAGGTAAGGTATTACAGTCTATCCTTGATATTTATACTTTTAAGGTAGAGATAGGGGTACAATGTAGAGAAATGTAAAGTTATGCATTATAGGTAAAATATTAATGCAGTATATACTTTAAATGGTATCTCCATGGGAAACACTACTAATGAGAAGAATTTAGGAATAATTGTAGACAACAGACTTAGCAACAGTGCTCAATGCCAGTCAGCATCTGCAAGGGCCTGTAAGATATTGTACAAAGAAAAACGTGACCAGTGCGCTTCAACCAACACTACACACACTTATATTTACCCTTAGAACAAGTATGTATCTTGCAGTGTTGTACAAAGGGAATATGAAAAATAAAAGAATAAAACACACAATAGTGTAATATATCAAAGAAAAAGTGAAATAAAGTGAATGAATTGTGCCAAGTGGCCACTCACATTCGTCTGAGCAACTACTTGCTCAGGGATATCAGCATAAGGGAGCCCAGGGAAAGGGTTAATGATGTTCCGCGGAAAATTTATTTCACTTTTTCTTTGATATATTACACTATTGTGTGTTTTATTCTTTTATTTTTCATATTCCCTTTGTACAACACTGCAAGATACATACTTGTTCTAAGGGTAAATATAAGTGTGTGTAGTGTTGGTTGAAGCGCACTGGTCACGTTTTTCTTTGTATTGTATTTATTTTGCTAGAAGTGAGACACTAGCGGTGCCCGAGTGCTGCATACCCGTTTACATACAGGCGCAGCAGTCTACACTGTGTCCTGTAAGATATTGGCATGCATAAAAGGGGGTATTGATTCACAGAAGGAGGATATCATCTTGCCTCTTTACATCAATGGTAAGACCTCACCTTGTATACGCACGCGGTGGAGTTCTGAGCACTAGTCCTTAAAATGTACATTATGGAACTAGAAAAAGTGCAAAGGAGGGCAACAACATGAATAAGGGGATTTGAGGATCTTCATTTTGAAGAGACACTGAAAAAGTTACACTTATTTATGCTAGAAAAAATAGCACCTTTGAGGGGATATTATACCATTAAATGAATATGTGCAGGGCCAATATAAAGAGCTCTCCTGAGACCTGCAAACTAACAGACATGTACACACAAGAGGCCATCCCCTGAACAAACCATTTAAGTAATGTGGGGTAAAGATGATGGTAAAACCCCCTCCACCTGAAATTAAGTGGGTAGCGGAGGCATTATCAAACCCAAATCTACACATACCACACAAGCCAAAAGGCCTGCTTTCCCCACAGCATGCTACCGCCTCTGCAAGGGATTCTGGGTAGGCATATGCAAATCCAGTCAACAATGATGACCCTTTGCGTTGAGCATATAAACACCTTATAAGACAGCCTTGAAAAGAGGCCAGATCACCACTAATGGACAGCTGTTTTATCCTTAATGGGACTTATCAACATGACGCTGGTTTACTGATTGAGGCTTGGTGAAGTACAAAGAACAAACCATTTAAGTAATGGTGTGGTAAAGGTAAAACCCTTCCACCTGAACAAACCATTTCATTAATGGTGCGGTAAAGGTGATGGTAAAACCCTTTCACCTGAAATTTAGTGGGTAGCAATGGCATTATCAAATACAAATCTACATGACAAAAAGGCCTGCTTTTCCAAACAAAAGAATGAATTTTTTAAAGCAGTGGTCATTTTTACAGCAATTTTTTTATTAAATTAAAATCAGTCTTTTGACTAAAATGCCATTTTAGTTTAGTCATATTTTATTCAAATCAATTGTTTTAGTATAGTCTACCATATCTCCAGTAAATTTTAGTCGACTAATTCTCCAGTAGTGAGGGAGGGAACAGGTCTGAGAAGACTGTTACATAGTGTTAACTTGCTAGGGAGATGGGAGCAGTACCAGGTAAATCAGATGAAGGAATATCCTCTTCCTCTGCAATTTGCAGGGCATTGTTCCAGGGGGCAGACAAACAGGTTGCTGTGTCTAAGCCAATCCAGCTGCCAATAGCGTTAGAGTACTGGGCTTTGGCAGGGATCCGAGGGAAACAGAAGTCCAAATAAGTAATATAATAGTCCCTCCCTAACATTTTTGTCACTTTTCCAAAAATTGCAATGGATTTTAGTCATAGTTTTAGTCTTATTAACTTAGTTTTTATTTAGTTATTGTCAAGATTTTGTCACTGAAAACATGTAGTTGCAAAATTTATGATGAAAATGTTTAGTCAACGAAATTAACACTGCTTTGCGGTAAGGACAATAAAATGTATGGCATTCACTGCCAAGAGAGGTGGTGATATCAAATATAAATGATGCCTTCAAAAAGAATCTGGATATATATTTTTTAAGAAAAGCAGGACATACCGGTCTATAAATAATAGTAAATGATTACTATTTTAGTGCTTCTTGATCCAAAGGGAAATCTAATTGCCTTTTGGAGTCAAGAAGAATTTTTTTTCCACCAAGGAAGGGGTTTTTGCCTTCTTTTGGATAAAAACCAGGAATTATAGGTAGAAGGGTTGAACTTGATTTTCAACTTAACTTACTAGGTTACATTCCCCCTAAATTTATGCAAGCGAATCCCTCAGGTCTAGGCTGTGAAGGACGTTTGATGTTCGACCACGTTCTTGTGTTCTGGAGCATGCTGCCTGCATTTGGCTCATATGTGAAGAAAGTTACGAATCTGGACCGGGGCCCCCTTTCATCACCACAAACCTCAGATAAAGTTTGGAAATAACTTGCAATATACACATGGGACTACATGTCCACAACGGATGTAAAACTCGGATAAGAAAGTGCCTTTTTTTTTTTTTTTTTTTTCAATTGCGGTATTTTTTTGTCATGTGATGAATATGCTTACATAGTGTGGTCTATTTTGAAATGAAGAGTGCGTCCTGATTCAACAAGTGTATTATTATGAGTGGAAGGGGACTGTATGGATCCAAAAAGACTTTAATAAGTACACTCTGAATTGTTTGCAGTCATTACTTTAAGCAGGCTCTGGACAGGCCTGCATAGCCTCAGACTGTTTGATTTTGCTAAGAAAGAGTAAACAGGTTGTATAGTATACATTGCTTTTATTATCACGGGTGTAATAGAGAAGTGTATCTTCTCTAAAACAATTTTTGGTTCTTTTAGGATCACAATTGGGTGCAATTTTAACCCATGATGCATTTTCCTTTGTTTTCTGCTTATATGTGAAGCTTTTTTTTTTTTTAATACTTATGGGATTGTTCTGCACCCAAACGGAGATAAAAAAATATGGTTTCATTCCTTAATCACTTATCACATTTAGTTCCGGTATAATCATATATAAACTCAAATAAATGGCTATTCACCGGTTTGCAGTGGTGGATTTATTTCAAACTGCACACATTTCATATCTTCATGGATCTCGCTTCTGTCAAATGATTTTATGGCCCCACTAACCGGGGAGTGGACTGATAAGTATGCTCTGACCGAGTTTATCTGTATAATCTTTTCAGAAATGGTTTGAGTAACACAGCAAGGAGTTGAAAGTGTTGACTTGACCTCCACATTCCCCAGATCTCAATCCAATGGAGCATCTGTGGGATGTGCTGGAAAAAACAGTTTGACTCATGAAGGCCCATCTAAGGAACTTAAAGGAGCTGCTGCAAACGTCTTGGTGCCAGATACCACAGCACACCTTCAGAGGTCTAGGGGGTCAGGGCTGCATTGGCAGCAAAAGGAGACCTACACAAAATTAGGCATGTGCACATAATTTTATGGCTCATTGGTGTATATCTATATCTAGAAAGTACATAGCTTCATAGACATAACATTCTAAAAAAATCCACAACTTACATCGAAATGGGGCCATGTAAAGAAAGCAAGGTTTTTATTTTTAACATTTTTAAGAATTTTCTTTGAATAGCAGGGAAATGTGCATGAATGCATGTGCATAGAAATTATTCAAGTTTTTTTTGTTTGTTTGCATGAACAGGGGTTGCTAACATGTTTGTTGAAATCATTGTTCTTATTTCCTCTTTATTACAAAGTACAACAATATGACATTTTCTTAAAGTAAGGCATAATGGAAACTTTGGAAAAACCTACCTGTACTTGCATATAAAGGTGAGCTTCCTGCCTTTCCTTTCTCTTCTGTGCTTCTATTCTCTTTTCTTCCTGTAGTCTCTCAACAAGCTGATGGGGAATATCCTGATCTGTTACAGCTTGTAAAACCTCACCTAAAGAAAAAAAAAAAAGACAAAAAAGCCCATTTTCTTTTATTGATTTACACCAACACCACAAAAGTAAACCGGGTTAGTACATACAGAAGGGAAATATAACTTATGAATATATTACATATATCAAAAGTCCAACGTCCAGCAAATTACGCCCACCTGACTTAACCGCTAAATATTCTCATTATACCCATAAAAATTAACTTTAAAAAAAAAAAAGAATAAAGTTTATTTATTCTGGTCTGCTTTTTGAATTGCTGCTAAATAAGCAACCATTTTCTATAGCTAACATGTTATTCTTCACCATTACTTTAAAAATCAAATAAACAATGTGGGCCAACATGCCCATTTATTTTTAATATTGTGGCCCACTTGACAGAAAAAAAAACAAAAAAAAAACTAGGATGCCTCACGTAAACATACGTTTAATTGTATGACCATATTCCTTACACTTATATGCCAGCACATATAAAATCTAGAATGTTTAAAAGGGTGGACAGGTATTTATAGCAGTTAGGACTCAACCACACCGGTTATGGAAAATGGCACTTAAATAGAGCTTTATGTAAAACATTTGATGTACTATGTATTTAGGGCTTTCTATAGTAATGGAAGTTGGGCTTCAACACTAGCGAGTGTTTCCCGTTTCGTCATTTCCGCTTTTGGGTTTCCCTGGGACGCAGATCACCTGAGTGGGGTTAGACATTATGAGTTCTCGTGTATATTGTGCATGGATGCTGTTTGGTTATCTTGACAAAGTCCCACATGCTGTTCTAAAATGCTGGTTTGATGTATGTAACCTTAGAACAAATGTATACATTGTTCCTATGCAAGCCCCTTGAGTGCAGCGGCTTGCATTATTACTTCTGGACTAATCTCAAGCTTTTACATTAGTGTACATGTTCCTATTGATCTATATCCATCTATATGTATGTATGTTTATATATATATACGGTCATGGTAAAATTAAAGTACACATTCCTTGAATTCAATGCTCTTACATATCAGGACATAATAATTATATATCACTTAGTAGGTCTTAAAATTAGGTAAATACAACAACAAATGACATATTACACCGTTTCGTGATTTATTTCAGAAAAATAAGCCAGAATGGAAAAGTCATGTGTGAAAAACTAAGTACATCCTTACTGCTTCCATGGGAATTAATAGGCTAAGTAGCAGACAGGTGCTGCTAATCCAATAACCTTAATTGATCATCAACAAGTGTGACCACCTCTATAAAAGCTGAAGTTCTAGCAGTTAGCTGGTCAGGAGCATTCAGAGGTGTGTTAACACAATGCCAAGGAGAAAACACATCAGTGTAATGTCATGTGCTGTTGTTCATCTAACTAAGACCTGCTAAGTAACAGATGTTATGTCCTGATATGTAAAACCATAGAATTAAAAAAAATTTACTTTCTTTTCCCCATGACTGTGATATATGGTTACATTTTATATATAGTCTGTCAGTCTCCTCTGCCAACGTTGTGTAATCTTATACACACAAGAAATATTGTATGTAGATACTTACTAAGCTTGGATTCCCTGATATAAACCAACATGTAAGCATTAGTGCAGTGTCGTACAGACAGATCATCATCATGGCCTCCATAATTATGTTCAATAGCTTCTTCCTTTGTACATCGCGACACTACATCGTCATCAAATTTACACCACTGCAAAAAAAGGGGGAAAAGAAAAACAAATCTAAACATTTGGTTTAAGCCAACAGACGGTAGAAGACAATACACAACTGTACCAGTACTACTATTGTAGAAACATTTCTGTTGAGCAGAACTGACACCAGCGCTCTTGCACACCTGCTGTCATCTCTGTATTACAAGACAGTGAGGATCTACATAGCAGTGTTACGTTGAGGTCATATAGAA
The DNA here is from genome assembly GCA_036172795.1 of Pelodytes ibericus. Classification (NCBI taxonomy): domain Eukaryota; kingdom Metazoa; phylum Chordata; class Amphibia; order Anura; family Pelodytidae; genus Pelodytes; species Pelodytes ibericus. Next base: position 56,237,588 of record CM069864.1, on the reverse strand, counting down.
TGTGCTACATAACATTGTACCTCAGAGAACATTTTCATTATGCTGTGGGCAGGAGGGATGTGAAGCAGCACAGCTATTGAGATCTTGTGCCAAAAGAAGTATTGATCTTCTTTCAGTCCCACTCCAGCCTAGTTATGATGCCACATTTATTACAACTCTATTACACTTTATAGTCTATTTTAGAAGTTAGAAAATGTTAAGAAAAATACTGATGAGACAGACCTGTCTCTTTAGTCATCTAAAATATGTTTTACGGGCTCATTAGCAGGTAGGCTTGTTGGAGAAAAAAATTGAGGAAAATTGTACAGAGCACCGATGGTCAACTATGGCATTCCAGCTGCTACGGACTACATTTCTGCCAAGCGTCTGAAGGTTTTACGTCATTAGCTTAATGGGCAATAGTGAAGATGGAAGACAGGTGAAAGTGGGGTTAACCTATGCATGAGCACATATTAAGGGATTGTTTTACGAATAACACTCCCCACATCAACACATTTCAACGGCACAACTTAATGTGTGTGGAAAATACAATAAAAAAAGCATCACAAAAACTGGTGACAAATGTTTGTATGAAAAGCATCATTTGAAATACTTTTGATCATCTACTATTTAAAAATTTATACCATTGTAGTGGAAATAATAAGAGATGGGTCCAGCAAACCAACCTGCTAAAATGTGAAGTTTAGAAACTAAAATTAGTGTTTTTCAAATTTAGGCCTGTTGACTTCTATATTGGGAGAGTTTCTCTAATTTACAATAAGGTTTACAAATATAAAACAGTCCAATACATACGCAATATTTAAATAAAGAGTAGTAAAGAAATATACCTCACATATAAACAGTATTCTTTCATCCCAATATAAATTCACTCCGAGGGTCCCAGAATTGGTAGGTAAAATCTCTTAAATTAGTGTTTATTATCTAAAATTGGTTCGGCTTGATGGGTCATGGTCTCACAGAAGGTAGTAGAGCATTTATTATTGTTTAGAATCAATTTTTGAAACCCCATTGTGGATTCTTATTTATCAGCAAATTTCAACTTCACAAAACTCCCAGCCATAATACTGCAGTAGGAAAAATAGCATCACATGTTAGCACTGACTGGTGGTAAGCTGGATGCATGCAATAGTTTAAAGTGCTCCACATGAAATACCCTGGGGTGTAATTTTGAATGTTCGTTTGGTGATGTGCTTGTGATATTTACTCTAACTGCCAAACACGGGGGGGGGGGGGGATTAGGAACATGAAGCACTCATCAAAGATCAGGACAAGCTAATAAACATTTTGAGGTATTTTTCCATTAACTGCAAAACATATTTAGCAAAAGCTATTTTTAATGCACCCAAAAATCTCTACATAGTGTCCTGATGCTATATTGCACATGTACCGTGTTTCCATTACTGGTTTTGTTGGTGGAAGCAGTGGGATCAGCACAGAAATACAGGCAAATTAATACATTCATTCAGAGAAAAACACGTTTTAAATAGGTCTGTGGTGCATTTTGTATGGGAAAAGGCGCAAGTCTTAGAAATGTGATCTTATGGAAGATAGTCCAAAAACTATATTCAACAAGAGTTGGGGCACCAATAATTAGTCATTATGAAAGAATGTGTAAATACAGATGTACGTGATACACCGGTTATAGAGTGCAGGGGGATTAATCCATCTTGAAATCTTAAATGGTCCATGACATTTTATTAAAATTAAAAAAACTACTACTTATACACCTGTGAGACATGCAAAATGTGTAAAACTAGTGCAACTCCTCTGGGTGAAGATACATACAATGTTCAAAGGAGGTAGAAAAATCCCATCACAATCCTTTGGCATTTCCACTCCAAAATAGTTGGACAATATACCTTCAGCTAGTCACCAACCATATAACTACTGTTAGACTGCCTCAAAGTCCTGACCATTAAAACGGCCCTTTTTTTTTTTTTTTAGAAATGTAGATTTTTATTCAGTTTTTCAAGTTATAAACAAAAAGGGGGTACAGAATGAAAAAAGTAGATGTGGGGAGGTTAGGCATACAAAAATTCAAAGCATAGCATATATTTGAGCAAATAATATATCCAAAAATGGCCATATTTTATAGGTTAGAACCAGACATTTCAAACATAAATCTAAATGGTTTCAATCTTTTTATAAATTGGAAACGTTTTATACGTTCCCAAGATCAATTGAAATACAACCAATAACGTGCACAAAACTAGCACAAGCCATGAGAAATTGTGGAGCCCAGTATTGATAAAAACAGTACAGACCTCCCTCATTCCTTAACCTTTCAATCAGTTCCCCCTTTATAGTGTGTCATTAATTGCTCTCCTCTATTATTACTACTTCAATTAAACCCTTCAGTGATTCCTCTTCCCTGGATATCCACAAAACCTAACGCCTACTGCATTTACAGTGATGAAAAATATAGGCGTGAAGGGTATAGGCGTGAAGGGTAACTAATGGCAATAAAGCTGCAGACTACATTTCACATGATGCTCAACAAAAATATGGCTGCGGAGTATAACAGGTAATGTATTGTGCACCATCTTTGTCATTCCAGATGTTAACTGGCTACAAGACACTCATCCAGCTATATAGTGAGCATCATATGCCGTGAATTGTAAAACATCCCATGTGATGAATAAACTTTAGCACCGGGAAGTGGTGCTGGAGTAAGAAGGGGAACATTTATTGATTGTCCAAGAACATTGCACCCGGAAAAAAAAAGATAATATACAACCCTTTTAATCCTTAAATTCTGTCATTAGACTAGATTTGAGTTCACTAGAGGAGAGTAAAAAACAAAATGGATGCCAGCAGCCGTGTTCAGCTGAGTTCCCTGGGTATTTTTTCCTCAGTATCCTTGTAAGAATGTTTTCAATGTATCAACGATCTTTTATATTAAATGACAAAAAATTGTGAATTCACCTGCCTATGTGACAAAAAGAGGGTTGTTCATTAGAATGAGGGCCCTATTATTTTCACTGTAAGTGTAAAATAGCTTGTTGCAAAGAGTATTTGAGTATTCTTCATGGATATAGATTACCAGATTCAAACTTGTAGCTCATGTAGTAAATATATATTAGAAAATATATTTGCGTGTAATAAAAGTACTAATATTAACCATGCCCTTTTTATATCAATGTATATGTATATGCAAAGACATTATGTAATACCAGGGTTGGAAAATATCATGATATTTATATAAATATGTGTATATCGGATATATATAGTTGTGTTTGATGTATATCACAATTTTTTCCCCAAAACAAGTAAGACACTATGCTTAAATACTGTGCATAAATGACTTGCAATCGTGCAGAATATTATTGTTAACCATTACAATAATTATAATGACTGGGGGCAAAGCTTTGTTTATCATTTTAAATAATACAGTCTTATTCAGTGAACGTAAAGAGGACCCGTCCCCATAAATGTAGTAATTAGTTTTTACCCTAGTTGCACATTTTACGTTTTTAACCTTTACTAAACCTTTGAATAAAATAATTCAATTTACTGATCTAAATTGCATTTTCCTAAAGTTTAACAACATTTATTAAAGTTTAATACACACGGTGGGGAACAGAAACACTGTTTTGTGTATTTGAATTATTATGGCTTGCAACTTAAATGTAATTGGCACTCCATCTCCTAGTTTTACAATCAAGACAGCCAGTAGTACAAGGTGAGGAATCAGAATCCCCATTGTCAGAAGGGTGTTCTTCTTGAAACTGAATTTCATCTTCATTTTCACTATCACCTTTATCACTCATTTTGGCTTTGCAGCTCATCCTTCTCCCCAGATTCACCCCAAATCCACTTTAGGCTTGTCTTTTTCTTGCATGAGTTTTGGCTCATGTATTTGAACATAAATGTCAGCTTGTTTGCTTTGACATTTCCCAATGGATTTTGTACTTTTGATTGAACAAGGCCAAAACTTGGACAAAATAGCTGTTAACAATCGGTCATACTAGTGTAGCCAGTTCGCCTTTATTGTTTTCCAATCAACCTTGCCCCACTGTTGAGAGTCTTGAAAGTTAACTGATTTCCACCAAGTCAGTTGAGGGGTTGTAAGGAATTGTTTTCCAAATAGACAAGCCTTCCCCAACATTTAGCTTCAATAACAATATGTAGGGGACTACTCATTTAAACCTGAGACTTGTTAGTCTGATTATGCCTAATAACTAACTAAAAATATAACATTTTAACAAGTCAAATTTAAAAAAAAAGTACAGCAAGGCCCTAATTATTTAAATTAAAATCTGGTGATTCAGATGATATATATCATGATATATATCAACAGATACATATCGTCCAACCCTGTGAAATACATGAGTGACCAGATATATCTTATTTTGTTGTCTGTGGTTACTAATATACCCACATCATTTACATATTTTCTCTATAATCTCAGCACTAGTATATCAGCTGATAATGAATCACATTTCATCCAGCAACTGAGAGTTAAAATATTCAGGTAAAGCCTTCCTGTGTTTCACGCTGCATACAACTAATTTAAGTTAAACTAACAAAGTGTTTTCTTTTGGGGAAAGTGAGTTTAAACTGCATGTTCTCATGAGACTAACTAATCTGACTAAGACAGGATGGCTGGGTCAGTGATGTCAAATTGATCAATAAGTGATCTAAGGCACCCTGCATGTGGCCAAAAAGGTATACTACTTATAGTACATAATGGAATTAGATGCTAGGACAGGGAAGTGTCAAAAAGTAAAACTGATATATTCTTCAATGGAAAAAACACTCTTGCACACGCACACACATATTTAGCAACCACTGCAGGTCAATACCTAGACTCCGGTTCATCTTTCAGTATAAACTTATCGAGCCATTTTCAAAAAAGTTTGTCTTTGGGTAAATTACAAACTTTATGACAAATGTTATACCAAATGAACTATTACATAGATGCTAATTATTCATCTGTCTAGCTTTGCGAAGAAACCATTATTTATTCTGTTAATGGTTACCAGGAAAATGTTGTTTCTCGTAGCATAGTCCGTTATTCAACTAGATGTCCTGAATAAAAATATACCACTGTATTAACACCTTCGCGACAAAGGACGTGCCAGGCACGTCCTGGGAGAAACTCCCTTAACGACAAAGGACGTGCCTGGCACGTCCTGCGGTGAATCAAGCGGGTTTTCGCGATCACCGATCGCGAAAACTGCTTTAACGGTGCTGGTCTATTGCCTCGATGTCGAGGCAATAGCCAGCACTGAAATTTCTGTTTTGGAGCACCCACGATCGCCCCACGGAGCGATCGTGGGGAGCCATATTGACGGAGCATGCTGCTCCGTCAATATGGCTAAGCCCTCTGCCGGTTTGAGCTTCGGAAGTGAAAGTAACTTCACTTCCGTCGCTCTGAATATGCTACTTGACTGCCCCTAGTGGTAGTTAAGTAGCATTGCAATGGAAAATATTTAAAATACATATTTAATTAATTAAAAACAGCTTATATAGCTATATTAGCCTATAGGGTTTACAATTAAATAATTTTTAGCATAAGGGATAGGGTTAAAATTAAATTAAAACATTTTAAGGGATATAATAAGGATTAGAGTTGGGGTTAAATTTAGTGTTAGGGTTAAATTTTGGGTTCGGGTTGGGGTTAAAAGGTCAATATAGGAAAAACACAATTTTTGGTTTTTGCCCCATAACTCGCAAAAAAATACTGAAAAATATGGAAACATGCATATTTTTGAACTCGGGACAACATTTAGAAACTATTTAGATGGGGTCTTTTTTAATGATTTTATTTGTGTAAATTATATTTTAGGTCAAAGTTAGAAAAAGTGGTTTTTTTTAAATTTTTCATCATATTTTATTATATTTTTGTAGTAAATTATAAGATATGATGAACATAATGGTATCTAATGAAAGCCCTTTTTATGACTATAAAAACAACATATAATTTGTGTGGGTACTGTATGTGAGAAAGAAAAAAATTCCAGCTAAACACAAACACCCTAGAAATGTCAAAACAGCCATTGTCACCAAGGGAAAGTCAAGGTGAAAATGTCTTGTCACTAAGGGCTTAACTCTCATTGTGAGCCAGACCACACTTTGATTCAGCTGTGTTCTGTGCAGCTATTGGTATACTTTAACTTTTGGCAGGCTTGCTAATTGTTTTTATTGAAATGTGCTTTATTTAGATATTTATACAAGATATCAATCATTCATTAGATTGACCTTTGTTACCCTTCTTTTTATTTTAATATTAGAGCCCCTTACCAATGCACTATGTCATTTGGTTGCAGGTGCAATACAATGACTTTCTACTAATTACTCATGATCTATACCTCATATTATACAGATATGATATTCAGGAGCTTTAGCACCAACTAGATTGGAGCTTTCCCATCTAGTTGGTGTCAAATCCCATATATTCATTAGTTTAAAATACATCTATTTTGTTTACCTGCCTACTGGAAAATGTATCTATTCATGTCCTTTTCCGACTCAGCTATTACTGGTACCATGAGGTCTGTGTCTTTAAATCTAAATCAAATCCAGACATTTAGTCATTGGTTTGTTCATTTTATCCTTGCTAAAAATATGTTCAAGTGAAAGCTTTATATCACTTTTTCCATTGGTATCCAATGATTTGCTCTGCATGCTTTGGACACTCTTTTAAACCCACCTGTGGTCTGGATACTTCTCATTACATCTTATAAATGAGACAATATTAGCTTCATAGCGATGAAAATTTTAATCCCCCCCCCATCCAAACAAAGTTCATAAAGCTGGATTGTATAATATTTATCCAGCATGGAGGAATAATCAATGGGAGCACTCAGAAGGATAGTACATATGATTTAAAGATGTTTAACCTTCGCCCACCAAGAAATTTTTCCATTCATCTTCATTCTTCTAGATCTTTATTTAAGTGTGTCATATTAGAGACAAGTTTATTTCCATAATTCTATTGATGTTACTAGGAATTATAATTTCTAAGTGTTTTATTTTTAGTGCAGCTGAACTTATAATTTTATTGAATTTGTTCCACCTTACTATTGTTTATATTTTTAAATTGTGCAATGGTTTTGTTACGTTTACGTATAATGTAATATTTCATTCATTACATTTTCTAGAGAGATAACAGGGTTGATGATCGAAATATGTATATAATCCGCATATAGACGTATCTTCAATTCTTCCTACCTTATAGCAAATCCTTTGATCTGTCTATTATTCCTTATCGTTATAGCAAAGTACTTGACGGAAGGAATCAAACTACACGGCTTTATAGTAACAGTCCCTGAAAATGCTGTAACAATAAAACTCAACACTGATTAACTCTTTGCAGAACTGTGTAATGTCAAAGGCAGGTCTTAACATATTTGTAGCGTTAAAACAGTGTCAACCTATGCACATACAATAGCAGCGAGGTCTGCAGTGATCAGCGCGAGCCCCCACTTTTATTGTATGTCCATGCGCCGACACTGTCCGTGTGCGCCAGCCTCCAGACTTGCTGTGTCTCAGCTATGAGTGAATCTGTGTGTGTATCTATTAAAATACCCATCTGGTTTACTCGGGAACAGCAGGACATTTTTTAATCATTACTTCCTTCAAGGAATCAAGGGTTAAAAAAACAAACCAAATCATGTATTGCTGTACTGGATAGTTTTTGAGATGACAACTCAATTTTAGTTTAACTTCATATGTGGACAGTTGAGACAAGATGGAAACCAGGGCTATTCTGGACTACATTTCCAATAATGTTAAGTCGCCTACCAATGGCTGGTTTAGCATTATGAGATAGTTCACAGATGCTGTTGTGCCAAAGGTTAGGCAGCACTGAAATAAACAGGACACCTTTTATTCTTTTCTCTGAAGATTAAACCAGCTCATTGCACAGATCAACAAAAAAATTGTCCTTTTGTACTATTTCTTTACATTTATATATAACATTATTCCTGGAAACTTTATCTATGCACATCATACATAATATACATTTAAAAAAAAAAATCATATTCCTCACCTACTGTGGAAATACAGCTGTACCAGCTTGCAAGGTAACAGTGCCTTTGTAGAATAATTAAGCAATGATTTAAAGCAGCAGTATTGTATATTCATAAAGTACCTTTCCATTGACTTTATCATCCTGATCACATGCGTCAGTGTAAATGCCTCCAGTAGTTATCTATATACAAAAACAAAAAAGCAAACAATAATTTAGGATAATATTTTCAGGATAGGGCCACAACATGGTCATCTGTAAAAAAAAGATCACTGCAGATAAACCTTTCAGTTACATTGTAAATAATTAACAAACCATTAAAAGACAGTGAGGTTTATTCATCAAGCCTTTAAAATGTGAACCAGTTATATGCTTATAATTCAGGTACAGTCAGTCGCAACACAAATAGAACTTGACAGTACTCTTGCTTATTTTTTTTGCAGTGCCTGTGCTGATGTTAAATTCCCTTAAAACAGACATCTGCAGGTTTTCAGTTGCCAAGGTCCCAGCCAAGTTTATCTCCCAGAAATTACACGCTCAGGACAAATCTGTGGTTAGTGACAACGCCCCACTAAAATCAGGGGGAGCGGACTCACTAGTGCAACTACTGCTTTAAATTGATGTCCTATTAAAAGTCACTGTTAAGCAGTTGTAGTGTTTGGGGTCAGCAGTAGATACATTGGCTCAAAATTAAGCATATCTCTAATTTAAAGAGATCAAAAAGCTACTAACAGTAATACAAAGAAGGCTAGAGGGAGCCCCACGATCCCATCACTGTAACCCACACTTTACCCCTTTAAACATACTTTGCCTTCTCCTTTGGGATTCAAATAAACAACATAGTGTCCTCCATGGTTGTCACCACTATGTACCAGTACAGCATGTAAAATGTAATTTGCTGGATCCTTCACATCTGGTTTTTGCAGAAACTCATCCAGTGGTAATTGGTCAGGAAACTCAAACCTGTTAAGAAAATGCAAGCAAACTTTTATAATACTTCTGTTTTCATCAAAAACCTTTCCTGAAAAAGTAAACTTGCTCTGTATAGGTCTATCAGGGGCGGTCAGAAGGGTCAGCTCTTCTTTCATCTGACCCAATGTTCTAAACAACATGTCAGCCCCTGACAGAGCTATAGAGACCAAAGAGGCCTCAATCAGGTGCAATTTTCAGATTATTTCATTAATACATTTCTATTTAAAATGTCTACACTTGATGCAATCTTTCATATAAGCACAACCTATTTTTTTTCTGACAGCTATCTGAAATTACTGTGCATATGTGGAAGTAATGTCAGGACATTCCCAAATTTGACGGGACAGCCTCCCTTAGGAGGCATCAGGTAACACGGAAAAAAAAAAAAAACTATACAGCAGTCCTAGGAGAGGTCGTATGTGCCATACCAGAAAGGCAGCTGCTTCTCCAATATGACACTGCCCTGTTGTGGGTAAGAGCATTGAAAGCTGTGAACCCAAGCTTCAGTCACTCTGTTGTAGTTGCTAGATTGCAGCTAGCCGAAGTCAGCAATATTACAAAAAATATACAATAGCTAGGGTTAAGATCTAGGTTTAAAGTTAGAGTTGGGTTCAAAGGACAACAGGTATGTCATAAGGGACTTTGCCAGAAATAAATGAATAAGCACCAATATATAACCTGTGCCATTTTTACAAAACAAACCCATACAAAATGTTCAGTTATTTTACCATTTAGCAGCCATCTTGCCTCCTAGCTTGGGTTGGATCTCTCGACCCAAGCACCCTGCATTCCCATCTCTAACTCTGCATAGCTCTGCCTCCAAATTCTGTAGGACCCTGTCTTCTCCACTGTAGCCCCGTCGACTGTAGACACTAAAGGGAGATCTCCCAGTATACAAGATCCCCCTGCAGCCATGTTACCAGTATACAGGCTGTGCAATGTGCACAGTCTTGTATGAGCAGTGACCCGCAAGGGGGTAGGTCTACACCAGAGGAGGCGGGGAGATAGTGTGAAACTGCAGGGTGCTTGGGTCGAGTATTTATAGCCTTCTTGAGGTACTGTGTGCAATACTCCAAGTGAGGTAGCACTAGTGCTCTGTACAATGGCATGAGCACTTCCCTCTTTCTACAGCTAATACCTCTCCTTATGCAACCAAGCATTCTGCTAGCATTTGCTGCTGCTCTATTACACTGTTTAAGCACTCGTAGTGTTTAGGTTAGGACTGTATCAAATATTCTATATCCGTCCCTTGCGGGGCGTTTACGCCCAGGGTGCATTACCTTGTACTTATCCACATATATAAATATTAAAGAGAATGGGTCCAAGTACAGATCCACGAGGCACTCCACTGGTAACAAGACATTGCTCGAAAATACATTGACTCAAATCTTCTATTACAGACATTTCTAATGAGCTGCTTGTAAACTATCAGATGCAGCAAGTCTCTCATTGTTATTGCCATGTATGCTCGAGGGCAGATACAGAGACTGGAATTCTGCTGTAGACTCAAATCAGTAGGCAGAATTACAATTAGCTTTGCTCTATGAATATGATCAGAAGACTTGAGATGTTGAATGTGTGCTGTATTTGTCTTAATTGTCATAGGCCTTATCACAATATAGTACATGGGTCTTTCAATTATATATATATTCTTTTATTAAACATATATGTTCATTAGAGGTTTTTCCCCCACACAATTAGACATGTGCATATCAATAAAACAGATAGCAGTAAAAAAAATAAAAAAAACACATATTTGAAGCAATGATACTCTTTGTAAAACAAATTGTAAATCACACTGAATTATTAAAATTTTACTCATTCATAGAAAAAAAAAACCCTTTACATTAAATTAGCAGGCTTACTCGAAAATGTGCAGCTTAGGAGAAAAACACATTTTAAATATGTAAGTTTTCACCGTATGGCACTATAGTCAGAGGAACTATTACAATTCAGACTATATAATTTGCATGTGGTGCCAGAATATGTCATAAACAGTATAGATGATTTAAAAAAAAAAATTCATAAAATGACAAACTTTTTTTATTTTTAACCATTTCTTCCTTTACAGATACAGATGGGATTAGTTTTTGCCATGCCCCAGCTGTGAGGTACAGCCGATGGGGAGGCTGGAGCATGCGTGCCATGTCAGCTCATGCACAGTCACTAAAAGATGGGGCTCGCCACACCCTTCTGATCAGGATCCGAAATGTAGCAGGGGTCTATCTGCACTGGGGCAGAGAACAAACTGACATGTACTATCAAAAGTACCTGGCAGTTTATCCTAATAAATAAGATTTTTACTTTTGCTTCTTCGCTTATGAATGTTTATTTGATAATAATCAAAATGTTATATAATGAACAAAGTTTATGCCTCATAATATTTGATATCATTACCTGTCATTGATCTTTATATTTTGATCTGTCTGAGGGTCATACATGAATCTCATTAGCTGTAGATGTAGTACAGGTGGTAATGTAAGGAATTTCACACCTTTTTCAGCTTCCTACACACAGCAAAAAAAGACAATTTTAGCATTATGTGGAGATAAATCAACTTCAAGCAATATTTTTGTCAACAAAAAAAAAAAAAGCACTAAAATGTCACAGACTTAAACTTGTATGCTAGTACAAAAAGCCCCAAAATTAGTTTTGACATTCCAGTCATCTCATTTGCAGTTCAGATCTTATCTACTTTTATGTAAGACAGGTACAAAGTAAGTTGCAATTTACATGTGTAACAGCTAACCAAATAATACACACCCATACATATATGTAATATATATATATTTATACATATACACAATATTTATATTTATTTATATATATAAATATATATATATATATATATAAATAAATATCAAGTATGAAGGAAAACGATCGCAAATATTTTATGTTTGTCATTTACAATACTTGATACATTAGAAAAGATTTTATCTTTAAGGATGTCATACCAGGAAAGCTCTAATTTCTTCCAACTACTTGCAGTATATATTCTCTTACTCATGCGTAATGATCTTAACAGATTTTCACGGTTTGTTAGATTTAAAAATTTAGTAAGTCGTTCCATGGTATAATGCTTACGGAAAGTGTATAATATTAAAATTAGGATATAACTGCCTATATTATCTTTATTTTAGAGAAGTTCCACTGTAACTGCATGTTGATACCTGGTTCTGCACAAAAAAAATATTTTCAAAAAATTGGACTCTTCAGTTGGATTTCATTTTAGAAAAAAACATTTAGTAAACCAACATTTCCACATTGCGCCCACGCCACCAAGTCCGCGCCCACGCCACCAAGTCCGCGCCCACGCCACTTAAAAAAAAAGTTTAGTTGTCCTTTAAGTAGACTTGGTCTGAATAATAAATTGCACCCATTTGTATTCTCCATGACCAGTCCAAAGCTTACATCCTTGAGGCATCTAATTGACCTGTATGAGTAATCCTATAGCAAAGACCAGATGAACTGCTGCATTTTTGTGAAAACCATCTTCAGCTGAACAAAACTATGAGCTGGGTGAACAAAAACTTGCTCTTGAAAAATGGCGATACATCCTGGAAGGGACACTACATCCCATCACAGTATTTCTAAATCATAATAATCTCGAGTATACAGCTAAGACAAGCCAGATCGGCCTTTTTTTTCCAATCTATCCTCAGGACCATATTGCTTAATGTGCAGGTTTCTGCATCTGTAAAGCTGATGCTCTCTCTCGCATGACAGAGAGATCAAATTTTTCCTTTACCAGAGCCAGATGGAAAAGTCCCTTTTCATATTCGAAGATAAATATCGGGAGATTTGGTCTCCCTTGAGTAATTATACAAAGCTATGAATCTTTCCCCATGGCTGAATTGTTGAGAAGTCTCCCAGATTATTCAACATAACCAATACATCCAGAACAAGATGTGCATTTTATTTACTGTATTTGCTTCAATATAAGATGAACTCCCAAACTTTGGACCTTAATTTATGAAAAAAAATAGAAAAGGCATTATTATATGGCGACCCTACAGGAAAAAAAGTTTTACTACCTTACATCCCTTTACATGCCATCTGTTTTTCATATTTAATAAAATATTATTGAAAGATGCATTTCTTGTTTTTATTTTCTTCCTCTGTCCCCCTACATTTCAGTTCTACTGCTCACCTTGCAAATATAACACTAGACTTTCCAATGCACCCACTAGGGATCGACCGATTATCGGATTAACCGATATTATCGGCCGATATTCACAGTTTCCTAAACTATCGGTATCGGCATCTAACTTTACCGATAATGCCGATAATATTGACACTAAGGCTAAGCAGTTAGGCAACAAATATAGCTTAACCCCTTGCCGACAAAGGACGTGCCAGGCACGTCCTGGGAGAATCTCCCTTAATGACAAAGGACGTGCCTGGCACGTCCTGCAGTGAATTAAGCAGTTTTCGCGATCAACGATCGCGAAAACCGCTTTAACAGTGCTGGTCTATTGCCTCGACATCGAGGCAATAGCCAGCACCGATATTTCTATTTTTGGACCCCCACGATCGCCCCACGGAGCGATCGTGGGGAGCCATATTGACGGAGCATGCTGCTCCGTCAATATGGCTAAGTCCTCTGCCGGTCTGAGCTTCGGAAGTGAAAGTAACTTCACTTCCGTCGCTCTGAATATGCTACTTGACTACCCCTAGTGGTAGTTTAGTAGCATTGCAATGGAAAATAATTAAAATACATATTTAATTAAATAAAAATAGGTTATTTAGCTATATTAGCCTATAGGGTTAAAATTAAATATTTTTTAGCATAAGGGATAGGGTTAAAATTAAATTAAAGTTAAAAAATATTAAGGGATATAATAAGGATTAGAGTTGGGGTTAAATTTAGTGTTAGGGTTAAATTTTGGGTTCGGGTTGGGGTCAAAAGATCAATATAGGAAAAAAACAAAAAACACTATTTTTGGTTTTTGCCCCATAACTCGCAAAAAAATACCGAAAAATATGGAAACATGCATATTTTTGAACTCGGGACAACATTTAGAAACTATTTAGCCGGGGTCTTTTTTAATGATTTTATTTGTGTAAATTATATTTTAGGTCAAAGTTAGAGAAAGTGGTTTTTTTAAAATTTTTCATCATATTTTATGATTTTTTTTTGTAGTAAATTATAAGATATGATGAACATAATGGTATCTAATGAAAGCCCTTTTTATGACTATAAAAACAACATATAATTTGTGTGGGTACTGTATGTGAGAAAGAAAAAAATTACAGCTAAACACAAACACCCTAGAAATGTCAAAACAGCCATTGTCACCAAGGGAAAGTCAAGGTGAAAATGTCTTGTCACTAAGGGGTTAATTAAGCTGTTTTGATGCCTTGCTTATATTTACTGTAGTGTCCCTTTGATATAATTGCCTATGTCATTGCTGCTCATTTTACTAAGATTTAATCTAAGTATGGACTATGTGCAATTGAACATTGTTGTTCTTGTTACCTTTTGACTGATATTTATTTAAAAAAAAAAAAAAAAAGTGGTCCAATTTGTTGTATTTGACCATATCACCATTGTTTTGCTGCATTATTTATTTTTATTTAGCAATGAAAAAGATCTACAAAAAAAAGCTAAACGTTAACAATAAACATGTTCATTTAACAGCAGATTTGTGTAGAAATTGTTTTTTTTCCCAAAAAATTAAAATGCACGAAATATCGGTATAAGTTATCGGCTATCGGCCTGAAAGTTCACAGGTTATCGGTATCGGTATCGGCTCTAAAAAATCAATATCGGTCGATCCCTAGCACCCACAAGACTTGAAAATGTTCCAAGCAGCCCTTCGACTGCAATCCTTGGTGTCCAGTGGGGGATGTCTGTGCACTGCTCGGTGCACAGACACATGCATATTCCAGTGGCACCTGCACCTCTGGTGCAGGTATTCAGAGTTTGAAAGCAGGGGGGTCAAGTGTCAGGCAGCATACAGACATTGTCCGGCTGCCTGCAAGGATGATTTTTCTTTACAGAGCATTTCTTATGAAAAACCCTTGTCTTGTACATAATATCAGGAAAGTGTATGAAACATTGTTACTAATATCCAGTCAGCTTTATATACAATAACAAATTACCTGCAGACCATGTTCGCCAGCATCATATTTGTTGTCGCCATCTAGTTGCTCCACTGCCACATAGTCAATGAAAGACTCAAAAACTGCATTGAAAAAAAGAACAAAAATGCATGAATTGACAGTAAAATGATGACTTACGTAAGTAAAACTTAACGAAACAATTATTAAAAATAAGAGTAAGCTTCATATCCTTTTAGCAGCTGCTAGAAAAACAATACTCCACCAATGGACACTTACGGCTCATTCTAGCATAGAATTGCTAAAAACCAAACTTTATTACTTGATGAGTATGGACTGGCTGGAAACCAGCTTGAATAAAGATAAATTGACCGAACATTTTTTCAAAACCTGGACCACATTTATTAATACCTTAGACATGACAATTAGAACCAAGATATATGATAATTTTTGTCATACGGACTGGTACTGTGTAGCACTTCTTCGTAACACACCTCCGATTATACTTTCTAGCTGATGGAGATATACTATTGATGGCCTCATTGATTCTAATTTTTGGGGGGAACAAGGGGGGTTGGGGCTGGTAGGCAGACAGCTTTTAGATCCTTTATAAGTACACAACTGTGTTCCTTTAATGTGCAACTTCGGAGATTGCAGGATCCCCGAACTTATGTTCGCTATTTCATATCTATGTAACAGTATTTACACTATGTATCCAAGGCACTTATGTTAACTGATGACCTTGAAGAAAAGAGTGAAAAAGAGTTGTGATATGCATTCCTATGTACTTGTTGGTATTTCATTCTTCTTTTACTGCATAACCGTATTGTACGATCTAATACCTACCTTTACATTGCAATTTTCGTAATAAAAAAGAAATTAAAAAAAAAAAAAAATAAGAGTAAGGGCAAACACTTGTCAGAGCAGATTCATGACAATCATTATGGAAAATGACAATGCAAATGCATTTTAATGATCAATAGGAAAATTTTGACCTAAAGGGCAACTTTCACCATTCAAAAAGATATTTATCCTTACTGTTTGCAGAAGCCAATGCGTATGGGGGGGACTTCAACCACACGGGGCATCATTTTGTGGTAGCAGGGAGAGACGGTACAGTCTCTGTCATTGATCTGTGAGCACATCAATCTCACGGCACACAGCCAATAGTGGGGGAGGAGATAATAATTTATTTCCCCACAGAAGGTGTGCACCAGAATTAAAAATTTTCAAAAATGTCCATATTCTTCTTGTTTGAGGATTGAACTCCCTGTTTCAATATAATATGGCTTGCTCCTAGTTAATGGGCTTGTGATGGTAACAACACCGGTATAAATCTCCTGTAATATAGAATGAGACTAAGAAATGTCACCTGTTTCTTAGTTAGTGGTTTTGGCTAATTGTCAAATGGCTTTGATTTTAGAAACTTGGGGCTTCACTCATCCCCTAACAGAGTACCCCAAATGTTCGGCTTCTTCAAGGCCAATCGTACATCTACTGGGGTTAGCCGTTAGGTAGAGTTTTTTATCAAGTTTAGAGCAGCCTGTACTTTTGGAGTTAATAACCAATGTCACAGCGATTTAATAGATCCTTTCATTTACAGCACATCTCTTGCTAGAGTTATTGTTTGCCATTATTTGACCAGAATAGGATGTATATATTGAGTTGTTGCTCGTATGCATATGATATATCACTCTTTCAGGCTCAGTATCCCAGTAAGTTAGAGAATCTTTTTTAAGCAGAGAATTCTCTATTTATTCCGATGTAGACATATTGCAAGTTGATAGGATCCGGTACCAGGTCCCATTAAGTGCATACTGCCATCTCGTGTTTTAGGAATGTAACTGCATGGTTAATTGTATTAAATGGATACCTAATGTCAGCCATATTGTATTTATATTCGTCCATTTGTTTATTGAATTCAGATTTCTTGACATCTATGTTTTGTTTTAATATTTGCTACTTTGGCTATGACACAAAATTATATTTACAATAAATTCCATATTTATTTATGTACAAATATATTGTTGCCGTTATTTACTTTGAAAACCACACTCAATATCTCAGTACTTTACAATTTTGGATATGTCAACCCATAGTGAGTCAAGCTTGTTTTATAATTTGCGATTCACAAGTTTAAAACTTCTTTTTCGATTTTCCTGTTAAGACAACTCCCAGCGGCAATGCAACAACACAGTAACAGCAGAGTTACCAGCAACAGACACACACAGGAGGAGAAGAAAAAAAGACATACCATTGGTGCAAACCACCAAGCTACAGAACCATATGAGCCAGTACATGAGCAATGATAAGAAAGGAACTGGTAACACCTCTAGAAGGTTCAAAACACCATACATACCAACCTGAGCAAAGCCTGAATTGGGTACAGGAAAGTCTACGACTCATTGCCCACATGGGTACATACATGGATCTGTGAATATCTGTCACTATCCAACTACACCAAGACCATCAAGCATAAGGAACCATCAAGTGCAGTATGTACCAAGGTGATGCACTGTCCCTACTGCTGTTCTTCATAGACTTGAACCACCTCATACAGTTAATCACAAGGACATCAGCAACCCCTACTACATGGGTGACAAAGATATATGGCAATTGAGAACGAAACATTGACTCGCTGATCTACCCGAAAACAGATATACAGTGACGATGTTGGGATGTCATTCAGACTGGAGAAGTATGGCAAGATAGGAGTACAAAGAGGGACAGCACTGAAGACTGATGGGGTGGAACTACCAGCAGGGCACACAGCAGAGATACAGACCATCTACAAGTACCTTGGCATCCCACAATCACATGGGAAACACGATGAGTATGCAAGGAAGAAAGCAACATTCAAAAGGATAAGACGGGTCCTGAAGAGCCAGCTCAATGGGAGGAACAAGATCCACGCCATCAACAAGTATGCCTTGCCGGTCATCAGATACCCTGCTAGTATCGTGAGCTGGCCAAATTAAAACCTGGAAACTG
Organism: Pelodytes ibericus; assembly: GCA_036172795.1. Taxonomy (NCBI): domain Eukaryota; kingdom Metazoa; phylum Chordata; class Amphibia; order Anura; family Pelodytidae; genus Pelodytes; species Pelodytes ibericus. Next base: position 56,219,587 of record CM069864.1, on the reverse strand, counting down.
CCAAGTTGAAGACCCAGAAATAATTCACAATGTACAAGGTTTCAACCTTAAGAAAAACACCAGGAGACTGTATACCGGCCGAAAAGAGGGTGGGCAGGGTCGGGAGTGTGTCAGACAAGTCCAGGTGGGAGATTCCACAGAACGTTATGGAACGTTACAAGGCTATAAATCTGTGGGACTTCAAGATCCAGGTGCTCTGACACCTAAGCTGGGAGAGAGGCTCCAATAGATTCCAGGAACAACATCAGTGCAATCAGTGCAGAAGAGAGCAGTGCTAGTAACCACTACATTACTGCGCAGACAACCTCAAACTACCAAGTCTCTGGTAGAGGTTTCGAGGTTGAAAACACATACCAATCCTGGAACAAGATTATGTGCCCAAAGGCATCTGCATAACTTCAAAAAAGAATGAGCACTTTTCGGTCTTTGTAAATGTGTTTTATTATAATGTGAACATAAAGGCCATTTCAGTCCCCCCTCAGGACTTTTATCAAGATATTCCACAAGTGCAATGAACCATTTTATATAGACAAATGAAGAATGAAACAAACTTACCAATCATCATGACAAATGAAACCAGTTTAAAAAAAAAGGGGGTTTTCAATGTGTAGAAACAAAACACGAGGAGATGTTTTCATTTAGTCCACAAGATGATAGTGTGTCTAAGGTACGTATCCAAATTTTTTTCTTTGTAAAAGTCTCCTTGGCCGATTTACACCTGTAAGTAATGGAGGCACATGGTCAATCGCCATGAACAGTAATGTCGGTAAGAGATGTTGCGCCAAAAAATGTTTGGCTACAGGCTTATCCGATCATTGGTCCTAAAATGCAATACAGATGGCAATGTGATGTCCTTTTATTCTATCCCTCAAAGTTGCATCTGTTTTTCCGTAATAAGATAGTCCATGTGTACATCTGATCATGTTTATAACATGATCTATTTGGCAAGTGATATTATGTATGACTGAAAACCTCTTAAGCATATGTATTAAAAAAAGGTACACAAATGGCCACAAACAATGCAACCAAGATACTTGTAACATTCAGGTTTCCAAAAACAATGTTATATTTTCTTATGAACTGGATCAACCAGGGAGTGAAAGAATTTTAAATTCCTGTTGATAACAGATCATTGGTGGATTAAAGGCTGGAAAAATGGCTTTATGTGTTTTGCAACAAAGTGCTTAATCATAATGCATTAAGCTGTTTTTCAAGTCTTTTGATGTGACTACACATATACAAGTTCTCTATGACCAACCCACTTTTGAACCTAGTTTTTTTTTTGCTGTTATCAGAATGCACAAGATTCCTAAAAATCTACATATAAAACATTTTTCTTAATATTTGCAGTTGCAATTCTACCAACAAAATGTATAGATTGCTCAAAATGTTTTTTTTCCTCTACATTCACAGTATAATTGAGATGCATTCTGGTAGATGTCTTCAGTACCACCTTACATTCAAATTTGTCAGGTGTAATTGTTGGGACAATATAATCCCTTTGAAAGACTTTTTCTTACAAACTGTTGTACGAATTTTGGATGTTAGGTTGGGCATACCACAGTAAGTAAGCAAAGTCATTTTAAAAACACACAAACACACGCCAACATCCAGAATTCTTACAGGAGGTTGAGTAGGAGCGCATACACTCAACGAAGGGCAAAAGGGACCAACACAGAGGTCAAAAAGGGAAGCTGCCGTATCAGAGGAGATAACACTTATTTAATCAGAAGATGTCGTCAACCTCCATGAAAGAAAAGGTCTACGTTCAAAGGGATTATTCTTTAAACATTTTTTATCCAAAGAAAAGATCAATGCCAGTGGTTTAACCACTTTGTGACACAGCACGCATGCGTACACCCTGTGTCTAAACCATTGTAGGTAATCAATAATCACTTCCGATGATCAGATGGTGCTGCCATGATGTCTCCATGAAGAGGCATCAGACAACACTGAAGAAACCCCTCTAGTGCATATCTGATCTCTCTCAAGAGCTATTGTATGCATCATAGCAGAAAGGCAGCTAACTCTCCAATATGGCACTGCCCTGTTGTGGGGGCCTCTAGCGGCAGTCAGCAACATTATAACTAGGGAAAAAATAGTTAGGGTTAAGATCTAGTGTTAGAGTTAGGATTGGGGTTAAAGTGTCACTGTAGGGGAAAAAAACGCTACTTTAGATTATTGCCCTGTAACTTGCAAAAAAAAACAAACCGTAAACATTGGCTAACTCAGAACAAATAGAGAATATTTAGCAGGGACTGAAGTAAAAGTTAGAAAAGGTGTATTTTTTACCATATTTTATAATTTTGCTTTTTTTTTTTTTAACAGTGAGTTATATGACAATGAAAAAAAAAACCCTTCTTAAGATGATAAAAACAGTATATAATGTGTGGGTACATTAAACAAGAAAGAGGAAACTTATAGAAAAACAAAAACACTGCAAAATTGTAAAAACAGCCCATGTCACTAAGTAGGTTAAAAAAAATGCCAATAATCTGTTATTAATAAAATAGTAATTTAAGAGTTACCTCCCCTCCTCCGATTCAGTGCATTGTTATTGGCCTGAAGTGTAACCAATTTTTTTTAAATAACAAACCTGGTTGTTACAAGTCTCTTGACTAAATTACGTGTCCAATACACAATGTCCGCTACACACTTTAATCATTCTCATTTACTGGTAACAAATTTGTCATTCAACATAATCACTAGTTAAACAGATTGTTATATCCATGATCAGATGTCCATGTGGACTATCTTATATTGGAAATCTCTCGGCCATCCCCACTGCATTCACTAGATTCAGGACAATTGACCATGTGGCACCATCACTTACAGGTGGAGAAAGATCAAGGAGACTTTTACAAAGACAATTGTTTTGTACATACCTTAGACACAGTATCATCCTGTGGACTAAATGAAAACCTCTTCTCATGTTTTGTTTATACACATTTAAATTATTTTATTAATTGCAATCAGGAGTCTCTCACACTCACAATTTAAGTATTTCAACAATTCCCATGGAGGGCACCTATTACTATGACATTTTAATAATGATGTGTCAAAAACATACCACGTACATTGAGCAAAAATCAAAATCTCAGTCACTGTAAAAATGTTTACAAATATAAAGTAATGACAAAAACACAAGTACTTTACCAGACCAGTTGTACAACTTATAGGAAGAGAAGAGGCTCCAGAGCAAAATAAATTCTTTAGTTCCGCCTGTAGTAGAATTAATAATGGGTGGTCGGGCAAAACTCGTGTTTCTTACTCCATATATATGTAAGACTTTTTGTTAGAATAAAATTTATTTTAGACAAATAAAGGGAGCATCTGCACAATGCTCCTTTGGAGTACTGTTCAGAAGTGATTACTTTTGGTTTGGAAGTCAAAAAATGGCTTCAAGACTGCCAAATCATGGGGTTGGTTCTTGCAACCTGGCAGTGCTGGTTGGTGTGCATCATCTGTAACGCTGGACACATCACACCCGTGAGGGAAGATTGTGAATTGTTGGCCCAAAATTGGCATCCATTTCGGGCAGTTCAATTCTCCAGATTTTCACTGGAGTGTTGAACAGAAAAGTGTACAAGAATTATAGTAAAACATAAAAATATTTACATACCATAACACAGGTTGAGTATCCCTTATCCGAAACACTTGGGACAGGCAGCATTTCGGATAATGGATCATTTCGGCAGCACCAGCCCTAAAAATGATCTACATTACATAAATCCAATGTGAGCAACTTGCTCACTCACAATGAATTTAGGCAATATAGATTATTTCCAGCAGCGCTCTGGGAACTACATTTCCCATGAGCGCCGGATTCTCATTTACAGCGCCAGAGAGGGTGAAGCAAAAGAGCTTCACTGCCGGACGCCAGAAAGGTGAGTATCCCATAACTGAAATGACCCACATGCAAAAAAATAAAAATATTCAGATTTTGGATCTTCGGATAAGGGATACTCAACCTGTATAAATATTATAAAACCATATTTATATTAATAAGGATTTTCAAATTTTTATAAAAATGTTATATTTTAGGTTCCTTTTATTGATTTTTAGGTATTTAATTAATGTGTCAGGTTTTTTTGGGGGGGGGTTTTACAGATTTAAAACAAATGTTATATTGGGCCATTTCAGGAGGCTATAGCTGAAGTCCTCCCATGACTTCTAATGGCTTTTTATTTGCCTTCTTCTGGATCAACAGCAGTACCTAAACTACTATGCAACTATTTCCGTAGTAACAGAGGTCCTCCCAAAATGGCCCCGAGAAAAGCCATAGTCCTCCCCATAGAATTCTATGGGAGGACTGAGGTTGCCATTTCAGCAAAATGTCTGCACGAAAGATCACTTTGGTGGTCTTTGAGTAGCCTGAATTTGAGGGTCTGAAATGCGGAGATTTGATTTTCATTTAAAAACAACTAATCTTGTATGAGTGTATTAAACTTAAATTACTGCATATTCAAAAACCCTGTCCCTAAAGGGTTAACCCTATGCATATCTGAAATAGACTATCTGCATAAATCAAAATACACCATTGTATCTTTACATGTCAATATATAATGCTACACACCGTACCTCCATTCATTTCTGATTACATTTCTGTAACATTAAAACGTGTACCAATGTGCTAGTAAAGGCTCTATTCCACAATAAATATATAAATAGTAAATTGTTGTGTGGGATTTATCACATGCCATATTAGCTGACTGATCAAAGAATGATTTTGTTTCCTTCAAACCACCTTGCAGTATTTCATTGAAGGATTGATTCCTTTTGACCTGCTGAATCTGTAGAGATGAAATGCAGGGTTTCCTTGTAGGTACCTGTAATTGAGGTTTCCTCTAAATCTTCTCCGCAAATCTTAAGTGTTTCCGGAGTTTTCGTCAGTTTTACAATAAGTGCTATTTTTGAAACCGAATTGGATTTAAAAAAAAAAATCCATGTTCTGCCCGTTAACATTTTGGTAGAAAACGAATGGGATAAATTCAGTCGTTTCTATGTTTTGTCTAGACAGTTTTTGACAGGTGTGCTAATAATCTAAACACATGGTTAATGGATTTAAAACAGCATTGAATAACTTTTGCCCATCACTTTACAATATTTCATTGAACAGACACCACTGAATCAAGCCAAAATTAAAGTATATAACTATAAATAACAATTACATAACTGGCAAAATCCATATTGGACTAGATAACCATGGAGTTCTTCATTTTCTGAAATACATCCCATCATAAAGTATAATTTATCACTAATACTAATCTTATTAATGCTACTTGAATATTTTAATTCAGCGGGGAAAATTATCGGTGTTTCAGTGATTGCTCAGCATGGTGGAACAGCAAGGCAATTTATAGAATCAAGTGCACTCTACGGTGCAAAACCGATTCTGAGTGTCTACAGTTCTATTTCTTCAACCATTCAGCTTGTTTCCATCTGCTTAGCTGTGGTCAACTCACAGTGGTTAAATACAATGGCTAATTTACCGGCACGGTTACATTGTTTTTTTTTTACATGTTTATGCCATTTTAACACTAATATTGTTATCTCATAGCCATGGTCAGCCATCTAATACCTTAATGAGTGTTTGCTCATCTATTTTTATTCTTCTAATTGAAGTGTTGATTAAGCTCTTTATCGTGTTTTCATTTAGCTGCCCATCTGTGTTCCATAGTTCCTTAATGCAAGAGACCACACTCAATATGCTTCAAACATGCCCATCCCCTTTCATTACCATGTTTCACCTATTATACCCTAAAAACTATGATCACGCTTGTTCTTGTATTTAAAGGAACACAAGGGAACACTGCAATAGTTATACGATTCTTCTGGGTTTTTCTTCTGTCAGATAATGCCTTTCTTATGATTAAGCGCTAAATAGCGCGAAACGAGTCAAGTGATTTTAGACTGTCTGCCACTTTTTGCCTATTTATTTGCTGTGCTGTATCACCTTTTTTGGATATTAAAGCACCAACTTTTTCTCACCGCATTTATTGACTCCTGGAGTGCCGTTTCTACTTACCTTTTCGTTTCTGCTTTACTACTTAAAAAGTTATATTAATATGACAAAGGTTTGTTGCATGTTTGCAGTAACAAAAAAAGTCTACACACAATACTTACTGTTTTTTTTTCCTTTTATACTTAATTGAATGTCGTAGTAATCCTCAATCCTTTCAGACCGATAATCGACATGCTTGCATTGTATATAGGACTGAAATCAAGAATAGGACACATCAGTTTAGCACCACTTAAAAAAAAAAAAAAATGAAATAAAAAGAATAGGAAAAAATACCTACCACCATCTTTCCTCTGAATAATTTAGGTATTGTTCCTTCTACACATGTGCCTTTCATTTTATTTTCCACATTATCAAGTAGCTGAAAAAGTAAGCATTTGGTTAAAAAAACGTATAAAATAACAGTAGTTTAAATATAATGCTATTGAAACAAAACTTACATTTTGTAACTTTTTGGGGGTGGGGAGAGGATAGGAAAAATCAAATCAATACATCCATTTGGTAGGGCAAATTGGAGAGGTATCAGTCAGCAAGGATGCTAGATAAGGACAGGTGGGATTAAAGGAACAATGTCCTAAACCAGGGTTCGACAAATCCTAAATGTATCTTATATTTTTTATATTTCTTAAACTGTATTTGATATTCCCAGTTATTTTATTTGTATCTATGTTTTTAGCCATCTTTTTTGAGCAAAAGGGAACTTGCTCTCTCTCTCTCTCTCATAGTATTCACCAGCGGTTTAACCTATTTTGACTTTTACTTTCTGACTACTACCTCACCTCTCCCTTTATCCCAGTGGTGCAGACTTATACATAGTTCTTAAAGACTATTGGCTACTGTAAAGAGGCAGACAGTCCCACCAGATGTTGAGGAGAGTACGCTTTTTAGTACAACACCTCAAGGAGTCATATACCACTTGCCCATGAAAGCAAAGTGTAGACTAATTCACCAGAAGTGACTAGCCTCCCTAATACAAATGAAACCCACTTGGTCAACATAAACAAACTGTGAAAGGTGTGCGGTAAGGCAGTGTGCCCGCCTTTCAGCACACAATTTTATATCTTCTTTGAAAAGGAAGTTGGGGCGGTAGCTAGAACACTACTCTGGGTCCTTTACTTCTATGTGAAGTACTGTGATAGTTGCCAAGAGTGAGTGTGGGAGGATGGAGAAATCTTTAGAAGGCAATTAGAAGTTAGTAGAAGATATCGATATAAACATTGTTTATACTTTGAATGTAGAGAATAAAATATAATCTATTCATTGTGTTAATCTGTGCATTTTTTCATTCCCCATCTTGTGGTGGAGTGGAGAAACAAAAAGAGCTTATTTAGCTGGGTGTCAGTGGAGATTTAGTATCCAAAGTTGTCATCTTGTCTTATTACTGAACACAAAGCCCCAGTCTACTCTTTTTCGCATATGCATGAATTAAGAAACATGCAAATAAAAAAACTACAAACAAAAGACTATCATATTACAGAATCACATACATGTTAGGAACTTACCACTCTACATAATTCTTGGACATCATGTTGCATAAAGCTGTCTAATGTTTCCCACCTAAGAGGAGAAACATTTAGAATATTTGAAAACAGGCACCTTGTTCTAGTTCAAAGATTATTCCTTTTTGATTTTAGTATGTCAAGAGAGGAGCTTGAATTACTTGTAGTGAAATATGTCTGCTTTAGCTCTCTAAAAATAAACAACACCAATGAAGGTTCCACATTAGCAGACTCATTTTTGGAAATGCATTCACAGAGGGGGCTATTCACTAAAAGGAGAGTTGCAGGTGAGTTGAGGTGAGATTAGGTACATTAAGATGATCATTGTCCTATAACTTGCAAAAAACAGAAGAAATGCAACCATCCTAAACTCAGGCAAATATTAGAATCTAAATAGAGTTTTTTTTTATTAGCATCTGTAGATGTGTAAAATATATTTCTACAAAAAATAAATATGATGAAAAAAAAATTCTTTCAAAGTTTTAGTTAAAAAATCTACACATCAATAAATGTGAACAAAGAAACCAGCTAAACAGATTGTAATACTTGTCCAGAGTTTAGTAATAGCTAATGTTTACATGTTTTCTGTTATTTTTTGCAAGTTATAGGGCAATAACTGCAGATAATTCTTTGCTTTCTCCTAAAGTGACATTTCTAACCCTTTGAAGACCATAAGATTACCGTCATCAATGTAAAAATAATTATATTTTTTTCCCTTTAAGAATGTATTTGAACAATAAATAAAACCATTTCCACACTTGTGTCATTTTTGGGGGTTGAATTATGACACCGGACAAATGTGTCCCTATGGTCCTCAAGGGAGACAAGGTTGCAAGCATTGTCTGTTTCTGGAACTTTAAATACAAAACCATTTGTTGTTGTCAAACACAAGTCTATCAACAAATATCAGATGATCCAATAACATCTGACTATTTAGGTCACTTTTTATGGAACGCCAAAAGAAGCAATTTTTTTTTTTTTTTTTAAAGTTAGTAAACTTCAGTTGCTGTAACTGAGCCATTTCATGAAATAACTGGCAAAAAGCTAGATCCATTTGTTGTTAAGAACTAATATTTTGACTCAAACCCCACAAAAAAAGTTCTTAATCAGATGATCCAGGCAATTAAAAACAAGGGACAAATATGTCCCTTGGTCCTCAAAGGGTTAACCCTAACCAGTGTTTATTTTATGTATGAGGGAACTTTTCTAACTAGGCGTTTCTCGTTTGAAATTCCCCGTTCTCAATTCCCTGCCATTCTGTCTTTCACAGTGTTTGACCAGGAATAGTTCATTGAGCTTTCTTTCCTTGTCAAGTATGTTTTGGGGACAAAATCCAGAATTATACGACATAGATTTCCAAATGTAAAACAGTACGTACATATTTATACAAGCAAGTTGTCAAAAGAGGATAAAGAGTGTATACGATTTTACATAGATTTTTTTAAATGTACAATATATAGAAAATATTGAAACCTAAGAAAATCATACCATTGCCCTTCATACCGAGAACTTCACCATGAAGCCGGGGTAGAAAGTGAAACTTCACTGATACCAGTGAACTTTATTGTTCTCTCCACATCTATACTCTGTTTTAGTGACACTGTTTACAAATATATCAAACTCACACTTTAGAAAGAACTCTCTAAATGTTGCACCCCCAAGACTTCTGAGAAATCTTTTTATGTTGTATTAAATATCTTAAAAATAAACAAAGCTGGCCCTCAGTTACTGTACATGATTTTTGATAATAAGCACGGTTAAAATTGGGAAATACAGACTACAGATGCAGCATTTGAGGTCGGAGGCTGATAAAGCATTATATACTTACCCAAATGATTTTGTTAGCTTTTTAGTTCCTACAGGTTTGTCACTGTGCTGTAGTTCATAAAACACTCGCTGTAAAGCTAGGGGAACACTCTTTGAAGAGTCATCACCTTCTGTGGGCATCATATACACAGCCTTTCAATCAAAAAGAGAGCAACAGGTTTCAAAACAAGGAAATTCAACACTGAAGAAAAATTATTAAAGCAAAATGATTCCAGTAATCATCAAAAACACAACTTTAATTGTCTAAACAATTTAAAAAAGAAAAGAAAAAAAAACAAAGGTTCAGCAGCTTATTTTTTACTTGGAAAACATGATAAACATGACATCCTAGCAACACGAAGCGGTTAAGTGGTTAACACGAATCAAACGCTTGGGGTAACTTTGCACTAGTTTCTCGTAATAATTAGTTGTCATTTTTGCCCATTCCTCCTGACAGAACTGGTGGGCCTCATTGCTCAGACATGCTTTTTCTGTTCACCTTTTCTTTGGCATTTGTGATGGTCAAATACTTTAACATCAATACTTTCTCACTGTTGTGACCAAGTTTTAACTTTCTAGCTGATGCCTTGAGGTGTTGCTTCAGTATTTCTAGATAATACTCTTTCCTCATGATGTCATCCATTTTCTAAAAGGTACTTGTCCCTTTTCCAACAAAACACCCTTTGGATTAAAAGCATCATCTTTTTTTCGATTTTAGTTTCATCTCACCAAACGTAATTTTGGCTTCTTATGCCAGTCTTGAAGTAGGGGCTTCTTCCCCGCACAACACCCTTTCAGTCCACAGAGATGTAGGTCTCTCTTAATGATGGATGTATATACTTTGGTATAGGATGCGTCTAGCTTTTATCAGCTCCTAGGTTGTTGTCTTGCCGTTCAGCTGAACCTCTCGAACCAAAGCACATTCAGCCGTGGAAGTTCATTTTTACCTCTTTCCTGAATGATGCAATGCCGATGTGGTCCCATGCTTTTTAGATTTGCATTCAATTGTTTGTGTAGTTAATGGTGTCTGCAAATGTATGGAAATTCCTCTTAAGGAGGAACCGTACCTTTGGAAGTCCACAATCTTGGTTGCGTGGATTTCCCCAAGGGCAAAAAGGCCTTGGCTCTAAAGGCAGGACCTTAAATACAGCATCAGCTTCCAATTAATTCAAAATTAACTTTTTATTATGTCAATTGGCCAATCAGAAGATCCTAAAAAGTCAGTACATCAATTTCAGCAATCTTCCAGGTGCTCTAAAGACAACTTGATGTATGTAAACCTCTGGACCCACAGGAATTCTGATATAGTGAATTCAATCTGGAAGAATTTGCCCTGCAATTAATTGTTTTAAAACTATTTCTGATGGGAACCTAGTGGATGCTTTAACTGACTAATTGAATCTAAGCGTAGAGTTAGGAAAACTTGAGTTTGAACATCTTTAGCCTAGGTGTATTGAAACCTTCAGCCTCAACTGTACATGTATACCGTGTTATGTGTTTTATAATTTATGTGCGGTGTCCACATATATGAATGTTTACCCAGTATGCAAATATATATATATATATATATATATATATATATATATATATCTATATATATATATATATATATATATCTATAATCTTTTTGCAGGAAAGGATTAGTGTAGTTGCACGGATTCTGTATTATTTTAAAACGCTGGTTTGTTTTTTTCCCCCTTATTTTTGTTATTTACAATATTGTTATTAGGAGTAATCACAATATATCAATACACTTCCAGTAACTGCCTGTCAAGTAATATTAAGTATAATTCCATACCACCATTAATGCAGGCCTTGACACATTTAATATAGTTTTAGGAGCCAGAAAATGGCACAGACAGTAAAAAAAAAAAGCCCTCATTTCCTGGGTGCCATGATTTGTCAAAGCCCTGAATTAATGGATTGTTGACAGTTTTGCTTTTAACAGATGCTTAATATATTCAGGTTCTGGCTGAGCAATGTCCATTCTCCCTGATTGATGATATTAAATAACTTTTTGCTTTTGTAATTTGCATCCTTTTGAGACTGTGTAGCATTAAGAGACCATACACCTGTGCAGTTTGGGGCGGGATTAACAGATGGTTGGTGGGTACTGACGAGTCTTGGTTCATTGTCAATTTGGTTCTTGATAATGACCCCTTAGGGAGTGGAAATGTTTTAATGATTTAATAAAATATTTCTAGATTTTTGTTGAGGATTGTTGATACTGTGTTGCATACTAAATTATATATAATTTGTGTGCACAAAATGAAAAAGAGGGAAGTAAAAATCAAACAGCAAAAATGGCAGTAGTTTTAAGAAAAACAGGTTGTGAGTTAAACTGCAGAGCTACATACAGAGAAGGTGTCAAAAGAAGAATAATCAAAGATGCAATTTAAAAATACCTTACGAAGCTGGTTTGTAAAAAATAATGTCTGTAATAAACTGTTCATGTAACAGGTTGCTCCTTGGTTCTTCAGTCCAACATAGCCAGTGTGTTTCTTTGAATCCCAGCTACAAAAGAATAGGAAAATATTTGACCTCTAATGAAATAAATTAATAAACTCTTACAGGCAGGGGCATGCCTCAAGTTTTTGGCACCCATGATGAAACCTATGTTTGGCATCCCCACCCCCTATATATAAATATAAAAACAGTGCCGTCTGTGTCCACAAACAGCTTGCCTGTGCCATCTCTGGAAATATTGTCCACAGCAAGTGGAGTGCAATAGGCAAGACATCTGTAAATAAACCGGTGTATATACAGACACTTTACACACCCTGGACAGAGCAGCAGTTTGCGGGCACAATATTACAGCTGCCATTCTCTGCTGACTGCAGCACAGCCAATTACTGAGGAGGAAGAGGAAATCTACTCTTGGCCAATCACAGTGGAAAAATGTATTTGAACTTCCAAGAGATTGTGACTATTCTCTGTATTTTTGCCTGTTTTTATCAAATCTTCAATCTAAATACAAACATCCATCAATTTAAATATCAAGCACTAGGTGGTATCAAACAGGTGACACCACAGACACATTGTCCATACATTTGTTTGCAATTCTGCTAATATCATGCATCATGATAAATGCGAATTGATTACTCTACATTTACAGTAAAAACATTAAGGTGACAGGGTCCCTTTAACACATATCAATGTGCAATATAAGATACAGTACAACTAAATGAAATGGAGGGCATAAAATACTTACGCTACACCATGAGGAGCATCTGCCTGCACATACACTTCAAATGTTACTTTATCTTCCTCTACGAAGCCTCTCTCGGGATCAGTAACTTCCTGAAAAACATTTTTCGTAGAGGTCATAATCCAAATATTAAACATCAAAATAGAAGGAAACATTTTTCCACACAAAGTATATATACTGAATTGGCTAATCCAATAGGAATAGTTTCACCAGCTCACATATTGCAGAATTACTGGACAATGGTTTATGCACAAAGTGAGTCAGTAACATTATTAGTCCCATTTCACCAGGTTTAACTACATAAATTTTAAAAAAATTAATTCATGTGAAAGCACTTATTTTAACTTTACAGCATTTAAAAACATTTGTATTTCTCCTGTAGCTCAGGGCTGGAAAAATCTCATTTAGTTTCAGGAGCCAGAAAACAGCACATACACACACACACAGACAGTTACAGTCACAAAGGGAAAGAGTCACAAGGCAGACATTTGATTTTATTTCTAAGAAACAAAAGTACATCATTCAGTGTGCGTCCTCTCCCTGCTGCTTGACCTCACTGTATGGGAGGAGGGCGCCTTTTGACTGCCAGGCAGAGACCATCTTTATGTGTCTTCCCGCTGAGCGTCGGGCTGTCATGTGACACCCGGCACTCTGACATTAAAGTGTGATGCGGCAGAGCTGGCAGTCAGCACAGACTTTGCCCCATTGCGCTGTGCTTCACGAAAAAAAAATATTGGTTCCGGCGGGATCATGTAGATGGTAACACCAGGTATAATTTCCTGATCACCATGGTGACCTGGCGACCGGTATATATAAAGCATTGCTGTAGCTTTACATTGAAAATTATTTCAAAGGCAGCCTCGAAATTCATTGTCATCAATAAGGGGAGTTTGTAGACATAGAAAGGACTGTTGCTTTAGCAGCAGTAATAACTCTGGTGTTGTACTAGTTTTTCAGTGAAATTAAGTGATGATATTTCTTTACCTTAGATCAGGGCTCGACAAACCCCGGGCGCCAGGTCGCCATGGCGACTAGGAAATCAGACCTGGCGCCCGGTTAGCATGAGCCCCACATGGTGTTCTCGTCGCTGCAAACTTTTTTTTTTTTTTTTTTTTTTTTAACTTTAGTTCTCTGGCGCGCACACTTCCTGCTCGGCCCCCTCGCGCACTGCGCTGTAGTGCACACGTGGACTGAGGCATAAACCACCGTGGACTTAAAATGGTCCCCATTTTCTGCAGTCACACCCCCGCTGGCTAATCAGCGCGCCGTTGGGCTGTTCCAGAGGAACCTATGCGCCCATATGCCTTCCTTATTTCCCCCGTCAACTCTGACCAGCTAGGAGCAGTACTGTCAGGTGCGTGACGTCATGAGCCAGGGAGTGCAGGCTCGCTAAGTAAAACCAATGCCTCACAGTGCCATGGACTGAAAGGGTTAACAGCAGCCCTCTATGCTATTGGTTCCCTCTGCATAAGAAATGTCACCCCTTAATGGCTTCCATACCCCCTAGAGACACCACCTAGAGACGCTGTTTAACTTGCTTTCTCATCTTTATTTTATTATTGATACTACTGTCTCCTATGTCATTTTATCCACTGTTGCAGACTTATACCGCATTTTTCCCTGTGGTATCCGTTAGCTCGGGAGAGTATGGTGTTTCCCCATATCGGGCAAAGTCTACCTTATGGATCTTGTTCGGTTCTTCATCTTGTTTTTATTTTTTTATTTTTTTTAAAGAAAACAGGGCCAAGAACTTCTTCGACACAAATGAACTTTTTCGGAGAATCTTTCCATTCTTCAAGCAGTCAGTGTTTGAATACAGGGAAAGGTTTGAAGAACCCAAGCACAAAATTTACCTAGTTCTTCCATTACACGTATTACTGCCTTAATCATCTTTGGTGCATCTTCTACTAGACACACCAAGAATCCATCCCGTTCCATGTCTTCATCAGGAAATGTCGTGTAGTGTGTATCTTGTACTCAGGAACAGCCAGGGCAATCTAAAGTTGTATCTACTGATGCACCTCTCTTGGAAATATAATTGTCTGCTTAAAACAGCGAAGTCAAGAAATATGCCTTGCATCTCATTTGAGTTCATAGAATTACAGCTATTCAGACATGGAGGGCCTTGCTCATTTTCGAGACTATTTCTTGTCCCTACGGATTGGGAGTCCTATAAGTGTGTAGTTAGAAGCCTCCTGATAAAGGAGGGTGCGTGGCAAAAAAACTCCATGCACAATAAATATGAGCAGTACACTTGGTGTAATCTCTAGAGACAGCATACGAGCAGAGAGTCTGAATAACTTAATTCTTCCTAGGTTGACTGATATAGTCTAAACTCAATATCCTCCTCATGAAAAAGACAACTCTTACACTTCAAGTGTATACCGCAGGGGTCACCAACACGGTGCTCGCAGCAACAGGTCGCCCCCAAGGACGCTGTGCTTGCTGTGACAAGGAGATGCGGGCCGCTGGTGAGCGCCTGCGGTAACCGCACCTCCTTGTCACACCAAGCACAACGCAACGGGTGCAAGCTCCGCCCCCGTAGCGCTCTGATTGGCTACAGGAAGAAGGATGGTGTCTGCAGAGGCATTCTAGTTTCTTCTGCCGGATGTCAGCTGACACTGACATCCGGCAGAAGAAGTCTGATGCCAGTATCAGCGAACCTCATCCTCCCTGCACATAAAGGTAATTAAGCAGGGAGGGGGACAGCATAAGTTGGGGGGGGGGGGGGGGGGTTAAAAAGAAATGTGTGTAAGTGTTTGTGTAAGTATGTGTATGTCTGTGTGTACACTACAGAATGTGCAAGTGTGTGTACATGAGTGTCTGTAAGTGTATCCTGTGTCTAAGTGTGTAAAGGTAGCTGTGTGTGTATTTATGTGTGTGTGTGAGTGTGACTGTGTGTAAGGGTAGTAGAAAAGGGTTTCCCGTTAGGGAGCTGCCGGCTCCACCGAGGGATATAATAGCAAATCCTTTGAAGGTGCCTCTGGCTGTGAGGTGCTCTGTCTGAGCTGTGAGGTCAGCAAGTTAACAAGGAGTAGTGCAGGCAAAAAGACTTAGGCACTCACCAGTCCAGAAGAAGTTCAAAGTAGATACATTTATTGATGGAGAACAAAAAGTGCAAAGTGCAACATGTCATGGCTGTGTGTGTATTTATGTGTGACAGTGTGTGTAAGGGTGGCTGTGTGTGACTGTGTATAAGGGTGGCTGTGTGTGACTGTGTATAAGGGTGTCTGTAAATGTATGTGTGTGTGAGTGCTGGGTGTCGTCACTTGACAACCCAACACTCATCCGAAAGAGCAAGGAAGAACGGCTGAAGCACGAATGTTCCCTCTCCCCTGCAATGAGGTAAGGCCGTTCTTCCTTGCTCTTTTGGATGAGTGCTGGGTTGTCAAGTGACGACACCCAGCACTCACAACTTAAGAAAGGGGGAAAAAAACTTGTGTATGTGCGAGGCGTGTATGTGCGAGGCGTGTATGTGCGAGGCGTGTATGTGCGAGGCGTGTATGTGCGAGGCGTGTATGTGCGAGGTGTATATGTATATGTGTGAGGTGTATATGTATATGTGTGTGGTGTATATGTGCATGTGTGGTGTATATGTGCATGTGTGGTGTATATGTGCATGTGTGAGGTGTATATGTGTGAGGTGTGTATGTGTGAGGTGTGTATGTGTGAGGTGTGTATGTGTGAGGTGTGTATGTGTGAGGTGTGTATGTGAGGTGTATATGTGAAGTGGGGGGGGTGTATATGTGAAGTGGGGGGGGTGTATATGTGAAGTGGGTTGGTGTGTGTGTGTATATGTGAAGTGGGTTGGTGTGTGTGTGTATATGTGAAGTGTGTGTGTGTGTGTGTATGTGAAGTGGGTTGGTGTGTGTGTGTGTATATGTGAAGTGGGTTGGTGTGTGTGTGTGCGCATATGTGAAGTGGGTTGGTGTGTGTGTGTATATGTGAAGTGGGTTGGTGTGTGTGTGTGTGTGTGTGTGTGTGTATATGTGAAGTGGGTTGGTGTGTGTGTGTGTGTGTGTGTGTGTGTATATGTGAAGTGGGTTGGTGTGTGTGTGTATATGTGAAGGGGGTTGGTGTGTGTGTGTATATGTGAAGGGGGTTGGTGTGTGTGTGTGTGTGTGTGTGTGTGTGTATATGTGAAGTGGGTTGGTGTGTGTGTGTATATGTGAAGGGGGTTGGTGTGTGTGTGTGTGTGTGTGTGTGTGTGTGTGTGTATATGTGAAGGGGGTTGGTGTGTGTGTGTGTGTGTGTGTGTGTATATGTGAAGTGGGTTGGTGTGTGTGTGTGTGTGTATATGTGAAGTGGGTTGGTGTGTGTGTGTGTGTGTGTATATGTGAAGTGGGTTGGTGTGTGTGTGTGTGTGTGTGTGTATATGTGAAGTGGGTTGGTGTGTGTGTGTATATGTGAAGTGGGTTGGTGTGTGTGTGTGTGTGTATATGTGAAGTGGGTTGGTGTGTGTTTATGAATTGCGTGTATGTTTAAGCGATTGTCTGGCTCCTAAACATTTTTGCTGGCTCCTAGAATCAAATTAAATGTGTCAAGCCCTGAACTAAAGGCAAAATGAGCAAATTTGTTATTTCAGAAGAGCGTATCAAACTGGTAGCCCTTCGTATGACTCAGTACCCATGAAGTAGCTCTCAGTTTCAAAAAGGTTGGTGACCCCCTGGTATACCGTATTGGCAGAGCAACAAATGCATGGCCACAGACAAGGCATTACTATCCAAGAGACACAAGATTTATATAGACAAAATGAAGGAACATAAAAAGGAGAAATTCGTCACTAACCACAGCTATACTGAAATGCTTCCTAGACTTCTATAAAATAATATAGGCAGCGCCTCTGAAGGTCAAAGCTCCAAATTTATACATGTCACTGGCTTCTCACATAACCGTGGAGGACACTGCTCTATCAAACTAACCTGGAAGATAAGAGTCCAGGCCTGATAGCTTCACAGCACAATGTTACAAGCAATTTGCATCCCTCCTTACTACACACTTGCTAGAAAGCTTAAACAGCTTCCTCTGACCCACCATTCCACAGACCAACAACAGAGGCACACAGAGTGGTTATTCCAAAGGACCAAAGATTTTGGCCAACTTTTTTGGCTTCTTAAGTTCCCCAAATGGTCCATGAAGACCAAGTGGGATTTATGTAGAGAAGAGTGGCCCACAATACGAAGAGGGAATTTATTCCACCTTTGACAGACAATTCAAAATAACAATCTGTATGGGGTTGGCTTCTTTCGGCTCAAGAGCATAAACAAGCATGTACACTTATATTAAAGAAAAAAGTTAAGAAGTAAATGCATTTTATATAATTTTACTAACATCCAAATTTAAAAAAAAAAAAAAATATATATATATATATATATATATATATATATATACACACATATACACACACACACACACCTAGACATATAAATACATACATAAATATGCCTATAGAACATGTTAAATTCATCAAGACGTATAAAATGCCATTTTTACTCTTTTTACCATTTATACAGCAGCAAAAACTATTAAAATGTGTTCAATATAAAATCAAATATTGTAAAATGTTTGCCAATTACAGCAGTGTTTTGCTGGAAATGGATGCATTTACCACTCAAACAACCTTGAAAAAAAAATCATGGACTTCACAAGGAAAACAAAACATCTATTTTGTTGTCACCTATTCGTACAGGGTATACGGCATTTGGGAACATTCGTTTCCATGACACAGTGAGCTTGCTAGTTTACTAAAAATCAAATCTGCATTTCTCTTCAAGACTTCCCTCCTAAAGGAAGAACATATGCACAGCAAAAGGTGTACACCTCGCCTCAAAACATAGTCTTATAACAAATTGTTCTTTATTTGTGCTGGTGGTCGATCTCCACTAAGCATGTCAGTGTGCATGCAGAACCTATGACATAATGCAAGTTTACTTATTTAAGAATGCTTTGCTAAGGAAGATTTTCATCAAAAGTTAACCAGATATGAGAAACATGAGATGTAACTTACACTCCAGGCCATGAAGTTAGAAAAGCCCCAATCATTTTCCTTGTGAAAGAACAAGTGGCTGATGCGTCGGCTAAATGATTTTTCATCATCCTTGAAATTTATTATCTTCAGCACTGCCTGTGCATGACACGACCATGACCTGTAAAAGAAAGAATTGACTTTAAAAAAAAAAACACAATCCAAAAATGGAACAATGGCCCTGGTCAATGACAAAGGAGAAGCCTGGACCTTAAGGGGTTAACACCTTAGTGACATAGACTGTTTTTTTTACACTTCTGCAGGAAAAGGCTACCAGACAAAAAAAAAAAAAACAGCCATCAGAACTTTAGCAGGGGCCAGGGTTAACTGTCCTTAAATATATTGAATTTTTTTTTTTTTTATTTAACTGCCAAAAAAAATAATTGACAAAGTAGAAAGGACGCTGATTGAAGTAGTAAACTGTGATTAGCAAGAAATGGAAAGGTTTACATTTACTCAGCATGAATTTTCCCCCTGACTTCCCCCTATGGTCTCTGGAGCCCTGACATGCCAAGAGGCAGTGTACACCACTATCCTCACTTATGATGATTTAACTCGTCATACGGTTGCAATCACTGCGCTTATGAAGCATTAAAGCATCATATGGACGCAAAAGGGTTAACATAAAATAAAAATCCCACGAGAGATCATATGTGCCATACCCGAAAGGCAGCGGCCTCTTCAATATGGTGCTGCCCTGTTAAGGGCAAGAGCTTCGGAAGCGGTAAATCACCACTGCTGTTGCTCTGCTGTAGTTGCTAGACTGCCCCTATGAGCAGTCAGCAATTTTACAACAGCAAAAAACTATTTAAGATCTACGGTTATGGTTAAGTTTGGGTTAGATCCCGTAAGTCCCATTTTGTCCAAAGGTCTGTATAGGGAAAAATGCTACTTAGGTCATTGATTTATAAGTTACCAAAAACAACAGAAAAAAAATTATAAACTCAGGACACATATTAGAAACTATTTAACCTCTTCAGGAAAATGTTTTTCTTTGTTTTCTATGTCCATTCTGGCCAACAGCCATTTTGTTACTTTAGCGACGCTGCATTTAAATAAATGCAGCTAACTTCTTAAATGAATCCCACACATGCTATACTGTTTTTTTAAGGACAGATAGGGTTTTCATTTGAGACCATTTTTTGAGACTTACCCCTTTGTGTACTGTATACATTTTAATAAAAGTGTAAAAAGCCACCCCCCCTCCCCACTTTTCGTGGGACACTCTATATGTCTTTCCTCTCTCTCTGACACAAAGTATTTCAATGAGAGAGAGGAAGGATTTAGATAGTCAACATGGATTGTCATTTAATTTATGTTTTTGCATTTATTGCAAGTGAGCAATGTAATAGATTTTCACATAGATCACATCAATAAACAAAATAAATGCAAAAAATAATGGTTTATCCTGGTCTGCCTAACTTTTAAGGCAACCAAGATCATCTCACCCCATCCCTGCTCCCAAATTTGGCAGAGGATGGCAATGGATTGTATTATATCCCGAGACATGTCACATTCTTCATTGCAATGGCTGAGACAGTTAGCCCCTTTTCTAGGTGTTTCAGACTTGCAGGGGTTTTTTTCCCATTAGCTTTTGAAGATGGGTAAAAGATTTTTTAAGTAGGTTGGGAAAAGTGTCAAGATAATAGCATCTAAAGAAAGCCCTTCTTATCCTGAAAAAAATATATACGCGAGGGTACGCTAAATGAGAAAAAATAAAATTACATCTAAACACAAAAGGTTAAAACATTGTACAGAACAAAAAAAAGGGAAAACATTGGTCGCCAAGGTGTTAAAGGCAAGAATATAAAACTATATTTAATTCTATAACATTATCATTAGTGAACGTTAACTTATATTAATCAATCTCAAGTGCTTTATACATATATATTTGTATCACGAGGGTCATGAAATAATTAAACCTCTACCAGCAAATTAAAAACAAAAAACAAAAGCTCTTACGTTGAATCAGACTCTGCGTTGCATTGAAGGAAGAATCCAACACTTTTCTGATGTGGTCTATCAGGATAAAACCGTGGCATTACCATAATTTTCCATGGAAGATTCCGTACAAAGCAAGGAGGGCTTAGTACAGATTCACTCAGTCGGCTAAAGCGTTCTACTGTAAACTGAAATGTAGCTTCTGACCGCCAGCTGGTATCTAGGAAGAAAAAAAGAATATGTAATTTTTTACTTTGCAGTGAAAATTTTATTTAGGTGAACTATTGTATGATCTTCATGTATCTTGTGTTCTATTAATGTTAAACTGCTCAAATTTAAATTATTTTTAGTGCAAGCCAGATGAAATGGTAACAGAATTATATATTGTATGCCAGGGCTCGACAAACCCCGGGCGCCAGGTCGCCATGGCGACCAGGAAATCAGACATGGCGCCCGGGTGCTGTTTGTCACAGGGAGCCCTTGCCGGCTGCCATCCGTTTTACTTTCAGCGCGATGGGAGAAAGTCTGTACGGATCACACAGACTGTAAGCTGCGCAACACGTAGTGCCGATTGTTGCGTGACAACACGGCACTTAGCAGGAACCAAAAGAAGATCGGGCTCCAGCATAAATGTCCCCCTCCCCTGCAATGAGGTAAGCAGCAGGGAGGGAGGACACCGTAAGAAATACCATTTTTGTTCTTTGGTCTGTATGTATGTATGAGTGAATGTAACAGCATGTTAATCATTTATTTTTATCAATTAACTAAATGCAAAGTAAACAGAAGAAACTCAATCTAAATCAATCAATATTTAACGTGATCACCTTTTCTCTTCAAATCATCAATTCTTCTAGGCACACTTGCACAATTTTGTACAAGTGTATAATAAAAACAATTATACCAAGCAGGCACTAATAATCATCAATTTAATATGTAGGTTGAAACCCAATCTTTAACTGAAACAAAAAGAGTTACGATGGAGGAATAAAGGGACACTCCCACCAAAAAAATGACAAGGTTTTATTTTTTTTATTTTGTATTGTTGATTTCAGATATATCTTTTGTTTTTGTTATGTGACTGTATTTAATAAAATATGTAACTAAACAAGTGTAACTGGGCGCTGCCATTTTGTGAAATATAGTGTTTTGGGTGCCACCCCCTAGTGACTTTACAGAACTAGTATCTCACTTTGGGGCTGGGGACACAGAATGCAGTCTATAAGTCAGAATTCTGATCATGGATTTGCATTGCATCGGATCGTACTGTAACGATTACATCACAAGGGGGCAGAGCTTTGATCCTTTTTGATAAGGTTAATCTCCTCTCTTTGTGTTGGAAGGCAGGTAAAAAAGATGTGCACAGACACCTAGTCCTACCCACTATGATACACAGGAGCCGGAAAGTGAGCAGAGGAGTATCTTATGACATTATATTGCAGGCTCTGGCAACAGTTCTAAAGTGAGACTGGCTGAAAGAGTTTGGACGATGTTGCATCACGGGAAATATTCACAAAATGGAGCCAGGAGATAAACACCTAATATTATTTTTCCGTTTGGTCATAATTAACAGTCTCCACAATGCTGAGAAATACAGGCAGATAATTATCCCTCATGCAGTATCATCAGGGAGCCATATGATTGGCCGCAAATTAATTCTGCAGCATGACGATGAAGCCAAACATACAGCCAGTCATTAAAGGACAGCTGAAGTCCTTTTAAATTATATATAATATAAAATAATATTAAATTATCACCTAAATTTGGTTGCGTGTTTTTTTTTTTTTAAATGAAGACCCACTTTCTTACCAACATATTTCCTTCCGGAGGGAGCATCCATTACCTCTTAGGTTGCAGCCAACCGAAGGGAGAGGTAACCCTGCAGCTTGCCGTTGTGCATAGCCCTCTAACATGCCGTTTGATGGTCGCTGAGTACAGCATCACAGCCAGGGCTCAGAGGGCATAAAATGTTGGATGCAACCGAAGAAGTGGAGGAAATGGATGCTTCCTCGCCATGGAGTGAGAGGTGCTGGGAAGGAATATCGTAAGAAAGTGTATGTCTTCATTAAAAAGTTTCCTTCAAAACTTTATACCAGTGTACCTAGAAGAACTGAGGCTGTTTTGAAGGCAAATAGGTCAACTACTTGCTTTATCCTCGTTCACTCACTTTGCACTGTATTAATTGATAAACGCGCACACACATACACACATTTACACAAATGCGGAAATACACACACATGCATGCACACAAAAAAGTGCACAAAGCAAATGTATTTCCTCCATATGGTGTAGACACAACCAGTTGTTAAGGAGATATGTTATTATCAAGTTTAAACAGTGTATCACTATAAAAAAAAAAAAATGAAGAATTAATTTTAAATCTATAATAATTTTAGAAACATTAACTCAGATTTATATATATAGTTTTTATTTTTATAAATATATCTATAAAGTAATCAGATATAATTACCACTAAAAGTGAATGGAAGTTGTACAGCTCTAATAATAATTATGCTTACCATCTTCCATATCCTCTTCTGTATTGTTGTGACCATCTGCTATTGAAACATTACCATTAATTACTGGAATTGGAGTTATTCGTGGGGGGTCATCTGTATCTCCAGCTTAAAGAAAGAGGGGAAAAAAAAACAAATATAAAATTGGAAAATCATTTTTTTTGCTTATTTTCAACAACAAGAATAAAAAAAAAACTGCCACTTCCCAGTAATTTCATTCCATTGGACAAGAGCTGGGCAGGGTCTGGTATACAATTTCTTAAAGGACAACTTTCGACAAAAGATAAGTTCTGTTAAATTGAAAGATTAAATCAAATGTAGGCATTTTAAATAGAAATGCTTTAATGAAAGAATATTAATGTAGTCCTCCTGTCTTGCATAGCTCTATCAGACAGCTGACATATTGCTCACAATCTTGTGACACCATAATCTAAGATCTGATTCAACTGACCCAAGATATCCGCCCCCTGATACAAGCAGAGAGATCTCAATAAAGGTGCTTTATTTATATTCTTTCATTAAAGCATTTTGAGCATGCTGAGCCTTAAAGCAGGGCTCGACAAACCCCAGGCGCCAGGTCGCCATGGCGACCAGGAAATTAGACCTGGCGCCTGGGTGCTGTCAGCCTCTTGATCTCCTTGCCGCTGCCATCCGATTTTTTTCCGCAGCGCGAGAGGGTAAAGTCTGTGCCGATGGCCGATGGCACAGACTGCAAGCTCCGCCCCCTCGCGCAACGCGTGTCTGAGTGCCGGGTGTCGTCACGTGACATCCAGGCACTCAGCAGGCCGACCAACGGAGATCAGCAGCAGCATGAATGTCCCCCTCCCCTGCAGTGAGGTAAAGCAGCAGGCAGGGGGACACATCAAGAAGAAACCCCCAAGAAAAGACTGTGTGAGGTGGGTGTGTGTATATGTAAAGTAGGTGTGTGTGAGGTGTTTAGATATTTGTGTATATGTAAAGTAGGTGTGTGTGAGGTGTTTGTATATATGGGTATATGTAAAGTACGTGTGTGTGAGGCGTTTGGATATATGTGTATATGTAAAGCAGGTGTGTGTGAGGTGTTTGGATATATGTGTATATGTAAAGCAGGTGTGTGTGAGGTGTTTGGATATATGTGTATATGCAAAGCAGGTGTGTGTGAGGTGTTTGGATATATGTGTATATGTAAAGTACGTGTGTGTGAGGCGTTTGGATATATGTGTATATGTAAAGTACGTGTGTGTGAGGCGTTTGGATATATGTGTATATGTAAAGTAGGTGTGTGTGAGGTGTTTGGATATATGGGTATATGTAAAGTAGGTGTGTGTGAGGTGTTTGGATATATGGGTATATGTAAAGTAGGTGTGTGTGAGGTGTTTGGATATATGGGTATATGTAAAGTAGGTGTGTGTGAGGTGTTTGGATATATGGGTATATGTAAAGTAGGTGTGTGTGAGGTGTTTGGATATATGGGTATATGTAAAGTAGGTGTGTGTAAGGTGTTTGTGTATATGTGTATATGTAAAGTAGGTGTGTGTGACGTGTTTGGATATATATGTATATGTAAAGTAGGTGTGTGTGAGGTGTTTGGGTATATGTAAAGTAGGTGTGTTTGGATATATGTGAAGTAGGCGTGTGTGTTAATGAATTGTGTTTATGTTTGCGTGATTGTCTGGCTCCTAAAAAAAATTTCTGGCTCCTAAAATCAAATTAAATTTGTCAAGCCCTGCCTTAAAGCATTATGAGCCTGCTACCGTGTCGCTGTGATTGGCTGTCACAGTGACAGGGTGTTTCCAGAGGGGCTTCAGTAGACGTGGCTCAGCGTGCAAATCGCAATCAGCAAGGGAGGAACCCTACTGCTTGCCTGTTTTTAGAGTCAAGCCCACTGGTTTGTTTCAGCTTCCACTTTTGCCTTGTGTTAAAGACTTTCCTGATCCCAGTGATCAGATTTGCACCCAGGACTTGTTCTGGGAGCTTGCCAATGCCGCCTTTTCAATGTGTGCTGGGATGTGTCCACCGCAATAGCATGCCATCCCATCCATGATGTAGACAACCTAGCCTCCGACTACAACAGAAGGCTTGGTGTGCCAGTTGTGGCACGCATGCCATAGGTTCGCCATTGCTGCTATATAATGTTATTGTTTTAGTTAAATAAAACAATGTAAGTAGTTCGCCAAAAACAAGTTGTCACAAAGTAAGTCCGGACAGCCTGAGTGACTGGGGTTCTTGGAGGGGCCTGAGTGCCAAACACCTCCCTATAGATTATGGGCCCTGGCTTATGTGCTATAACCCTATCCTTTAATATTGTTAGTTAGTTATATTCTGTTAGTATATTGGTTATGTGAAATGTATAATTCTGTGAGTAGACAGAAGCCCCAGTTAGTTGGAGAACTATGCTTAGTCCCACCCCCCCACCCCCTTTTGTATACTAATGTCTGTGATGTCATGTTTATGTCTTTTTATAAGTCTGTGTTGTTTCACAAATAAAGTGGCTGTTCTTTCTTGCTGTACCTAACTGCTAGTGGTCTCATGTCTGCTATTTGGGTACAAAGAGCAAGGTTCCAGAAAGGCTTGCTAGGTGAATGCTGAGCTGTAATCGAGGGCTAAGGAGGCGATTCCCTACAACGGGCAGAGGGTTTACTACGTCCGGTAGACGGTCCGTTACACAAGTGATTACCGTAATCTAAAATCTGGCAGGTTATTCAAAATATGAAATCTGGTTGCAAATATTACAGAATATAACTACCAGCAAGGAGTGCTTACATATACAAATAATGATTTAAATCCTAGTCTTACTGACTATTGATTTGATTTAAATCAAATCCACTCAGGATAAAACATTTTTAGATACATAAATGAAAACAGGAAAGTAAAAAAAATGATTACATTAAAACCAAAAAGGAAAGAAGATATGCAGAGAATCGAGGTCTAGCTGACTAGCAGTGGGGTACTGCTGGAAGGATAAGCTAAATGGCAAATTATATAGGTAAACTACAAAAATAATCAGAACTGTGGCAACTGATATTTAATGTGGATAAGAAAAGAAAATGTACCTTGAGCATAAAAACCCACGGGCAGAGTTTAGTCCTAACCTCAACACCTGAGGAAAAGGATTTAGGAGTACATATTTTAGAGCATTTAAAGAGACTAAGCTAGTGGGATACTTGGTTGTATGGAGAAGGGTATTGGCAGTAGAAAGAGGGTTCTTTGTTGAGACCACACTTGGAGTACTGCACATACTATCTCCAGAAGACTATTGATACTTTGGAGAGTGTCCAGAGATGGGCTACTAAACTGGTTCATGTATAGGAGTATAACACTTACCAGGAAAGGTAAAAGCATCTTAACATGAAAGACAAGAGAGGATATATGATAGAGGGAATCAGCATTTTAAAACAGGAGTATCTTTAAAGGAACAAAAACTATTACAGCCAAAGGGACATAGTCTTAAACTAGAGTGGAAAAGGTTTAAAAGTAATATCAGGAAGTATTATTTTACCGAGAAGGTAGTGGATGTACAGTGGATATAAAAAGTCTACACACCCCTGTTAAAATGTCAGGTTTCTGTGCTGTAAAAAAAATGAGACAAAGAACTTTTTCCACCTTTAATGTGACCTATAAACTGTACAACTCAATTGAAAAACAAACTGAAATCCTTTAGATAGAGGGAAGAAAAAATATAAAAATAAAATAATGTGGTTGCATAAGTGTGCACACCCTCTTATAACTGGGGATGTAGCTGTGTTCAGAATTAAGCAATCACATTCCAAATCATGTTAAATAGGAGTCAGCATACACCTGCCATCATTTAAAGTGCCTCTGATTAACCCCAAATAAAGTTCAGCTGCTCTAGTTGGTCTTTCCTGAAATTTTCTTATCGCATCCCACAGCAAAAGCCATGGTCCACAGAGAGCTTCCAAAGCATCAGAGGGATCTCATTGTTAAAAAGGTATCAGTCAGGAGAAGGATACAAAAGAATATCCAAGGCATTAGATATACCATGGAACACAGTGAAGACAGTCATCATCAAGTGGAGAAAATATGGCACAACAGTGACATTACCAAGAACTGGAGCTCCCTCCAAAATTGATGAAAAGACGAGAAGAAAACTGGTCTGGGAGGCTACCAAGAGGCCTACAGCAACATTAAAGCTACATTTTGCAAAAACACATCTGAAGTCTCCCAAAAGCATGTAGGAAAAGGTGTTATGGTCTGATGAAACCAAGGTTGAACTTTTTGGCCATAATTCCAAAAGATATGTTTGGCGCAAAAACAACACTGCACATCACCAAAAGAACACCATACCCACAGTGAAGCATGGTGGTGGCAACATCATGCTTTGGGGCTGTTTTTCTTCAGCTGAAACTGGGGCCTTAATTAAGTTAGAGGGAATTATGAACAGTTCTAAATACCAGTCAATATTGGCACAAAACCTTCAGGCTTCCGCTAGAAAGCTAAACATGAAGAGGAACTTCATCTTTCAGCATGACAACGACCCAAAGCATACATCCAAATCAACAAAGGAATGGCTTCACCAGAAGAATATTAAAGTTTTGGAATGGCCCAGCCAGAGCCCAGACCTGAATCCGATTGAAAATCTGTGGGGTGATCTGAAGAGGGCTGTGCACAGGAGATGCCCTCGCAATCTGACAGATTTGGAGTGTTTTTGCAAAGAAGAGTGGGCAAATCTTGCCAAGTCAAAATGTGCCATGCTGATAGACTCATACCCAAAAAGACTGAGTGCTGTAATAAAATCAAAAGGTGCTTCAACAAAGTATTAGTTTAAGGGTGTGCACACTCATGCAACCACATTATTTTATTTTTATATTTTTTCTTCCCTCTATCTAAAAGATTTCAGTTTGTTTTTCAATTGAGTTGTACAGTTTATAGGTCACATGCAGCAAAAGAGGTAAAGGTTAACACAGTATAAGGAGTTTAAGCATGCATCTGATAGTGTTTTTACAATACCTGCTTCTACTATATCTCACCCCGTTCTGGGCTCTCTGCTATAACTTCTGAATCCAATTCTATATCACCTTTTTTTGGTTTTTAATATATTGCTTAAGGTGCCGTGTTCCATTTTCCATTGATGGCAGACTTGTGGGGCTACTTTATCCCAGGTGGGTTTCTCTATTGACTTCCATGCTCTAGCTATCATGAGAAGTGTAGCCAAGACCACATGTATTATATTCTGGGCCACTTCCCAAGACATCCTAGGCCATCTCAGGAGCAAAAGGAACTCCACCGGTATTTTGATGTTCTTTTCTATTCCCTTGGACAATTTCTCTAAGATCTTTTAAATGGACCCTTTTTTATCTTGTGCTAGTAAATTATTGATGTTATTTATGAATTTACAGAGCGTTACTGCCAAACAACACTCCGAAATATGTTCATGTATATATGTGGCAGATAGATGGTCAAATTAGGGATATGTTCGTTGCTGCTTTGAAACGTGGAATTTTTAAGCATTGCTTTGCGCACTACATTTCCTATATTTCTCAGATTTCCAAATGCTAACTTGGCATCAAAGGAAATGTAGTGTAGAACAGGCACCACAGATTTTTGCTGCCCTGCTGCTGCATGGATGAAATACTGTTAATGGACACTACAAAGGACTTGCTTCAGTAGCAGTGGGATTTTTTTTATAAAATGTCCCTAGAGGACCACTGACAGTTCTAACATATCACTGGTCCTCTAGAGAATAACCTTTTATTTTTATACACATATTTGTAATTTTAGTTGGCCGTCACTATCTGCTACTGGATATGTATCCGGGAGCCTCTGCAGACATGGATGTTGGTACCAAAGCACTCAGCCATGACATTTACAGTCCAATTGCGGTATGCCTGCAGGCATCCCACATTCAGACATGCAAGGTTTGGAACCCTTGAGACATTTTCCTGTGACGTGCCTATCACGTCCTTTGTCAACAACGAGTTCAACTATCGTTGACAACACCTGTTAAAACACAATAGTTGGAAACATATAGCAATACGAATAAATGGTCTCAACGTGGTTTTTAGTGGAGAAATGTTACAAAGCTATAAAATCACCACTTAGCAATGTGATTATAAGGAGCGTAAAACAGGGCTCGACAAACCCCAGGCGCCAGGTCGCCATGGCGACCAGGAAATTAGACCTGGCGCCTGGGTGCTGTCAGCCTCCTGGTCCCCTTGCCGCTGCCATCCGATTTTTCCGCAGCGCGAGGGGGTAAAGTCTGTGCCGATGGCCGATGGCACAGACTGCAAGCTCCTCCCCCTCGCGCAACGCGTGTCTGAGTGCCGGGTGTCGTCACGTGACATCCTGGCACTCAGCACGCCGACCAACGGAGTTAAGCTGCAGCATGAATGTCCCCCTCCCCTGCAGTGAGGTAAAGCAGCAGGGAGGGGGACACATCAAGAAGAAACCCCCAAGAAAAGACTGTGTTAGGTGGGTGTGTGTTTGTATGTATTGTAAAGTAGGTGTGTGTGAGGGGTTTGTATATATGGGTGTGTGAGGTGTTTATATATATGGGTGTGTGAGGTGTTTATATATATGGGTGTGTGAGGTGTTTGTATATATGTGTATATGTATGTGAGGTGTTTGTATATATGTGTATAGGTAAAGTATGTGTGTTTGTATATATGTGTATATGTAAAGTATGTGTGTTTGTATATATGTGTGTGTGAGGTGTTTGTATATATGTGTGTGTGAGGTGTTTGTATATATGTGTGTGTGAGGTGTTTGTATATATGTGTGTGTGAGGTGTTTGTATATATGTGTGTGTGAGGTGTTTGTATATATGTGTATGTGAGGTGTTTGTATATATGTGTATATGTAAAGTATGTGTGTTTGTATATATGTGTATATGTAAAGTATGTGTGTTTGTATATATGTGTATATGTAAAGTATGTGTGTTTGTATATATGTGTATATGTAAAGTATGTGTGTTTGTATATATGTGTATATGTAAAGTATGTGTGTTTGTATATATGTGTATATGTAAAGTATGTGTATATATGTGTGTGTGAGGTGTTTGTGTATATATGTGTGTGTGAGGTGTTTGTGTATATATGTGTGTGTGAGGTGTTTGTGTATATATGTGTGTGTGAGGTGTTTGTGTATATGTGTATATGTAAAGTATGTGTGTTTGTATATATGTGAAGTAGGCGTGTGTGTTTATGAATTGTGTTTATGTTTGCGTGATTGTCTGGCTCCTAAAAAAAATGTCTGGCTCCTAAAATCAAAATAAATTTGTCAAGCCCTGGC
Organism: Pelodytes ibericus; assembly: GCA_036172795.1. Taxonomy (NCBI): domain Eukaryota; kingdom Metazoa; phylum Chordata; class Amphibia; order Anura; family Pelodytidae; genus Pelodytes; species Pelodytes ibericus. The sequence continues at coordinate 56,189,346 of CM069864.1, read as the reverse complement.
GTAAAACACTAATAAAGTAACAGCATGTTTTCATAGACTGCCTCTGCAGGGCGCAAAGGTTAAAAAAAAAATATATATATGTCCCCTTGCCCCAAGTAACCCTGACATGCATCTTTAGAGATACATGCAGGTTTACTTTTGGCTCTGCCTCTGCTGTGAGTAAGACCGGTGGAGAGGCTGGCATAAACTCTGACCGTGTCAGCGCGCATGCAGTCAATCAGATCGGGAGCACACTGATCAGGATTTGAATGCTGCAGGGAGACTCTTGTTTTTACATTTACATGGCTGCCTACTAAATGTAAAACCTGTCCTGCTGAACCCATGTAAAAAATTAAGATCAGTTGCTGACCTAACGGGGCTGCATGTTTCCCATGTTAAAAGTACATGCCAGTTTATCCTCACACTTAGGACAAAGAATTTTTTCCAATGAAGTTTAGTTGTCCTTTACACTAGCTTAATCCAATCCAACAGTCTTAAGCATCAAGAAAGATTCTTTATTGTTGCATTGGTTAAATTGCAGGACAATTTGCAGGGAATTTGAAACTTAAGGCCAAGGTAGCAGAGTTGGAACTATTCTCCAACTGAACTGAAGGAGAGATTTTTTTCCAACACTGCTACCTCGGCCTTAACCCCTTTGTGCCGGTTGGTGCTTTGGTCCTTAACGACCAAAGCACAAAAACTGGCATCTTTGTGTTTCTGGCCCAGATAACTTTGTGATCGGTAGTCAGGAACATAATAACAGGGACATGATCAGGGTCTCTATAGACCCTGTCGATACCTGCCAACATTCTGGAATACTCTTTGATGTCACGGAATGCCAGTGTTGTAGCGGACCTTCCGTTTGATAGTTTGCTACATTTCTTATGTCAGACTGAGGCCATTCAAAGTGGCCTCATCTGACACTGGGGATCCATCCACACAGCACAGCTCCTCAAGGGGAGGCACGATGAGCAGTTACATGCAGGACGGTCTATGCCGTCCTGCACGTTTTGGCTACATTTTATGACAGTGGGGACCCCGCTGCAAGTCCCTGCAGCAGGAACCCCACACAGCTCATCACGGGTAGCCGGGATGAGCTGTTTAATGCAGGAGGTTCTATGCCATCCTACTAGCCTTTAGGCAGTAAAAAGTAAGACGGCACAGAACGTCCTACAAGCAGGAAGGGGTTAAGTTTCAAATTCCCTTGTCAGTTTGCTTTTTCATGAATAAAACCCTATGTAACTATGAACCTTATTCATCAACGGCTAGTTTTAGGGAGTGTTTAATAAGGAGCCGGCAGCATTTTTGTTGGTGGAGTATCAGTAATCTATCATTTTCCTAAGATTTAAAAAAAACACTCAGGGATTCATAGCAGACCTATTGTGTCTGGGGTTGGATTACTGAGTGAATATTTTTCATCACATAAAACTTCATGTTTGAGGACAACTTTCATCACATGTATGTAAAATTGGCCACATCCTTCCATATCCTTTTTCTATCTTTGTAGGAAGCCTCAAACCTCTTTGAAGATGAGAACAGATTAAAAAGATATCTGTAGCTTTTCATCATTGCTATATTGATAACTTGATACATATTTGGCTGGGAAACCAGAGGAGACTGTTGAATTTGTGACTTTCCTAAATAATGATTTAAATTGGAAATTCACATAATGCACCCTGTAAAATTAGGACTACCTTTATGTGTCCCTCATGGGCATGTACTGAATGGCAGTGTGGAGCAGATCTATGGAAACCCAATCTTAAGAATACATTGCTGCATGCTGAATCCTGCCATGTGACACATTTGTAACTATGTATCATTTACTGGTTACATACCAGGAGCAGACTTTGAGGCTACCATAACAAATTGTCTATAAAGCCAAGGGCATTTTACACTAGAAAAAAATAAAACATACAGTAATAAAAACAATCACACCAACTTTTGTCCCCACCAACAGCTAACACCAACATGTGCAGTGATGCGCGATGAGTGAATTCTACTGCTCCTGTGCAGTAGAATTCGCTCAAGTTTTTTTGTCAGAACACCGGACCAAACCAGCGGTCATCCGTCATTTGCTAATCACAGCAATCATGTGCAAATCAAATGCAAAGTCTGTGTTTTCCAAGCATTATCTGTACCTGAGATAGTTAATTTAAAATAAAGTGAACCCTTCCCATTTCATGCTGATTACAGTTTATTGCTCTGATCAGTGTGCTTCATACTTTATGCCACTCATTTTATTGTTCCTATTTATAATTCAGTAATTTTAAAAAGATACATAGAAACATATTATTGAATATTAAAGTTTACTTAACCTCTGGAGGCCTGAGATGTTATCCTGATGGCTCAGACCAGTGCATGGTACTGCTCAGAGGTTTTTTTCTGTTTGTTTCATTCTTTGTCTGGGGACCTTGGGTTTTCATTTGTTAGAGTTAGCGTTGCACTAGTTGTGTAAAATATCATTAGGAATATAGTGAGAGAAAAAAACATTTCTTCATAATTTTCCTCTTTTTATTAATAAATTGTGTTATATATAGCTATCCAAAGAAAGCTCTGTCCTTATAAAAACTACCTATAATTTTGTGTTAAATGAAAGAAAATTAAATTTAAACAACCAATTATCTTTAAACCAGATATATGCCTAATCCTTAAGTGGTTAAATCCAATCAGTGCCACCATGCTGCATAGTGCAGTGTGACAACTTGAAAGCAGACTGGCAGTGCTATCCTGCCTGTGGCAAAACTCCCCAAATCATACCTGGTTAACAGATATACTCACTCATGTGTAGTCAAGAACATATGGATGCTAATGAATTGGCAGATCCACAATGTGAAGGTAACTGTTGCCTGTATCCAAGCAGTGCTAACAGGTTAGGTAACCTCACTGTTGCCTGATGTCTACTGTTGCGCTAACCTCACTGCTACTGTGGAGCTGGGAGCTACGCGATTGGCTGCTACAGATCGCAGCTGATATATGAACTTTTGCCCATAGAGGATGACAACGAAGCAGCCAGATTGTCAGGGAACTGGATTTACATTATCACCATTTAAGATGTTAGTCGGGCAGTTGAAAGACTGCAATTAGAGATCCGGAGCAGTCTCCTCCTTTTGGTTGGAAGCTCCCAATGGAGGTGTTTTTGCAGTTCGGGCTGGTATGGCTGCAGGGCATTCTGAGTTACGGCTTGAGAGCGACATCTAAGGGCTAATACTCAGACATTCACGGTTTGCAGGGGCTGACCAGGTGCTAACGTGCAAAACATCTGGATTTTTTTAAGGGGCATTGCAGAGACAAAGACAACATCTTGTGGCAGGAGTGATTGTACCTCTTTATATGGGAAATGTGGTTACAAACAAACTATAAGGTCCACGAGGGAGGGAAAATTGGAGGCAGTGTTTCAGTCAATAACAATGTTTAGGATGGTGGTGTTATCACATGCGTAGAGCAGTTCTCTACTCCAGACCGTGTATGGCCGCAATGGGTTTGGATAAGAGAACGACCACAGTGGGAGTTTAAAAAAAATATTATAAACACAATTATTACAGAATCCCTGTATCTAAATGTATTGCCAAAAAAAAAAAACCCTGTGTGCTACACAGCCTGCAGACTTCAACTGGCACTGAAATTTACGTTGATGCCTAGACTGTCCCTTTACACATTGTCTTGTTGTTGTGTCTTTACTGATTTGGTAATCTATACCTTGTCTGTGATTTTTTGTTTTACTTACTTATATCACATGCTTGGGTTTTACACAACCCCTTGCAGTATTTAGCTGGAAAGTTTAGCAGGATGAGGTGAACCTAAGAGTGAGTAATTATTGTCAGTCATAACACACAAGATATTTTCATCACAGCTATGAAGTTGGCATTACCAGCCCATGCAATTTTAGTAGAAACTGAAATAAACACTACAAGTTACTGAAAAACTGGCTCCAGACTGTGCTTTGAGGATACTACAGGTATAGCTGTAATAGCTTGAACTCGGATTGCTTCTGTCTTATTATTTGTATGCTGTTCTGAGACAGGCGAGATTGTCCTGTACCATAAAGATGGATCAGTGTGTGAAACCAGAACCCCGGAGGTGTGTTTAATCCCATTAAACATTGCTATTGGTGACTAACACTAGTGGGTAAACTGAACAAAACAAAACTTTTCAAGGTTTGATTATACACTTGGGTCAGACATTACACAAGTTGCGAAAACTTCCACAATGCTTTGACATGTATAATTATTGCATTGGCCATCCCACCTTTTACATTAATCAAAGATGTTGAAAATCCATTTACACTACAGACATCCGTGCCCTCCAATGGGATCATGACTCTGCACAATTGATGAGAATGGCGGCATAAACAATATATACACACACACACAAGGGTTTCATAGAATTAAATGCCTAAACTGATCATTATTACTACTGTATTGGTTGGTGATTAGATGTGTGATGGGTATGATATGCTAATTAATGAGGACTCCATTAAAGGAATAGCCCACCAAGTTGTTGTTTTTTATGTTTTAGACCTCTAGATAGAGTCCTACCAACTACCTATCACTGCAATCAACCAATAATTCGTACCCACAAACTGTTAAAGCTCACAGATTGGCAACACGCATCAGTGGCAGGCTCCTGACTTTACTTTCCAGATGTTCTTACCTATGAAGCCAAAACAAGGTAGGTACATTGCCCAACGTCACTACATGTCTTACAGTCGAAAAACCAGTACACCGACCACGTACAAAGTAGAAGATATATTTGTCACTTCCATTCATCTATGTCACCGAACACAACTGCACATACTGAGTATCGTAACATTCAACACTGGCAATTTAAAGTTACAGCGAAACAAGTCTTAATACTAATAGCAAGGACGCAATTGTATTAGATTGAATATATTTAAAACAGCATGCTCATCGCACTCTTCTGTAGTGTTTAATTCATCATTAAACACTACAGAAGACTGTATACAAAAAAATGGATCATAATGTCTGCAAAGCAAAAATGGGCCTGCATCTGAATTGTAGCAAAACGTGATGCAATCGTACATGATAAAGAAAAAAGCGTATAGTTGTTGGCGGAAACCTTTACAAATGGCAATAATTGATTGGAACAGGCTGTACCTTCCATCTCCATGTCCTCGGGTTCACTGAGCTGCTGCTCCCCGGGTTTCTGTTGCTGTGGTTGATGATGATGATGGTGGTGGTTCATATCTCCAGATTCTGCCTCCGTCGATCCTGCACGCTGCGCCGCCTTGGGCTGCGGGCCCAGCAGGAGTGGGGCGGAGAACGGCCTTGGCACGGCCTGCGCAGCGGCAACAACCTGGATCTTTCCCGCCGTCTGCTGGGGTTGTGCTGGGGAAAGGGCAGAAGGAACCGATGGCAGAGAAACACGGACGTATTTACTCGCTATTCGCCCAATTTCGGCGCTGTTCGTGAAAATGTGAAAGGCGGCTGCTTCTATCGGGGCCCTCAACGGACACCGTCGGCGAGTTTGGACCAAGCGGACCCCAAAGCGCTTGCTTTCACTTCACCGAGCTTGCCAAAGGGTATCGATCATTACGGCACCACGCATCTCCGTGCCACGTGAAATTCCTATGCTATTCCCGGTTTCTCCCTCTGCTCATTGCTGGTATAAGCACAACCGGTGTAACTGGAGTCCGCGGCCTGTAACTATCTGAGCCCTGACAGTGGGTTTAAAACAAATGTCGTCTACCTTGCTACAAACTGTAAACCTGCCTCTTTGTTGATCGTGTACACTAGACAGAGTAACCCAGGATTCATGTAGCGGATCCCTTTTCCTCTCACTTTCTTCTTTAATATTTCCCTTCTCTATCTTGGCCTCTCCAGCCTCTGTGTAGAGAGGCAGAGCTCTCAAAATGGCGACTTGGCGAAATGTCACATCCGCATGAGGCACTGTGATAGAGGGAGGAGGAAAGAAAAGGAAGTGAGAGATGGTCAAAATGTAATAAAGGGAGGGCTCCTGAGGGTTTACATTTTGTTATTAAAAGTACTCACAATATTATTATTTCTGTTTTGTACTCACATAGCAATATATATATATATATATATATATATTAGATATTAAAGGGCCATTTGCGACCCCAATGTTTTACAGCTTGAGAGAGCATTAAAGAGACAATATCAAGCATAAATAAATAAATAATTGGTTTCATACTATTTGAAATACCTAGCAGTGGTTATTACCAGGATACCATTTACATAAGTTTTGTTAAATAGTGATTAAACCCAAAAATAGTTATAATGAAGCAGAATGCACCAATTGTGTAACATTCAAACGTTAATGGCCATGGAAAAGTGCTTGCAATAATTATATCATAGTTACCAAAAGTAAAAAAAATTGGCATACTGTCTCAGCAAATTCGGTCTGTTCCAGCATTTATACAGCCTATGCACCATGTCTCCCAACCGTTCCACTTTGCACTTGACCGTCCCAATTTGGAGGCTCCTTCCCGCTGAGCTCCACCACTGTCCCTCTTTTTGGGGACAGAGGTAGAGCTCAGTGGGAGAGACACTCTGCATTCCTGATCTTATTCTCTGGTGTCTGAGACAATGCACACTGTGCATGCACAGCATTGTGCGCATGCACAGTAGTGCTGTCAGTGATGATACACATGCACAGTAGTGTAGACACTTGACCTCCTAAGCTATGCCACTCATCATCTAGATTCACCAGAGGCACAGGCAGCATTGCATTTAAATTATGTATGTCTGGTAGACATATACATTGTAAATGAGCTCCATCCATCGGATATCTTTACCGGGTAGCCTAGAACTCAATGCTGCGGGGTCATGCAGTCTCCAGTTCTCCAGGTAAGTGGTGTAGAACAACTAGCATTGACAAGCTGTTTGGAGGCAAATATGGCACTGACAAGCTATTTCAGGGAAAAGCTGACACAGATAAGCAGTTTGGGGCAAAACTGGGAATCTGTTTTTGGAAAGCTGACAAGCTGTTCAGGGCACAGGTGGCACTGAGAAACTGCGGTAAAGCTGGCACTGGCAAGCTTATTGAAGCAAAGCTGGCACTGACAGGCTGCTTGGGGACAAATGAGAGAGATGAGGATGAATGGCACTGGTGTTGATGTGTTGTTTGGTGAAGTTGTGTGTGGGGGGGGTGGTAGTTTTTGCAACAAGGCCTAGTGGCTTCAAGTTGTGCCTCTGTGTCAAACATGCACACGGTAGAATCTAGAAATATAAATGAATATTTTAAAATAACAGGCTCGTTGGTCTAGGGGTATGATTCTCCCTTTTGGTGCAAGAGATCCTGTGTTCAAATATTGGACGTGCACTGCTTCTTTGCTTCTGTTGTTTTACTGAGAGGGTAGTGGATATATGGAATAGCCTTCCAGCAGAAGTGGTAAAGGTAAACACAGTGAAGGATTTTAAGCATGCATCGGATAGGCACAAGGCTATTCTAGATATAAGATAGGGAACTGGGGACTGATAAATACATTTTTAGAAAATTGGGCAGACTAGATTGACCGCATTGGTTCTTATCTACCGACACATTCTATGTTTCTATAATAAATGTGCCAAGAAAAAAGGGACAGTAATTAAAAGAGAAGGAAAGAAACACAAAGGAGAAGAAAAAAAGACCCAAACCAAGCAGTTATAGTAGATAATTTAACTATATAATATATAATAAATACACATTTGTATAGTATCACTGGGCAGGAAAGCAGATTTTTAACCTTTAACAACGAGCAGACATTCCATTCCATCATGGCTTTTTATGCCATTCAGACAGAGTGACAGCATGGAATGTCCGCTGCAAAAACGAGCGGTGAATGCAATCAATGATTCATTGCTCAGACGGTGTTGTTGTGATGCCTCAATGTTGAGACATTAAGTAACACTGAAATCTGGTGTTAAACCAATCGCGATCGCTCCACAGAGCGAAAGCGAGAGCCATATTGGAATGGCAGCATGTCACTCAATTATGGCGCTGTCCTGTTGTGGGCAATAGCTTCAGAAGCATTTCCGTTGCTCTACCTTAAAAAAAAGCATTAGATGTAAATCTAGGGTTACGGTTACAATTAGGGTTAGCATTAGAGTTACTGTTATGTTTAGCATTAGGTTAAGGTGATGGTTACGGTTGGGGTCAAAAGGTCACTGTAAGAGAAAATGGTTAGGAAATAGCAATGTTACTTTCAATTATTTCCCTATAACTTGCAAAAAAACAGAAAAATCTGTAGACAAAGACTATTTCTGAACTCAGGACAAATATAGAAAAAAAAAATCTATTTAGCAGGATTTTTCATTAGCTTTTGTAGATGAGTGTCACAGGAGGGCTACTGTAATTGGGTAGCTCCTGCCAGAATTAGTTCCATGAGAATGCTCCTGAGGTCCGCTGCATGAACCAATTCCCAAACGAGCTAGATTCACTAGCTTTCCCGCTTATCAATCCCACAACATAACGGACGAGACCGGTTGTGTTGGGCAAAATCAGAAGAGCATTTATTAATTCACAACACATAGAATATATACAGTTGAACATCTTGATAAACATAGATTAAACAATAGAACTCTAACAGCATTAAGTTTATCATACAATGCTGAATGGTAAGGGATTTAAGGGGATTACCTTTATCATACAATACACACGATAATTGAATTCGGTGCCAAACTAGTTGGCGACCAATCAGGAGGGGGAAACCAGAGAGCGACCAATCTCCGACGAGGGTGCGTGGTCAAGGGCCAGACTTGGCAGCACTAGGGATCCAAGTCTGCCCTTTAACTGGGGAACCAATCAGCACAGCGCCGACAAAGCTCTTTAAAAGGGACTGTCTAGTGCCCAAAATGCCTCCTCAACATTTTAATGCATATTAAAGTACTTTCAAAGTACTTTACAATGCATATTTTATATTTTGCATTACGGAATTAGATGAAAATGCACATTTGCAGAGGTTCAGGACGGCCCACTTAATGGGCGGCTCACTTAGGATTCTAAGGGAGTTTATTTTCCCAGCAGCAGCCAATAAGAATTGGAATATGATTTCCTGTTTAGTGATGTAATCAGGCAATGTGTTGCATTAGAGATCCTAGTGTATATAAGAGCATTATAAGTTAGTGCCCTGTCACTGTATAATGTCAGTCATGTCATCAAATGTCAGTCATATCATCCAGGACTGCCTATCATGCCAGCTTGGCTGAGCATGATAGGCAGTGCACACCCCCCCCCCCCCCCCATAAATGCCAGCCTTGCTGTGCATGATAGGCAGTGCAGTCTCCCATAAATTCCAGTTTGGCTGAGCATGATAGGCAGTGCTGTCCCCAATAACACAGAGCTTGGCTGAGCATGAAAGGCAGTGCAGTCCCCCCCATAAATGCCAGCTTGGCTGAGCATGATAGGCAGTGCAGTCTCCCCATAAACGCCAGGGGGACTAACACACAATAATTTAAGAATATTCCAAGTTTGAATTAAATTTTACTAAAAATGTTTATACAAAGCTGTAAAATGTACTGAATAGTGTAAACATAATTGAGTATGATTCATATTTCTAGTTGGATCTATGAGCAATGTGTATCTAGGATTTTAATGCAGCAAATATTTTAAAAGAACATCTTGCTACAAACCAGTTATTTTTTGTTTCCAAAATAGAAAAGACCAAATAGAACAGGGGCATCCAACATGTGGCCCGTGGATAAATGCGGCCTGCTGGACATGGAGGTGCGTCCCACCTGTGATCTGCAGCGGTAATTAAATCTCCAAGTGCATGTGCAAAATTGGGAAAACCAACTTCCTTCGCAGTGCGCATAATCCCTCCTCTACCCTGCACATGGGTTCATGCGCAAGGGTCAGTGGGAGAGAAGTCAGAAGTGCACCAGATGAGGAAAGGTGCGTGGAACATTGGGTGCCCAGTTTAAGGTTTTAACCCGTTTAAAAAAAAAAAAAAAATTGGTGTGCCTGCCTACGTGTGTAAGTGTGCCTGTCTATATATGTATTTTCTGTGTAAGTGTGGTCTGTGATTTTCTGTGTAAGTGTGTGTGTGATTCTGTGTGTGTAGGTGTGACTGTGTATGTAGGTGTCTAAGTATCACAGAAATCCGTGGGTGTGTATAAGTGTGACGCTGTGTGTTTGTCTGTGTATAAGTGTGACTCAGGGCCGCTTTAAGACCCTAGTGGGCCCTGGGCAAAGTCTTTAGCAGTGGGCCCCCCTCGACCCAATTTTTTCTAAAGTCGCATTGTAAAAACCTGTATTTAAATGTAAACATTTTAATATTATATGCAACTATTTTCAAATCACATTCAACTATTTGTATATGTAATAAAAAACATTTTGAAAAACTTCATTTCTTGTTTTTATTCCCTTTGTCTGCACCCACGTTGCACTTAAAGGAATTAACACAGCACCATACAGTACCCACAACACTTGCCATGCACCTATATTGCACCCACAGCGTTTGGCTTGCACTCATATTGCACCCACACAATTTGGCATGCCACAGTGACAATTTGCCCCACAGAACATACCATAGTGTCAATTTGTCCCATAGTACATGTTATTTTGCCCCACAGATCATGCCACAGCATCACTTTGCCAATTAAAATAAGCCACTGTCAGGTACCAATTAATATGTCACAGTCACTTTGTCATTAACATATGCAAAAGTTTGCCTATTAAAATATGCCACCATTTATCCATTAAATATGCCACAGCCAATTTGCCCAACAATATGCCAGTATTATGCTGCCATTAATAATACAGAGCCAATTTGCCCAATAATATTCCAGTATTATTTTCCGTTTAATATGCCCCGGCCAATTTGCCCAGTAATATGCCAGTATTATGTTTGCCATTAATAAGCCACAGCCAATTTGCCCAGTAATATGCCAGTATTATTTTGCCATTTAATGTGCCCCAGCCAATTTGCCCTATAATATGCCAGTATTATGTTGCCATTTAATAAGCCACATCCAATTTGCCGAATAATATGCCACCTTCTTCCCCCGGTACTCACCTCTTGGCTGCTCCGTGTCCCTGGTCATCTCCTCTGTGCAGTCTTCCCTCCTGCACTGAGGAGGGAAATACAGTCACCCGATATGACATTCTATGAAATCTGGTGGCAATGATTTTTTTAAACTTTTTTTTTCGGCAGCCGCATCCAGCGGATGTGTCTGTCAAGAAAAAAAAAAAAGTTGAGCAGCGATTCACTGGGTGACACCTGTGGCCAGTGGGGGCCCCCTTAACCAGTGGGGCCCTGGGCAAGTGCCCAATTGGCCCATTGGTTAAAGCGGCATTGACAGGACTCATCGTTTCTATCCCCTCTTAATTCATTAGTCTCTCTCACCTCTGTAGTCTCTCTCTACTCTCTCACCTATGTAGTCTCTCCTCTCTCTCCCCTCTGTAGTTTTTCTCCTCTCTCATCTGTAGTGTTTCTCCCTTCTCTCTCCCTTCTGTAGTCTCTTTACTATCTCTATCTCCTCTGTAGACTCTATCCCCCTGTAGTCTTTTTTCTCTCTTTCTCCCCCTGTAGTTGTTTTTTCTCCTTCCCCCTGTAGTCTTTCTTATGCCCCCCCCCCCCTGTAGTCCCCCCCCCCCCTCCTCCTAGAGAACACTGCTGGCTTCCTCTTCAACTAATTTGGGTGCCGCCGCTAGAAGTCAGCAGTCAGCCAAATTAGTTAAAACTACCGTTGCCGCTTTTACTAATTGGGCGCCTATCGCCGCTTTAACTAGTTCATCAGCTGTTGCCGCTTGAACTAATTCGTCTGTCTACTGACTTCCATCGCCAAATTATTTTGAGTGGCCGCATCTCAAACGGCCCCAGGGCAGACAGCCCACCAGAATTTTTCCCTGTATCCCAGTGGGCCAATCTGGCCCTGGCATTAAAACAGTATAATGTATGTGTGGGTATAGTAAATGAGAAAGAGAAAACATTTAACACAAATTAAACACAAAGCAAAGACAGAAAGGTAACAGAAATATCTGGATACATTCTAGGTGAGTCTGCATGCAGGTTGCAGAATGATAATTATACAGTTTATGTGTCACAACCTGGGAGAGCACACCAGGGAGGAGCCTCATTGCAGGTAATAATTTGGGGTCTGTTTGTACTCCACGATGCATCACTCAGGACCGGATGGAACCCAGGCAGCATTGGCAGCTGAGACCGGACTAAGACAGGACTGGTAGCAGAGACCGGACTGAGACAAGACTGGTAGCAGAGACCGGACTGAAACAGGACTGGTAGCAGAGACCAGACTGAGACTAGACCGATAGCAGAGACCGAACTGAGACTGGACTGGTAGCTGAGACCCGACTGAGACTGGACTGGTAGATGAGAAGGACTGGTAGCTGAGACCATACTGGTAGCTGAGACTGGACTGGTAGCAGAGACTGGACTGAGACTGGAGGTGTAGCCAAGACTGGACTGGTAGCTGTCTGTCAGGGCACTGGACTGAAATGGTCGTTGTCATGAGGTGCAGAGGTGATGCAAGGAACCAAACAACAGAATCTGGGCACAGAAGGAGTTTTTCAACAGAAAGGAATCCTCCCTATGGTTGAGCCTCAGGCTTCCCCTCCCCAATACTTTTGCACAGATACCACAGAAACCACAAACTGAAGGCAACAGAAGGGAAAGGTAAAAGGCGTAGTCGGATGGGCAGGTGATCAAGGCTGGAAGCAAACAGGCAAATGGTCAAGGCAGGTGTCAGGCCAGCGGCCCAACATGGAGATGCCAACCGGGCAACTTACCTGGAGCCCACCATGATTCCAGCGGTCATGGACTGGCGACGGGTCACCGCTCTCTCGGACCCACTTCCAAAGGTGGAGGTCAGGCTGCAGGAGCACCCAGAGGGTGCAGGAAGATAGGCACAGGCCCTCCAGGACGGAGGAGGCGAATTAGTGTGGATGACAGACAGAGAGACGATGGGCAGACTGAAGATCCTGTATAGTGCACTACATAGGAATGGAGGGGCAGAGCCAGAACCTTAAACACACCCAGAGGCATAAAAGACAACTCTGCCTGCTAGTCATTGCTCAGTTCTCCTGATGCCCTGGTGGTGTGTGGTTATAATGCTCTCTACTGTGTTTTGCTCCCCTGATATTGAACCCTTGGCTGTTTGTGGATTTCCCAGGTTGTCTATTCCCCTTTTGACCATGGATTGTATATTTGACCATTCTTTGCCAGCCGTCTGCCCCAACCTTTTGCTCTGACTCTGTTTATGTTGCCCTCTGATACCCGTTGACCACAGATTGTATATTTTACCATTCTCTGCCTGCCGCCTGCCTAGGCCTCTCTGCTCAGACTACGTTTACCCCACTATCTGGTACCCCTGAACTCGGCTCGTCCTCAACTTGAATTACTCTTGCTCTTGCCCCTGCCTTGGTAATCTGTACCTATTCAGCGTCCAAGTTCAGTGGTATTCAAAAGGGTTATCTTCCTGCAATTATACTCCGTAACCAAAATCCTTAAAGCAGGTAGAAAACAGGCAAGATCAAAGAAAGGCAAAAATCAGCAACAGAAATCAGGAAACAAGATCATGCTAACAAGGCATAAAAGCACAATACAGGCTGAAACCAGTGCAATGCAAAGGCCTCGTTTGGAGTAAATTACAGGTATTTAAGGGCTAGTTTGCAGGATAATGATGCCATAGTTGCCAACATTTGAAAAAAATTTCCAGGGACACTTTGCAGCTTAGCTTCCAATTGACCACACCTCCTTTAAAAAGCTCCGCCCACTCAATATGATTAGCATATGTAACTCCACCTACTTGTCACAGTGTAGATTATATCATCAAGTTCCCACCAACATTATTATGCATCCTTGGTATACAACAGATTTAGTCAACGCACAACATCTACATCAGGCAGGTGCATTACATAAATATAGTAAGACCTTGTGTTGATGTGCTGTAGTCAGAGAGCTGTGTCTACACCATAAAACATACATTAGTATAAACCTACCACTTCTGCTGGAAGGCCATTCCACGTATCCACTCCCTTATCAGTAAAGTAATACTGACTGGCTTTATCTTATATCTAGGATAGCCTTGTGCCTATCCCATGCATGCTTAAACTCTTTCGCTGTATTAACCTCTACAACATCTACTGGAAGCCTATTCCATGCATCCACTACCCTCTCAGTAAAGTAAAACTTTCATTAGTCCCAGGCCTTATCTTATATCTAGGATAGCCTTATACCTATCCCATGCATGCTTAAACTCCTTCACTGTATTAACCTCTACCACTTCTACTGGAAGACTATTCCATGCATCCACTACTCTCTCAGCAAAGTAGTACTTTCATTAGTCCCTGGCCTTATCTTATATCTAAGATAACCTTATACCTATCCCATTAATGCTTAAACTCCTCCTCTACCACTTATGCTGGAACACTATTCCATGCACCCACCACCCTCTCAGCAAAGTAATTTTTTACGTTTATGACCACAAAAAAAACATTAAAATATTAAATATTTCCAGCCTTTTGAAAAGCCTGAGGTGAACTAGTTGCATTTATACTTATACAAACTTTTTAATATTATATTCAGCTATTTTTATATGTAATAAAAATGTTATTGTGTTTATTTTATAACTGTTAATTTCTTATTTTTATCCCTTCCTCTGCAACCACATTGCACCTAAAGAACTTAACACAGCACCCACAGCACTTGGCTGTGTATATGCCAAAGCCAGATTACCCAGTAATATGCCACAGTCTGATTGACCAGTAATATGCCAGTCTAATTGCCCGGTAATATGCCACAGTGTAATTGCCCAGTAATATGCCAGTCTAATTGCCCAGAAATATGCCACAGTGCAATTGCCCAGTAATATGCCACAGTGTAATTGCAAAGTAATATGCCACAGTGTAGTTGCCCAGTAATATGCCAGTCTAATTGCCCAGTAATATGCCACAGTTTAATTGCCCAGTAATATGCCAGTCTAATTGCCCAGTAATATGCCACAGTGTAATTGCCCAGTAATATGCCACAGTTTATTTGCCCAGTATTATGCCAGTTTAATTGCCCAGTAATATTCCACAGTGTAATTGCCCAGTCATATGCCACAGTGTAATTGCCCAGTAATATGCCAGTATAATTGCCCAGTAATATGCCACAGTGTAATTGCCCAGCAATATGCCACAGTGTAATTGCCCAGTAATATTCCAGTGTCATTGCCCAGTAATATGCCACAGTTTAATTGCCCAGTAATATGCCAGTCTAATTGTCTAATGCCCTGTCTAATTGCCCAGTAATATGCCACAGTTTAATTGCTCAGTAATATGCCAGTCTAATTGCCCAGTAATATGCCACAGTGTAATTACCCAGTAATATACCACAGTGTAATTGCCCAGTAATTTGCCAGTCTAATTGCCCAGTAATATGCCACAGTTTAATTGCCCAGTAATATGCCAGTCTAATTGCCCAGTAATATGCCACAGTGAAATTGCCCAGTAATATGCCACAGTGCAATTGCCCAGTAATATGCCACAGTTTAATTGCCCAGTAATATGCCAGTCTAATTGCCCAGTAATATGCCACAGTGCAATTGCCCAGTAATATGCCACTGTTTAATTGCCCAGTAATATGCCCGTTTAATTGCCCAGTAATATGCCAGTCTTATTGTCTAATGCTTAGTCTAATTTCCCAGTAATATGCCAATCTAATTGCCCAGTAATATACCACAGTGTAATTGCCCAGTAATATGCCCAGCCTGATGCCCCAGTAATGTGCCAACACTCTCCTCCCCCTTTTCCCCAGTACTCACCTGCTCCAAGTCTCCACCGGCAACGTTTTTTTTTTGTTGTTAAAGTTTAAAAAAAAATAAAAAAACTCACCCGAGCTGAGCTCACATCAGCCTGTGTTACCAGCCCTGTCACATGCGTCCTGCCTGTTTCCAGCAGACGCGTGTGGCAGGGATTGGTAAAGCAGGCTGATGTGAGCTCAGCTCACATCATGAACTGCGTGGGTTACGTGACGTTGCGCGATGATGTTATGTGACCGGCGATCACGCTAAAACAGCACAAATTGCCGGGATTGTCTTGGTTTTCACGTGACTGTCCCTGCATATCCGGGACAGTTGGCAACTATGCAATGCCAGCTGACACCAAGAGAAGTGAAGAAAGACAAGCCACAGATGGTGGCTATTGTGGAAACATAATAGCCTGAAAGCCTGAAAATGGGGTAGAAAATCATCTATTATCTTTCGTATAATTAGCCATTACAAGTGTGGTTTCCTAATATAGAGATGTCGGGGTTTATCTGCAGTTTTAAACAGAAACCCTTCCTTCAGCGAGTTGATCAACTGTTATTAACTACCAGTTAATCACCTGGTTGTTTTTAGCCTGACAAGATCTTTGTCCTTCTGGCTTCCAAGTACATTTCCTGTCATTTCCATGTTTGACTTGGCTTTTCTGACTTAAGTTCTGGTACCTTACTTTTAACTTTGTTCCTGACTCCACTGATCTCCATTCTCCTGATTCTGGATCAAAATAAAGTGAACTGTGAATAGTGGCGCTCAAAAAATCATACAATATGGGTGCAGCAGCCACTGAAGTGGTGTACCCTTTGTAGTACAGTACCTTAAGTAGTAAAAAGTTGTGAAAAAATGGTGATGGTGCGCAAACTTTAAAACAAAATATTGATAGACTTATCTTATTTTTCTGATATTTGGCTGGTATGCATCATCAATAGAGTTGAAATGTCTGGGTCCGTGCTCGAACTTCACCCCGAACTTGACCCCGAACCCGAACCCCATTGAAGTCAGTGGGGACACAAATTTTTGGCCACTAAAATGCCTCTAAAAAAGTCCTGGAAAGGGCTAGAGGGCCGCAAAATGAAGTAAAATGTTGGTAAGAGTTAGACATGTGCATTCGTTTTCGGACGAATGCATTTTCGGACGAAAATAGCATTTTCGTCCATTCGTCCGAAAAACGAATAACGAAAATTTTAACTAACAAAATCCGAATGAACGAATGGTTAATAAACGAAAATCATTCGTCCATTCGTCCATTCGTGCTATTGGCATTCTAAACCGAAATAGAGTCGGTTTATACAATACCAATAGCATTGTACTACATTCCATAAACCGACATGAATGACTTTCGGTTTATGGAATGCATGTAATGCTATTAGCTTCCTATAAACCGAAATTGAGTTCCCATTCATACGAATAGTTCAATTGACCTATTCGTATGAATGGGGACTCTTTCGGTTTATAGAAAGCCAATAGCAGCATGTATTCTATAAGCCGAAAGTCTTTAAAACAAACGACGTTCGGTTTATAGAATACATGTAATGCTATTGCTGTTCTATAAGCCGAAAGACTTTCGGCTTATAGAACAGCAATAGCATTACATGTATTCTATAAACCGAACGTCGTTCGTTTTAAAGACTTTCGGCTTATAGAATACTATTGGCATTCTATAAACCTAACTAGAGTCCCTCCTCATTCATAAGAATTTCTTATGAATGGGGACTCGACTCTAGTTCGGTTTATAGAAAGCCAATAGTATTCTATAAGCCGAAAGTCTTTAAAACGAACGACGTTCGGTTTATAGAATACATGTAATGCTATTGCTATTCTATAAACCGAACGACTTTCGGTTTATAGAATAGCCATAGGATTACATGTAGTACATAAGCCGAAAGTCTATAAACCGAAAGTCGTTCGGTTTATAGGCTGTCGGCATTTAACTATACAGAGACAGAGTCTCCATTCATAAAATTATGAATGGAGACTTTTTCTCCGTGTAGTAAAATGCCGAAAGCTTATAAACCGAATGATCGGTTTATAGACTTTCGGCTTATGTAATACATGTAATCCTATGGCTATTCTATAAACCGAAAGTTCGGTTTATAGAATAGCAATAGGAATACATGTATTCCATAAGCCGACAGCCTATAAACCGAACGTTCGGTTTATAGGCTGTGGGCATTTAACTATACGGAGACAAAGTCTCCATTCATAATTTTATGAACGGAGACTCTGTCTCCGTATAGTTAAATGCTATTGTATTCTATAAACCGACTCTATTTCGGCTTATAGAATGCAATAGTACTACGAATGGACGAATGAACGAATGCTTTTCCTTTATTAACCATTCGTTCATTCGGCTTTAGTTAGCTTAGCATTTTCGTTCTTCGTTTTTCGGGCGAATGGACGAAAATGCAATTTTCGAACGAAAATGCATTCATCCGAAAACGAATGCACATGTCTAGTATATATTCACATGTAAATTGATAATACAGCAGGAGGATCACAAATCCCATCAAGATGAGGCAGCCCTCACCAGGATGCTTGCCCCCTTATATCCCGACGCCCGTGTTACTTACCACCTTAAGAACACAACAACGGAAGCGCGCATTCCCAAACGGCTGGATAGGCGTGCGCATGCGCTGTGTATCGCTGTGGTCGATGATCTGGTAAGAAGGGGTGTGCGGGGGGTGTGAGGGGGGCGGGAGGTGGGTTGCGCAGCTGGCGCATGCGCGGTGGTCACAAAGTTACAGCTGAGTTATCAGCTGTAACTTTATGCGCATGCGCAGTGAGCAAATTCTCCTGCGATTGCGCAGGAGAATTTGCTCCAGAAATTTGTCAGAACACCGGCATTTAACTATACGGAGACAGAGTCTCCATTCATAAAATTATGAATGGAGACTTTGTATCCATATAGTTAAAAGCCGACAGCCTATAAACCGAACACTCGGTTTATAGGCTGTGGGCATTTAACTATACGGAGACAGAGTCTCCATTCATAAAATTATAAATGGAGACTTTGTCTCCGTATAGTTAAAAGCCGGCATTTAACTATACGGAGACAGAGTCTCCATTCATAAAATTATGAATGGAGACTTTGTCTCCGTGTAGTAAAATGCCCACAGCCTATAAACCGAACGTTCGGTTTATAGGCTGTCGGCTTATGGAATACATGTATTCCTATTGCTATTCTATAAACCGAACGTTCGGTTTATAGAATAGCCATAGGATTACATGTATTATATAAGCCGAAAGTCTATAAACCGATCGTTCGGTTTATAGGCTGTGGGCATTTTACTACACGGAGACAAAGTCTCCATTCATAATTTTATGAATGGAGACTCTGTCTCTGTATAGTTAAATGCCGAAAGCCTATAAACCGAACGACTTTCGGCTTATGTAATACATGTAATCCTATGGTTATTCTATAAACCGAAAGTCGTTCGGTTTATAGAATAGCAATAGGAATACATGTATTCCATAAGTCGACAGCCTATAAACCGAACGTTCGGTTTATAGGCTGTCGGCATTTTACTACACGGAGACAGAGTCTCCATTCATAAAATTATGAATGGAGACTTTGTCTCCGTGTAGGAAAATGCCCACAGCCTATAAACCGAACGTTCGGTTTATAGGCTGTCGGCATTTTACTACACGGAGACAAAGTCTCCATTCATAATTTGATGAATGGAGACTCTGTCTCTTATTAGTTAAATGCCGACAGCCTATAAACCGAATGACTTTCGGTTTATAGACTTTCGGTTTATAGAATAGCAATAGGATTACATGTATTCCATAAGCCGAAAGTCTATAAACCGACAGTCGTTCGGTTTATAGACTTTCGGCTTATAGAATACAAGTAATACTATTGCCTTTCTATGAACCGAACGAGAGCCCCATTCATAAGAATTTCTTATGAATGGGGCTCTCGTTCGGTTTATAGAAAGCCAATAGTATTACATTGTATTCTATAAAACGAACGAATAAAACAAAACGAAACGAAAATAATGAACGAATTTCGTCTGAAACGAATGCACTAATGAACGAAATTCGTTTTAGACGAAATAAATAACATTTTCGTCCGAATGGACGAAAACGAAACGAAAATTTTAGTTTTGCACATGTCTAGTAAGAGTAGGACAAGTTCGATGCAAGCAAATGTGGATAGGGAAATAACTTAAAATAACATAAAATACATACAAATTACAAATACAGCTGAGCTATAAAATAGCACTAGATCGAATCTTTGATTTTAGCTTTGGAAGAACATGAATCTAAATCTAAAGCATGGCTGCCAGAAGAATCAACAGAATTATCCATTTGAGAGAGGGTTGGAGTGCAGGGTATTCTCTTTAAGTTTATACTAAGTGACCCATAGGTTGAAGAGGCGGTGACCGTGGAGGTGTAGGTGGAAGCCGCGCTGGAGGAGGAGGAGGTAGCCAGAATTTTTCAAAGTGCGCTGTAAGCACAGTATTGGACTGTTCTATTTGACTTTCAGATATGAAGTGCACCACAAGACGCAAATGTACTATTTAGCACCCAAAACAATTAGAATTTTTCAAAGTGCGCTGTAAGCACAGTATTGGACTGTTCTATTTGACTCTCAGATATGAAGTGCACCGCAAGACGCAAATGTACTATTTACCTCCCAAAACTATTAGAATTTTTCAAAGTGCGCTGTAAGCACAGTATTTGACGGTTCTATTTGACTCTCAGATATGAAGTGCAGGAATGCATGTAATGCTGTTGGTATTCTATAAACCGACTCTATTTCGGTTTATAGAAAGCCAATAGCACGAATGGATGAATGATTTTAGTTTATTAACCATTCGTTCATTCGTTCATAGCAATACATGCATTCCATAAACCGAAAGTCTATAAGCCGAAAGAGAGTCGGTTTATAGACTTTCGGTTTATGTAATACATGTAATGCTATTGCTATTTTATAAACCGAAATAGAGTCCCCATTCAAAGAATAGGTCAATTAACCTATTCATATGAATGGGGACTCTATTTCGGTTTATAGAAAGCCAATAGCATTACATGTATTCCATAAACCGAAAGTCTATAAACCGACTCTTTCGAAAAGACATTCGGTTTATAGACTTTCGGTTTATGGAATACATGTAATGCTATTGGCTTTCTATAAACCGAATCTCTTTCGGTTTATAGACTTTCGGTTTATAGAATACCAATAGCATTACATGTATTCCATAAACCCATTGTCTATAAACCGAAAGAGATTCGGTTTATAGACTTTCGGTTTATAGAAAGCCCATAGCATTACATACAATGTATATGTATGTAATGCTATGTGCTTTCTGATTGGCTGCCCTGCAGCCTTTCAAAACGTGCCATTAAATCGCCAAACCCCGAACTCCAACCCAAACATACAGTGAAATGTCTGTGTTCCGGTCCGGGGTCCAAAAGTGCGGTTAGGGTTTGCTCAACACTAATCATCAACATAAAAAAGATAGAGAGATACAGGGCTTAGTATAGGCTGTTTTTAAAAAAATACGTTCTCTCTTAATGACAATATCTCCCCAGAGTGATTCCACTCACATGCCTATCAATCCAGGCTCAGGGTGATGGGTATCGGTTAAATGACCCTCAGATATATCAATCAATGGTTCGGCAGAATAAAAGTGAGCATTGGTTCACAGGCAGGTGACGAGATCAAGGAAAAAAACAGAGGGGAAGCACACAGAGATAAATATATGCAAGCAGTTTTCATACCAAATACAAACTGTGCAATTGTTATTAAAACTGCTTGCATATATTAATCTCTGTGTGCTTCCCCTGCATTTTTTACTCTATCTCATCACCTGCCTACCAATGCTCACTTTCATTCTGCTGAACCATTGATTGACACAGTGGATATAAAAAGTCTACACACCCCTGTTAAAATGTCAGGTTTCTGTGCTGTAAAAAAATGAGACAAAGATAAATCATTTCAGAACTTTTTCCACCTTCAATGTGACTTATAAACTGTACAACTCAATTGAAAACCAAACTGAAATCTTTTAGGTAGAGGGAAGAAAAAATATAAAAATAAAATAATGTGTTTGCACACTCATATCTGTCGTACCCCCTCTCATGTCTGTGGTCTTTTCACCGTCCCTCCCATACCTGTGGTCTTTTCCCCTCCACCTCCTGTGTCTGTGGTCTTTCTCCCCCCCCCCCCACCTTGTATGTCTGTGCAGTGGCGTCCCGAGGGGGGTGCTGCCGGCACCCCCTGCATCGCGCTGCTTAACGTCTTTTTTTTTCTTCTGGCAGCCGCCGGGAAAAATAATAATAAAAAAAATAATAATCACAGCGACCGGATGTGACGTAACGTCACATCCGGTGACTGTGTTTCCCTCCTCCGTGCAGGAGGGAAGACTGCACGGAGGAGGCGTCCGTCCGGGGACACGGAGCAGCAGCTACTCTGTAAGTGATGGTGGAAGGGGGGGAGGAGGGTGGTTGAAAACGAGCACATTAATTGTACAATATTCCTGGGCTCTGACTGGCACACTATTACTGGGCTCTGACTGGCATAATATTACTGGGCTCTGATTGGCACACTATTACTGGGCTCTGACTGGCATAATATTCCTGGGCTCTGACTGGCACAATATTACTGGTATCTGAATGGCACAATATTCCTTGGCTCTGACTGGCACACTATTACTGGGCTCTGACTGGCACACTATTACTGGGCTCTGACTGGCACAATATTACTGGGCTCTGACTTGCACACGATTACTGGGCTCTGACTGGCACACGATTACTGGGCTCTGACTGGCACAATATTCCTGGTATCTGACTGGCACAATATTACTGGGCTCTGACTGGCACACTATTACTGGGCTCTGACTGGCACAATATTCCTGGTATCTGACTGGCACAATATTCCTGGTATCTGACTGGCACAATATTACTGGGCTCTGACTGGCACACTATTACTGGGCTCTGACTGGCACAATATTACTGGGCTCTGACTTGCACACCATTACTGGGCTCTGACTGGCACACGATTACTGGGCTCTGACTGGCACAATATTCCTGGTATCTGACTGGCACAATATTACTGGGCTCTGACTGGCACACTATTACTGGGCTCTGACTGGCACAATATTCCTGGTATCTGACTGGCACAATATTACTGGTATCTGAATGGCATAATATTACTGGTATCTGACTGGCACAATATTACTGGGCTCTGACTGGCACACTAAAACTGGGCTCTGACTGGCACACTAAAACTTGGCTCTGACTGGCACAATATTACTGGTATCTGACTGGCACACTATTACTGGGCTCTGAATGGCACAATATTCCTGGTATCTGAATGGCACAATATTCCTGGTATCTGACTGGCACACTATTACTGGGCTCTGACTGGCACAATATTACTGGTATCTGACTGGCACACTATTACTGGGCTCTGAATGGCACAATATTCCTGGTATCTGAATGGCACAATATTACTGGGCTCTGACTGGCACACTATTACTGGGCTCTGAGTGGCACAATATTACTGGGCTCTGACTGGCACACTATTACTGGGCTCTGACTGGCACACTATTACTGGCATCTGACTTGCACAATATTACTGGGCACTGACTGGCACAATATTACTGGGCTCTGACTGGCACAATATTACTGGGCTCTGACTGGCACACTATTACTGGGCTCTGACTGGCACAATATTCCTGGTATCTGACTGGCACAATATTGCTGGGCTCTGACTGGCACAATATTACTGGGCTCTGACTGGCACAATATTA
This sequence comes from Pelodytes ibericus, assembly GCA_036172795.1. Taxonomy (NCBI): domain Eukaryota; kingdom Metazoa; phylum Chordata; class Amphibia; order Anura; family Pelodytidae; genus Pelodytes; species Pelodytes ibericus. The sequence goes on along the minus strand of CM069864.1, from coordinate 56,165,888 downwards.
CTGGGCTCTGACTGGCACACTATTACTGGGCTCTGACTGGCACAATATTACTGGGCTCTGACTGGCACAGTATAACTGGGCTCTGACTGGCACACTATTACTGGGCTCTGACTGGCACACTATTACTGGCATCTGACTGGCACAATATTACTGGTCTCTGACTGGCACAATATTACTGGGCTCTGAATGGCACAATATTCCTGGTATCTGAATGGCACAATATTCCTGGTATCTGACTGGCACAATATTACTGGGCTCTGAATGGCATAATATTACTGGGCTCTGACTGGCACAATATTACTGGTATCTGACTGGCACAATATTACTTGGCTCTGAGTTGCACAATATTACTGGGCTCTGACTGACACAATATTACTGGTAACTGACTGGCACAATATTACTGGGCTCTGACTGGCACAATATTACTGGGCTCTGACTGGCACACTATTACTGGGCTCTGACTGGCACAATATTACTGGGCTCTGACTGGCACAGTATAACTGGGCTCTGACTGGCACACTATTACTGGGCTCTGTGACTCGCACACTATTACTGGGCTCTGACTGGCACACTATTACTGGCATCTGACTGGCACAATATTACTGGTCTCTGACTGGCACAATATTACTGGGCTCTGAATGGCACAATATTCCTGGTATCTGAATGGCACAATATTCCTGGTATCTGACTGGCACAATATTACTGGGCTCTGAATGGCATAATATTACTGGGCTCTGACTGGCACAATATTACTGGTATCTGACTGGCACAATATTACTTGGCTCTGAGTTGCACAATATTACTGGGCTCTGACTGACACAATATTACTGGTAACTGATTGGCACACTATTACTGGGCTCTGACTGGCACAATATTACTGGGCTCTGACTGGCACAATGTTACTGGTATCTGAATGACACAATATTCCTTGAATGTGACTGGCACACAATTACTGGGCTCTGAGTGGCACAATATTACTGGTCTCTGACTGGCACAATATTACTGGGCTCTGAATGGCACAATATTCCTGGTATCTGAATGGCACAATATTCCTGGTATCTGACTGGCACAATATTACTGTGCTCTGAGTGGCACAATATTACTGGGCTCTTAATGACACAATATTCCTGGCATCTGACTGGCACAATATTACTTGGCTCTGAGTTGCACAATATTACTGGGCTCTGACTGACACAATATTACTGGTAACTGACTGGCACAATATTACTGGGCTCTGACTGGCACAATATTACTGGGCTCTGACTGGCACAATGTTACTGGTATCTGAATGACACAATATTCCTTGGATGTGACTGGCACACAATTACTGGGCTCTGAGTGGCACAATATTTTTGGGCTCTGACTGGCACAATATTCCTGGTATCTGACTGGCACAATATTACTGGGCTCTGAATGGCACAATATTCCCGGTATCTGAATGGCACAATATTACTGGTATCTGACTGGCACAACATTACTGGGCTCTGAGTGGCACAATATTACTGGTATCTATAATTGTACAATTGTCACCTCGTGGTGCTCCTGTGTGTTGCATAATTAATGGCGGTCCCATGTCTGCATAATCATGGGACGCTTGTGTGTGGCATATTTATTGGGCCCCATGTGTTGCATAATTTACGGGCCTCCTGTGTGTGGCATAGTTATGGGGCTCCTGTGTGTGGCACAGTTATGGGGCTCCTGTGTGTGACATAGTTAATAGGCCATCTAACTGGCATTACTAAGGAATCTGTTTGGCATTGTATTGGAGGAAATCCAGGGGGGTGACACCATGAGTTTCCGCACCGTGTGACACCAACCCTAGTGACGCCCCTTTGTCTGTGGTCTTCCTCCCCCTCCCTCATATGTCTGTCGTCTCCCCCCCCCCTCCCTCATATGTCTGTCGTCTCCCCCCTTGTATGTCTGTGGTCTTTCCTCCCTCCCTTGTATGTCTGTGGTCTTTCCTCCCTCCCTTGTATGTCTGTGGTCTTTCCTCCCTCCCTTGTATGTCTGTGGTCTTTCCCCCCTCCCTTTTTATGTCTGTGGTCCTTCAACCCACTCCCTTGTATGCCTGTGGTCTGTCCCCCCCACCCATGGGTCTGTGTGTGGTATGTTCCCCACCTCCTTTTCATTTTTTTCCCCTGGAAGCTTTTTGCTTCCCCGGGGAGCAGTGGGCAGTAATAGCTGTGTGTGTTAAATGCACACAGAGCTCAAACAGTGCTGCTCACCCCCCTCACGCACACTGATCATTCAGAGCATTGTGTATTTCTATTTCTCTGAATGATCAGTGATCACAGGGAGCATGAGCAGCACTGTCTGGGCTCTGTGTGCGTTTAACACACAGAGCTAGTACTGCCCACTGCTCCTCAGAAAAAAAACACGCTGCTATAAAAGGAGGGGGTGGACCTTCACCTCGTCCCTGGTTCAGTCTGCCTCCCTCCCTCAGTGCTGCATTGTAGGTGCTTATGACTATGTGCTCTAAGGCACAAAACACATCAAGCTAGTCAACCTTTTACTTTTTGTATTTTTTCTATGTATTTTCTTCGACGTGCTGCTTTTTAAATTACATGAATTAAAAGCCTAAGTTTTATTTTTACCTTAAAAGAGTTGTTGCAGTTCTCCTACCTCGAATTTTGTTTTGCTTTATCAAGTCTTTACCTTGGGGATTACTCCAACCTTTTTTCAATTACCATTACTGTAGAAGCTTGGGTTATTTTTTGTTTTCTTCGCATTGCATAGTTGCCAACATCTGCCATGTTTACAGGGACACAAATGTTTTCCACATGCTGCAGAAAGAGCATGCAAAGTGCAGCCCGGCAGTATGTAGGATGGATATACACACAGACAGAATCCAATTAATTACTCACAGGACCTACCATGATTAATACATTGGATTCTGTCTGTGCGTATATACATCCTACATACTGCCGGGCTGCACTTTCCATGCTCTGTCTGCAGCATGTAGAACGCATAGGTGTCCCTGGAAACATGGCCAATGTTGGCAACTATGGCATTGTAGGCGCGCCCCCTTGCAAAAGTGCGCCCTAGGCCAGCGCCCACTTCGCCTATAGGAGGCGCTGTCCCTGTCCCCAGTGTCTTTCTCACTACCATCCCCACACTGCCATCCCCATTATCCCTCTTTTGTCCCTCTCTGTAAACATTTATGCACACATGTATTGTTTTATTATCCATTCAGCATCCACTAGATCAAGTTTCATTCTCTTTAAAAAGGGCTTTGTCACCTAAAAAGTATTTATAGTGAGTTTATCAACATAAAAAAAGATGAATATAGAAGAAAATCCTAGTGGTGTGGGTGGGGTGTCATAAAGGGAGCGAGAGGCAGTGGGCAGAAGGAGGTTGTCACCCAACAGTTTGATCTGTATGGCAGCCCTGTGAACCATATACACATTTCTTTATTAATCCTTGAATCTATGCATACCCTTGCACTTTTGCATAGATCATTTTGTATTTTTTAATTCCTTCCATTACAGTATAAACTGAAGAAATATTTAGGTTAGAGAGTATCTATCAGTAGGTGATCAGACAAGCCACATTTTAGTTACACCCCAGCCAACAGGTGCAGAAATCAGATACTGATCAGATAATTAACACTAATCCTCCTCAACTACCATTGAGAACCTGACTAGAGTGCTTGCAGGGCAGTACAGAAGAGTGCTGATAAATATTGTAAGTTGTTATCAACAGTTTCTGCAAATAGCAGACCCTTAAAAGACAAAGGATTTCTTGTATTTTGATACATGTTAAAAAGACGCCTTCCATCTACTGAAGTTCTTATTTCCTGTACGCCTTAACTCCAAAAAAGTGGTATTCCCAAATAGTCAATAAATTAAACTTTTATATACCATACTAGCATTTGGCAGTGCCACTTTTGCATTTTTTTGCATTCTACTGTTTCATATGTAAACATCCACACTAGACTTTTATTTTCCTTTTTGTATTTATTTTGGAATATTGATCATATTTTTTTTTCTTTTACAGTGGCGTTGTACTCCACTACACTCATCCCCTCTTCTAAACATAATTAATTTCCGAATCTCTCTTGTACTGGTAGAACAAAGTGAGTACAGTTTTTGTATATTGTTATGCTGGCTAAGTCTAAAGTGTAAAAACATGGTATCTTATTTGACAATAGTATGAAAAATTGGTCTTGCAATTCCTTGCTACGTGTAAATATCTATATTTGACATGTTTGAAATCAAGAACAATAAAAATATGATACTGTGTCTATAGGCAAAGTATTCTCAAAGACAATAGCCCAAAAAAAGTCTGGATGGATTTGCAGCAAATTGAGTACGGAGAGTTTTAAGTATTAAGAATATTTGGTGCCATGTATTGCTAAAAGTTGCACACGACGAAAAAGATAAATATTTAGTCTTGCATAATACAGGTCCATTCTAAAAAAAAACTTTTTTATTCATACCTTAAAGGGACATTGTTTTACTGTGAATCTAGAGCGTAAAAAAATATTGAAAATGATTTATATATTGTGTTAGCAAAACTGCAAATAAATGCCTAAATTAGGATAAAAATGTGTTTTTAAATGTGCAAAGTCTCCTGCTTATAACCTCATATGTGGCATGGTGTGCAAATTGATTTTCAATGGGAAATGTGTCATTTGCACACTGTGCCACATGATTTAAGTTGGCAGTTCCTTTAACTGTTGCCCGGTTGACACCGCTGCAGTCCACATTCTGCATTTAAAAGTAGTATGCTTCCATTAGAATAATGTCTAACCTAGGAACCCTGGCAATAAAATTGTGGGGAGACCCATAGTTGCTTTGCTCAATACAGGCTCTTGTACACTATTAATGTATGAACCCAATTATAAAATGGTTATCCATTTAGGTTGTTTTGCATTTGTTCTTCTGCATTTTGTTTACTACATACACTGCTTCTCATATGTGAATTTACGTGCGTCACTATGCAAAATAAAAACCCCTAATATATTTAGTAATATCCTCTGAGTACAGCATTGTTGGTAAAATCGGACTTGTTTCCACAGATTGATGTTACACATGCTTTAGAAAGACTATGCAAAATGGAGATTGACCATATGTAGATTGCATATAGGCACAGACTGAATCCAATTAAATATGTAGGGTGGAGAGCTCATAGGACCTACCATGATTAATCAATTATGTCTTTGTGTGGATATATGCATTCTATATACTGCTGGGATGCACTTTGTGTGGTCTTAGTACAACTTGTGGAACATATCAGTGTCTCTGGAAACATTGCCAATGTTGGATTTGCCATGTTATTTTGGGAACCTATGGGGTCAACTATGGAAATGTGAATTTACATTTTCTTTGGGGCCCATTTCTCACTTGAAGAATTTTCCCCCAATGTGTGTCCTCCCTACATAGATATTAGTGGCAAGCTCCTAGGATGAAAGGAGGTGAAGCTAAAGGGGATGCATCATGTTGCACTGCGTGATGTAATGCCACGTTCCGTGACCCTGATAGTTTGAGCAGCAGCCTCACTGGTACAGATACTGAGGGGCCCATTCACTAAAAGGTGTGCTGAGGTGAAATGAACACTTTGTCTAATGAGACAATGTTTACCTATACATTTGTGTAGAGCCACAACTGTAAAAAAACGTATACAAACAAGAACATTAATGAATACTTTGTGTCCACTAAACACCGGCAGCTGAAAATAAAACAAACACAGACAGCCTCTGTGTGATCAAAGTGCAAACAAAAAGGATTTCTCAGTGTATAGACACTTATTTATAAAGATTATAGAAATGCCCTTATGGTGACTAGTGATAGTTAGTCACAATAGCAGTGATTAAAAGAAAAATATATTACTGTAATATATTACCCACACACTAGTGGTAATGAATGCAAAATGTAACAAAGTGCTAGCAATCAGCAGTGGAGTAAAAACACAGTAACATTAAACACACATAAAAAATAGTAACATTGTTACTTAGCACAGGAACACTCTATGTGTGCTGTTTGCACCTGAAAACCTAGCCCTCTAATGCTGTGCAGGACTTGCGGGTGTCCGGTGGCGCACAGGAATCGGAAAGCACCCAACACATTTTTTTCTGAAAATGAACTTCATCAGGGGAATGTCTTAGCTGAAAAAATTCAATGGTTTTTATACCCCCTCCTTCAATTCGTCTTAACTGTTTATCCAAAATGTTGTCAAATTTAGACGAAACATGCTGTAGGAGTATGAGCATGTTTTCATATTTATAAAACAAGTCTCATAAAACTGACTTTCGAATAAATTCATATGGGAGCACAGATGAAATCTGTTTAAAGAGCTCCTATTCTTTTAACGGCCACACTTAGTTTGATGTGGAAATCTAAAACTAAAAAGGGATTCATAAAAGGATGTTGTTCTTGAATACAATATTATAGCAATTTTAATATAATTTCAAAATGCAAAAATATGTAAAATGAAAAATAGAATAAAAAAAACACACTTATATGTTGGCATTTCTTAAAAACATATAAAATATTTTTTATGGGAAGTACAGAAAAAATCCATAAGTACACTTGTAACGGCCTGTATAATGTCATAAAATACTCCCCTGCTCTCACGGCCTGTATAATGTCATAAAATACTCCCCTGCTCTCCTACTGGCTCCTGTGTATCATAGTGGGCAGGACTAGGTGGCTGTGTACAACAAATTTTATCTGCATTCCAACATAAAGAGAGGAGATTGACCTGATCAAACAGGATCATAACTCTGCCCCCTTGTGATGTAATAGTTACATTACCCTCCCATTCAATGCAAGTCTATGGTCAGAATTCAGAGGTATAAATTGCATTCTGTGTCCCCAGCCCCAAAGTGAGAAATTTGTGCTGTAAAGTGACACCCAAAAATACTATTTCACAAAATGGTGGTGCCCAGTGACACTTGTTTAGCTACAGATTTTATTAAATACAGTCACATAACAAAAACAAGACATATCTGAAATCAGCAATGTAAAATAAATAAAAAACCTTTTTCATTTTTTGGTGGGAGTGGTCTATCAAACCATTTGTAAATTGATACCAGGGTTACCCCCTCATTGATACAAAGCTTCTAAAAGCTCTAACCTTTGGAGGCCAAGATCAGAAAAAATAGAGATCAGCATAAGAGACGAGATCTAGAATAGTCAGGAGAACCGGGTCAGAACACAAAATGGAATCAAAAAATAACACAAAGCCTAGAAAATGCATGCAACACTAGGCTGATCTAGGATGTGGAGAGAATGCATACATGGAGCATGCATGTTGGAGTCTACAGGACTCCAGACTGATGTCATTGCAGAGCCTTGACAGTTGCTGTGAGCAGTAAGGGGAAAGTAAAAGGGTGACATCTGCGTGTGCCCACACGCCAGATGTGCTGAATCCAAAGCACATTGTAAGCTAAATGGGTGAATTTTTCTAACTCTGCTATTTTGGCCTTAGTTCAAAATTCCTAGTGGCCATGCCCCCTATTTTAGGGCTGGTAGCTGGGCAATTGCACCCAGCCTACTACACTGGAGGTTAGGGCTACTTGCCCTGCACCCTTCCTATGATGAATGTTTAGGGAGAACTCAATGGACATCAGAAACCAGTATAGTTTTATACCAGTAATTCAAAAGTGATTTCCCAGCCTCCTGGCACTCAAAGGTGGTGGTGGTGGTTGTTGTTGTTTTTTTTTTTTTTTAAACATTTTTACAAATCCCTTGTCTTACTTGTCAGCCTCCGGAGCCCCATTTATTTAATATTTGATGAGGTGGGTACTTTTGGCAGCCTCCCAAATATCAGGGGGGGAGGGTAAATTTGTACTATATAGAGGGCCAGGGAAAGTAGCCTTTGTCCCCAATGACGAGTATGGGGAATGGCAGCCACTTGGCTGACTTCTAGCCCCAGTTATTGTTGGGGGCAGGGCTACCATCCCCCTTTCATCATAGGGGACAGGGCAAGTAGCATGTTTTGGCTTCTTTCTGTATCTGCGTGGAATCCACTATATTCTGAGGCACATAAGGGCATACTGGGTAACTCATAATTCTGTTCTCAATGCGTCCTGAATCAGTCAGGACTTCAGAGAAAGCATTTCGGGGCTGAATATCTTTGCATACTGAGTAGACCCTTTGGTAGTTATGCAGCAGTGGTGGCTAACCTTTACCACACCAGGTGCTTTTATTACAATTCTCATGATTGTTAGCCAAGCTAACGGATAGCTGTGAATCATGAGTTGTGCATTCCACAATTATTTAATAGCTAACTTTTGGCACTCCAGTCGAGTACTCCCTTCCCCATGATTAACATACCAGATTGGCTGAAAGACATGGAAAATATAGTCACAATAGCAAACGTTTTAACTAACCCTAGCTGCGAAACTATCCTTTTAATCTCTGCCCAGGCAGGGACTCTTTGCCACCAGAGCGGATTGGGAGGAGACCAACTGCTACAGGAAGAGCAGACCAATCCATGACATTTGCAGCAAAAAAAAAAGAAGAAAATGATAATTTTTCCCACAGATTGCAATTCAGGTAAACATTTCCTGAAAATGTGAAGGGGTACTGCCGAATAACACCTCAATATGTGTTCATCAACATCTCCTGAGTACAGGGATACCACCCATGCATAGGTTTGTTAGGTTATTTGGGGGCTAAAAGGCCACATTTGGGTAGTGTACATTTTGGATTTTAGCCTTGGAATTTTGACATGCATTCAGCCTGGGCCCATGTCCCATTTGGGACATTTTTTAAGCTGGCCAGTATATTTTGCCTCTCAAAACCAAATATTTTTGATAACTTGACACCCTAGGGTATTTCAAATGGTGGTATTTTAACACTTTCCATGCACTTATTCTACCTCCAGCCTTGGTCAAAGTTTTCTGCAATCCCCCCCCCCCACCCCCAAACATTGTACATCAGGCATGAATTTACAGATCCTGTTATGTGTCACTGCCAAACACCTTAGTATGTGTTCAGCAACATCTCCTGAGTAGAGTTGAGCGGACACCTGGATGTTCGGGTTCGAGAGGTTCGAACTTAGAAAAAATGTCCGGGTCCGTGCTCGAACTTGACCCCGAACACGAACCCCATTGAAGTCAATGGGGACACAGAGTTTTGGCCACTAGAATGCCTCTAAAAAAGTCATGGAAAGGGCTAGAGGGCTGCAAAAGGATTTAAAATGTGGGTAAGAGTAGGACAAGTGCCCTGCAAGCAAATGTGGATAGCGAGATAACTTAAAATAACATAAAATATATACAAATTACAAATACAGCTGAGCCATAAAATAGCACTAGATGGAATCTTTGATTTTAGCTTTGGAAGAACATAAATCTAAATCTAAAGCATGGCTGCCAGGAGGATCAACAGAATTATCCATTTGAGAGAGGGTTGGAGTGCAGGGTATTCTCTTTCAGTTTATACTAAGTGACCCATAGGTTGAGGAGGCGGTGCTGGAGGAGAAGCCAACACTGTTTTTTTTTGTTTTTTTTTAAATTGGGGTAGCCCCCCAAATATTGGAACATATAACAACAGAAAACAAAGAATAAGGGCACTTGAGTATAACAATGACTGGGTGAGGCAGGTATAAATGTCTATTCTGCACAAGGTACAGAGAAGTCTGGTGGGATCCATGCCTGGTTCATCTTAATAAACGTGAGCTTGTCCACGTTGGCTGTGGACAGGCGGCTGCGCTTGTCTGTGATAACGCCCCCTGCCGTGCTAAACACACGTTCAGACAATATACTGGCTGCAGGGCAGGCCAGCATCTCCAAGGTATAAAGGGCAAGCTCAGGCCATGTGCCCAATTTGGAGACCCAGAAGTTGAATGGGGCAGACCCATCAGTCAGTACGTGTAGGCCTGTGCATACATACTGTTCCACCATGTTGCTGAAATGCTGCCTCCTGCTAAGATGTTGCATATCAGAAGGTGTTGCTGCTTGTTGCGGCGTGCTGACAAAGCTTTTCCACATTTCGACCATGCTATCCCTGCCTTCTGAGGTGCTGGCAGTGCCCCAGCTGCGTTGGCGACCTCTTCCTCTGCCTTCGCCTTGTGCTTCCATTGAGCCCCTGGTGTCATTTTGGAATGCCCTCAGCAGCGCGTCTACCAGCGTGCGCTTGTAGTCGCGCATCATACGATCACGCTCCAGTAATGGAATTAAGGATGGCACATTGTCCTTGTAACGGGGATCCAGCAGGGTGGCCACCCAGAAATCAGCACAGGTTAGAATGTGGGCAACTCGGCAGTCGTTGAGCAGGCACTGCAGCATGTAGTCGCTCATGTGTGCCAAGCTGCCCAGAGGCAAGGACAAGCTGTTCTCTGTGGGAGGTGTATCATCTGTGTCCTCACTATCCCCCCAGCCACGCTCCAGTGATGCCCACGAGCTGCGTTGGGTGCCAGCCTGCTGTGAACACGGTTCCTCCTCCTCATAATCATCCTCATCCTCCTCCAAAACTGTGCTTGACAGTTGTGTACCTGGCCTATGCTGGTGCAGGAACCCACCCTCCATGCCACTTGTGAATGACTGGCCTGATAACCGTGAAAATGACCCCTCTTCTTCCTCTTCCTCCTGTGCCACATCCTCTTCCATCATCGCCCTAAGCGTTTTTTCAAGGAGACATACAAGCGGGATAGTAAGGCTGAGAACGGCGGCACTGGCCATGTTGGTGGAGTATTCAAAACAGTGCAAAATGGCACACCGGTCTCGCCTGAGTTTTAAAAGAGCCTGCTGTCGTTTCCCCCTGGCTGTGCTGAAGTTGGTGGTGAAGGTGTTACGCTGACCGGATGAGGAGGTGGTAGAGGAGAAGGAAGAAGCTGAGTAGGAGGAGGAGGCAACAGGAGGCAAAGAAAAATGCCCTGCAATCCTTTGTGGCAGAAGGACATGTGCCAAACTGCTATCTGCCTCAGGCCCAGCTGATACTACATCTGCCCAGTGTGCAGTTAGGGAGATATAGCGTCCCTGCCCGTGCTTACTGGTCCACGCATCTGTGGTTATGTGGACCTTGCGCAGTGCACACCTGATTTTGTCCACCAATTGCTTGTGCAGGGAAGGGATGGCTCGCCGGGAAAAGTAGTGGCGGCTGGGAACCACGTACTGTGGGACAGCCACCGCCATCAGATTTTTAAAACTGTCCGTCTCCAGTAGATGGAATGACAGCATTTCAAAGGCCAGGAATTTGGAAATGCTTGCATTCAGGGCCAGTGTTCGCGGGTGGGTAGGGCCATACTTCCTCTTTCTCTCCAGTGTTTGGTAGATGGACAGCTGAACGCTTCCATGGGACAGTGTGGAGATGCTTGGGGACTGTGGCGGACGTTGTGGCGTTGCTACCACTTCCTCAATTTGCTCGGTGGCAGGTGCCACTGTGACTCCTGCTGCTGTCTTGGCCTCTTCCTCCAGCTCTGAAGAGGAATCAGGAGGAGCCTGAGACCTTTCTTGGGTTTTGAGATGCTTACTACACTGCAGCTCGTGTTTTGCATGTAGATGCCTGGTCATGCAGGTTGTGCTCAGGTTTAGCACATTTATGCCTAGCTTCAGGTTCTGATTACACAGCTTGCAAACCACTCGTCTTGTCGTCACCACATTGTCTAAAGAACTGCCACGCCAGAGAATTCCTCGTAGCTGGCTTTGGTGTGCTCGGCCCCTGGGTGCTGTGGGCAGTAGCAGGCGTACTGTCTAGGGGATGGCCGCTACGGTTTTTCACCCTGCTCCCTCTTATGCTGCGCTGGTACCTCTTTGCGACCACCACCTCTTCCTCCAAACTGGACACGTCACTCGCATGACCTTGATTCCATGTGGGGTCTAGGACCTCATCATCCTCCACATCATCTTCCACCCACTCCTCAACCCTGCCCTCCTTGCCGGTCTGCAGACTGCCGAAAGCCACAGCAGTTGGCACCTGTGTTTCGTCATCATCAGAGACGTGCTGCGGTGGTCCTCGCATGTCCACATCCTGACACATAAGTGGTTGTGCATCAGTGCACTCAATCTCTTCCACTTCTGGGGCAAGGCTAGGTTTGATGACCCCGCCAGCAGAGTCATCAAAAAGCAAAAGAGACTGCTGCATTACTTGTGGCTGAGACTGCTTGGTTGATTTGCAAGGGGGTGAGGTGAAAGACAGATGGCCATGGGCTGCAGGTGTCGACTCTGAGCTTTCAGCAGGGGATCGGATGGGAGACAATGTGTAGGAACTGGAGGCACTGTCGGCCACCCAATCTACTATCGCCTGTACTTGTTCTGGCCTCACCATTCTAAGAGTGGCATTCGGGCCTACCAAATAACACTGAAGGTTCTGTCGCGCACTAGCACCTGAGGAAGGGGTTTCACTTGTGCGTGTAGCTGGCACAGATCGACCACATCCCCTACTTGCAACAGGAGCTCCACCAACACCAGCAGCACCACGACCAGGGCCACGTCCCTTATTTGACGCTCTCCTCATTCTTTTCGGTCACCCACCAAAGTGACAGATGGTTTATGTCAGGCGACAATGTAACCGCCAATATTCAAGAATTTGTATTTGTATTTTTTTGTTTTGTTTATTGGACTGCAAGAAATGCACCGCAAGACGCAAATGTACTATTTATCAACCAAAACAATTAGAATTTTTCAAAGTGCGCTGTAAGCACAGTATTGGACTGTTCTATTTGACACTCAGATATGAAGTGCAGGACGCAAATGTAATATTTAACACCAACAAATTGCAGTATTTAAAAATGCCTAGATGTTCCCCACTGAGCTAACAGAACAGGATTAAAGTCATGTGCTTGGCACACATGCAGTTGCAAGTGCACTGCACTCTCTGTGGTACTGGGCTCAGGGCAGGGTACAAATATTTAGTATAGCACCCATTAAAATAATCACTGTAGTTTGAATAATTGCTGTAGTTTGCAGATTCAACACCAGCATTTTTTTTAATCTGTCCCTCACAGCTGCAGCATCCTCTCCCTACACTAAGAAGAGCTCATGTGATGTGCGTGTACGTGACTCCAGTTTATATTTAGAGGTTGGGTCACATGCTGCACTGGCCAATCACAGCCATGCCATTAGTAGGCATGGCTGTGATGGCTTCTAAGGGCAAACGAGTCAAACGCTTGTTGATTGGCTGCCCTGCAGCCTTTCAACATGCGCCATTAAATAGTCGAACCCCGAACTCCAACACGGACATACAGTGGAATGTCCGTGTTCGGGTCCGGGGTACGGACACTGTAATGTTCGGTACAAACTCGAACAGTGCGGTTCGGGTTCGCTCAACACTACTCCTGAGTACAGGGATACCAGCCATGCATTGGTTTGTTGGTTTGTATTTGGGCTGAACCATCACATTTGGGAAGTGCGCATTTCCAACCTGAAATTTTGATACACACTCAGCCTGTCCCCATGTTCCATTTTGGACAGACAATGAATTTTACCCCATCAACCCATATATATTTTTGGAAACTAGGCCTCCTAATGTATATTAAATGGTGGTATACATTAGGATGCCTAGTTTCCAAAAATGGTGGTATTTTAACACTTTAAATGTACTAATTCTACACCCAGCCGTTGGCAGAATTTTGGTTAGTAATTATTTGATGTTTTATTTCTACATACATTTGTACTTTTGGATGAATTCACAGATTCACCTTAATATGTATTCAGCACCATCTCTAGTATACCCTCTATGCATAGGTTTGTTGGGTTGTTTAGGGCTAAAAGGCCACATTTTGGAGGTGTGCTTTTCCCACTTGGAATTTTGACATGTAGTCAGCTTGCGCCCATGTTCCATTTGGGACAATTTTGAAGCTGGTAAATGTATTTTACCCCATCAAACCATATATTTTGGAAGACTAGACATCCTAGGGTAAATGGTGGTATTTTAACTTTCCATGCACTAATTCCATGACCAGCATTTGTCAAAGTGTTGGGAAGTAATTTTTTTTTTCTCCA